>CM053607.1:15279222-15328361 GCA_028646535.1 Procyon lotor
GAATGGATAAAGAAGAAGTGGTATATATATATACAATGGAATACTATGCAAATATCAAGAGAAACGAAATCTTGCCATTTGTAACGACGTGGATGGAACTGGAGGGTATTATGCTAAGCAAAATAAGTCAGTCAGAGAAAGACAATTATAACATGATCTCTCTGATATGAAGAATTTGAGAGGCAAGGCAGGGGTTTGTGGGGGCGGTGGGGGAGAGAAATGAAACAGGAGTGGGTGGGGAGGGAGACAAACCATAAGAGACTCCTAGACTCATGAAACAAACTGAGGGTGGCTGGGAGGCGAGGGGAGGGGCGTGGGGAGAGTAGGGATAGGGTGGCTGGGTTGTGGACATTGGGGAGGGTATGTGCTATGATGAGTGCTGTGAAATGTGTAAGCCTAACAATTCACAGACATGTACCCTGGAGCATACATCATATTTTAATAAAAAATTAAAAAAAATAAAATGAAATAAGTAAAACATGGGAATGCAATGTACAGTCTGGGAATAGAGTTGATACTATTTAACAATTTAGTATGGTAACAGATGGCAACTAGATTTACTGTGGTGACCTTTTCATAATGTGTGTATGTATACATATATATATATATATACATCTCATACCACTCTGTTGTACACCTGAAACTAATACAATACTATGTGTTGATTGTTCAATTAAAAAATTCAGAAATGAAAAAAAAAAGAATTTTTAGCAGGTTATATATATAAAAAAAAAAGTATGTCTTTTCTAACTTTCTCCCTTACCTCCCTTATATCTTACATGAAAATGCCTTGGATGAAAATATTTGATAGTAGCTAGTATTTAGGGTTCCTGGGGAATTGATATTACTTGGAGATGGTACAGTATATAATAGGACTTCATGGATCTCTTTTGCTGAAATCATGAAATTTCTACTTTATGCTTGTGTTTATCCTACAACTCAAAGTTAGTCATGTTTATTTTTTTTTAAAGATTTTATTTATTTATTTGACACACAGAGAGGGATCTCAAGTAGGCAGAGAAGCAGGCAGAGAGAGAGAGGGGGAAGCAGGCTCCTTGCTGAGCAGAGAGCCCAATGCAGGGCTCGATCCCAGGACCCTGAGACCATGACCTGAGCTGAAGGCAGAGGCTTTAACCCACTGAGCCACCCAGGCACCCCAAAGGTAGACAAATTTAAAATATTTACATAAAAGCTACACATAGCATATTCTAAATACGTGTATGATTAGCTTTTTAAAGAAATCATAGACAATGGGATGCCTGGCTTGCTCATTCAGGTAAGTGTCTGAGTGTCTGCCTTCAGCTTAGGTCATGATCCCAGGGTCCTGTGATTAAGCCCCATGTTGGGCTCCCTGCTCAGTGAGGAGACTGCTTCTCCCTCTCCCTCTGCCTGCTGCTTCCCTGCTTGTGCACTCTCTATTTCTCTCTCTTTCTCTCTCATTTTTTCTGTCGAATAAATAAATTAAATCTTTTAAAAAAATCATAGACAATGTATACATATCATGAATAATTAGCATATGTCAAGTCATTTAAAACTAATACTCATTAAAATGATAAATTTGGATTTGAATTGTTGACAGTTTTACTTTTTTTATATATATAACAATTACAGTTTGTTCCTTTGTCTGAATAAATTTTTGTCTAACTATTTATGAAATTAGCCTGCTAACTGAATCACTGATGAGAAAAAAATAAATAATTAATCTATGTATACATTTTTCTAGTTTTACTACTTTTATTTGGATTGATTTGGACAACTATTTTGGCATTGTATATATAGCATCAATTCCATGTAAAACCTATGCGAAAGTTTTATTTTGGAAGAAATCTACCATATCAAAATTTATTTGCAAGTTTGTGAACCCATAATCAGACATATATATTAACTGTTAAATTTGTTATATTACCATGTATTTCAATAATTTTTATCAGTTAATGGTTTTAGTAACATTTTGTTTATTTTTCTCTAAAATACATGGAGAGCTACTACTTGTCTTTCAGTGCAATTTTACCACGCATTCATCCTTTAAAGACCATGCAGGCTGCTTAGCAAAGGAAGCTTTGTGCTGTCAATCCTTTATCACAGAATAAGTGCTCATGTCTATCTTTACAAGTAAACAGTGGAAGGACTAATCCTGCCTTAGTCTATCAAAGCATTTCAATTCTGTTTCTAAATGATAAGTGGCCTTGAACAAAGAAAGGTATCAAAACCTTCTTACACATTCTGCATAAATAAGAAATGTCATTTAATTGGAACAAGCTTCATGAAACTGGGGCTCCTGGTTAAAGAGATTAAGGTGTGATTTATCATATTGGTGAGAGTCAGTCAGACTCTTGCCAGACTTGATCTGCCATGTCACCTGTCTCTGGTATATTCAAATTTTCTTTTTTCAAAATCAAATAAGCCCATGCACATTGATACTATTGAAGAGCTCCTCTAAAACATTTTGAAAATTTAAGTAAAATTACAAATATTTTAAATGTGTTCTTCATATTTTTTTCTGCAACATTTAGAAACTTCTAGCAATCAGCACCTGTGTATTTGGAAATATAATCCTCTATAGGCACATTTTTCCCCCATTGGAGAAATTCACAGACGCTCAATGTTTTCATCTTCATTTAGAAAGTGACCTTATTCCTGAGGGAAAATAAAAATGAGTCTCAAAACCATAGCCCTGTTTCATTTGGCATTTCAGAAAAGCTGCTCAAAAGCCCTAACTGTCAGAAATTGTGATTCGAACTACTTAAGTCACTGAGGTCAACAAATACACCTGAAAGGGACTATAAATGGTCACCCTTTTCCTTGTTATCACTTTGGTTGATGAACACTTTATTATCTTTGAAACTAGCATAAGGATTTAGCTTAACAAGTGCTACCCTAGGTTGGATTTGACATATTAAATTCTTAAAGAAAAATTCATGAAAGGCATAAGGGATATCACATTGACAATTAAAAGAGAAAAGATTTTAGAAATATGGTAAGTGAGGGCAAAAAAAGAAATACAGTAAGTGGAAAAACATCAAAAATATCTTTTAAAAAATCTTGCCCCATCAATGAAAATTAGCTAGAACATGCAAAGAAAATAAGCCACTGAAGATAATTTGCTCCAACACTAAAATCCTTTGTAAAATGTAACATAAATGTAACAGATGATGTAACAAAATATAATACAAATTAACTTAAACATTGCTTTCCTACAAATATTGGTAACACCATTGTATGAAGTGTTCACATTTGAAGGAATTTTATTCTCACACATATAAGCTTTGTATGCATATGTATCAAGAAATCTGACTCTTTTTTATTAAGCTTTAGAAACTATGATATAGAATTTCTTGTCATATTTCCTAAGAAGCAAGGAAAATGAAATTCATTTATACTGTTTAATGAAAAATTCATGCTTTCACTTATGTCAGCTTAATTGTGAAGATTTACAATTTTTAGAGAAGTCGTAAAACCAATAGAGTATGAAGTTTCTTAACTGTTGGAGCTAATGGTGAAGTCAATTTCAGTGCATTGTTCATTGAAGATGCTGTGATTATATTAGAATCATTTATATGAGGATGTCCATTTCTAGTTTTCCCAAAATTAGAAAATGAAAAGCATAATCAGTCTTTCATGATGTTCTTAAAGTTTTAGAGGAAAAAAATAAAACATGAAATGCATCTAGCAGTGTTGTGAAAAGATTAAAATAGTTTTTATTACAATTTATATAACTAGAGAATATCTAATACTGGACACTTATTCTTCCTTAAACCCCATCTTATTTGCGAAGACTTGTAACTATTTCATAACTATACCTTCCATTTTCAGATTCCTTTTCATTAGCATTTACATTTAAAGCCATTAACTTTATTATAATAGATTAGTTAATAAATAATTTTAATAGAATTAATAAATTTGTGAGTCTGCCTTGCTAGACATATTTTTACTCATGAGGTAAAGATCGATTGTAAATACTTAATTTTCCATTGAGCTCATTTTTCCCCAATAACAAGAAAAATGGCATTCAATAAGATGTTTTTAAAGGTCACTGAAAATTCAGTTATGAAATCTGGAGAATTATGTACATTTTCTCACTCTTACTGCTTTAACTATGCCTACGCACAAGATTAGAGAATCAATAGGCAAAAAGTAGACCTAAGGGAGGTTCAAGTTGGGCAATGACTATCACCAGTAATTATTTTCTCTTCTTAATAAAATATATAACAAGAGCATTTTTTCTTTATAATAATGGTGCTTTGTGTGTAATTTCATTTATTTTTCATGTGTTACAGTTTTGCATACAGAAATTTGTAGTGATATCAGTAAAATAAAGTAGCTCAGTATTAGTTTTAGGCAGTATACTTAAGAGGTATCACATCAATATGAAAATAATTAATTTACATAAATTCAGAACATGCATTTGGTTTAGACAGCATCATGACATCATAATTTTTCTGTAGTTTCTGAAGTGTTTTGGAACATTATAAGAATGTAGATTTCATTATTCATCCATTTAATGCTCCTCAGTGATAGACATTACTTTTCAAATTTAGCATTAGCAATAAACCATAATAATACAATATTGTTAAAAGTTCACTGATAATAAAATGAACATTCATTTATTGGCTGAGAATTATATGTCAGAAATTATGTTAGCTTTTTAGATAAGTATTAGGCTTAAATATAGGGTTAAGTCTTAGGTTTAATAATTTACATATAACTACATGACTTCCAAGTGACAGAATCTGTATTTAGTTTATTTCTAAAACTGACATTTACCCCATATATCTTGCTTTTTTGTTTGTTTGTTTTTAAGGTTTATTTATTTGAGAGAGAAAGAGAGAGAGAGAGAGAGCACAAGTGGGGAGAGGGGCAGAGTGAGAGGGAGAAGCAGATTTCCTGCTGAGCAGGGACCCCCCCCCCCAACATGGGGCTTGATCCTAGGACCCCTAGATCATGATCTGAGTGGAAGGCAGATGCTTAACCAACTGAGTCACTCAGAGGCCCCATACCTTGTTTTTTATCTAGATATGTTTCCTTAAAACAAAGCAAAGAAAGTTCTCTGAAATCTTCCTTCCTTCCACAGTATCATTATAAGTCCATGTGATCTACTTCCTTAGTAAAAATTTCATGACTGTAAAGTTTAATTTTGAGTGATGTTTGGATTTAACAAATAAAGAACTATTTAAACTTTCCTGGTACTCTAATGTTCATCTCCATACTTTTATCTATCCTTTATCTATCTATTTTAGATAGATGATAGATAGATGACAGATAGATAGATGATAGATAGATAGATAGATAGATAGATAGATAGATAGATAGATAGATACATACATACATACATACATACATAGATACATAGACAGATAGATAGATACATAGATAGGGAACTCTTGGATTTATTGTTGTGTTAGTGAACATTTTGGATCTTACTAATCTTTTTGTTAACACATTTAAAAAATATAGGCTCAAATATTATTTTAATTGACTAAATCAGAATAGCATTACTTCCATCCATATGTTCATTATTTGACATTTGACATTTAATTGGTTAAAGACTCTAACCAGTTAAAGATAATAGCATAATGCATGCATGGTTATACTATAATCATATCTAAAGAGATCTTCATTTTCATCCAGTTTTGCAAATCACATCTCATTACTGCCTAATATTTTCTATTTTTTCAATCCAAAAAGAAATATTCAGTTTGGAATATTATGTAACTTGAAATGCTTTGTGTGATAGTGACTTCAGTAGCCCCCTAAGTCTCAGTAAATCAAGTAGAAGTATCATGATGGCTAACACTCCATTATGTTCTATAGTTCAAGTAATCCCTCTATCAGGTTTATAAAAGCCCTGATGTGTTCCTTCTTTAATCATAATCCTTCTCACTGAACACTGCATCCTGCAGATGCTTGGCTTTTTCTCTCATCACTGGGACAAGCATCATTACTGCTAAGAACTTCATAAGTCATTCTTCATTTTTTTAAATAACAATGCAGGTTGAGGAGTGCAGAAATTGCCATTCACTGGGTATCTTCTGGTAATGTAATCAACAAAAGGTGGCTGCAGTCACTTAGCCACTCCAACAGGAATGTGTTTATTCAATCTGACAACTACAAAGACTTCTAATTTCTGAGAACAATTTCTATCTGGTTTATTGTAATGACTAAGGACTCTGTTTCACTTTAAAAGGAAGAGAAAACAGTGTTTTGAACGATTTCAAGTCTTACCCTGAAAAGTAAGCTCAGTGTTTGCTATATTTTTGATAGGTTTCAAAATATTTTCCACACTGTCTGAACATGTGGATTTTAACAAATAATAAAATATATAACATTATCTTAGACTCTATTAACTACTTAGCCTCTGAAGTATTTTACTGGATACTTTTTTTTGTTAAAACTCAAAGTCTTTCAGCATGTTACCTCATCAAATAATCAAAAATGATCTCACTTAAATTTGTATATTTATTTCATTATTATATTATAGTGGTTTTGATACACCAGTACAGCTATAAAAAAGTGTTATTAAAGAATATTCAAAACCCATATTCCTTGGTTTCCATCCCCCCAACATTTCCCCACCAAACACACATATACACACAGGAGACCAAAAGAAAAGCCGTAAATCTTTATTTTCCCAAAGCTACTAGGTGGGTCTAATGCAGAGCCTGATTTATAAATATTGATATAGCACATAGGAACAAACTTTAGGCAACCATACAACATAGTTATACAGAAGCTCACCCTATTCCCATTGTTACTAGTGATAAATACAGTCTGTTAAAATTGGGAAGAATGAGGAGAGAAACCCCAAGTAATTAATTCTAGCAAAAAGTAAAAATGAAATAGGCACAGGACGTGAGCAATATTTGCTGTTGTTTCGTCTATTGAAAAGCATACTTTACACTCCGTTTATGGCTAGTAGGATCTAAACACATTGTGGTTGTGACCTACTTGGATCCTAGGGCAACATAAATGAGAGGAAAATAAATATACTTTCAGCTAAAGAGCAGCTGGGAGAATTTATGTCTAAAATTTGCATTTTTATTTTAGCCTTTTGTGTTTTATGATTAAAGTGTATGTCTTTTAGGCAACATGTTATTCAGGGTTGATATCTCATCCAATTTACAAGTTTGGTCAATTAATTAAACTGTTAAGTCCATATTTGTTTAAAGCAATTATTAATGTGACTGGATTTCAGTATGTCATCTTTCTATGTGATTTCCATTTGTCTTTTCTATTTTTCTTTATCTTTCTTACTTCCTTTCTGACTTGAGTGAGTTGTTTGTTTGTTTATTTGTTTTTAATTTTACCAGCAAATTTGACTTTCCTATTGACATCTTAGATCAGCTTATTTTATTATTCTACCCATAGGTATTCTCTAGGGCTATCGATATACACATTTATCAAAGACTATTTAGAGTTAATATTGACAATTTACATTTTAAAATTCACATCACATTCTTGACACCTTCCACTTCCTACTTTCCACTTGTTATATTTACCTAATACTTCATATTTCCACTCCTCCTGTCATGTTATTCACTCTCTCTTGAAAAAAATTCCGAGAAACAATGCAATTTCACTAGCTCTTACCCACCCTTTGAGCTTTTCTGATATGTGTTTTATTCCAGGAATAATACCTCAATGCATAGTATTTTGTTTTTGCTTTACACAGATATTTGACCTTTACGGAAATTAATAAATATTAAAGGAATTTCATCTTCATTTATATCCCCTCATCCTTAGGAATATCATTTAGGATTCCTCATAGTGCACATTTAGTCATCTCAGTTTTATTTCATCTGCAGATATTTTATTTTACTCTTAATTTTAAAAAGTAAGTTCCTAGTTGAAATTTGATGACTTTTATTATTTACTTTTGAGTACTTTAAAAGTATTGTTCCATTGTCTTTTGGTCTACATTGTTTCTGATGGAAAGTAGTTTTTCAACTTTCTCTTGTTTTCTTTTTGTTTGGTTTGTTTTTTTGTTTGGTATCTTTTCCTCTCGTTCCTTTCAAGGTTTTCTTCTTGTCTTTCACTTGCTTGGGTGTGGTTTATTGAGTTTGCTTAGCTTTTTATGTGTGTCAACTCCTTTCAATAAATGCGGGGATTTTTTACCATAATTTCCTCAAATATTCTCCAGCTAATTATCTTATTTTCCTTCTCATCTAGGATTTCAATTACACACAATAAAATATTCAGTATTGCTCACAAATACCTGAGCATAAGTTCATAGTTTTTCATTTTTTAAGTAGATTTTAAGATTAGAGTATTTCTATCAATCTCTCTTTAGATATGCAGACTATTTCATCATCTCCAATCTGATCTCAAGATAATTCAGTTAATTTTTCATTTCAATGAATATAATTTTTAGCTCTTGAATTTCTATTTTTTTTATTCAGACTCTTACTATTTAGGCTAAGATCCCTTTCATTTATGTAAACCATATTTTTTTTTATTTAGACTATCTGCCTTTAATTTTTGAACTTTTTTTTATTTGAACCAATTCATAATAACACATTTAAATTTTGTGCTCTAATTGTACTGTCTGGTCATTTGTGTTATGAGTTGTGTTCTTTAATTTGGGTCACAATTTCTAGTTTACTCCCATGTCTAGTAATTACATTTTAATAAACTTGATTAAAAATATGTTTTTATATCTATGAGAAAAATTTAAAAGGTAGTTAAGAGTTCCTTATACTCACACTTGATGTCCTCATTTATTAACATCTTAAATTAGTATGGAACATTTGTCACAATTAATGAAACAATAATGATCTGTTTAGTTTATAACCTAAAGCCAATAAATTATTTAGATTGCTTTATTTTTCCTAATATCCTCTTTCTATTCTAGGATCCTATCCATGGTACCACCCTACATTAATTGTCATGTCTCCTCAATGTCATCTTCACTATGAGTTATAATAATAATAACTATTATTTCTACTATTATTATTTTCATATAATTACGTTCTTTGAAGGAATATTGGTTTTTGTTCTAGGAGGCAATTCAATTGCTGGCTTTTGTTCTTGAACTTGTTTAAGCCAAGTCCATTCTATGATGTGGTGGCCTTATGGAAGGCTTGTTTCCCATGCTTCCCTAACTTAGTTACATTAAACTCCCCAACTTGGGTTTCTCTGCAGTTCTTGTTAGGATGAGTTAGAGCAGGTTTTCCTAGAGCTCTGTTCTTATGCCTGAGGAGCATCACAGGTATATCAACCCATGCCTGTAGAGTTATCAGAAGCTAACAAAATTTCCTCTTCCTGCCCTGGCTGTACCATTCTGCTTCCCACCGTTTTTTATTTATGTTCTACTGTCAACCACATAGCAGCTGCTGTCTCGTAAACCAGTTAAGGTAAACTTTCTTGGAATGTCAGTAGCCCAATATTCAACCAAGGATTTGTGGGAAATTTCTGTCATACTCCCTTTTCAGATCACCTTTTCCATTGCCTTTCATCACAAATTATAGTTGGATCAATGACCCTGAGTTCCAATATCTGCTTTCTTAATTCATGAGGACTCTAGCTTTTTATGCATGCCGACTTATTGGGCCCGATGAAAAACATCCTCCCAGGAAGAGGATCCAAGTGACTGTGGTGCTTACTAACTACATCTCCCTTCTCTCAGGAATCACAGTGTTGTATTGCTTGTTTTCCAATGCCAGGGATATGAAAGCAGACTTACTCTTGACAAACCCATACTTTTCTGATGAGTGATATCTGTTTGAATATTTTCATATGGTTTTATGATTATTTATTATGGAAGGGCCAGTATGAAATAAATTATTCAACCCTGGATGAATGTAAGAGTTCTCTGCTCAGCACTTGAAGGAGTGACAAATATGTCTCAATGTGGAATAGAGGCCAGGAGGAATAGGAAAGAGGTTTCCTTTGTGTTGGGGATGCATAGTTGTGATTTAAATAAAGTTATAACATGGCAAAACAAGTACAGAATCAAGTTAGAGACAAGGCTGGATATGCATAAATATCATCCTCTGCATATTTTAATCATAGGACTGGATAAAATTTTCCAGAAAGTGAATACAGAGAAGGTAAAATGCCTAAGGACTGAACCACAGGGGATTCAATTACCTCAAGGTCAGAAAGGTATGAAAGTACTCCGTAAGGATATAGATAAGAGGTGAAAACTAAGGTGAGAGTTTTCCAAATATCCTTAAAAAAAAGGAAATAAATTATACTAAGCAAGAGGAAAACAGCAGTTACAAAAACATACCTCTCACATCTGCTGCACAGCTACTGCTAGGCTCAGCTGCTGTGCTCTGAAATCCATCTCTATATTAGCACCGCAGCCACACCCGACATGTGCAGCTCTGAGCCAAGGACAAAGTATATACTTCTCTGAAGTGTGATTTTGTTGTAAGATTCCCTGTGAGCCTGCTGATAAATTCTTAGAACTGCAAAGCAGCTTGGCCTAAAGAGACTATCTTCAATCCTTTTATTCTTTCTTTCCCTCTTACCTTTCCTTCATTCTATTCCTTCCTTCTATCCTTCTTAGGTTGGAAAACTACAACATGATCTGATGACTCTTTAGTCTTTATTTTAGATCCCTCTCTATATCTTCTCACAGTTATTTCTCCTCAGTCAGTCTTGTTTCTAGTCATCCTGTCTGCTTCTCCATACCTGAGTCTATAAAATGATCTTTATAGGAAAGAAACAAAACAAAACAGTATTCTAAAGAGACCACTATGTTTTGTTAGAATGATAGAATAAAGTAAACTCTCAAAAAGACTTTTAACTTATGAGGAGTTTGCTGATAAGATTATAGTACATGTACCTATATAGTTTGGTAGAAATGGAAGACTAAGTCAGATTAGAGGAAGTATAGAGACATGGAATATATTCTTCCTCATAGCCTTCAGAAAAACCAATGCCACCGACACCTTAGTCTTAGACTTCTAGTCTTCAGACCCATGATACAACACATTTCTCTGGTTCAAGCTATCCAGTTTGTGGTACTTTGTTATAGTAGCCCTAGTAAACTAATATACCAGGTGATGCTTCATGTAGCTTATTGTCATTAGACACAGATAAACACATCTTAAAAAGATAGTCCCTTTATTTTTATTTTTCAGGCATGGGCTAGTTATTGTTACTTTAAAAAATGTATTACACTATTAATATAAGGACAGTAGGAACAGATATGCTCTTAGAAGTAGTTCATTAGAATTCTTCAGGGGATAACACTGAGGAAGCATACTGATTGTATCAGCCACACATATAACAAATGTTGATTATATATCTTGCCACTCATCTAAACTTATGTGATCAAATTAACCTAACTTCTCTACTTGACAAAATGAATCCCCATAAATGGATTTTTACCATGTCAAAAGAATCATCTGAATTATGAAGAGCCAATTCAGTGTTCCTATAATTAAATTTTGAAGTAGTTATAGTGATGTTTATTCTTCTCGCCAACATTAAGCAAAATAAATACTGTGGTCATATATTTAACACAGCCTTTTTTAACAGTTATTTTTCTTTAATCATCACATGTATTAATTTTTCCAAACAATATTTTAAGTCCAATAAGAATTTGCTCATATTACTTATTTATTATTCTTATTGCTCTTTGTATTACTATTTTTACTATCATACTAATTTTTTTCATCTCTTCATTTATTAGGCTTATATTAATAAGAGCTTTATATTAATTGTTTTTATATTTATATTTATATATTATATATTATTAATATATTATATATTAATATAAATATATAAATATATTTATATTAATTAAATAGGCTTTATATTAATAAAATATTAATAATATTTTAACAGCTAAATAAATTTCAATTCATTATTTGATCAAAGTATTTTTGAAATCAAAGTTTATGCAATAAATCACACATTTATTCTATAATTTTTTGGTTTTTTTATTATTTTTAATAAATAAATAAATATTTATTTAATAAATAAAATTATTTATTCTATAATTTTTTGTCTATAAACAGTTCTAAGTATATATGCATAATACGTATATTTTTATAAATACATATTCAGAATATATAATCATACACATACATTTAAAACATAACACTTTCTATATCACATGAAAAATAATTTGGACTTTGGAAATACAATCTATGTCATTGAAATTTGTAAAATGAAATGCATTCTAAATATTTATATTAAGTATTTATTTAACATTAATAAGTTATTAGGACAAATTTGGGATGTAGTGCTTTACTTAAAATTCACTAACTAATAGATATGTTAACTGAACTACTCAGAGCACTAAAGAACTGAGATTAATCTACTATTTCATACTATCTACCCTTCCATAAAAATGATCACAAATCCAATACCAAATATGTCACTTCTTGAGAGATGTGCTTGAACATTCACTCGTGGAACCTAGAGAGTAAGTGCTGAAATCAGTCAATGAGCCACAGGATGAAGAAGGGAACAAATGATAAAGTGAGTTTTGTTTTGTTGTGTTTTGTTGTGTTTTGTTTCAGAAGTAGATACAGTTGTTTAGTAGTATATTAGTCATCAGTATATGCATTTAAAATGTCCTCAGTAGTACAATATCTCCAAAGGCAGATTCTATGTAATTGATTATTTCAACTATTTGAGGTTGTTATTTGTTGATATAATAAAAACTAAACAAATTCAGCAAAACTATATGGCAAAAAAAAATATATAAAGAATGTTGTACTTTCTCATGGCTTAAGCAAAGTGTTTTTGTTGTTCCACTCTTGAGTAAATTAGAAAACTATTTGTTTTCGCCATTATTTTCAAAGTGAAAATTGACTTCTCTTCAGATAGCTTGTTGTTTATGTTGGAAATTTCTCCTTTTTTGCTAGAAAGGATTGCTACAGAAACTCCAAAACTTAATATCCTCTCTTCACTTAAGTAATAATAGTTATACATGAAATCTTTAAAAGTCCCTTGTTTTAGGATGTTTCTTCCTCTTTTTAGTGGATGACTATTATTTTTATTTCATATAGATTATTATTTCATATAGATTTATTTCATTATTTCATATAATGAATATATTATTTCATATAGATTATAATTCATATAGATTATTTCATATAGATTATATGAATTATTTCATATAGATTATATTTGAAATTATTTCATATAGATTATAATTCAGAATGTTTATTGATATTTATCTTTCCTTATATATGGTACTTGCCTTTAAAATGAATCATATATATCACACTGTAAATTAAATTTGAAAGAAATTGGTTAATTTTAGTGTTGTCTAGAAAAGACATTGTCCTATTCAATGGCTCTTAAATAAGTAATTTATATTACTTCCAGAACATTACATCCTAACACCACCTGGGAAGTAAAATTTTCTGGAGAGTTGGTTTTCATTTCATTCTAAATGCCTGATTGATGAAATTAAGCATGTAAACATTTAAGAAGCTGAATTAAGAGGTTCATGAACAGAATAAACATTCTTTTACTGTGTCCCTTTAGATTCGTTGCAAGATGAAGCATAAAATCTAAAATAAACATTTATGAATGCTAAATTTCTGGCTTAAAATATAACCACATTGCAGAGATTTATATACATCTTATTATCTAAATTTAATATCAGAAAAAACCTAAAAGTTAATCTAGTTATTCAAATCAAAGTATTTTATTTTATTTCCAAAGTAACTAAGATTTATAATGGTTAAAATTCTTGCCCAAGTTGACAGGAATAGATAATGACAATTTTATTAGTACTCAATGTTTCTGAACCAATGCAGTTCCCCATAAAATACATCTATTTAGATTTTATACAGATAGTTCTTTTTTACCACAGGTAGAATGTGCCAATTTGCATAACAAAAGCTATTTCAGAGATTATGAAGAGTTCTTAGTTGCAGAATTATATTTTGAAATAAAGGAAACAAATGTTTCATGATAAACAAAATAATTATTCTAGATTTCAAAAGTATTTGGGTGAGATAAGTAACAGATATATATTCTTTAAATATATGGAATGACTTGTAAATGATTAGGTAACTTTGTTCTCGCTAAGAATAAGATCAGTTTCAGATTCATTTTTGTATCTGTAAAATTTAAGACATAGCATAGTATGGTGATCAATTAGTATAGAACTTTATTAAACTGAAAATAGGATGAACACAGGAGTGAAAATTTCTGCCTAGAAAATTAGGCAATGATTACATATAAGCAGTACAATGTTTTGATATCAAGCAGTTTTCAAAAGAATAAAAAGTAGAAATTGATTAATTCAAGTGTTCCTGAATTTTAAAGCATATTGTAATGTACACATATGCATTATTCTGTGGATTATAGAAAGACAAATATCTGTTGGAATTATAGAGATTAAAATTAAGAAGAAAAGCTGAAAGATGGAATTATGTGAAAATATGGAAGTGACGTAATCTAATTTTCACGATTAGAAAGTAAATTGCAAATTCAAAGACCAAAGGTTTTAGTAAAAATTTAAAAAATAATCAGGACTAGTTACTGTTATTTAAAATGCAACTATACTTTTTTTGATAGATATTTAAATTGTTTTTCTCAATCTTCATTTCACTTCTTTTTCTATTTGGAAAAGAAAATACAACTAAAAACATTTTCCAGACTCCTTTGAGTTAAAATCACTGTTGCTTCCAATTAAGTTTTAATAATCCAGTGCATATTTAGTATGAATTTGAAAGATAAAGGGGTAACTCCTTTAATAGTATGGGAGACAAGGATCCTTCACCATGGTCATTACACATTATAACAGATACATCCCTAAAGATAGCTGTGGCCATGTTACATGGTCACTAGGTCCTTAGGAAAGTGATTTAACCCAACTTTTGGGGAATTAACAGTTAATGAGATAATTACTACAGCTAATTACTACAGCTCTAGTAAGCTACAATAACATAGTAATTTGGGTGAAGGTTGTGTTTTGGCTTGAGTCTAATGCACCGTCGGACCAACACATAGATGATCCACATTTGTGTTTATTTTCCCAGATATGCAATGCATAGTCAGAATAGTCATAAGTTATGAATTAGAATACTCTCCTTCACTCTCTCATACCATTAGATCATTAACGTGGAAATGTGAGCTTTATTGGAGGGAAGACTCAACACAATAGCAAATTTGGTAGGAAAAGTCATAAATAAATTTTATTTCTATTATTTATTACTTCATAAGGAAATGCAACAAAAATCAGTAGCATAAACAACTACTTTATTATATCTCATATCTTAGTGAGTCAGGAATCAGACCAGGACTTGGTAGGGCGATTCTTCTGTTCAATGCGGCACTGATTGTCGTGCAGTGGAGGTATTCGTCTGGTGCCTTGTCTGGATTGGATGCACTCATATACTTGGAGCCTGGCATGGGTGGCTATAAATCTAGGCTCATCTGGGCCTCTTTCCTCATCATGTAGTCTCAAAACCTTTCCACATAATCTAACAAGGTAATTACACTTCTTAAAGGGGACTCAAGACTCCTTTAGACTATATTGGGACCTAGTAGACTTTTAAAAAAATTTTCCACAACCACATATTCTGAACTGATCGCAGTTATCATTGGTGAAACTAATTCTTTGGTAATCCCAGGTAATAAAAGACATAGTAATAAATAAAGAAGAGATATCTTCTAAAAGGGATATCTTATTATTTGTGGAAATATTATTTTGCTGCCTCCTTGTCTTTGAGGTATCAGTAAAGACAGAAAACAAACAGGATTCTTCACAAAATTGTCTTTTAATTATTTTTCCATATAGGGGAAGCTGAAAAAATATAAAACTTGTTCTAAAGCACAATAAGTTTCTTTTGAATGATGAGCATAGATCTTTAAGTATTACATATGTTTAAGATGAATGAGACTAGTGTCAGCCTTGTATCTGAAGAAGCCAAAGGGAGGAGACACTGGAATAGGAGTTTGGGGGGGTGGGGGAGAGAAATGAAACAGGAAGGGATGGGGAGGGAGACAAACCATAAGAGACTCCTAGACTCACGAAACGAACTAAGGGTGGCCGGGGGGGGGGTGGTAGGGATAGGGTGGCTGGGTTGGGGACAATGGGGAGGGTATGTGCTATGGTAAGTGCTGTGAAATGTGTAAGCCTGATGATTCACAGACATGTACCCTGGGGCAAATAATACATTATATGTTAATAAAAATTAAAAAAAAAAAAAAAAAGAATTTGTAGGATAAGACTGAAGAGAGGAGGTAACAGTGGGTATAGATAGCCCGGTCGTACCAAGTTGGGAGGATCAAAGGAAACGTGTTTTTCCTTTGGCTGACAGGCTAATTGTAAATTTTCAATTTCTGTTGTTAATAAATTGCTTCCTTCTATCTTTTCACTGCACATTAATTCCATAAGAGATGGAATATGATTCTTGAAATCTCGGTTTAATTTGTAACCCATGACATACTATGTATTTTTCCTTGAGATATTGAATTAATATTCTTCAATAAGTTTTATTTTAAATGAAAAGACATTAATAATTAACTGCATATAAAGACTTACACCAATTAAATAGAACAGATAAAAATATGTTCTCTCTAAAGTATTATATTAATATAAATAACTTTGCTTAAATATTAAAGAATAATTATAAATTTAAATAAAATGAGAATCCTCTATTTACATAATATGAATCTAGATCACAAAGGTAGCGGTGTGTGTGTGTGTGTGTGTGTGTGTGTGTGTGTGTGTGTCTAGATAGATAGATGATAGATAGACTTTTTTAAGAACAATTTTAGGGTTAGAGAAAAATGAACTGGAAAGATACAGATATCTTCCTTATACCTCCAGCTCTCACATATGCCTTTGTACATATGCCTTTGTACCTTCAATGAGTTTGGATGAATGTATGACATGTATCCATCATTATAATATCACACAGAGTATTTTCCTGCTGTAAAAATTCTCTGTGCTTCCCCTACTCATAAATGTTTCTTCCTAACTCCCGGCAACTACTATTCTTTTTGCTGTCTACATAGTTTTATCTTTAAAGAATGTCATAGAGTTGAAATCATATGGTATATATGATTTTTTATTTTCAGATTGGTTTTTTTTTCACTTAGTAAAATGCATTTAAGATCGCTTCATGTTTTATTGTGACTTGATAGTTCATTTATTTATAGTGCTTAGTAAATATGCCATTGTTTAGATGTACTACATTTTTCACTCACCTAATGAAGAATATCTTGGTTGCTTCTAGGTATCAGCAATTATTTATAAAGTTACAGTAATCATTTGTGTGCTGGTTTCCATGTGCACTCGTGTGCACAATTGCTGAATGATGTGGTTAGACTATGTTTAGTTTTGTAGAAAACAGCCAAACTATCTTCAACGGTGGCAGCATTATTTGTATTCCCACCAGCAATGAATGACAGTTCTTCTTGCTATATATCTTCCCCAGTATTTGGTGTTGTTAATGTTTAGGATTTGGGCTATTCTAGTAGGTATATAGTTTTAATTTGCAATACTCTTGACCCTCAATATTGTTTTAATTTGCAATACTCTTGACCCACGATTGGAGCATCTCTTTCAAATGTTTGTCATCTGCATATCTTCTTTGGTGAAATGTCTGTTCAGATATTTGCCCATTTTTTGATAGAGCTGTTCATTTTCCTATTGTTGAATTTTAAGAGTTCTTTGTATATTTTGAATAACATTCCTTTATCAGTTATGTCTTTTTGAAAATATTTCTCCAAGTTCGTAGCTTGTCTCCTCATTCTCTTGACATTGTTTTTTGCAAAGAACTTTTTAAATTTTAGTCAATTCTTTCTTTCATGGATGGTGACTTTGGTGTTATATCTAAAAAGTCACCTCCCTTTGTGACAACATGGATGGTTCTAGAAGGCATCATATTAGGCAAAATAAGTAATCCAAGTCCACTTTCAAAAAATACTTCACAGATAGTAAGAGTATTTTATAATTATAAAAGAATCTCAATTCCTCCCTCCTTTCTATGTTTCATTTATGTCATTAATTTCACTTGGAGATATAAACCATATTTATGACTATATAATATACAGTTACTAATATTATTTTGAACAAACTGTTATCTGTTAGATTAGTTAAAAATAAGAAAAATGAAGGTTTTTATTTTACCTTCACCTATTCCATACCTGATGTTCTTCCTTTCTTTATATAGATCTGGAATTCTGACCTGTATCATTTTCCCTCTCTGAAAAACTTCTTTTAACATTTCTTACAAGGCAGATCTACTGACAACTAATTCCCTCAATCTTTTTTTGTAAAATTCTTTATTTCTCCATTACTTTTTGAAAGATTTCTCAAGATACAGAATTTCTAAGTTGGTAGGGTTTTTGTTTTGTTTTGTTTTATATTTTTCCTAACATTTTAAATATTTCAGTGCACTTTCTTTGTGTTTGCCTGGGTTGTGAGGAGGAGTCAAATACAAGTCTTAATTTCAAATAGAGATTTTCCTCTGACTCCTTTTAAGACTTTTTCTTTACCAAAAAAATAAAAAAAAAATTTTTAAATTTTAAAAAAATACTTTTTCTTTACCATTTATTTTCTGTACTTTGAATATAATGTTCCTTTAGCACTTATCCTGAGTGGTGTTCTGTGAGCACCACAGATACATGATGTGGTTTCACAATATTTTGGGAAAATTGTCAGTCATTATTGTTTCAAGTATTTCTACTGTTCTTTTCTTTTTCTTCTATTTTTAATATTCCCATTATGCGTGCATTACACCTTTTGTAGTTGTCCCACAGTTCTTGCATATTTTTTCCTTTTTTTATCTCTTTGTTTTTCAGTTTTAGAGGTTCCTTTTCTTTTTTTTAATAAAGATTTTTATTTAATTTACTTATTTGACAGAAAGAGACCCAGTGAGAGAGGGAACACAAGCAGGGAGTGGGAGAGGAAGAAGCAGGCTTCCTGCTGAGCAGGGGGCCCAATGCTGGGCTAGATTCCAGGACCCTGGGATTATGACCTAAGTTGAAGGACTGAGCCACCAGGCGCCCCAATTTTGGAGATTCCTATTGAGATACACTCAAGCTCAGAGATTCTTTCCTTTGTTGAGTCTAGTCTACTAATAAGTCCATCAAAAACATTCTTCATTTTGTAGTGTCTTGGATCTTTAGCATTTATTGTTTCTTCTTCCTTAGGATTTCCATTTCTGTGCTTACATTGTCCATCTGTTCTTGCATGCTATTTTACCCATTAGAATCTTAAGCATATTAACCACAGGTGTTTTATATTCCAACATTCTTGTTTTATCTGTCTCACTCTGATCCTTGCTCTGTCTTTTCAAACTGTGCTTTTTCCTCTTAATATGCCTTGTAGTTTTTGTTTTTATTTTTTCCCTTGATATCTGGACATAATGCATTGGGTAAAAAGAATTGTGACATAGACTTTTAGAAATATGATAGTGTGTGGGTGGAGGGTATATGGTCTATAGTCTATAGTACTATGATTAGGGATTGGATTTCAGTCTTTTGGTGAGCCTGTGCTTCTGGTATATAAGCCTCGTAAGTGTCAGGTATGTGAGTGGCTTGGTCAGTTGGGCAACCAACTCTTGATTTTGGCTCAGGTCATGATCTTGGGGTTTTGGGATTGAGCCCTGCATGAGGCTCCATACTCAGCAGGGAGTCTCTTTGGGGATTTTCTCTCTCCCACTCCCTCTGCCCTTCCCTCACTCTCAAATAAAAAAATCTTAAAAAAAAATTAAAAAAATAGGGGCACCTGGGTGGCTCAGTGGGTTGAGGCCTCTGCCTTCGGCTCGGGTCATGATCTCGGGGTCCTGGGATCGAGCCCCACATCGGGCTCACTGCTCAGTGGGGGGCCTGCTTCCCCCTCTCTCTCTGCCTGCCTCTCTGCCTACTTGTGATCTCTCTCCTCTCTGTCAAATAAATAAATAAAAATCTTTAAAAAAAATTAAAAAATTAAAAAAATAAACTTTACAAGTGCTTTTTAGCTTCCACTCCCTCCCTTTGGTGGGATAGGATGGCTGCATGAGCTAGTAGAGTTGGGTATTTTCCTTCCTCCATGTGAAAGGACACAGTAGGATCAAGTAAGGTATTTTGCTTCTCCCAGGGAAGTCAGGCTCTGAAAAAAAGGCCAATGGTTTAAACTCTAGTAAAATAATTTCTCCAGAAGGTAGGCCTTGTTAAGAAGAATGGAATACTGGTACATATCAAAATGACTATGCTTTGCCTCCCCTTCAGGAAAGCATGAGAGAAATTTTCTCTAGTATTCACTGTGAAAAACTGGTCAAGCTCCTGGAGGTAAAAATTACAAACCTTCATTCATCCTATGACACAGATCCCTTGGATTTTTTAACTCAGACTTGTCTACACTGAGCCTTCATAAATTTTTCTACTGCAGTTTAGGTTTTCCTACCCCAAAACTGGTTCCTGTAATGGTTTTTGATCATAGGTTTCTCCTATGGAAAATTGTAATTCTCTGCATTTGTTTGTCTGTCTCTCCAGTTTTGGGGCAGTAGTTTTCCCTATGACATCATTTCTCTAACATATCTAAGAGTTTATTTTTTTCGGTTTTTCAGCTTTTTACTTTTCAGTATGACAGTGACAACTTCCAAGCTTCTCGCATGACTGAATGGAATCCACAAGTCCAAGACATATTCTAAATCAGGAAAGGTACAATGACAAACCATGTTTCTCTCCATCACTGCATCCCAATTTAATGTTAGGGACGTAGCACTATCTTCATGTCAAATGGATTGATCACCCAACTAACTGCATATAAACATTTTCTTTTCTTATGTCTTTTTTGTAAATCAGTATTTCAAAAACATTTTGCCCCTGCACTCCTATTAGTAAAATAAAAATCGGAACATTGGCTTCTAATACATCTACATTATTTAGTTTTTAAAAATTGTGTGTATAATATCACGTTAATATCTATTTTAACATTATAATACACAGATAAAATAGACATGAAAAAATTATACTAAATAATGTGTGTACATGTGCACACACATGCACACAAATACATAAATTTCTAATTTATATATAAATTACAAAATTTCTAATTTCTGCTTTCTAATGATTCCTACACCATAATCACGTTGGATTATCCTGAAAGTCCCCTGGGTTGAATGACTCCAATTTGAGATCATGATCTAGATAACTATTTTAAGAGGTCACATTATCCTTACATATAGCCTCTTGTGTCTCTAAAGAAAAAACGCTTGAATTTCATGTTTCATGATATATGTTAGATAAATTGTGATTTTCAAAAAGTACATTCTATTTGCTATGAATATCATACAAATTATTAGAATCCAAAGGAAAAGACTATTAAAAAATTCCCAATAGGGTACCTTGGGAAGAAGTGTTTTATGTGATTTGTACTCAAATGGGAAAGGGTTGAGAAATCATATTGCTCTCTCCAGAGGGTTTGTTTTTGTTTGTTTTTTTCCTCTTCAGCAGATAATAAGTCCCACAAATTTCTACAAATTCCCTTTGTCATTATTTTTTTTTTCCTAATATATTGTTGCCCCAGGAGTCTAGGATTACTAGGGGGATATTTCAAGTACTGAAACACATTTTATATCACACCACAAAAATTATCTTCAATAAAACATTATGTATCCATATGTATATATGTATGACATACACAAATGCACATATATATGTAATCAAAGTAAACAATGTTTTTCCCTATATCTTTATATAACACATTTTAAAGAACTAGTCATTTTTTAAGTATTCAGCTATCAAGCTATAGAATAAAGAAGCCAGGAACGTCAGAACAAATTTGTCCTTATGTAAAAGCACCCATTTCTTGCTTTTCCAATAGTATCCCAATTAAAGTATGGATATCTTAAACTTTTAATTCTTTGTATATGACAATGTAGAATTTTCTATACAAAGTGCCATTTAATAGTAGAAATTATATTTGGAATGTGTACATATTTTGTATAAATATGTGTCATTTTTAAAAATATCACTAGTATGGGGGCCCCTGGGTGGCTCAGTGGGTTAAAGCCTCTGCCTTCAGCTTGAGTCACGATCTCAGGTTCCTGGGATCGATCCCCGCATCAGGCTCTCTGCTTGGCGGGGAACCTGCTTCTCCTTTTCTCTCTGTCTGCCTCTCTGCCTACTTGTGATCTCTCTCTCTGTCAAATAAATAAATAAAATCTTTAAAAAAATAAAATTAAAAAAATATCACTAGTATAACTCTGACAAACTGCCAGCTAAAAACTACAGTTCAGATGAAAATGATCTACCTTTAAAAAAATAGACTGAGTATATTTGAAATTGTGGAAAGAGGTATAATCATAATTGATAATAATGTGAAAAAACCAGCTAGCAAAATTATGCTTGTCACTGCTGAAACATGGGCTGCAATGGTTGCACATGCATGGTTAGAAATGAATCAAAATTAGGTTTTTGTGTGGGAGGAACACCTTGAGTAACAGATAAATGGAACAATTTGCCTCGGAGAGTTAAGTATATCAGTAAGAAGCCAAAATAATTTAAAAAAAATCAGGGGCGCCTGGGTGGCTCAGTGGATTAAAGCCTCTGCCTTCAGCTCAGGTCATGATCTCAGGGTCCTGGGATCAAGCCCCGCTTCGGGCTCTCTGCTCAGCAGGGAGCCTGCTTCCCCCTCTCTCTCTGCCTGCCTCTCTTCCTACTTGTGATCTCTCTGTCTCTGTCAAATAAATAAATAAAATCTTAAAAAAAAAAAAAAATCATGACATTCTCTAGCAAGTTGTACTCTTACTCAAAACTCACACACGCACACACACAATGATTTAACTAATCCAAGTTTGTTTTATTAAAATATTAATTGAATTAAAAACATAAGACAAAGATATATCTTATTTTAAGTTGATACTATAAAACTATTTTGATATTCTATCCCCTTCTCTTCTTGGTTCCATGGCATCCTGTATTTTAATCATCATAAATTTCATGATGCTATATGGTTTGCCTCATTGCCATTGTTTTCTCTGAACAAACTGTAATCTCCTTGAAGACCAGGGTCATGTTTTATATGGTAATTGCTGGGTGTTTGGTAATAACACATTGTGGTTTATAATAAATAGCCTCATGTAACTGACTAAATGGAGGAAGGAAAGAAGGAAGGAAGGAAGGAAGGAAGGAAGGAAGGAAGGAAGGAAGGAAGGAAGGAAGGGAGGGAGGGAGGGAGGGAGGGAGGAAGGAAAGGATTTGTTATACTATTCTTACTTTTGAGTATTTTTCTATTTAAAATATTTTCCCAAATACAGATCTCTAAAGTAGCAGCCAGATGATCAGGGATAGTACCAGCACAACTTGCAAGAAACACAACAAACACAAAATTGTCTCTGAGAGTCAATATCAAATACAGAAGAATGATATATGCCATCCAACAGCACATTAGTATGAAGCAGAAATTCTGAAAAGTGACAAATAATATTGGCTGAAGTGTCAACATGCTTAAGGTGAAGGACAGATGAATTTGGTAGGGAATAGAGTGATTGTACCATCATTAAAACAGAAATATCACATTGCCCTTTCACAAATCTAGAATGATTCAGTTATCTCTGAATCAAAAAGTGAATGTGTTTTTAAAAATAGATATTCTGTATGAGATATATATGAAAGTTTCTCACAATAGTTTTATATAAATCTACAAAAAAAATAAAAGAATATATCACCTAGATAATCAGCCCAAAGAAGCTTTCAACATTAATAAGACATTTCCAGAGACATAGCTGGCAGCATAATTTCCTGACAGGTTCTTTCTGGAATGGACTACCCTCAGGAGTTTGCTATCTCAGTTCTCCAATGCCAAGTGAAAAAGGAAAAAGAAGAGAGGTGCTAAACACTAGATGCCAAGTCACATCAACACCTGTGTTTGAGGGTTGTGCTTGACTTGGGGGTTAAAGACGCTTGCATATGTTTTGTGTGTATTTGTCATATTCATATTTTGTTAGTTATAATTACTATCAATCTAAAGTTTTCAAAGAATATTATGAAATGCATCAGTTTAATTGTAATCATTAACAATAAAAGTGTTTTTTTTTCTTTTTTCCTTTTTTTTTTTTCTATATGTATAGACTTATAATGTTTATAAATCATGGCTTTTTTGTGGTTTTCCTAAGAAAAGTCACAAAAAGAATTGCCAATCTAAAATTCTATGGAAGCTTAAATCTACTCTAAAACAATAACATAGAAAAAAAATTAAATCTGCTTCATTCACGTAGATAGTAAACCCAGTTCTTGGAATATAGTGTATGAGCTATCATTACAGTCGACCCTCAAACAAGCCAAAAGCAGACACTTAACCAACTGAGCCACCCAGGCACCCCTTCCTTGTGATTTAATTAACAATATTTTCTTTTCTCTAGCCTATTTTATTGTAAGACTACAAAATATAATGCATATAACGTACAAAATGTATTCATCGATAGCTATTGGTTAGGCTTCTAGTCAAAAATAGGTTTTTGTATTGTTAAGTTTGGGGCAGGGCCAAAAGTAGTGTGCAAATTTTCAGCTGCATGGGAGGTTGTTTTCCTTCAGCACCATGTTATTCAAGGGTCAGCTACATTAGTAGAAGTAATAGTTACAGCAATACTATTAAGAGTTGTCTCAATTATGTGCTCTGTGCATATGAAATGTTAGTTCAAAAGCAGTTATAGTTTTATATATGAAATGTATACTTTAAATTTGTATAATGATAAATTCTTATTGGATAATTCAGATTAAAAATGATTTCCATAGTGACTAGCTAAATGGAAAATATTTTGGATTATGTTTTGGGGAGAGGTCAGGACAAAATAGCAATATGAAGACACATTTTAATTTTTCTGTAGTTCTTCAGCTTACTTAAAATATCTAGAAATTGACAGAATACCACTGGGATTAAGAATTAATGAGAATTAAATATGTATAGTAATGGGGCTATTCTCATAATGTTAAATGCTATAGTTTGAAAAACAATTCTGCTCAAACATTTTAAAATTTCACATTATTAACCTGGAATAATATGTAGAGTATTCTTACAGATAATAATTTACTATCTTTCATACAAATCAAAATTAATAAAAGATATTAATATTAAATGGGTAAAGGAGAAAAGGAAACCAAATAATAATTCTGCCACTAGTCATTAACCGCAACAGTAACAAACACATAGCTAGGGCCAAAAGCTACATGACATGACATAAGGCAATAACAAATCCTTAACAAGCTTCCTGAACAAAGAAATGCCTAAGCATATAGTCTGATATATGTATATACACAGAGCTATATATATGTGAAAAAGGTTTTAGTAAGTTTTAATGAAAAAATTAATCAAATAAAATTAGGTGGAAAATTCATCATAGACTGAAACCTTACATATTAAAATAAGAGTCTGTTGCATTGAAATAGCCTAAAATGTGTTCTGATAAAATAACATGATTGTTTGGATGATAGTTTCAGGGATGATTTTTTTTTCTTTATGGCTTTTTATGTTAGCCATACCCTTATAGTAGCAATAAATTGTTTCTAATATAAAAATTCAAATGTTACAAAAAAGATTTTAGTTTTACAAAAATTTTACTTACTTATAAAAAAATCAAATCCTGAGTTTTAAGTCATTAAGCCTTACAATGACGTTAACCTCAAAATTGCATATGTATGTTTTCTAATATTATTTTAATTCTTATATATATCCAATACAATGTTTAGAAAAAATGATACATTTTTAACATTATATATTTTAGTTACCTCTTCTGACTTCTATCAGTGAAGTCTAAGAGTCTAAGAGTGAAACAAATGACATGAATATACTATCATAACTAAATTTAGTTTCTGATATAAAGTGAGAAAGAAAATTTGATACAAGATAATTTGATTTGTACAAATCATCCATCATATTGTCATAGTATAGGCAAATATTTTATGATAATCTAATCAATTTTTGAAAATCACTTTTTAGTATAGGATGGATATATATATATCCATATATATTTATATATATCCATATATATACATATATGCAATATATATGTAATATATATATTTATCCTAATGCAGCTATGTTTTATATTTACTAACAGAAAATACAATATTTAAAAATTTAAAATAACCCCCTCTTTAAAGAACATTTTAGTGGCATGAATGGCATCTCTGTACATTTGGAACAGAAAAATTTTTATCTATGGGCTACTTGGTTGCAGCAATATAAGAAACAATTGCAATGATAACTGAAACCATAGACATTTGCTCAGCTTATTTTCTATATGAGCATGGCCTTTCTATTTAGCTGTCTTTATCAACTTGACTTTATTATTCTAGGAAGCTTTGGATAAAAAGATAGATGGAACAATTACCAAAAATGTAGTTATGAAATAACATAAATCATAAAACTCAGGATTGAGAGTAAATTATTGGCTTTTTGTCTCACATTCTGTAGGCCAGACATTGAGCTAGACTAGCTTTGTTGGTTTCTTGGCTTAGGATATCACAAGGTTGAAATCAAAATACTGTCTGAGTAAGGCTTTTCTCTAGAAGTTTGAGGAAGACTCTACATCCAAACTAGCTCATTAAGTTTGTTAATAGAATTTAGTTTCTTGTGATTACAGAGCTAATGTCACCCTTTGTTTCCTTTCTGTGAGGTGGGAGCTGCTCTTAGCTTCTAGACCATTGTATGCTATGCTATTTTGAATAACAGAATACTTTGAAACCATCAATTCTCTCTTGTTTCCCTCTCTACCACAAATTCAATAAAAGGTTTTGATTTTAAATGACTCATATAGTTACACTGGGTACACCTAGACAATCTCTGTTGTGATTAACTCAAAATCAACTGATTAATAAACTTAATCATATGTGCCAAATCCTTTGCTATATAATATAACATAATCATTGGGGACATCATATCTCTTTATATTCACAGTTACATGGATTCTGGTGGGAAAACTTGAGGTGGCACTTTGGAATTTTGCCTATCATAATCAAAGTTGGAAATACATTTATTGTTCATTTTAGAAACTTTCAGAAAACCCAACATCCAATATGGCTCAGGAACAAAAGCAAAGAAATAGGACATGTGGGATCATCCTGAGGGCATCTTCATCAACACTACTTGTTCTAACACAGGAAAAGTTCAATGCCCTCTTCAGAAAACACAGAATGACTTAATCAGTCAATATTTGCATCCAGGAAAGGAAAACAGTTTCCCTTCCCTTCTTTGTTGCTCCACAATCAGCAACCAGTGTCACATCCTGTAGAGGTACAAGGCAAGCAGCACATCTGCTGGCCAGATAGGCTAAAGTGAATTCAACCAATCACTGGATGACTCAACAACTGAAGGCCAGGTTTACTTCACCAACACTGGGGTGATCCTAAACAGGGTGGAATAACAACAAGGGCCACATGAAGTGGGAAGAAACACGACAGACTGTGACTAGACAATGAATTGGAAAAGGTCTAGGACATTAATCAAATCACTGGATCTGATTAAATATACCAAATTAAAATAAAATAATTTTGCTTAGGCAGATTGGAGAACAAAAAGCAAATGTGAGTTTACTTGCCAAAAAAAAAATCCCCTTTCTCCACATTTGAATTTTGGGGTACAAATGTGATTCTGCTTCAGTTCCAAGAGATAGGGTAAACACAAAAAGAAGAAAACATTATCTTGCCAATCTATAGGTTCTGTGAAATCTAAGGGTTCTCCTATCACTCCCTCTTCTTTATATCCACTGCATACTTGTGATGTGCACATCTACCTTCTGCAATTTAGAGCATTGGAAAATCTCAGACAAGTAGTCTCAGATGAACAAATATATAGATATATCATCCTTGATGTCAGGAACTCCCACACATTCTTTGTGTGTTTATGTGTGTAACAGGTTTACATTTTCTGAAGACAGAAATTCGAGTCAAAATAGTCCCTGATCATTAGTTAATTGGCCAGTTTAAAATGTCATGAAATTGTCATCTTGATCACTTGTGAACAATGAGGGGGTCCTGAATTCAGTTACTGAGTTGGCCTTAAAAACCAGAAATAGTGAGGAAAAAGCTGCTCTTAAAATCTTAGTTACTTCAGAAGTGCAAGCAAACAGAAGTATTAGAGCTAATGTATCTTCCTTTCAAAGAAGAGAGGAATCTGCAGGAAAAATATACCTGTTATTTATCTCTTGCTGAGATATATCCTCAAAATCTTTCTGAAAGAGTTCTTATAAACTAATTCATATTGTGACATCTTTTTCAAAAGCTCTGCATTATGTAAAGACTAAAGGGGGAGGGGACTTCATTTCAATGGCCTGAAAGTCACTATATATCACAATATGTATTTTCCAATCCATTTTATTCTGACTCTCTCTTTTTTTAAAAGTCATACTTTACTTTTCAATTCCCACTGGCTTTATTCTAACAAAAGCACTATTGGGAGTAGGTGAAACTTTTGTAAAATCTATAACCTCAGTTATATCTTTAGCTCTTCTCCATTCTCCCTCTGACCCTGCCAGAACACAAGACACTAAAAGTCTCACTAAGTTGAGGGAAAAATTAATTTAACTAATTAAGATATTTAATCATCATAATAGTTCATACTTAACGTAGTATTTCACATCATCTTATTGTGTTTATACCTCACCAGAAAACTATCAGAATGATTTAGAATTTGTGTTTTCTAGGGTCTGCAGGAACAACGATAAAGAAGTTAATATCCCTGATTCAAAATAGCTCTAACCCTAATCAGTGAAACATGGAGAAAAACAAGTATCTATAGGAACTTTTTATAACATACTTTTGGGAGTCTGGAAGAAGGTTTCCTATCTCACTTTCGCTCCCTGATTCAGAATCTCTCAGGACTTGATTCAGCTTAGGGCTAAATCCTAAAGAAAGAGGAAGGCTTTTCAAAGTAGAAAGACAGATGGAGAGACACAACTCAAGAAGAGAGTGACAAAGGCCAGAAACAGCACAGTGGAAGAAATCTGCTCCCATTTGCTGAAAGGAATGGTACAACATCTGAAATGAAGCTGAAGAGGAATGAAATAAATCATAGAGGACCTATGTCACATCAGAAAGTCTATATATTATTTCAAAGGTGATTAAGAACTTCAAAGAAGGTTTTCAAAAAGAGAAGTGATATAACCTATTTCCAATTTCTAATTCACATATATGAAGAAGCAATATAGGATGGATAGTGACTACATTAACTACTGGACTCTTGAAATAGATCAGTTCTGTTCAAATTCCAGTTCTGCTGCAGATTAGCCATGTGAACTTGGGTAACTAACATAGTACCTCTGTGCCTCAATTTCATCATCTCCTGTCAAGTGGATTATTACATTGAGTTAATATGCTAAATGGAATTTAAATAAAAACTTGAAACAAAAAAATAAAAATTTAAAAATCAAAAAGTAAAAATTGAGTTAATATAGAGTACATAGAACAATGCTGGAAATATAAAATAAATGTGATAGACTAGTTAGCCATCTAAATATGGGCACCTGGGTGGCTCAGTGGGTTAGGCCATGATCTCAGGGTCCTGGGATCGAGCCCTGCATGGGCTCTCTGCTCAGCAGGGAGCCTGCTTCCCCCTCTCCCTCTGCCTGCCTCTCTGCCTACCTGTGATCTCTCTCTCTCTGTGTTAAATAAATAAAAAAAAATCTTTAAAAATTTTTTAAATAAATAAATATAACTTATTACTATCATCATTATTGTTTTTTTTTAAGAGGGTACAATAATACTATATGCAGAAAGTACTTATTTGAAAAAAACAAAAGGCCCTATTTGAATAATATAGTAATATTTTTAAAAAGAGAGAGCAGCATTTTTGGTTTTAATCATTTAGGTAGAGAAAAAGATTAATTAAAAAATGAATAAAGATGTAAAATGAACACATGAGTTATAGAAAGTCAAGTTTCCTTCCGTTAAAAGATAAACTGAGGTGCCTGAAAGGCTCAGTTGGTTAAGGGACTGCCTTCGGCTCAGGTCATGATCCTGGAGTCCTAGGACCCAGTCCTCCCGCATCGGGTTCCCTGCTCAACAGGGAGTCTGCTTCTCCCTCTGACCTTCCCACTTTTTATGCCCTCTATCTCATTCTCTCTCTCAAATAAATAAAATCTTAAAAAACAATAAAACAAAAAGAAAAGATAAACTGAGGCATATTCAAAATTTTATTTGAGTAAAAATTGATTCCACTTGGGCAGTGTCAATCTAGAAACTCTGGAAAAGACTTCTATAGAGAAAAGGTGGGGGCAAAGCAAGAAATTATTGATATAGCTGAAAGCCTAGTTAGTATTTGTGATTAGTTGTCTCTAGGTTTAGAGTCTGTAATCTTGGGGCATTCACAAGGTTAGATTTTAGCTCAGTAACAGGCTACCACAGCATTAGAGCCACATCAGTCCAATGATCTCCTTGTTTAATTAATTAAGCAGTTCTCAGGTATCTAGTTTGGCCGACTGGTTGGGTGCCATCTGCCACAATGAATATATGGATAGATGCGTAAGAAGGATATTTTTAAAATTCTCTTTTGGAAAATATTAGGGTTTTATGAGATTATGGTACTAATAGATAGCAATACTTAGCTAATAATTATATTTATTATAAAAAATGTCGAAATTTACCCTACAGTTATGAATTGGGCTTTTTAAATTTTCTCTTAGTATTTCATTTTGTGATTGTGCTGGTAAGAAGGAATGAATACAGGGAGATTTTTGTAAACGTGTTACTAAAATTTGCTTCACTAAGCAAAAAACAAAAAAACTAGCATACTACTTTTTACTAAAACTTAATATAATAAATAATAATAATAATGCTTTTGGGACGCCTGGGTGGCTCAGTTGGTTGAGTGGCTGCCTTCAGCCCAGGTCATGATCCCAGGGTCATGGATCAAGTCCCACATTGGTCTCCTTGCTCAGCAGGGAGCGTGCTTCTTTCTCTGCCTCTGCCTGCCACTCTGCCTGCTTCTGGTCTCTCTCTCTGACAAATAAATAAATAAAATCTTAAAAAAAATAATGCTGCTTTTGTTTAAATGACACTGGACTTTACAAAATAAGAAAGGAGGGTAAGACTGCTTAAAAAAGTAATATTGGTCCTGGGTAGGATTATTATGTTTTTTGCTTATATAGATAATAATATATTAAAATCTTAGATCAATATTCATCATTTTTATCTTATTTTTTCTTATAAGAATGATGCACAACTTCTTAATCTTAGAAATTTAAAATGTATCTTTTGCACACAGACATATAGGTGAGTATTGGTTTTCCTGGCTCACCCTGGTTTGCCTTCAGGCTGAGATTTGGGTTCAGGTCTTTTCCACTTGTCTCCTCATTTTAGAACCAATGCCTCTTTTCCTTCATAGTGGATTAGAAAAATAGGAGAGTAAACCAAAGCTTACAAGCACACCTAAATTTTTTGCTCTCAAGTTCACTTGAAAAAACAGCTCACCTAGCTATGCCAAACATTAAAGTGACAGGAAAATGTACTCCATCTGTTCTAGTGAGAAACACTAGAAAATTTACATGTCCAAGGGTATGGATCGATACTTCCATTATAAGAAACTAAAGATTGACAGTGATAATCCATTCTATCATATTTACTCTTAATTTTTTTTATAAAAAATAAATAGAAAGTTTTATTTCAAACTATTTCAACTTATTTATTATAAATGAAGTCTGAAAAAATCCGTGAGAGAAGGCATTAATATGTGCTCCACCATAAATTCTTTTAGCCAGAATGTAAGCTAAATGGGACCAAATATAAATTAAACCTAGACAAATTTATGATTCTCCCTGACAGACAGTGTGGAGTAAAAAGGGCCATTTCAGGAGCTCCAACACTTAAGGAGTAGATGAAATAGGAGAAGATCATGAAAGAGATTAAAGTCTTAAAACCCAGAGAGAGAATCAGAACAGATGGAAGAGAGAGCTAAAAAAAAAAAAAGAAAGAAAGAAAGAAAGAAAGAAAGAAAGAAAGAAAGAAAGAAAGAAAGAAAGAAGCTTTGATTAAAGATGAGAGTAAAAGTAACTTGAAGACTGACAAGTAGCTATTAGATGTGACAATTAGGAGTTCATTAATGGCCTAAGCAGTGAAATTAATGCAAATCATTTATTGCTTTACAATTTCCAATTTAAAATAAATAATAAAATTCAAATATTTTACCAGACCTAGATAATTAAAAATTGATTAGACAAATTAATTTTCTTGACAGTTTAGGATGACGGAACTGTATTTGAACACATAATTCAACCTCTTCGTTTATGATGACTGATGTGGAAAACAATAATTTTTATTTTTTATAAAAAGAATTAAAAAAGAGATCAGTAACTTCTATCAAATGCTTAATGGCTTCAAATTCCATAAAGAAATGCCATAAATGCTAACTATAATCACTACCCTCATCCTTCTACTGATAAAAATAAACTTAAGCAACACATTCCTAATATAAAACTTTCTATACTTCACTCAAAATATAATTGTTTTCCAGACAATACTTCAGTCTTGTTGCTTTGAACTAACTTTAGAAACATCTGACATAGTTGAAAACATATGATGCATAAGAATAACTATAAACAATGTGTTCTTGTTTTCTTCCTTGCTTAGATTTATTTATAATAATAATTACTTTTATATAAAACATGTAACTTGTTTGTTCAGAGCTGTTTCTCTAATTTATTTCTTTTCATGTGTTCATTTCCATGGTTACATTTTTAAGGATATAATTTTATTACTAAGAATTAGTGCATATTGATCTACAATTTCTTGTAAAATATTTAATTTTTCCTGAACTTTATCTAATATGATATAGAGAAAAATGTTCCATTATATTGATGTCAAATATGTGTGTGCATAGACATATAACCAACAGCTTATAATCATATCACCATTAGTCAAAATCAAAGAAAATAGAGACTTTTCCCATTAGTAATTTTGATACATGAACATAAATTTTGATAAAAATAATATTTAAATTTTAGATGTGCCTAAAATGATTGAAAAAAGAAATATCCAGGAAAAAAAGAAACAAATAGGTATATTTTAGGGTCTCTGAATCATTAAAGAACACATTTAACTTAGACATCTAAAAAGAACCCCAAAACTACTGTGCACATGTTTTCTTTCTAATCTATAGGGAAGTGTATAATACAGATAAGAACTTTAAAAACACTGATATAGGGGTGCCTGGTGGCTCAGTGGGTTATAGCCTCTTCCTTGGGCTCAGGTCATGATCTCAGGGTCCTGGGATTGAGCCCTGCTCAGCAGGGAGCCTGCTTCCCCCTCTCCCTCTGCCTGCCTCTCTGCCTACTTGCGATCTCTCTTTCTCTCTCTGTCAAATAAATACATAAAATCTTTTTTAAAAAACTATAAAAAAAACTCTGATGTAAATATATGCTTATATTTCTTTCTTACAACAAAAAATCTCAATTCCATTAAAAATATGAAGATAAATATTTCTCAACCAAATCTTAAAAGATTCTCCCTTACTTGAACTAACATATATTTAACATTTTGCTTTTCCACTTTCTTTTTTTAAAGAAAAAATTAAGACACTGTACTAACTTTCCCTTACTCTGATAATTTATTGTTATATTCATGAAAAGTATTTGATTAGCATTATGGCTATTGTGCTTCTTTGTTCTTTAAGATGTATATGAGTCAGTCAGTGTCATGATACCCACTGAAAGTTATATACGAAATACAATTGTTCTAATAACTGGGTTGCATAACTAATGTCTCTAAAACTCAGACATAAAATAGCCATGTATTATCCTATGGATCATATAGGCCAGGAATTAAGTTAGGACACAGCAAGATAGTTTGTTTTAATTCCCCAAGGGCTTGAAAGTTGGAAAGTTGAAAGTTTGAAGTTTTGCTAGCTTACTGGCTGACAGCAGATACTGGTTGCTGAGACCTCAGTTGGGACTGTCAATGGAATACTTACATGTGGCCTCTCCTATGACTAGAACTCCTTGACTAGTACCTAGGTTCCACAGTTGATTATCCAGAGAAAGGGTGGAATGGATTACTTTTAATGACCTAGACCCAACTGTCAAATAATACCACTTCTGCCATGCATATTATAACTGAGAGTCACAATCCCTCTTCCCTGAGATTCAAGGAGTAGCAAAATAGATTCCAACACTTGATAGGGAAGAGAAGTGGCAACGTTTGGAAAGGTATATGGGAATGGAGATATTGCTGTGGTAACTTGCAAAATCCACTTCAATATTGAAACATTAAATGTGGTAATCTCAGGGATGCCAGTTTAAGGGTATTTATTTATGTTTCAATTCTTTATAATTATTTTTACATTTCATATTTTAAATAATAACCATATACTTACCTAAACAAAAAACTAATATGTGTATACCTATTAGGAAAATCACCAGCACCACAGATGTCTTATCCAAATTATAGGAAATACAATATTGTGTTTTATCACTGTAGTTGTCCTTATAGTTTATATAGGCAGAGGGGCATGGTAGCTAAATATTTTATCCCTGAATGTTTCTTTTTTTATTTGACAGTAAGATAGTATAATAACAGTAGATTTAGAAAACATTATCATTGCTTTCAAATATTTTTTGATAAAGTTATCTATATTAGTTTCCTAGAAATTTGATAACAAATTACTAAAAAGTGAATGGCTTAAATGACATATATTTATTCTCCCACAGTTTTGGAATCCAGAAGTTGGAAACTATAATGTCAGCAGGCTTTGGGGGAAAAATCTGTTCCATGCCTCTCTCCTAGTTTTTGGTCACTGATAACAATACTTGATGTTCCTCAGCTTGCAGATTTATCATTCTAGTCTACATCTCCATTTCATATGGCCTTATCCTGTGTGTGTCTTTTCTTCTCTTTTAAGTTCATTTGTCAGGGCATTTAAGATCTACGTGGGTAATCCCAGGATGATTTCATCTTGATATGCCTAACTTAAGTGCTTCTACAAAGACTGCTTTTCCAAATACATTTACACCTACCGGTTCTGGATAGGCATAATTTTGGCAGCACCATCTTTTAACCTAGTACAATATCAGTGGTAATATTTTACCAAAAGTATAGAAAATCTATTAGTACACAAAGTGTTCAATCATTCTTAAGGGAAAGCACAGAAAATTATTTTAGTTACTCTATTTTCAGTAACTTCTTTTTCAATGCTACTAGTATGTGTGCTAGTCATCATTAAAGTACTTTACAAATTCAGGGAATTGTTTTCTTTTTTTTTTTTTTTTGATGCTGTATTATTATTATTGAGTTTAAGTTTAACATAGTTAAACTTAAGGCTAACATTTTCATATTTTAAAAAATAAATAAATAAAATCTTTAAAAAAATAAAAAATAAAAATAAAATTCAGTCCCAAATGAACCAGTAGAGTAAGACACCTACCTGCTGCCCTCCACCATACCTCATTCTCCCAGGAAAGAAAAAAAAAAAAAAAATATATATATATATATATATATATTTTCCCATTCAACTTCTTGACTCTCAACATGGCCTGCAATTGTTCAATTTATACCAAAGCATAGATAATACATAATGGAAGAATTAAGTAGATTATAAAGACAGGGGTCTAATACAACCAGTTAATCCCTATCATTCCTAGCTTTTTATTAATCTGTGCTTGTTGTTGATCTTTCACTTTTAACAAATACTTTTATGTATAGGTGGCCCAATTAAGAATGAAATGTTATCTATTAAATGCATTCACTAATTCTCGTAATCTTTTTCTGAAATCCCACATCTCTACAACATTGTAATTGAATATCTTAACCCTATGATGTTGAGGGTAAAAGTAAATTAAAACATGATTAAAATATCAGTCTAAAAAATATTTATTTCTAAGAAAATATTGCATTCCTATTTAATACATAATAAATAGGGACTATGGCTTTCACATACTGTTTTTAGATGCTTATGATTTAAAACATCCCTTAAATTTGTAGATCATAAAACAAAACATGATTTATGTGTAGTTGTTTTGCTTGATAGCTCACTGAAATTATTCTTCACTTCACTATATGAGTTACAGTGGTGACTCCTGGTTAATAAAGAATATAGAATTTAACATCGGCAAAGATAAATATTTTAGATCTAACATACTCTGTAAACTAATTTCCTGTAGAAAAACAACTTACAAGCATGCAGTAAATAAGGCCATTTAAGGCTAATTTCATAGAAATGAGAATTTATAGGTGAAAAAGGACTCTGTAAATCATGAACCTAAGTCAAATAGAGATTTAAAAACTTGTTTGAGTCAGTTCCAGGGCAAGAAAGAGAATATTTTGATTTCAAGTTCTCTTTCCTTTAATTCATTACATTTGAGAAAATGTCCTCAATTTGTCCCCCAATTTAATAGGGCTTTACAGTTTGTTACAAATAAATTTATTAACAGTAACTAATTTTAATTTAGGCTTTATTTAGTTTTTACTGACAAGGAAAATTTGATAAAGATTTTTTCCCAGCTTGAATTATCACAAAACTTAATAGTAATTTAATTTAAGCAAGTTAGCAATGGGATGCTTATTTTGGGGAAGTGTATTAGAATCAAGTGTAAGAGTTTCTAAAGTCACAAATATAAATGCCAAATTACTATATTCATACTATCTATGAATACACCTGAGACAAATATAATGTTGTTTGTCAAAATGATGTTTCAATTAAAAATACATTAATTATAAATAAATATGTAAATACATAAAAACATACAATCCCAACTTGATTCTCAGTCTCAATCCCAAATGATTGGTTTACAGTGTGTATTAAACATGTTAATGTTTAAATTTCTTACGTTCTCCTTAAGTTGAGGAACTTTTAAGTTATTAAAAATAATGGAATGTTCCAATTAATGTTACAGTGTTTATCATTATTGCTTTGTTAGTTGAATTTCAAAGCTATGCTTTTAATTCTACTCCTATCCTATGTTATTTATAATCACCTAAAACTATCAGTTAAACTAAAAATAGGCTTTTTTTTTTTTTAGCCTAATGACACAATGTTCTCTGCTTATTTTATGGGAATGTAGAAAGATGAAGTTAGTTATATTCTTAAACTGGATTGCTCTCTGAAATTCCTTTTGTGCAAAACAATGTCTTGGAAACTGCTTTACATTTTTAACAAAGAAAATCTGTCTTGTTTAAGCCAAAAAAAAAATAACTACTGATTAACTAAATTAAGAAATGCACTGTGGGAAATTAGAAGTTTACTTATATTGACTACTTATAAAGTTGGGAAAATAATCTTTTAACTGGAGTAACCAGAAGTTTACTTATATTGACTACTTATAAAGTTGGGAAAATAATCTTTTAACAGGAGTAACCAATTTTGTGAATCCAGAGCCCAAGTATGAATCATAAAAATATTTTGCAATTTGAAAATAAATGTACTTTCATTAGGTTCATAGAGTTACAGGGTGATAACTGCTATTTTAATAAATAATTCATAACCTATTGTGTGGTGTGAATGCATGTAGCTTTTAGTGAAATTTTTTCATTGAGCATTAACTGAAAATATCTTCTATAAATTAAAGTACTCTAAATAAAAATCTTACAATTTATGTAATTTCATAATAATAATTAGTAAAGATTTACCCCTTTCTTATATTTAGTAAATGAGAAACTACAAAATTAATGCTTGATAACCACCAATTAATATTTTAGCTTTATTATTGATATGAATTAATTTAAAAGAAAAATAAAGGGACTCAAAATTAGAAAAAATAATAAGTGAAGGCTTCTGGAAAACTTACAATATCCATTTACTAAAGTATTTGGTAAAATAACTGACATTTGAGACACATTTGAGATATCTATAGAGTATACTCACAAAATACTTTTTTAAAAATTCTGAGCAATTATATAATCATTACTTCTTTTTTGTGATTAAGTCGTATGAATTTCCCCACATCACAAGGTGTTATAAAAGTGATTTCAAAAATACATAATTAGGGATGCCTGGGTGTCTCAGATGGTTGAGCATCTGCCTTCAGCTCAGGTAATGATCCCAGGGTTCTGGGGTTGACTCCTGCATTGGGTTCCCTGCTCAGCAAGAAGTCTGCTTTTCCCTCTACCCCTCCTCCAACTTGTGCTCACTCTGTTTCTCTCTCTCTCTCCCTGACAAATAAATAAATGACATCTTTTAAAAAAAATACATTACTAGGAGTGCCTGGGTAGCTCAGTAGGCTAAGCATTCGACTCTTGATTTTAGCTCAGGTCATGGTCTAAGGGTTGTGAGATAGAGTCCCTCCTCTCATTCTGCACTGGGTGCGGAGACTGCTTAAGATTTTCTCTTTCCCTCTCTGTCTGCCCCTCTTGCCCTCAAAAACACAAACAAACAAATAAACATTATTTGATTACATTTGGGGTCTAATCTTTTTTGCTTTCAAGATACAAATATATGACAGATTATATGTGTAGAGTTATTCTCTCCAAATTTTGCCCAATTGCATATCCTACAAAGGAAGTCTCCAAAATTAAGATTAAACTGGAGTTTGTATTGATCCACATTATTTGCTATATATAGAGAGAGAGTCATAAAATTTGTTGTTGTTTTTTTTTCTTTGTATTGTTTGAAACAAAAGGAGGATATCTGTGCATGGTGAAATAATGTGGTTACTGTGTCACACTGGGCTGAGGTCGATCACCAAGTAAAAAGAGCTTGTTTTTTTTTTTTAATTTATTTTATGTCCTATTTTTTTTAAAGACTTTATTTATCCCTTTGACACAGAGAGAGAGATCACAAGTAGGCAGAGAGGTAGGCATAGGGAGAGGAGGAAGCAAGCTCCCTGCCAAGCAGAGGGCCTCAAGTGGGGCTCAATCCCAGGACCCTGAGATCATGACCTGAGCCAAACGCAAAGAAGCTTTAACCCACTGAGCCACCCAGGTGCCCCTTTTTATGTCCTATTTTGATATGTATTCCTATTCCTGTTCTGTGGGGAGGAGAAGATGGGAGGAAAAGGTAGGTTTACAAATTTTTCTCCTTCTCCTAGAGACCAAATGAATAAAGGAAAAGCATTTTCCTTCATCATTCCTCAATGTTTTTGTTTCTCAACTATTAAGCTTATAGTCTATAGGATGTGCTTCTCCTCTCCACCAGGCAGTGCTGCTCCCCAAACCACAACTGTGTCTCTAAATGTTAACTACTGCTCTTTTGTGCATATTCAAAATTTCAAGTTTTTGAAACATTTCTGAGTAAATACTTATTACTGAAAGTCTTCTTAGCTTTTGAGTCTGCAACAACTGAATGACTTTGTATTTTTCCCTCTCTAATTTAACCTGGGATTCTGGGCTCTTTTGTAAAACTACCACATTGCTTTTATATATTTATTAAGAAAACCTATCATGCTTCTCTTGACCAAGGCACTTGTATTTTGACTAACTAAAATGATGAGTAGAGCCATCTTGAAACTGTAAGACCTTAAGATGGAGGGCTGAGAAGATGGTATGAATGGAATTGCTTCTTGATTCTTTCAAAGATTCTGCCAACATATTTCCCCTCTCTTCACTCTGAAAATAATTAAACACAAATAAAGGAATTGATTTGGGCATCTTGTCTAATATTATCCACCCCTTCACCTGATTATTTCTTCATTTATTTCAATCTTTTCTAAAGAGTCTCAGGGGAGGGGCGCCTGGGTGGCTCAGTCGTTAAGCATCTGCCTTCAGCTCAGGTCATGATCCCGGGGTCCTGGGATCAAGTCCCACATCAGGCTCCCTGCTCGGTAGGCCTGCTTCTCCCGCTGCCATTCCCTCTGCTTGTGTTCCCTCTCTCGCTGTGTTTCTCTCTGTCAAATAAATAAAATCTTTAAAAAAAAAAAAAAAAAGAGTCTCAGGGGAGGCTGAATTAAGATTAGTCAAGGAGATAATCTTCACCATTGGCTCTTGGACTAAGACAATATTCCTTAGTTACTCCAATATAATACCAAGGTTTTTGTTTAAGAATACTTATGTTTTTCATAGTAACGTTCATATCATTAGAAGTCCCAGAAGAAAAGAGGGGGGAAGGGGGCAGAAAATTTATTTGAGGGAATCATAGCTGAAAAATTCCCTAATCCAGAGAAGGAAACAGACATCCAAATCCAGGAAGCACAGATATCTTCCATCAAAATGAATCAAAGGATGCCAATACCAAGATACATGGTAATTAAATTTGCCAAATATAGTGATTAATGAAAAAATCCTTAAAGCAGCAAGACAAAAGAAGTCTCTAACTTACAAGGGAAGAATACCTATGTTTTGGGGTTTTTTTTAAAGATTTTATTTATTTATTTGACAAGAGAGTAGAGAGATCACAAGTAGGCAGAGAGGCAGGCAGAGAGAGAGAGAGGGAAGCAGGCTCCCCGCTGAACAGAAAGCCTGAAACAGGCTCAATCCCAGGACCCTGAGATCATGATCTGAGCCTAAGGCAGAGGCTTTAACCCACTGAGCCACCGGGCACCCTGAATACCTATGTTTTGAAAACTATTTGTAGTTTCTTTTTATTCCCTTATAAAATGCATGCCGATTATTTAATTATTCTATTATTTAATTTGTTAGTACTGGCATTGGTATTGAATAGAAGTGGTGAGAGCTAAAAATCCTAGATCACCTATTCCTGATGATAGGGGAAATCATTCAGATTTTCACTATTCATAGATGAGTTATAAGTTTCCCATGAATAATCTTTATCAGGTTAAGTTTTAAATTTTTAATTCACAGGTTCCTGATTTTTTAAAATAATGAATGGGTATTAAATTTTATCAAATATCTTTTCAACGACTGTCTAGCTGATTACATAATTTTTATTCCTTTTTATTTTTTATTTATTTATTTATTTATTTTTAAAGATTTTATTTCTTTATTTGACAGAGAGAGAGAGATCACAAGTAGGCAGAGAGAGAAGGGGAAGCAGGCTCCCCACTGAGCAGAGAGCCAGATGTGGGCCTTGATCCCAGGACCCTGAGACCATGACCCGAGCCGAAGGCAGAGGCTTAACCACTGAGCCACCTAGGCACCCATTTTTTATTCTTGGTTCTTATCGTTAATTACATTAATTGATTTTGGATTGTTGACCTGATCTTGCATTACTACAATAAAGCTCACTTGACCATGATGTATTATCTTTTTGATATTCCAAAGGATTTGATTTGTTAAAATTTAAAAGAAGGTTTATGTCTTGGTTTGTGGGGTTGTTTTGTTTTGTTTTTGTAATTTTTTTTCAAGTTTTGTAATCAGAGGTATGTCAGCTTTGGGAAATGCGTTAGAAGTATATTGCCCTCATGTATTTTCTGAAAGACTTTCTAAAAATTGATTTTTTTTCTTAAATTTTTTTTTTGATTTACCAATGAAATAATGTGAGGTGGAATTTGAAGGGAAGTCTTGGTTGCAGACTTAATTTCTTTAATATGTAAAAGACTCTTTAGTGAAACAAAAAAAACATTGTTTTACAGTCAGTTGTAGAAAACTATGGATAACTGCCATTTACCAGGTATTTGTCCTGTTTATTTACATTATTAAACTTACTGAAATAAGGAGATATATTTTTTTTATTTTTTATTTTTTCTTAAGATTTTACTTATTGTTTGACAAGAGAGACACAGAGAGAGGGAAAACAAGCAGGGGGATGGGAGAGGGAGAAGCAGGCTTTCTGCTGAGCAGGGAGCCTGATGCTGATGCGGGGCTCCATCCCAGGACTCCGGGGTCATGACCTGAGCTAAAGGCAGATGATTAATGACTTAGCCACCCAGGCACCCTGGGGATATTTCTTTCTAATGTTGTTAGTTTATGTAATGATATTCCCTTTTTCACTCTCAATATCAATAATGTGCTTTTCTTCTTTTCATTAATCTTCTATATATTCATCATTTAAAAAGAGTTTTCAAAGAACCAGTTATTGAATTCGATAATTTTCTCTATTATACATATGTTTTCTATTTTATTTACTTCTGCTCTGATGTTTAGTGTATATGTTTCCTTTGACTTATATTGTTCTTTGTTTAGTTGGTTTGGTTTGGTTTATATCACTAGTTTCTTTTTTTTCTCTTTCTTTCATTATTATAGAACAGTTTCAGATTTGCAGAACATTACAAAAACAGTATGAAAAGTATCTGTAAACACTTCACTCAGTTTTCCTTAATGATAACATCCTGTAAAGCAATTATATTGGTCCAAAATAAGAAATTAATAATAAGGTAAATTACTATTAGCTGAATTCTACACACTATTTAATATTCACCTATTTCTCCACCCTTGTCTTTTTGCTGGTTTAGTATTCAAACCAGGTTACTACATTCCATTTAGGATTTCCAACTTCTCAAGGTGAAATGTAAATAATAATTCCAAATCTTCCCTGTTTTTAATATAGATAATTAACGTTATAATTTTCCATCTAGGAATTTTTTAGTTCTAGTTCACAAATTTAGGTATGTTGTAATTTAATTATTCAGTTGATAGATTTTATAATTTCCCTTCTTATTTTTCTAGGAGCCATCAGTTACTAAGAAATATGATGTCAAATTCCAAATATGTTGGTGTTTTAAAAATATCTTATTGCTATTTATCTGTATATTAATGTTGTTGTATCAAAGAATATATTCTGTATAAGATTTCAAACTTTGTGAACTATAGTTCAGAATATTGTCTATCTTTGTGAATATCTCACATACACTTGAATGTGGTTTGGGTGAATTTGTTTGTAATATCAACTAGATCAAGTAACTTGACAGTGTTCCTTAAATCTCCTATATCTATACTGAAATATATTTTTTGCCTAATTGGTTTTATCAGTTACTCAGAGAGTAAAGCTAGTGACTCTGCCACCTATAATATTTATCTGTCTATCCATCTATCCATCCACCTACCTTTTTATTTTGTCAGTTTTTGGTTCATTTTGATACATCTTCAATATACATGGAGCAAAACCTTACATTAGGTTTTATGAGTTCCACATGAACTGATCCTTTTAGAATTATGAAATGTCCATTTTTATGTCCATAAAAACTTTTTAAAAATCCACTTTTGATAACAATACCAGGTATTGTTGTCTTTGACTTATGTTGATTTTTGTTTAGTTAGTTACATACCACAGTTTAGTTAGTTTAGTTACATACCATAGTTACATATGTAATGTTCACATTTTTACTTCCACCTATTCGTATATTTATATTTAAAGTATTTTTCTTGGAAATAGTATATAGTTAATTAGTCCCTTTTTATCCAAACCAATTGTATAGTTTACTTTTTAATATAGATATTGAAATTATATTATATCATATTATCTCTATAACTGAATAGTTACATCCATTATATTACATAATAGATACTATATTTATAATAAAAGTAACCCTTTCTGTCAACCATAAAATGTAAGCATTTTAAAACTTAGAAGTGTTTTGTCAATAAAGGTTATCAAGATAGCATAATGCTGGGGCGCCTGGGTGGCTCAGTCGTTAAGCGTCTGCCTTCGGCTCAGGTCATGATCCCAGACTCCTGGGATCGAGCCCCGCATCGGGCTCCTTGCTCAGCAGGAAGCCTGCTTCTCCCGCTACCACTCCCTCTGCTTGTGTTCCCTCTCTCACTGTGCTTCTCTCTGTCAAATAAATAAAATCTTTAAAAAAAAAAAAAAAAAAAAAAAGATAGCATAATGCTTTCTTTTTCTATTTAATTTATAGGTTTAGCTTTCTTATTATGTTTTTAATTCATTTGAAGAGCATATTTTATTTGTTATGAGATTTTCTTCAACTTTAATTACTGTTTATTTTTGGGTAAATTTTTACTAATCTTATCTATTAAGAAATCAGCTGGAGTCCCCTCCTCATTGTTGGTGCCACCTCTAACATGTACCAACTTCTTGTGTACACAAGAAAAAAAATTCGAACTCCTCACTTAGCTTTATTCATTGATTGGTTTGTTTCAATGCAAATATCATGATGTTTTTATTTGCATGTTACTGTAGGATGTTTTATTGTGTGTTTCTTTTAAAAATTTATTTAATAATTAAGGGACTTTTATGTGTTTTTATGTTTTATCACTAATTTGTGAGACTCATGAAATATTCTACTAGAACATGTATGAAATACATGATGTTATAAAATTCAAAATAACTTAATTATCTAGGTAATTTATACATTTGTTTCTCAGAAAGGTCATACAGAAAAATCTCTCTTTGCAAGAGTAATGAAGTTAATTTTACTTTTTTTTTAAAGAGTTTATTTATTTGACACAGAGACAGTGTACAAGAAGGGGGAGTGGCAGGTAGAGGGAGAGGTAGAAGCAGACTCCCTGCTGAGCAGAGAGTCCAACACCAGGCTGGATCCTAGGACCCCGGGATCATGACCTGAGCCAAAGGTAGAGGCTTAACCAACTGAGCCACCCAGGAGCCCCAAAAGTAATGATGTTTAAATCAAACTTTGGTGTGTTGACTTAATTCTCCCCCTTATTCAAGAAACTTTCCAAATCCAGGGGCACCTAGGTGGCTCAGTGGGTTAAAGCCTCTGCCTTCAGCTCAGGTCATGATCTCAGGGTCCTGAGATCCAGCCCCACATGGGGCTCTCTGCTCAGTGGGGAGCCTGCTTCCCCCTCTCTCTCTCTGCCTGCCTCTCTGCCTACTTGTGATCTCTCTCCCTCTGTCAAATAAAATAAAAATCTTTAAAAAAAAAGAAAAAAAAGAAAAAAAGAAACTTACCAAATCCAAATGGGAAAGAAAATACCACTATATTCCAGAATAAACACATAAAAATTTAGAAGCTAAATTGAATAATTAGTTTTTACTTCAGTTCTACCAGCTGTCTGGAAAGTGATATCTTCAGCCACCTGCCTCATTATAATCACAACTATTCAAAACTTGTACCAATATGTTATGCCAAAAACTCTTTATAAGACTATTTGTTTAAATTATTTCTGAAATATCTCAAAGTATTTTCTATTTAGCTGTCTTGTTTGATAATACACAGCACTTAAAAACATTTGAAATACACCATTAATCCACTCTTAATATTTGAAAATACTATACTATGCTTTATTATCTGACAAGGAGTATTCATTAGCCATGTGAAATATTTATTGGAAAGATATTATAGAAAGCACAATATATAAAATCAAATGACACCATAGATGGTATCCATATTTATTTCTACGATTCTTTCTTGGTTACCCTATTTTTTTGTAACTCTACATTTTTTAATTCAAATTAAGTAGATATTACATTTCAGAAAAAAAAATAATTTGTTGATGTTTTAATTTCAAATAATATAAATCCAGACTTTTTGAATAAATATTATATTTTAGTCCTGAAATAGTAATGTTATAATGTATATTTATATTTTACATTATATAAATTGAAAAAAATAGATTGTTTTAAAATAACCCTAAGTTTGTGACACAATATAGAGCAATCTTAATCCTATTAGAATGACTATTCTAATAAAAGTACTTCTATTATTTTAGAAAGGTTGGCTAAAAAATTTGGATGAATAAAATTCGTGTGCAATATGCAGAGACTATGTATTAAAATATACATGACCATAATGCAAATAATTATATATTAGTTATGTATTATGCTGCATATAACTATATATCTAATTAATGTTACATATGTGTATATATAATTATATGTACATAATTACATATATATATACATAATTACACACACACACATATATAAAAGCAACTATCCAAAATAAATTTTATGTCTCTGTGTTAATGTTCAGATCAAATTTTGAATACAAATTCTATTACAAAAACTACTGACCCAATGTTAATATGTATTGATTTATCTAATTTATAATTAGTATAATTTATTAGTCACCACAAAAACTGATTTGAAGTTTATGCTCATAAGTCATTAGTGCTGTGTGTGTGTGTGTGTGTGTGTGTGTATTTTTTTTTTTTTATTTTGTTTGTAGACATTGGAATAAGACCACTTGTATTTGAATACTGGTCTTATAATTTCCACTGTGTGTGAATCTGGGCAAATATACACTGCTAAATCATCATTTTCTTCATATTGAAAATTGTGACAAAAATGATTCTTTTGAGAATGAGAATGTCATCATTGATGGTAAGCACTTAGGAAAATGATTCAAGCACAGTCATCACTGTATTTTAAAGTCCCTTATTTCACTGATTTTTAAAATTCTTTGCTTTTTTTAATCTTTATTTTTCCATTTCCTTTAATATTAGTACAAGTATTTTTCTATCTTTTTGCTTTGAGTTTTCATGAAATGCTAATTAAATTACTACATGTTTAATTTATAATACTGAACGTTGGAGACTGGTCAATATTAACTGACAACCCGAACTTTATGACTTCCTTCTAGATAGTGATTGTGTACACTCCTGATGATATGTTCACTTACATAGCACAGGTGGCAATGATCCTAGTGATGGATGTGACTGCTTAATTTAAAACTGTTACTTCATTATGCAGTCAGGTGGGTGTCTGCCTTTGGCTGGGTTCATGATCTCAGGGTCCTGGGATCAAGCCCCTCGTTGGGCTTCCCAGTTAGTGGGGAGTCTGCTTCTCCCCTCCCTGACTCTCATGCTGTCTTGGGTACACACACACACATTCTCTCTCAAATAAAATAAATAAATAAAATATATATAAAAAAGAGAGATACAACCTTGAAATATCCTCCAAGCCGTAAGAGGAGACTAGAGGACAAAACAAAAAAGAAAATTAAAATATATTGAAGAAAAAAAAATAGGGTGCCAAGGCACAGTAAATAAAAAGAATATAGGAAAATTTGCAGTATTTTTCACTTGATTGATAGACTGAAATTAAGATCATGAAAGGAAAAGACAAAAATACTCAGGGGCAGGGTGGCTCAGGTCAGTTAAACGGTCAACTCTTGATTTCAGCTCAGGATCTTCTTCATTCAATAGGGATACTGCTTGAGGATTTCTTTTCCTCTCCCTCTGCAGCTCTTCTCTCTCTCTCTCTCTCTCAAATAAATTTAAAAATCTTTAAAAAATAATTAATAAATAATAAACAAATGCCCATGCCACAATGCATCTTTACTTTCTATATTAATTTTAGATAAAGTTAGGGAAACATTTGTCCATCTAAATTTGAAGCTATAAAACAATTACTAGTGCAAACATTTTTATAAGAAAACTAAGAATTTAAAAAAAGAATCAGTTAAGTTTTAAAATTGCTGTCAGGATAATTTATAGATTATAGATTATAAAAATTTATAATTATAAAAATGGATTTATTGACTATTAAAGCAAATTAACAACATAATATATTTTAATAAGCTACTTCAAATCACATAAATAACATAGTGAAATTAAATTTTTAAAAAGAATTTACTTATTTGACAGAGAAAGCGAGAGTGAGCACAAGCAGGGGGAACAGCAGACAAAGGGAGAAGCAGGCTCCCCGCTGAGCAAGGAGCATGATGCAGGACTTGATCCTAGGACCTGGGATCATGACCTGAGCCAAAGGCAGACACTTAACAGACTGAGTCACTCAGGTGTCCCAGGAAAGTAAATTTTTTTTTAAAAATCAAATTAAGAAAAAAAATAAAATAAAAAATAAATAAAATAAAAATCAAATTAAGTCCAAATTTTTTCTTTTGTTTTTGTGAATGGATTAAAGATCAAATAGTAAACATGAATTCAGTGCTGTTCCATGGTAGAAACACAAAACTCATTGAACTGAGCGCATGTTTGTAATGAAGTGTCCCCCGAAAATTCAAGTCCAAGTGGACTATCAGAATGAGACCATACTAAAAAAAAAAAAAAAAAAAAAAAAAAGAATGAGACCATACTTAGAAATAGCATCTTTACAAATATAATAACTTAATAAAAGGACCACTGTCCTCATATTAATATACACAGATACTCAGGAAAGAAAGCCATATGAAGACAGACAGAGATTGTGATGATGTAGCTATCCGTCAAGTAATGCTAAGGTTTGAGGGCAACTACCAGAAACTAAGAGAGAAGAATGGAAAAAGCTCCCTCAGGGGCACCTCAGCGGCTCAGTCAGTTAAATACCTGCCTTTGGCTCAGGTCATGATCCCAGACTGTATGGAGCTCCCTGATCAGTGGGGAGACTGCCTCTGCCTCTCCCCCATGTTGTGCTGCCTCTCTCTCTCACACACACACTATCTCAAATAAATAAATAAAATATTTTTTTAAAAAAATAAATAAGTAAATAGATAGATAGATAAATAAATAACTCCCGCAGAGCCTCTAGAAAAACCACTCCTGACAACATCTTGATTTCAGACTGCTGTGTTTCCAAACTGTAAGAGAATATATTTGTTGTTTTAAGCTTTTCAGTTTGTGTTACTTATTACAACAGCCTAGACACTTAATATAATGTATGACTATGACAACTATAACTCTTTTACAAAGAAATACCTGGCTGCATATTGCTTAGGATCTAGAGGGGAAATATGATATATACGAATAATATAGACATAGACACTATACCAACAGAGGCATGATATCTCAAATATCAATATATTATATTAAAATAATAAAGCTATGACAGTTTCCAAGGATAGAAAACCGTGGCTTGAGCCATAGTGGGTTTGAGGTTTATCATGAGGAATTGATTAGAATTTGTGAGAAGGCAGATTATAGAAAATTCCAAGTTTGGTACTGAAGTGGGGAATGGCATAAATTATAAAAGTGATTAAAGTATAATTAATACATATGTATTATGCTTATGTAATATTTTCTGGAATAACGTGAAGACAATGAAGATCTTAGTGAAATGATGAAACTATTATTTAAAATAATATATTCTCCTGGGATACCTGGGTGGCTCAGTCAGTTAAGCATCTGACTCTTGGTTTTGGCTCAGGTTATGATCCCAGGGTCCTGAGATGAGCTGAGCGTAAAGCTCCAGGCACCCAGCTCAGTGTGGAGTCTGCTTGAGGCTCTCTTTCATCCTCATCCTCTGCCCCTCCCCCACCTCAAGTTCGAGCTCATTCTCTCAAATAAGTAAATAAATAATATTTAAAAAAACATATTCTCCCTTCTCATTTTTCTTCTACCTACATTATGTCTAAATACCACTCAGTGTTTATGACACAAATGGCAACTTTCTCAATGTTCTAATTCTGATTCTCTCAGTTCAAATTAAGCTGTTCGTCCCTGAGATTATAAATTCATCTGCTTTTCCAAGTAAACTGAAATTTATCATTTCTGTGTTATAAATTTAGAAGCAGTTTTTCATTAAGGAGACCAATTACTTTTATTTTACATAGGCCCAGTTAAACTCACCATTCACAAATCATGCCATGAAGTTTCAGCAGAGGGAAAAAAAAAAAAAA
>CM053607.1:15328861-15387473 GCA_028646535.1 Procyon lotor
ACTGCTTGCACACTCTCTTGTTCTCTCTCCCTCTCTCTTAAAAAAAAGTAAAATTAAAAAATAAAAAAATAAATTAAGAAAAAAAAATGTAATTGATTTATACTCCCAGTTGCTGCACTCTAGTTACCTTATGTTTGCACTAACCCACACTTTCTCTGGCCTGTTCAAATCAATTGACGGAGCATGGTAGGATTACTAATACAGACCTATTCCTTTGAAATGTGGAACAGCTCAATGGATGACATTGGCTTGAGGCCTTCTAACTTATTTTACTGAAACTTCCTTAGAACTGTATTCAAGTTTGAGACCCTCTTTTTTTCCTTCTCTTTTTCACAATGGTTAGACCTGCATCACAGTCTTCACATTGAAGAGTAGCATTATCACAAGAATTGATCCCATTTCTTATTTTAAAATATATTGTTATTAATAGCTAAAAATGGTTTAGTAATCAGAACTTCTCCCTTCCATGAATTTACATTTTGTGACATAAAAAAGTATTTCAAATTCCACTGAGGATCTATAGGAAATTCATCTTCAACTCAATATCTGCTCACATTCCGCTAAGTAGACTGCATATAACACTGTAAATAATAATGATAATGATAATAATAATACTGTAAATTCTATTTTCTTGGTTTGAATGAATCTATTGTATTTGGTTTCACTTTCCCAAAGAAAGCATTCCTGCTTCATCTATGCTGGAGAGTAAAAGGAAAAGGAAAAATAGTACTTACTTATGTTATCTAATATCTTTATCAGTTGACCCTTGAACAATATGGGAAGTGAGGCAACAACCCTATGCATAGTCAAGAATCTACTTAAAACTTTTGACTCCCCAGAAATTTAACTAAGAATAGCCTAATGTTGACTGGATGCCTTACCAATAACATAAACAGTATATTATCTATATTGTATATTATCTATATTATATACTGTATTCTTATAATAAAATAACTAGAAAAAAGAAAATGTTATTAAGAAGATAAACACATTTACAGCACTATATGTTACTTATTGAAAAAAACGGAATAGAAATGGACCCACGCTATTCAAATTTATGTTGTTCAAGGGTTAACTACCTGTTTCTTTATTCATTCACTCATATAACAAATCTTGAATACCCATTATGTGAATATATACAATGTGTTAGTTCTTATATGGGTAATGAAGCCAAACCAAACCACAAACTCTCAACATGACACTCAAGAGACAATATTTGATTTAATCAAAGAGTCACACAAAATAAATGTAAAATTAGAACTCTGATAATTGAAAGGGGAGGTACTAGATGATATGGGAGGATAAACAGGAAAAAAATGGTAGGCTTTCATGAATTAATAAAAATTGAGCTCTTATTTAAACTGCATTAATTTCTTATTGATTATTTTTGTGTATAGTGTAAAAATTAGCTGTCCAGTTTCACTCTTCTGCATGTGGCTGTCCAATTTTCCCAACACCATTTGTTGAAGAAACTGTCTTTTTTCTATTGGATATTCTTTCCTGTTTTATTGACTAATTCACCATAGAGTTGAGGGTCAATTTCTGGGTTCTTTAGTCTGTGCCATTGATCTGTGTGTCTTTTTTTGTGCCAATACCATACTGTATTGATGATTACAGCTTTGTAATATAGCTTGAAATCTGAATTGTGATGCCTCCAGCTTTGGTTTTCTTCTTCAACATACTTTGACTATTCAGGGTCTTTTTTGGTTCCTGCTACAAATTTTAGGATTGTTTGTTCCAGTTCTGTGAAAAATGCTAATGATATTTTGATAGGAATTACAATGAATGTGTAGACTGCATTGGGTAGCATAGACATTTTAACAATATCTGTTCCTCCAATCCATGAAAATGGAATGTTTTTCTATTTCTTTGTGTCTTCTTCAATTTCTTTCATAAGTGTTCAATAGTTTTCAGAGTACAGGTCCATAACTTCTTTGGTTAGGTTTATCCCCAGGTATTTTATAGTTTTGGGTGCAGTTGTAAATGGGATCAATTATTTGATTTTTCTTTCTTCCACCTCACTGTTAAGTGATAAAAACGTGACTGACTATTGTATGTTGATTTTATATCCTGTGACTTTGCTAAATTCTTGTATCAGTTCTAGTAATTTTTTGGTGGAGTCTTTTAGGTTTTCTATATAGAGGATTATGACATCCATGAACAGTGAGAGTTTGACTTCTTTGCTGATTTAGATGCCTTTTATTTCTTTCTGTTATCCATTGCTGAGGCTAGGACTTCCAGTTCTATGTTGAACAACAGTGCTAAGAGTGGACATCTCGGCCATGTTCCTTACCTTTGGGTAAAAGATCTCAGTTTTTCCCCATTGGGATGATATTAGCTGTGGGTTTTTGTATATGGGTTTTTTGATATTGAGGTATATTCCTTCTATCCCTATATGCAGAGAATTTTTATCAAGAAAAGATGCTGTATTTTGTCAAATACTTTTCCTGTGTCTATAGAGAGGATCATATGGTTCTTATCCTTTCTTTTATTAGTGTGGTGTATCACATTAATTGATTTGTTGATGCTGAACCACTCCTTCAGCCCAGAAATACATCCAACTTGGTCGTGGTGATGTACTGCTGGGTCCTATTAGCTGGTATCTTGGTGAGAATTTTGGCATCCATATTCATCAGGGATATTGGTCTATAATTCTCCTTTGTGGTGGGGTCTTTGTCTGGTTTTGGGATCAAGGTAATGCTGGTCTCATAGAATGAATTAGGAAGCTTTCCTTCCAAATCTTTTTTTGAAACAGCTTAAGAAGAATAAATATTAATTCTTCATTAAATGATGGGACGTCATCTGGCCTTGGACTCTCTTTAGGAGATTTTTTATTATTGCTTCAATTTCTTTGCTGGTTTGAGCCTGTTTAGGTATTCTATTTCTTCCTGTTTCAGTATTGGTAGCTTATATGTATCTAGGAATGCATGCATTTCTTCCAGATTGCCTAATTTGTTGGCATATAATTGTTTATAATATGTTCTTATAATTGTTTATATTTCTTCAGTGTTAGTTGTGATCTCTCCTCTTTCACTCATGATTTCATTTATTTGGTTTCTTTTTCTTTTCTTTTTGATGAGTCTGGCCAGGGTTATAGATCTTATTAATCATTTCAAAGAATCAGCTCCTAGTTTCATTGATCTACCTACTGTTCTTTTGGTTTCTATTTCATTGATTTTGGCTCTAATCTTTATTTCTCTTCTCCTGCTAGGTTTAGCCTTTATTTACTGTTCTTTCTCCAGCTCCATTAGGTGTAAGGTTAGATTGTATGTTTGAGACTCTTGTTTCTTGAGAAAAGCTGTATTGCTACATTCTTCCCTCTTAGGACTGCCTTTACTGCATCCCAAAGAGGACATACAAGTGGCCAACAGACAAATGAAAAAAGTTCTCCATATCACTTGTCATCAGGGAAATACAAGTCAAAGCCACAATGAGATATCACCACACTGGTCAGAATGGCTAAATTGAACAACTCAGGAAACAACAGATGTTGTCAAGGATGCAGAGAAAGGGGTGGGAATGCAGGTTGGCACAGTCACTCTGGAAAACAGTATGGAGGTTCCCCGAAAAGTTAAAAATAGGGGCACCTGGGTGGCTCAGTGGATTAAGCCTCTGCCTTTGGCTTAGGTCATGATTGCAGGGTCCTGGGATTGAGCCCCAGATCAGGCTTTCTGCTCACTGGGGAGCCTGCTTTCCCCTCTCTCGCTCTGCCTGCCTCTCTGCCTACTTGTCATTTCTTTTTCTCTCTCTGTCAAATAAATAAACAATAAATAAATAAATAAAACAATAAAATAAAAAAAATTAAAAAAGAAAAGTTAAAAATAGAGCTAACTTATGACCCAGCAATTGCATTATTATGCATTTATCAAAAGAGACAAACATACTAATTCAAAGGTAACTTGCACCACAATGTTTATAGCTGCAATGTCCACAATAGCCAAACTACAGAAAAGCCCAGATGTCCATCAACAGATGAATGGATAAATAAGATGTGGTATACATGTACGATGGGATATTACTCAGCCAACGAAAAGGATAAAATCTTGCCATTTACAATGACATAGAGGAACTAAGGAAGTAAGTCAGTCAGAGAAAGACAACTATCATATAACTTCACTCATATTTGATATCTAAGAAACAAAACAGAGGCTCATAGGAGAAGGATAGGAGAAATAAGACAAAATCAGAGAGGGAGATAAACCATAAGGGACTCTTAACTAGAGTTAAGAGAAACAAACTGAGAGTTGCTGGGGTGGGGGTGGGATAGGGATAGGGTAACTGGGTGATGGACATTAAAAAGGGCACTTGATGGAAGAGCACTGGATGTTTTTGCAACTGATGAATCACTCTAAATTCTACTTCTGAAACTAATTATGCACTATAAGTTAATTTAATTGAATTTAAATAGAAAAAATTTCTTATTGCTCTATAAAAAGAAAAAAAAAGATGTTACATGAGTTAAGTTCTAGACAACTACCATTAAACATAGTTCTTTTAGTTAACAATATGATACCATGCACTTCGAAATTTATTAAGAGGATATATCTCATGTTATGTGTTTTCACTACAAGAAAGAGGGGACACAAAAAACTCTGGAAAGTATTAGATATGTATAGTTCCTTGATTATGGTGATAATACGGTTGTTTGCATATGTCTAAACTCATCAAATTATATGCATTACTTATAATTATACATATATGTGTGTGTGTGTGTATCACATACCTCAAAAAATCAATTAAAATAAAATAGATGAAAAATACATAATTAAAAATCCTAGAGCTAATACTCTTTTCATTATACCAACCTGCCTAGTTTTACTTTGAAATTTATAGTTTATAGTCACAATTTTCCCATACATTTTCAATATTCAAGTGTTCATTAAAAATGTATGGCCAAAATTAAATGAAGATGTTTTATAATAAAATTTTAAGCTTTTTCTTAAAAAAATCACTACAAACTTAGTTGCATGAAACAACACATTTAGTCTTTTATTATTCTGAAAATAAGAAGTTCAAAATCAATTTTAAGGTATAGACAATAATTCTGCTTCCTCTGGAGGTCCTGAGGAAAAGACCTTTGTCTTTTTTCTTTGTCTTTTCTTTTCTCTCTCTCTCTCTTTTTTTTTTAATAGATTTTATTTATTTATTTGACAAAGAGAGAGATCACAAGTAGGCAGAGAGGCAGGCAGAGAGAGAGGGGGAAGCAGTCTCCCCGCTGAGCAGAGGGCTCACTGCAGGGCTAGATCCCAGGACCCTGAGATCATGACCTGAGCTGAAGGCAGAGGCTTTAACCCACTGAGCCACCCAGACGCCCCTCCTTGCCTTTTCAACTGTTAAGGACCAACTGTACTTCTTGGCTTCTATTATCCTCAAAGCACACCATTCCATTCTGTCCACCCATCACACATTGTCTCCTCCCCTCTGCTTCCTTCTTATAAGACTCCTGCATTTACATAATATCAGCCAAATTAATCCTGGTTAAAATTTCCCTAATTCAAGATCCTTAACTTGATCACATCTTGTGGGGCTCAAATCTGTTACCTTCCTGGGAAGTCAAAGGCCTGCCTGATTTTTCATCTGGATTAAGGAGCATTACCATCATCACCCCTAAATAAAGTCTAATTGTACCAAGAGAATCAAAAATAAAGTTGTATTATTACACTTTCTGGAAATTAGAATGGTACATTCATTTAGTCTAACACAGTAACTAATAAAATATGATTTCATTCTGCAAAGTTAAATTTTAGATAGATAAAACAGTGATTACACAGATTCTTAAGATAGCTTTTTGCAAAACAAAACAAAACACCCTGAAACAATTGTTTTATGTTCCTTTTTTGCTGCACTTAAACATCACTCACAGAAATTCATTTATATATTATCTGGGAAAAATGATACTGCTACATATACATTAGTACTTAGATTCTGCCCTTAGGGAGATTTTCTTAAGGACACTTTGCCAGTCCAAATGAAGACACTAATGAAGTTTTCAATTTATGTTTTTTAGAGGTGACTTCCCATATTATTTTTCCCGTGTGCCTCACTAGAGTTCTGAAAAATAGATTTCTTCTGAAGTCATCACACTCCAGTCTCCCCTTTGCCAATTAAACCTCAACATCTCATTTGGTATGCTTGGCAGTCTGCCTATTACTGAAGGTGGCTTTTGGCTTTTGTTAAATGTTCACTTCTCCATTTTTAATAAGGCTCATACTTTTTACCTAGACATCACCAAAATATCATTCCCTAGTAATTGTCATACTTAATATTTTTCTCACATATTAATTATATCTATAATTTTATTTATATCTCCATCCATTTCCTAGATGACTTCATGAGGTTAAGTTTAAAATACATACTCATTGTAATATAATAACATGTATTTAAATTATTCTCCCATTAAAAAAATATTCTCCCATTTTAGATTTTTAAATAGATGAATTGACTCCATCTAATTAAATCTTGCATCCTGAACCATCCCTCTAACTGAAAGTCCAGCATAATATTGTAAATACTATTTCCGTTTACTTATCTCTTATTCCTAGAGACTAGAATGAAACTAATTGACCATCTCAGCATGCTTAACACTAGAGACATCCTGCCCCCCCCAACTTTCCAAAACAAACAAACAAACAAAAAACCAGCAAGGAAACACAAATTTAAGATAAGGATTTCAAATTTTAAAAATGTTTTCACTCCTGAGACACTATGTTTGGTTTATTTAGTCAGGTAAATTCACTTAATTATTAAAAATATCCTACTTACTTAAAATGTTTACATTTATTTTATTGTTAATATTAATGTAAATCTTAACACAAAGATACAATATTATATCTCAAAAATATTGTCAATTTGAAAAGTATAAATAGTAGTATTTTAGATTATTTAGAATATTATAGATTATACATATATAAATATAAATTTAACCATGTGTGTTAAATTAAATTTTAATGTTATTTATCATTATAGGGGCAATAGTGCTCAATCTACTGTGTGTGTAAGAAACACTTGGAAAGATAGTTTAAATCACAGATTTAGAGGCACCAATCCTTACCAAATCACAGATTTATGGGCACCAATCATCAGCGATTTTGGGTTAATGGATTTGAAATAGAGTATAAGGAAGGATATTTTTAACAATCCACTCACATGACTCTGAAGTAGGTGTTAAATAAAGGACCATTCAGAAAATGCAACATTACAGTGTAGGTTTTATGCAGTTTGATTTACATATTTTGAAATTTACTGAAAGTTGAATCCTTTTTAAGGAATGCCAGAGAATTATGATTTACTTTAATGCCAGACTATAGAAAAAAGAAATCCCCTGTAATTAATATGGGAAATTACCTTTTTTTTATATGGTTTTGAAAAAGTAAATATCTGCCATTTGTGCATAAAAACTATATAGCTTTGTTTTCATTTTCTTTGTTATAAATTTTTGGAGAAGTTATCTGAAATTCAATAACAACATAGCTATGATCTTTGTCATAATTACATTGTTAATTAATATTACTATCTTCAATATGTGTCCTATGCAATGCTATTTAGTTGTTATACATGAAAAATAGGAGGGTAGGTAGAGGTAGGGGATGAGTAGAGGTCCTGTGATTGAATAAATTTGGGAAATTTATGATAAACAAAAGATAACTTTGTTGCCTATTCTCTCCAATGAATGTTGGCCAAGGCTCATTGCTTCATGCAACATATGATTATTAATTTTCGTTAAATTTTAAAATGCTTCTTTGGCATAGGAGACATCACATATGATTTTTCTTTTGAGGGTACATTAATATATTTGCGTTCTAAAGTAAGAAAATGATACTTTAAATTAATGAATTTATTACTATGATTAAATGCAAGATTTTTCTACAGTAATAACTTGAAGCCGTGCAAAATATGCACTGCATAATTATATTCAGTGTTATTATTCTATTAAAATAATAAACTGCTTGCGTCCATGTAAACAGAATTAAAGCCACTATTTTTCTTTATGCTACAACTGGTAAGAGTGCATTTCAGCCAAAAAAAAAGTATATTTTACAGTGTGAACTATTCTGAAAATTGTTTATATTTATTTCACAATTTCAAGTTATGAGGAGGTTTTCAATAAATGATGTAGAAGTATGGTAGCTACTTGAGAATAGCTAGTGTTTCCAGTTTTAACTGAGGGAGACTAATGATGAGACAATTTGTATTTGCCTGCCTTTTTCTTTCTTCATACTGAAAATGTCCTTTTACCATTACCTCAAGTTTAATTTCTGACTAAGCAGGAAATTTCATGATATTTCAACTTTAATTAAGAATTTTAGAAATACGGGGTGCCTGGGTCGCTCAGTGGGGTAAAGCCTCTGCCTTGGGCTCAGGTCATGATCTCAGGGTCCTGGGAGTGACCCACATGGGGCTCTCTGCTCAGCAGGGAGCCTGCTTCCCCCTCTCTCTCTGCCTGCCTCTCTGCCTACTTGTGATCTCTCCCTCTCTGTCAAACAAATAAATAAAATCTTTCACAAAATAAAAAAAATTAGAAATATAATATTCCTGGGAAAGGTTAATGGCACATCAAAGCTGAATGACTTATATGGATGATTTTAAATGTCTGTGTCATAATTAAGGTTTTAGAACTTCCTTTGTATGTCTTTTCAATAATAAAGGATACACATGGATTTACTGTAAACCTTTCTTTTTACTAGGAATGTATAATTTATTATTATTAAAGTTGTCATTTATTAAGGATATATGCACTAATCAATATATAGAGAATCTTCAGGAATAAACTAATTGAATATACACATCACCTTTATAAGGCTGTTACTATTATAATCCTTATTTAATAGATTGAGACATTGATAAAAGGTATAAGTAACTCTATCAAGACCAAAATCGAACAACTAAGAATGTGAACCCAGGTGTTTCTAACTACCCATAATGTTAAATCAATAATTCTACAAAAGCAATATAGACTCAATCCACTACTTTGTATTTTGACAAATGATGGGCCTATTTAAAATAGAATGTGTAAGTTTCATATATATAATTTCTGGGTTTGAGGCCTGTCTATAAAAATAGTGAATTAAACTTGAACTATATTACCCTTTGATTTTTGCAATGCTTTATTTCTATAAGCACTATTGTTCTCTAGCCATAATGAACATTTTTGAAAATATGGCTTTGTCCTTCACATAAATGGTAAATGTCTGTCTTTTCTGCCAATCATTTTTATCTTTGCAGTGTAAGCTAAAGGTGATATGGCTTATTGCAAAAGACGAGGGTCATCATGAAAATGAATTTCAATATTCCTTGATGTTTGTGTGCTATCAATTGTGAAGAAAAGCCTTGAGCATGAACTATGAAATCATAAATTCTATTGCAATCTGTTCTTTGTATAAAAGAAAAAAATAAAGACAAATGAAACTATGCACTGTGTATGATGTCATCAATAATGAAATGTATTCAATCCGAGATGAGGGGAAAAATCATGTTCGATATGTAGGTTAGAATATATACTCTAGTTACACTGAAATTTATATTAAAATTTTGAAGAAACACAGATATTGAATACATACAAATTATAAATGATATGTAGATAATCTATGTATAGCTGATAAATATTAGAAGATGGAAACAAAAGTACTTAGGGGGAAAAATTGTAGGGATGAATAATACTGATTGTTTCTAAATTCCTAACCCCAGCTTGCACTGAGCATTATCTACTGTTGACAAAATCTGTTGGATTCACTAAACTATAAGATGATTTGCTAATAAGACATCTAAAATAACTATACTATAGTCACTAAATTTCTATTATTTTAGCAATGCCTTTTCACCCACCACTTGAATAATCCATTGATCAACAACTACTGAAGACTTCAGATGTGCATGGTGTTCTTCTGATGCTGGAGAGGGTTCAAAATATTTAACAGATGTTATAAGATACACTAGGAAAAAAAATCTCAATTTATTTGGGAAACAAAAACTTAGAAGAAATAAATATTATAATGATTTTAAAATTTTTATTTATTATAAATTTTATTTATTAAAATAAAGTCTTTACTTTTATAATAATTCTTAGCTACTGTAATTAATTAGCAAAAGTACCTTTCTCTATATAGTTGTTTCATATATTTTTTTTAAGATTTTATTTATTATTTATTTTACAGAGAGAGAGAGAGACTTAGCGAGAGAGGGAACAGGAGCAGAGGGAGAGAGAAAGGGAGAAGCAGGCTCCCTGCTGAGCAGAGAGCTCAATCTCGGGACCCTGAGATCATGACCTGAGCCGAAGGCAGAGGCTTTAACCCACTGAGCCACCCAGGTGCCCCTATATAGTTGTTTTAAAAGAACCCAAGTTATAATTATAGCTATAAACATACTTTCATTTTTTTGTATTTTAACTCTCTATGTCTGTTCATTTGGCATTTTCTCTTCTTGATTAGTAGTTAATGGACCTGGTTTATTAATATTTATTATATTTTATAAAACTCAACAACTTATACTTTAAATTATATATATATATATATACACACACACATACACACACACACGCACACACACACACACACACACACACACACACACACATATATATATATATATACACATTAACACGCAGTTTATGTATCCCAGTCTAGATAAAATTCCCACTGTCTCTAGCCCTGGAAAGTGAACTAGCCTCCCAACTAGTTTTCTAATTCCAAGCTCTTTCTTTGCTCTAGTCAGTTATGCACACTGCCACCACATGATCAAGTTCTGGTGCAAATGTCAAGAAAACCACAGTGTCTCCTCCCTCTGCACCCTCCCACTGTACCCTACCCCCTCAATTGTTAAGGTCTAAAAGTTCTTAGCCTGGCATTTGATGCCATCCTTCACTCTAAATTATCCACCTCTCTAGCCTCACTTTCTTTTTCTTCCCCACGATATATGTGCTTATATTAACCATGCAAACCAATCATACTAAAAATATTTTAATATGAGAGCAGTATGTTTAAGATGGTGGAGTATTAGGAGGATCCTTTGTTTGACCCACCACGGGAACAAAACTAGATAAATATCAAATCATTCTGAACACCCCAGAAATTGATTTGAGAACTGAGAGAACAAACTGCACAAGAGGGATATAAGAAGAAGCAACATTGTGGAAGTTGGGAGGTGCAGAGATGTGATTTGGGGGAAAAAAGAACCATGGGTGCTGCAGAGGGGAGGGAGCCCTGATCAAAGACAGAGGAGAAAGAGAGAATGCATAGCACACAGGGGATTACACACACACACACACACACACACACACACACACACACACACACAAACAAAAACAAAACAAAACAAAAAACAAACAAAAACAAAACACTTCCCCAGAACCACTGAATGGGAGAATGAGAGGGACTGGTTATTCTAAGTTTTTACAGCCAGCGGAGGTCAAAGACTAAAGTTTCAAAAGTGCATCAGTGTGGAGCCTGGCAGGCACAGTGGTGTTCCTATGGAGAAGGAGGGCGGAGGCCCTGGAGCAGATGGGAACATCTGAGGATCCCTTGGGACACACTGGGAGAGATGGTTTCCCGTTCTTGGATTGCATCTGGAAGAGATGGAACTGCTTCTCGGGACAAAAGAACTGGCAGGTACCGCTGCACTGCCCTATTCCTTAGCGTAGGAGCAGGAACGTCTGCTGAGAGCAGCTAACCTGGACATCGTTTTTTGTTTGTTTTTGTTTTTGCTTTTGCTGTGCTTTAAACTCAAAGTTCCTGTGCATTGGTGTGACTGCCCTTCTGGGACAAAAGTGTCTGGCCCCACCATGGTAAGGTGCTCCCACAAAGGACCAGCCATGGTCCTTTGTTGCACTGGGTCTCTAAAGTTTGGAGTTTTGAAACTTAGGTGGCATACCTGAGCTAAAACACAGGTGCACTGTGCTGCCTGGCAGGCAGACAGCCTGGATACAGAAAGGGGACCTGAGGAATGCCTGGAACAAATGAGGGGAGATTGTTTAGTCTTCTGTGAAGACTCCCCAGACAGTGGTGGGCATCAACTCCCGTCTCAAGGAATGAAGGAGAGGGCAGGCACCATTTTTTATCTCCCTGCCTATCAGCATCGACCGACTACACGGAGCAGCATAGCAGCACAGTGGAGGCTTGAGCTGCTTACACCAAGCTCAACACCCTGGCTCTCTGCAACTGCTTCTTTACTAGGCTAAGTGTGCCTGAGAGTCAGAGTAGCAGCCGGCCCATCCCCCAGAAGACCAGCACAAAAACCCCTCACACACCAAATGTACTGATTATAGAGAGTGCAAAGCTTCAGCTCTAGTGGAAATAGGCTCGGGTTCAACAAGTGGACTAGAGCACATAGTTTTAGAAAGAAAGATCAGAAGAAGCTCGTATTCTAAGTGTAGGAACTATTAAGCATCAAGTTTCATTTCCAGACCTACACATTCTCCAGCCACCTGAATCAAATATGGAATTGTCATTTTTCTCACTTACCTTGGAATAAGTAGGGTACATACTATTCTCTCTCTCTCTCTTTTTTTTTTTTTTGTATCTCTCTACCTATTTATCTAGCTAGTAGATGATTAATTAGGCTTATCTGTGATGATTTTATTTTATGCCCAATTTAAAATTCCAAAGAGTGAAACTAGGATATCGTTCTAAGAAATGAACATTTGGCCAATTTTTTTATTAGACCCTTCTTTCTTTTCTTTTATTTCTTTTAAGATTTTATGTATTTATTTTATTTTATTTTAGAAAGAGAGAGCACACAAGCATGAGTGGGGGGAGGGGCAAAGGGAGAGAGAGAATCTTAAGCAGACTGCACGCTGAGTGAGGAACCTAAATGGGGCTCAGTCTCACAACCCTGAGATCATGACCTAAGCCAAAATCAAGAGTCAGATGCTTAACCAACAGAGCCACCCAAGTACTCATCTTAGAGCCTTATTTTTTCATAGACTTTTCTCTTAACATCTTTCAGAGTAGATTTTTTTTTTTACCCTGGTGTTTGTGTCATCCATGAATGGCATATAGGGCATTCATGAATTGAATGTGGGTCTTATGCTTATGTGTTTTAATAGCTTTCAGCAGCCCTCATATGAAAATCTCTGCATCACTTTTATGTCTCTAAAGAAGTTAATATCTGATCTTCTCATGTTAAATGACAACAGCATTATGATTTTTCACAAAGGCTTGGAGAAAAATGCAATGTAATGTTTACTGAGAAGTTTTATTGAAACTTAGAAATGAGGTTCCTTTTAATTCTAAAAATAACCCTATGAAAAATATATTCTTATTTCCATTTTACATATTAATAAAGTCTTAGAAATGTTGACTACCTGCCTATAAGTAAGTTAATTTAAATGTTGTGTATAACACTGCTAATAAAGCGATGGTGATAAAATTAAATCCAGTAATGTTGACTACAAACAACAATAAACATAATTTCTTTTTTTAAGTCCTTTATTCTGTGTCCCAAATACTTTTTTTGATGTCCATCTTCTCCTTTTCTCTATGTATTTACAGCATTATGTTTGTCATCATGTAGTTGCAGAATAAATACAAGAACATAAATATTTATTTTAACTAAAACCCATAAAATACATTAAAAAGATGACAAGACTGAATGATTTGGTTGACAAGAAAAAATTTCTTACTATGTAGCTACCAAAGAATAGCTTTTATGAAAGACTTGGGATTATTGGATTTTGTATCTTGGGGGTAGGATGGTGTTAAGAACGTGGCTCCTATACTTCCAAAATTTATTTTAAAAAAGACAACATTAAAACATGGACTCACAGGAAAGAAAAAATTAAAAAAGTAAATAATTACTAAATAATAAATAATAAAAATAACACTTATAGGAGAAAAATATCTTGTATTGTGCTTTCATTTAGCCTAAAAAATGAATTTTGATAAAATGGAAACCCTTTGGATAGTTGTAGGGGACCATGAAATTAAAAGATAGAGAGACGTGAGAACACAAAGGAATAGAATTTTTAGAAGATAAAATTAAATCAATCCAGCAAGAAAAAAAATTGTGTAGACAAAAATCTTACCTAGGAAACTTTAATTTTATCTTGGAGAATCTAGAATACTATTTTTTAAAAGTTTCATTGTCATTATTGTTATTGCTTTAAAAATATATAAAGTATATTACCTATATTTGGTTAGAACCTTTGCCTTTTTCCACTATCACTCCCCTCCATCATTCTTCCCATTGGTCTGGTAACATAACATGGTACCTGCATTTTTGGTAACTGATAAAGAAAAGGTTAAGTTAGAGATGCTTTTCTTAGGGGTGTAGTGGAATAGATTTATGTGGATCAGAATCGTCTCCATCTATAGTTATGCTTTTTTTAATCTCTCCTCTGAAATAATAGTCTTGGGAATTCTAATATCCAGTTTCATAAATTACCTAGAGTCATAAAAGGACAGAGCCTGACTCAAGATCATGTCAAAACATATATTCCATTGCACTAATCATTGAAAATATGTGGTTAGCTGAGGAAAAGCCATGATATTGTGTTTGAATTGACTCTAGTCTGTAAAAAACTTATTGAATGTGTAAACTTTCAAAGGAATATATGGTTTTCATTCTTGCTTAGTCAAAAAAGAATACTTTTCTTGACAGGAATATATTGATGATTCAAGACACACAATTATAAATTTTTTAGTATCTATATAACTACATCTATATATAGATATGTATTATCTCACAATATGAATTGCTTGACTAAAAAAAAAATCATCCCTGTGCTTATGTGTTTGATACAAAACTGTATCATTACCACAACATGTTAGTAGCTCTGTCTGTGAGGTAGAATGTTTCAGTGAAAATTAATAAAGAAAACATAATTCAAAAGGGAGTCAGGAAGAAATTAAGTTTCTCACTCACCTATCACTCATCACAGCTTACTTTATACACTCCAGAGGAAGAAGGAAGATTTTCTTTCTATTCTACATACCACAGTAGAAAGAAAGAAGATTTTCTCCTTGTCTGGCTGTAACAGGGAGATACTTAGCATGTCTGACTCCATATTGCTTCTATTTCTCTTGCTGCTGTGACTCATAGACAAGAAACTTATGCTTAGCCCAGCACATAGGCATATTACAGCTAAGATTTGCAAAAACTGCTTTTTACCCAGAAGTTACCTCACCTAAGGAGATAAGAAAGTACATACAGATTTGACTATGTTGTTTAAGATTTATAGGAATGACATGACCAGATTGCTATAGGCAAAGATCAACTGACACAAGGACAAAAGAAATTACACAACCATCCTTAGATGTCTACAGATATCAGTCACCTTTGACTAAACATGGGTGGAGCAAAGGGAGCTTGGAATCAGGTACTGGTCAATAATTCTGCCAATGAGAAATTGCCACAACTCAACCAATAAGAAGCCACCATACCCATGAACTCTAACTCTTCTCCAGTGAATTTCTACTCAAAACAACCTCTCCCAAGGCACCTGGGTAGCTCAGTGGGTTAAAGCCTCTGCCTTATGCTCAGGTCATGATCTCAGGGACCTGGGATTGAGCCCTGCATGGGACTCTCTGCTCAGCAGGGAGCCTGCTTCCCCCCTCTCTCTGTCTGTCTCTCTGCCTACTTGTGAGCTCTCTCTTCTCTGTCAATAAATAAAATCTTTAACACAAAAAAACAAAACAAAGCAAAAAACAAAAAACAACCTCTCCCAACTCCTGTTATTTAACTACAAAATATGGGAGCCTCCTTCTAATAGAATATAATACTTCCTTTAGAAGGAGGCTCCCATATTTTGTAGTTAAATAACAGGCTATTTTATTTTTAAGGTTGACATTCTGTATATTCTGAATATTCCAAACTATGGAAATCTTAAAATCTAACAAATATGGAAATACAAACTGGTGCAACTACTCTGGAAAACAGAGTATGGAGGTTCCTCAAAAAGTTAAAAATAGAGCTATCTAATGACCCAGCAATTGCGTTATTAGGTATTTATCAAAGGAGACGAACATCATGATTCGAAGGGGTACATGCACCCCAGTGTTTATAGCTGCAATGTCCACAAGAGCCAAACCATGGGAAGAGCCCAGATGCCCATTGAAAGATGAATGGATAAAGATGATGTGGTATATATGCATAATGGAATATTACTCAGCCCACAAAAAGGATGACATTCGCAACGACATGGATGATGTAATACTCTCTAATATTAAACTAAGCAAAATAAATCAGAGAAAGAAAATATCAGGTGGTTTCACTCATATTTGGAACTTAAGAGACAAAACAGAAGATCATAGGGGAAGGGAAGGAAAAATAAGATGAAGTCAGAAAGGAAGACAAATCAAAAGGGATTCTTAACTATAAGAAACAAACTGAGGACTGCTAGAGGGGAGGTGGGTGGAGGAATAGGGTAACTGGGTGACGGGAATTAAGAAGGGCACTTGATGGAATGAGCACTGGGTGTTATATGGAACTGATGAATCACTCTAAATTCTACCTCTGAAACTAATAGTATACTACATGTTAATTAAATTTAAATATATGTTTTTTAAATCAAACCAACAATGAAGCAAAAAGCTGAGGGAGAATCCTTAACTAGCAATAATTAAAACAAATTAATCAATCCTGCTAATTGAACACCTCCAGTAACATTCTATTCTAAGTATAAAAAAATAGACTAAAATTGTGTGTGTGTGTGTGTTTGTATGTGAAGACAATATCAAAGGATATATTGTCAAGCATTATTCTAGAAGTGTGTTGGGTAGATAACTACAAATATTAGGCTACTATTCTTAATTTATGATGATTGTGGTATTTAACAATTTTTTAAAATGTCTAACATAAGTTATACTTTCCTATTTATTTTGAGGGACCTCCCTCCCCCACCAAAGGAATAAACCTCAGGAAACACAAAATCTATATCCCATCTGTGGTTGGACCTCAACTTGTAAAGTGCAGGTGAGATTTACAAAGGATGAGAATAGTTTGATACCAGCAGGGGGATCACTGAAGAATTCTACAAGGAGTTAAACAACTCAGTGAGAAGTTCATCTCTGAGTTTGCCCAAATCAACGTTGAATAATCATGGCTTGGTACTGTTGTATTAAGCAGAAGGAATAAATGATTCACATCACAATGAATCAGAAAGACGAGAAGTCACTATCATTTCCTTTGACACCGACCTCTAATAGTTGAGATACCACATAGGGTAAGTTTGTCAATCTACTATTACATTTTCCAGACATTCAAGTGGGAGTCCAGAACAGTTTCATCTGATTTAAAAATCTGAGGTAATATGATATTGCTCACTCTTGAGAAATAAATTTAAGCTCATTACCTGTGGGAACCTATCCAAGACTGTGAGGAATTTCTGGTTCTCATATATGTGTGTCATAAGAGTTTTACAATCTCTAGTTTTAGAGCCAATTGATTTTGAAATAATAACAAAAGGTTTGTTGAAGAATTGCCATTCAGAGGTGCAAACAAATCTCAGAAAAACCACAGATTTGGCAAATTACTGGGGGTAAGGGAAAGACCAAATTTGAAAGAGAATACTTAAAACATTCTTAGAAAATATAGTGAAGTTATGGAGAAGATGTAGAAGAACAGAGGAAGATAATGTTTAAAGTCTCTGTTTCAAATTCTCAAATTATATTTTTTAAAAAAGATGACACTCAGAACAACTAAGAAAAAGCTTTTATTAATCTTACTCCCTCCTTACCCAGATCTTAAAGTCTGACTAGAGAAAAATACAAAATCATTCTGACTACTTTTATTTTAAATATTGACCAATAACCCACTGGACCCTCAGTGCTACTTTATTACATTCCCTTTGTCTACCAATTTACTCACTCTCTTAATCATTCTTTCATAACCTTACGCATGTCTTTAAATCCTCAACACTGTCCCTCCTTACTGGTAACTGGTTCTTTACTTCCCTTTTCACTGAGACTATAGAATCAATCAAAGGAGAATGGCCTTATGCACGCACTACTGAATGTATTAATACACCTTCAGCAGATTCGACATTCTCTTCTGTTAACACAGGGCGACTATCTGTGCTCTCTGCTAAGACAAACATCTATTTTTGCACTCAGTATCATCCCTTTCTTCCATTCAAGCAGTGCCTCCAGAAAATGGCCCTCTTTTCTATACATTCTCTTTCTACACTGATTCTCTTAGATCATTTTATCACCACATAGGATACATTTTTATTTTAAAAACAAAGAAAAAGAAAATTTAAAAAAAAAAGCTTTTTTTTTTAATCATATTCCACTTCCCTCTACTTCTGCATAGTTACTTACTTTCTTTATCCCTCTATATTTTTCTGTTGCTCAAACGTATCAAATACTCTCTTACCTCAGGACCTTTGCACGTGTTCAAAAATCTAACCGGAATCCCTTCTATGATTCTGAATCAGGATCTTGTTTGCTTCCTTCAGATTCTCCTGAAATTTCATCATATCATGGAGGCCTTCAATGAGGACCATTTATAATACAGCACTACACTAGCACCCCACACTTATCAAAACTTACTCTGTTTCTGCTATATCCTTTCTCCTAGCCCTTACTCCTTTCTGATATATTGCTTATTTCTTGTCTGGGTCTTTTATTATAATGTAAGCTCCATAAGAATAGGAGATATTGAAGATGTTAATGATAGATTCTAGCCAATGAAATATAAAATCATATATATATACACACACACACACACACACACATACATACATATATATACACACACACATATATGAGAGAGAATGGTGATCAAAAGGAAAATATGTTAATTATCAAAAGAATAAGAATTAGCACAGTGGTAAGACTAGTGCCTTTTCCAAATTAATTAACTTGCCTTTCCAAATCAATGGGAAATATTATATTATCTGGAAAATGGAATTAAAAAAACAAGGGATATGGAAGCATAGTTTACCCACCAGTTTGACACATACGTAAGTAGTAGCTAAGATCCAAAGCTCATTGGAGTATGAATAAAATAGGAATTCTATACATAGTCGATATGAATGTAAACTGGTAAAGCCTTTTTGGAAAACAATAGTTTGGAAATCAGTGTCTATTCTTATATTTCTTCAACCAACATATTCTACTTTTGTGGCTCTGCATTAGAGAAATAATCATACATAAAAATATTTAAATGAGGCATGTATACCTATATTAATTATATAGCTAGAAATAAATAAATAATGAATACACTCAAAAGAAGAAAGGAAAGAAAGGGAATGATCATGATCTATCTGTGGTATACCACATCTTTAGAGACAAGAACTGAAATGCCAGGATAACATAACTAGTCTTGAGTGGCTTTGCCTCTACAAAGATACCCATTTCTTCATGTACTACCCTCACCATGATGCACAGCTAATTGTGCAAAAGCCAGGACATGCCTCAAAAGTTAGGAAAGTCTGAGAGGACTTGGTATGAAGATATTTTGTTGAATAATATTGGATTCCTACTGGGCTCACTGCCCTTATCTGTGGAGATTAAATGTTCTAAGACAACAATTAAAATTCCAGATTACCCTGTTTATGTCTGACACAAGTCCGTGCAAGGGATTGGCATATTCATGTTAGGGACCTTCATGATGCTATTTTTGAGGTTGCTCCCCTGTTCGTGTTTTGATATCTACCACAGGAACTCAGGGGAAGAGACAAAGGGACTGCTGACCATGACTGATGGAGAAGATCAAAGTATCAAAACTTGTACTTGCAATAATATAAAGAAACTTAACGTTTTTAAGAAATTTCCTTTATAAACCCACGTGTCACACTTTCCATCATTATGTAGCAATGCTTTGAAAAACAAGTTTAGATACAGGTCTTAATAAGAAGTATAAGTCAGGCTTCTCCAGAGAATCAGAAGAAAGAATCAAAAGGACTTGATATACAGAAAGAGATGGATTTTGAGGAATTGGTTCATGCAGTTGTGGTAGTTGGCATGTCCAAAATCTTCAGGGTGGGCTGGCAGGCTAGAGACCCAGATAATGCTGCAGTTCAAGTCTAAAGAATGTCTGCTGCAGAATTCCCTCTTGCTGAGGACAGGCTAGTTTTTGCTCAGTTCAAGACTATTAACTGATTGGATGATGCTTACCCACATTATGGAGGTCAATCTGCTTTACTCATAGTCCACTAATGTAAGTGTCAGTCTCTAACAAAAACACTCTCAGAGAAACATCTAAAATAGTTTGACTAGTATCTGGCTACAATGGCATAGCCAAGGTGACACATAAATTTAAACCTCATTCAAGGGGCGCCTGGGTGGCTTAGTGGGTTAAAGCCTCTGCCTTCAGCTCAGGTCATGATCCCGGGGTCCTGGGATCAAGCCCCACCTTGGGCTCTCTGCTCAGCGAGGAGCCTACTTCCCTACCCCCTGACCTCCCCCTGTCTCTCTGCCTACTTGTGATCTCTCTCTCTGTGTCAAATAAATAAATAAAATCTTAAAAAAAGATATAATTGATTATTGCTGCATAATAAAATATAAATTCATTTTGCATGAAAACAACATCACTGATTTTCTTCACTAGGAGCTACATCCTAATATCAAATAAGGTTTTAAATGCATACTTGCTGGTTATGTGAATAACAAGGGAAAGGGCTCTGTAATGAATGTGAGGTTTAGTGGTATTATATACATTCAGTTGATGGGTCTCATAACCTATTTTGGACTTATGTTTATAGTAGAATGGTAAAAACGTATAGGTACAGTTGGAAAGGGTACTATTTATTATATAAGTCAACTCCTCCATTTTACACATGAGGAAATTTACCACAGAGCCTAAGTTCTTTCCCTGTTCATAAACTTTTCATTGACAGAACAAGAACTAGTATATAAATCTCCTAATACTAGTCTCTGGCCACAGAAATAAACTACAATCACTTGTGTATCCATAAATGAAAGTCATAATCTCTTCAGGTTTTTCTCATTTGAGCTGATTATGTTTTTTATACAAAAAGTGAAACCTTACAGAAGAAATTAAGTCCAGTTTAATCCTGCACCAATTACTTTCCTTTCCTTCTCTTATCAAAGTGCTCTATTATGATAAATGCAGTTTTAATACTTCAAATGAGTTGTTTATCTTTGCATACAATGTGTGAATTCTAAAAATAATTTGGCATTCTTATGGATTTTTATATTTCCATATGTGATATATAAACACGTAATTACGCAATGTGCATTTGCCACTCAAATATAAATTTGACATAAATATAGATTTATATCAAGATTATTATTCTTGATTATGACATCAAGAATTATGATTGTATTACAGAGACAACACATTTTCCTATGCTCAGGGATTTATCGTTATAAACAATGATGCTATAAACACTCATATGCCTTTGTACTTCTCAAAGTTTCCATAGTGGTATCTGATTCCTTTCCCTTTTGTGTATCTACTGTAGCTTTCTGCTTTGCAGTTATCATGAGTGGTATACTAACCATCTTCTAGAGAACAGGTTGTTTTAAGCTAGTAAAAATGTAACTTCCATCACATACAAAAATGCTACCTTTTTACTCCTCTTCGGTATATTTTCTTTTGATGTCATAATTTACCTTTTTATATGGTGCATAGACATTGTTGTAGCTATAGTTTTTTTTAATTTTTGTCCTCTAAACCTGTACCCTGGAGTTAAGCGATTAACACATTGCCATATTACAATACTGGAGTAGTCTACACTTGACCTTAACTTACCTTCAGCAGTATGTCCATGGGCGGTCGTGAATCCAGGGTCCACAGGGGGCCAGCTAGGTGGCGGAGACCACTGGGGTGGGCCTGGAGTCTGGAGTCCCCTGTGAGGTTGGGCGCTTACCTCACTAACTCCCCCAGAGAGGCTGTCTCCCCTGGATCCTCCAAGCCAGGTCGGTGGATACCAGGCCAGTCAGGAAGCTGGCTTTGCAGAAGCCTCATTAGAGGCTGGGGCTGCGGGGTCTCCCCAAAATAAGAGTATCACTCCATATCTTATGAATGTCCATAAAGTAACAAGTGAATATTGTAAACAACATTAGTTTGCAGTTTTATAAAATAGATAAATTCTACCAAAAAATTATGTTACCAAAGATAACTAAAGAAGAAATATAAATTATAATCTGATACTGTTTTTAAGGATTACAAATGAAATGGGCTCCCATGAGAGAACATGAATTCTTATGAGCAGGAGCGAGCTTGCCTGCTTTCAAAACCTTTTAGAGATATTTTGAAAGTAGATAGGGGCTATGGTTCTATATCCACATTACATCCACACTGTGATTGGAATGAATGACACTGAATTGTACATTTTAAAAGGACTAATATGGATTTTACATATATATATGTATATATATATATATAAAGAGTAGTGAAATATAAATATCATGCCCTCTAGGTCCAAGATCTCAAACATCTATAGCCAGTAAACTCCTAACATGCCTTGTTTTTTTCTTCAGGCTGTGACACTGTGGTTCTCCTACAGTAGTTCCGTTTGCCTTAACCATATAATCAAATTGCTGAAGGAAACTTTGTAGGCAAATCTCTGGCACGCCAGGTGCCCATAAAGTCTCTGTGCTTATAGTTGAAAAAAGAATATAAGTTTAAATATGTATGTATTTATATATATATGTGTGTGTGTGTATATATATATATATATATATGTGTGTGTGTGTGTGTATTTTATGTTACATATATATGTTAGTGTGCTTTTCTCTTCTCCAGTTATTTATTCTGCCAGATGAAACCACTGGAGAAATTAGGTTTGTTACAGAGGAAATGAAAGAGAAATGAGGAGTTAATGTCCAGATTGGGCACACAGATGGCTCATTTCAGTTCCTTGAACAGCACTGTCCGATAGATATATAACGTGAGCAATATAGATAAATTTAAATTTTCTGGAAGACACTTTTTTTAAATAAAAAGAAATATTAAAATAATTTTAACCAAAGATACTTAAAAATCAGTTCAACATATAATCAATATGAAATATTATTGAGGTACTTTATATTAGGTTTTTCATTAATCTGCAAAGTATGTTATGTATTTGATACAGCACACCTGAATCTGAACAATCTACATTTCAATTACTCAGCAGCCACTTTGGCTAATGCCTACTGTATAAGATATCACAGCCCTAGAAAACCCTTGAAGTACTGATGGTCATACATTGTTGAAAACAGTGCTTTTAAAAAAATATTTAAAATATGTAATTCTTTTATACAAAAGCCAAGCCTCTTTGAATTTCGGCGTTATCATGTAGAAAGACTTCAGTGTATCATCAGAAGAGTAGCCCTTATTTTCTGAAGAAGTGAGAAAATCCTGCTCCTTTTCTTCTGAGTGAAGAGGGTGAGAAAAGATAATAATCAGGAGGAAAGCATGCAGTCATAGACTGATTCTGCCTTGGTTACAGAACCTGCAAATTTAAATTCTGAAGAGGATGGTAACTTAAAACCTAAAAACATTCATTAGTGTCAATCAGGGTCTTATAACAAAAGTGTAGTTATAGCAAAGTAAAGGTAGCTGAATTGTATGGATAGACAGAGAAAGATGAATGATTAAGTAGACTTAAATCTCAATAAATGATTTTCTGCTATGTAATAAGTACAGAAGTTCCCCATTTCTGTGAGTGATGAAGCGTTCACTGAATTGAGGGCCAACGTCCAGAGAGCCCTCTGGAGAGGGGCAATGGCAACAGATAGGAAAGGCTAATAAGTGGCTAATCTTTATCCAAAAGCAAGATGAAATGTGGGCACTCAGAGGTCTGCAGTTTAAGCATGTTAACAAAGGAGAACTAAAAAGACTTTAGCAACAATGGAAAGATAGCAAAACCTAACTTTTCCCTCCCCTGGGAACAAGAATGCAAATCACCAATAAACATGACCAGTGGGGATCCTGGACTACAGAGAAAACAACACAAAGACCATAGCTGAAATAGCAACATTATCCTCCAGTTCGTATACCATCAGGCAACTCTCCTATCACTTATATGCACTTCAAAAACAAAACAAAAACAAAAATCAAAAATTGGAAGTTCCCCAAGAGATAGGTTTATAGAACAGAATCAAAGTGGCTTTAAAACAGAAAGAGTAAAATAAGCTAATTAGTACGTTAAAGTGTTCTCTCACAAATTCCGGTGTCTTGAGGCTTAAGTAAAAACTTAAAAAGCTACAACTTTTCTGCAAATTTGTGTGTAAACTTGTCACCATATTATGTGTCTGTATGGTATTATTTTGCATGATTACTATTGCTCTTCTACAAATAGGAATATTTAGGTCAAATCTCTTTCAATTCACTCTTTATTTAAAAAAGTTAAAAGACGAGAAGGAAATTCGTTGTTACAAGGGATCCAATTCCAAGGCATCCTATCGGTCCTTTATTTCCATACGTCATTAAGATTCATTCAACACTGACATTCCTCAATCTCACAACCCTTGAACTCCTCTACAAATTCACATGCTAGAGAGATCCTGTGACACACACGACTTTTACCTTGGATGCATTACTTGCAACAATGATAACATCCCCTTTGTCTCAAGACATTCCCACTGTTTCTCACACCTTGGCCTCACTCATAAGCAATCTCTATTCCTTTGAAACCAGGCCCAGAATCCCATAGATGTTGAGTATTCTCACACTGCATTTCACCAAGAGAACTTTCTGAATATGTTTGCACTTAAATTCACTTTGAAAAGCTTTACGTTCTGCCTCATCCTGTCCTATCATTTCTTTGACAAGCTATCAGTAAAGAAAATAATCTTAAAAATATCTAATAGCTGAGCTTACAAAAGTCAAAATTAGGCTGTGGAATTTCCAATCATTTAATTAATCTTCAAAACAATTATTTGAAGAATAAACATTATCTCTAACATTTTATAGATGAAGAAACTGAAATTTGGCAGTTAAGTAGGGACTAGCAGTGAATTCTAGGCGAGTAAATTACCAGACCATGAATCTTGCTTGAATATATATCCTAAAAAAAAATGTTCTGATTGGGGAAAAAAAAAGGAAAGTATTCCTTAAGATAATTTTTAAAATGATGTTATTACTAGTTATATTGTGAAAAAATGACAAGATAAAGATACTTTTTGCCTAACATAATCATGAGTAGCATTTATGTTCCCTTTTACTCCCTTTGTTATTAAAAGTCTCTGACTTGATTCTCACTATGAAATATTCAATATTCAAATTGACTTTTAATAAGGATTCCTTTGATTAAATAAAGCTCTTTAAAAATTTTTCAGTTTTATAGAAATACTGCCATTTAAAATATTATATAAATATTTGCTATTTTTCTTCTGTTACAAAGTTCACAGAATAGAACTATAATGTTAAAAATAACAAGCTATAACATTTATGAACAATTCCTTTGAAAATGGTGCCATAGAAAATAACATGAATTTCAGAGAGAATAATTCTAATCTTTTGCTCCCAAAATGAGGATGATAAATACAATCATAGGGTGACAAAAGACGCAAGGATGAATTGCTTAAGGATAACACAAATTTTCTTTAGAAATAGACTATTAACTTATCAAAATATTATATAAAGGAAAGTTAAATTGTAGTCATTTGGCATTCAAAGAATAACAAAGAAATGCTATTTATGAAGGGCAATGAATAGATAAATTATAAAAAGGACAAGAAAAAGGTATCATGGAGAAAATTATTACTCATTTTTCAGAGATATACTAGAGTGTTTTATGACAAGTGTTTGCTGAGTTTTGAAAACTTATGCCTATGAATTAAAATCATTGAAATGTGAAACTCAGGAATTATAACAAGATGTGAAAATAACCTTAGAGAATGAAGGCAAAATTTTCTAAAATTACTCTTTAAAATATGATATAGATATACATATGTATGTAATATATAAGTATTTCTTAAGTGCGTAAGTAATGAATGAACACAGTCATGAAAGTATCCACCACACCCTGTGGTTTAAAATGGCATACTGAGTACATGCTGTAGCCATCCCCTTTTATTATAAATCCTGAAAATAATAAAAATGTGTAAATTAAGAAGTTAGGGCATAAGTGAAAAATCATTAGATGATAGTTCTGGAAAATATAAAAGGCAGAGAGTGGACTCACTAAAAGATGAAAAGCAAGTAACAAACAATACATTGAAGACTAAAATCAGATTCTAAAACATTATTATGTAACTTTTCTACTGAAGAATACAGCTGTATTAATCTATAAATGGAGGTGCTATCATTTATGTAGTGCCATCCAACCTCTGTATAATCAGTTCTTTAGTAATAAGCTCTGCAGAAAAATTAATAGATTCCAGTAAAGAAAGAGAAACTATCTTTTAATTTGAACAAAAAGGTTTAATGTAAAAAGTTATTAACAGGATTCGAATAACAATAAATTGCTTAAGTCTGTGTGTGGGGTGGGGAAGAGAATTCTCAAGGATACTTCAAGTCTGAGAGAGGATACCCAAAAACATAACATACTGGAGGAGAGAATCCTCAGAATGGATGATAGTATGAGATTAGACCTCTTTGGAGAGAGTAGTTGAAGCTGACAGAAAGGTGGGAGACATATTCCACTATTTCTGGCCAGAGATGGTAGCTGACAGGTGGAGAACCACCTGCTGAGATAATAAGATTCACTAGCAAGCTGCTTGTATCGTTGCTCTAGATTTGTTGGAAAGCCTGCTGGAAACAATGACTAAACTCACCAAAAAGCTCCTGGAAATATTGGGGTTGGGAGTGAGCGAGTTGGTCTTGATTCACATAGAAGCTGTCAGTTGTAAAATGTGGGCAGGCCAGTTGGGGTGTCCTTAGGGGTGCCACTGATCTCTTGGCTGGCCCAAAACATTTCATGCTGAAGTGCCAGTTTTGTCTGGAAGCCAGCCAGGTGGGGAAATGTGTCCTGGGAGAACAAGGGGGAGGTGCCTTTTGCTGCTGGCTACCAGGACGTTGCTAAATAATACCCCAACTCCATAGGAGCATAAGTAAAACAGCAAATCACCCCATTCAGAAAGAGAAAATCATTTTAGCATTCACTACTGACAAGGCTTAACATTCTACTGGCTGGCAAATACATACATACATGCATACATGCATACATACATACATACATACATACCCACATACCCTAACTCCATTATCACAGAGCAGGGAGGCAATAAATTAATACCTAACATAGCCCCTTTGGCTATTTAATTACCCAGCTTTCACGTGCATCAGTCTACACATATTTAAACTTCCCTAGAAAAGCAAGGAACCTGTCTTTCCACCTAAAAAAATATAGCTACCTTCCTTACAGATAAAGAAGTTCTCATCATTTTCTCAAAAATGATTTTCTCAGGCCCAATTTGCTGCATCCACACTGGCTATACAACTTACTCCTCAAATTCTGTCACAATCCCACCCACTGAATATTCTGTTACCTAACACTAAATTGGCAGTTAACTTCCTATAACTTTTATACATATTTTTAATAAACAGAGGGAGAAAATCATCAGAAAAGACAAATAAATGCATGCACATTAAAAGCAAAAAATATGAAAAACTACAATATTTTTTCCTTAATTGGAAATAATGAATGTAGATGGTTTGTTCTCCCACCATCCATTCTGTATTCTCCCCACATTGCTCAAAAACATCAACTGATTGGGGTTTTTCACCCAGTGGAGTACTCCAAACCTGAATTATAGAATGTCTGAGTCCTCAAATATCCTTTTTTTTGGGGGAGGTTGCTATAATTTTCCAGTGACCTTTACTATTGGGCATTGAAAAGTTAATGGATGCCAGAGAATGCCCTGGTTTCCAGTCATAGTGTTCTTTACTTCACTTTCCTCTCTGTAATCAGAATCAATTACTCAAGCTAGTTAGAGAAGTCTATTTTTCTGTATGTTGGTTTTATGATACAAAGAGTAAAAATGGCTAGGTTTCATCTTGCAATTCAGTAGGTCTATTATTGTGTCCCCTAGTGGCAGGATTCTCTTAGTGAATACTAAAACATTCAAGCAGCAAAAACAAAGCATAACATCACTGGAATGGAAAAGAAAAAAATCATCTGCAAATTGGTTAGTAGGTGTTATATTGAGAGAAATAACTTCCAATTCCTACCCTTGGTTTTCAGACTCGTATATTCTGTCCGTGGGAGAGACAGAATGTCTGACAGAATATCTGACAGAATGTCAGACACTGCCATCCCCAGACAGACCTCTGTAAGATCTCTGTAAGATCTTATCTTTCTAGGAAGTTTACTTTGTAACTTCCATCCTAACAGTCTTTGCAAGTCCCCATTTTGACTGATGAACCACAGTGGCCAGGTATCAGTTTTAATTCAAAGCTAATGTCTCATAATCCCAGAAAATTTTGAGTATTTCCTTTTCCCCAGTGCACTGTCAAATCTCCTTTGGTCCCTTTAGGGAAAGCTCTGAGTTAGATTCATAGTGCAAACTTACACCAAAGATGCAGGGTCCCTATTTCAAGAGGAACCAACCTCTGTTACTCAATGTTCTCTGCATCTGTGAATTGATTCAAGTCTGCAAGCAGATAAAGAAGCTACAGTTTTCTACTGTGATACCTCAAGTCAGTTTTCTTGGCTACCAGAACATTATGTATTTGTTTTTCTACTATATACATATCAAGAATTACTCTTGTAGACTACATCTATTTCATCCCTAGGGACCTCATGATCAATTAGCCAACAAGAAAGAAAACCGTGAACCAAGGCATGCTGACTACTAGTTCACCTCTCCTGTCCTATTTAGTATAATGATTTCATTATTGCTTTGATGGTTAAGTGTTGCTACTTGCATTCTGCCACTTAAGAAACTATCTCCACTGTAATTAGCAAGCTGATCTCAATGGTGGCATCCTCTACAGTTTTGCCTTGAATACAAAAGAGAGCAGCCACAAAGATTTTCATGGATGCAGGTGCTCTGCTCACTCATCTATTTATCAATTCCTTTTGGCTTTTATATGCTTTTTTCTTTCAGATCAGATTATATATACCTTGAGATGGTAAATTTTATTCCAGTCATCATTCTAGTGGCAAGAAAATATGCTTGTGGTGGGTCTTTAGGGAAACTGTATCCCCTTTCAAGACATTCTCCGTAGTTGAGGTTATCCTTGGGTTTTTGAGCAGAAGAAAGCTAATCTTGTCAGACACTGGAAGGCAAAATAGTTTTGCTGATAAGTGAGTCTCAGAGTGACTTAGGAGTTCATAGTGTCAGTTTTATCTTAGCCCAACCAAATGTCTTCATTACAGCTTTCAGGATCCAATTATTTACTAAGAGATGCCCTAAATTTCACACCAGAAATCTGGTATTACCGTAGATTCAACTGTAGTTTTAATTCTGTAATTTTCTTTCTTTTATTTTTTAAATTTTTTATTTATTTATTCGACAGAGACAGATCACAAGCAGGCAGAGAGAGAGGAGGAAGCAGGCTCCCCTCCGAGCAGAGAGCCTGATGCGGGGTTCGATCCCAGGACCCTGGGATCATGACCTGAGCTGAAGGCAGAGGCTTTAACCCACTGAGCCACCCAGGCGCCCCTAATTCTGTAACTTTCAAAATTAACTTTATGTTTTGTTTTCAGCAGTTATTTTTCCTATATCTACAGGAATACTGCATTCTTTTAGGATTGTCATGGAAGATCTCTGGTCATTGCACCATGACTTGATCAAAAAATTGATGGACCTGAACTTGCCATTTTGCTTTGTTAGTTCTTCTGTGCTGTTAAAGGGTCTATTCTATAACATAGTCTAATAGCTATCATTATCACTTTAAGGGACAAATGCAATAGCTCCTTGGATTCCCAAAGTGTGTGCTTTACTTGGTATTTCATCACAAACAACCACACATGATAGCTTGATTGATTATGATATAATAGATTACTAACATCTCATTACTTGTTAGCAAGGAGGTCAGCACTGCACTCAAGCCAAATGCCATGACCAAAACATTCCCAAAACCTCATCTTTTGTGTCAGTCTATAAGAACTACTTCTGTTATCAATTATCTTTTATCTGGAGTTCCATAAACAGAAACAAAACAGTAATTTGATGAGGAAAATTTTTAAGTGAATGATTAATTAGGGGATTAAATAGCAGGAAATTGTCTAAGAGAAAAACAAGTAACTCTAAAGGATACTCTAAGGCCGAATGGGTGTGCCTAAGAAAGGGAGAATTTTGGAAGGAAAAATTGTTTCCCAAGGCTCGGATTGAGTCTTCACTGGACAAAATGTGGTAAATACCCCCTACATGTTTCTGGGTTGTCCTCAGCAACAACTGGTCCACAGTCTGCAGAGCTTTATGGTAAGCAGAGAAAAATCTTCTGGGAGGTTGACAAATTAGCTAAAAAATTTCTTGTGGGGATTCCTGTTAACTTACTTAAAAGTCAGTAGTGGCACTGGCTTTTTGACCAAAAAGTTATCAAGAGGACTGCAGAGAAGGAGGGGGGAGTGTTGAGCCATGAAAAAGGCATCACTGGGAAATATCTGGATAGGGAGCTGGAGTACTCATATAACTCATTAGCTGACTTGGGAGTTTCACTGAATTCACATTTCTAAAATACTCACACAGAGATGCCACTTACCATTAGAAACCTGTATACAAGAGAGGGATGTGTATTCTGGGGGAAGTTGTTCATGAGGAGATAACACTTGCTGACGCTTGCTGATGCTTGCTGGACAATCACTGATGGAAAAAGTCACACACTGTGGAGAGACAGAACTAGATGGGTATACTAGAAGAAGGAAAGGAACAAAAATAAAATATTTCTCTCCTAATGTCTCTACATTACCATTTACCCAACAATGATAATATTTTTCTGGATACAAAGAAGATATAAACCCAGCTCCATTATCAAAGAGCAGATGAAAGATTGACGTTGGAGCTGAGTCAATCCATTGATAACTCTACATAAATGTAACATTTTAACTGGGAAGTTGAAATCATTATATAGAATCCTCTCCAAGGTATCCTGCAGTCTCAGAGCATGTTATTTAAAATATAACATGGCTGTAAATTCTGTCACTTTCTTTAGCCGGTGATTCTTAAAATTTATTCGTAAGCATATGGAAATCCCTTAAAATGATGGTGATTGGGTTATCAAGGCTGATTTGTTTTGGCATAGATATATGGTTCCATAAGTAAAAAAATTTAAAATCCTATAATTCTGTAATAGATTGTTGTAATTAAATGCAGATGATTTGTCCAGTTTGATTTGATTCAACTGTAAATGTAATGCAATAATAAAAAAAATCATATAGCCAGCATAATCAAACTTATTCTAGTCAGTACTCAGGAGACCAGAGCAAAAAAAAAAAAAAAAATTGTGTAGTAAGGTAACAAAAGGAGATCTATAAAATAATACATGTGTTTTTAAAAAGACTTGGTTTAAAACCTAGCAGCTCATAATGTAGAGAGATTTTACTGACCAGAAAAGATTTTTTTAAATAATACTTCCAGTTACAAAAAATTAACACATGGTTTATATTACTGAAGCCATTGGTTTTGTTGCTGTTGCTGTTTGCTGGCAATTGGATATAGTGAATAATTCAAATAACTGGGGCAACTAAAGAAATAGTACTCTAGGTCACTCTAAAATACTTGACTACACACACATACCAAGAAACTAAGAATTTTTGACATCCAATAATTAGTTAAAATTTATTCTTATAAGAGACCTTATGTCCTTAAGTGGGAGGTGAAAGAGCAGAGCAAGGCTAACTCCATTTTGTGCTACACCCGCCATCTTGTGTATAACCCCTAAAAGACCTGCTCCTGAGAAAGGTCACAGAATGTCAGAACATTGCCTAGCCGGCCCTTGAGCTAGTTTGAGTTAGCCGATAGGAATGTGGAACCCCTAACCACCACAGGATGTGAACCCCGCCTTTTCCCCCCAAACTTGTGTGCCAATTCTGACCAGAATGATAAGCTAGTTCAAACAGTTACCATAGGGTAGATTGTAATTCAGTTGGCCACCTGCGTGTGGCCTAACATGACAATGAAACTTTCTGTGTGTTTTACATTCTTATTGGCCATCTGTGTGTGGCCAGGCTCAACTACATGGCCTTTGCTCTATAAAAGTTAACCTGTGAGGCTGGGAGGGGTCGCTCTCTCCATAGAGACGGCCCTGACCCAGTCAGCGTAATTCTCGATACTTGGCACAAAATAAAGCTTTGCTTGACCCTCGCTTTATATCAGACTCGTTCCTTTGATCGTGGACCCCAACAGGAGTAAAACTGCTAATCATATTTTTTTCTTTCAAGATTGCATTTAATGTTTCTTCTTTTCTCTTTATTTCTCCAACATATAGGCCTGATGTATGATCACTTTCTTACAAATTTTGACAAAGACATATAACATATCTATGTCTATAGATATACATAGGTATAGATAGCCATATCTATAGATTATATCTATAAATATATGAAAAAAATAATTTGTGGCATTTAGGCACTCTTTGAAGCCTTTCTTTTCTTGTCATCTTTATGTTTTATCAATTCATCTTGTTTGAATTTTGTCACCAATCAACTATTGTTGTATAATATGGTATAATACTTAGCAGAAAAAAATAACAAATTTATTTGTTAACAATGAAGGGAAGATTTTGATTCCTGGAATGGCAGAAGTAGGATTTTGGTGTATTTACTCTTTGACCAACTAATGAAAATACTGGCAGAACAACTAAAAGTAACCATTTTAGAACTCTGGAAATTGACCAAATTCACAAAAGAACTGAATACCATCTGTCTGGGGGATACATCAGTAAGACAGAGGAGTCTGTGATGTTTTTGTTTGGTGCTATTCCCATCATTTGTCCTTCCTGAACTCCCTGGTATAGTAGCCCTGAAAAACCTCCAGCTTTACAATCAGCAGAAAAGACTGATTTCTTTTGGAGCCTTTGTAGAAGCACCACCGCCAACAGAGGCCTTTGTTTATACTTGAAGCTCCCAATTTGATGCAAGTTGGAACTAAATCCAGTGAAAAACATTCAAAATTCAAAATTCTGGAGGGAAAATAATCAAATGGGGGAAATATATCAGCTCAAAAAAGTGGAGGCAAGAAACATGAGAAGCAAAACAAAGAGCACAAAATAAAAGGATAGAAAATAATCCATATATGGGGGAAAATCACAATAAAGGCAATGGGATTTAACTTTTCAATTCAAAATTGTACAGTCTCAAACTTTATAAAACAAAAATATTTAGTCCTATGTTATTTAAAAGAGACATATATAAATATTATGTCACTTATTTGTTGAAAGTAAAATGAAGGAAAATACTTATTAAAACAAAACTTATTAAACTTATTAAAAGTTTAATTATAAACTTTTATAAACTTTTAAGTTTATAGTTAAAGTTTTACTTAAAGTAAAAGTTAAAGTTTTAAGTTAATCATAAACTTTTATAAACTTTATAAAATAAGTTTAACTTATTAAATTAAAACTTATTAAAACAAAAACCAAAAGAACGTTAGACCGGAGCACCTGAGCGGCTCAGTCATTAAGCATCTGCCTTCAGCGTAGGTCATGATACTGGGGTCCTGGAATCTAGTCCTATGTTGGGGCTCCCTGCTCAGTGAGGGAGCCCTCTCCCTCACTCTCCCTCTGCCAGAAAATAATATACATGAGACAAAAAAGTAATTATGGTCACATGTAATGGTAGATGATTCAGTAAACCAACAAATAAAACAGATGTTATAAAGATACTAAACCAATGAACAGTCATATAATGTTGGTAAGCCTATGCCTTAGAAAACATACTTTGGGAAACAATAAATCATTAACTGATTTATTATCATTAACTGATTTATCAGGTTTGATAAATCAAATCTGAACATGTTCAGATTTATAAGTAGAATTGTACTTCTTTTATATTTCCTAAAGAAATACTAGGTGGTGTTCAAAGTAATGTATCATTTCTAATAGCAAAAAAATATGACCAAGAAAATTTAATATATGAATAAAATATTCATTGTTATAATGTGTGGCTATGACATAAAATAAAGCTACACTTATTAAAGAGAATGTATGTCAAAAATGATGAGTAAAGAATATTTTAGGAGTGCCTAGGTGGCTCAATTGGCTAAGCGTCTGCCTTCGATTCAGGTCGTGATCCCTCTAGGATTGAGTCCCCCATTGGGCTCCTTGCTCAGTAGGGAACCTGCTTCTCCCTCTCCTGCTCCCTGCTGCTTGTGCTCTCTCTGCCAAATAAATAAAATTTAAAAAAAACTTTTTTAGAAAAAATATATAACAAGATTCTTTTATATAAACATTTGAAAGAAGGGAACTAATGAAGATTTGTTGTAAAATCTGTGTGGAGGGAGGAGAGTATATCAGTGTGTAGCACACGTAAGGCTTCAGTTGCTTTAATCTGTAGATGATATATGTGTGTTTGTTCTGTTATTTCTCTTTTACCTAAATACTTTTAATACACGACATTTTGTGTGTCATATTTTCTAATTAAAACATTAAAAAATCAGGTTGATGTTATCATTAAAGTGCTAGTTTTAATATATCGGTAAGCATATTTGACTGAAGGAATGTAGCCATGAGCCATATTTTTCCAACATTGTGCTTATATTGAAATATTTTACCAGTTAAGATATACTTCTGTAGTAAAAAAAAATACTATAAATATTCATTTTTATAGGAAACAAATTAATTTCCATTGATTTTGAGTTTGATGTGATATCATAAAAATGTCATAGTGATATAAACAACCTATTTATTTAATAGTTTTTGACTTATGAGTGTGCCTTGATAGCTCAGTCTTTTAAGGGTCCAACTCTTGATTTCAGCTCAGGTTATGATCTCAGGGTTATGAGATTGAGCCTCACCCTGGGCTCCACACTGAACGTGGGTGGAACCTGCTTAAAATTCTCTCTCTCTCTCCCTCTGTCCCCTTTTCCCCCCAACACTTGTGTTCTCTCTCCCTCCATCTAAAATATAAATAAATTAATTAATTAATAGGAAATAGCTTTAACTTATAAAAAATAAAATGAGAAAATAATAAACTAGTCATATATTAAGTTGCAGTGAGAACTTGGAGGGCATACATCAACTTCCAGCTTCCAAAAACCCAAAAAGACTTTTCACAAAATCAAATTTCCTTCAGATTATACAATGAGTTTCAATCTTAAACTATGAGGCCCATCAAAAATAAAGAACTGTGTATAGAGATGGTTTTCAAAGAAAAAATAATCAAGGGAAAATATTAATATGAATATTTTCAATATTTAATTCCACATGCAAGAATGAATTATAGCTCAAGATACTAACAGGTCATTTTAAGTTTATATAATATTTAACTTTATATTTTAGATGCAATTACTTACAAAGAGAATAGCTTTAACCTAAAAGAAATATTTATATACATTTATCTATTATTTTACTCCATAATTTATAAAGTCATGTTGGTTTTAATCACGTGTATGTTGACAGACATAAGCTATCCATAATTTTGTGCATTTCTTTAAATCACATTATAATCATCTAAACAATGATTATAAGTCAACTCAATAGACTTGTGATTTTTTTCTTCTAGAATTAATTCAAAACTATTTAGTGCATGACTTCCATCAGTGGCACACTGTTTTATTTGCTAGGGAATACCCCAATAAAAAAAAAAATATCTCAATACTCTTGAAGTTTACCTTCTGGAAAATCAATTACTCAAGGTGACAAACTGAAGAAGATTTTCAGATAGAAGATAATATGAAATTGTTCTTGGATTTCTTGATACTTTATACTCTATATGATGCCAATAGCTAATAGAGAGCCAAGCTTTTTTTTTTTTTTAAGATTTTATTTATTTGACAGAGAGAAACACAGTGAGAGAGGAAACACAAGCAGAGGGAAATGGTAGCGAGAAAAGCAGGCTTCCTGCTGAGCAAGGAGCCCGATGCGGGGCTTGATCCCAGGACCCTGGGATAATGACTTGAGCCCAAGGCAGACGCTTAACGACTGAGCCACCCAGGTGCCCCAGAGAGCCAAGCTTCTAATGCACATGATCATCAGAGTGACAGAAATAGTTAGTAATGATAGAAAAATGATAGTTCTTTTATTTATAATACAGAACAGAAACTTCTGACACTTTAAACAATTGGAAAAATATTTCTTAATGCTAATCTTGCATAATGTATCTAGATTTAAAATACTGTTTAATATTTAATTATCCTCATGGTAACATTTTATCATTGAATATTATTTTGAATCAAATTTTATAATTTATATTTCTCTAAACTATATCAAGTGTATGTTAGATTTTGGGTCAATTTATATATACATTTTTTAGAGATAAATAATTTAGAGATTTAACAAAAAGTAATTTAAATATGAGTCACTACAATGATTATTTCCTTTTAAAAAATTGGAATACCAAATACATCAAATACATTTTTGCAAACACTTAATGTGATCTTGGTTATTTCTTGGCCATTCTTCAATGAAATAATGACTATAAAATCACTAGTAAGATACTGATTGAGCAATGTTATTATTTTGAAAACATGATGAAACAAATTAGATCTAAGAGTTTTTAGTATATCTAAAAATATATATTAAATACATTTTACACAAATGCATAAATACAAAAAATTTATTAATATATATTTTCTGAATATTGATAAAATAATTTATGCTTAATACCTGTTTATAAAATAGAAAGGTCCTAAAATTTTATTGTTGTTATTGAAAAAAATCATTTTCATGTCCCAGATAATTTTTCTCAATTTTAAAAACATTTCTTGTCTAATTACCTCTGGAAATAGATCAAACCACATGCCACTTAGCATATACCCAGAAGGCACTTTTTTGAAATTATATGTTGCAGAATCAGGGACAAATTCTAAAATGACAATTCACTCTAATTTGTCTGCTATATTATAGATACTATATAATCAATTATAATGGAGCAAATTGAGTTGGCTCCAATAGTTCAAGAACAGTGTACTTATTTGATATGCTCACAATGATCATTCCATTCAGATGAGTAGATATATGCCCATGCATCTCACAGCTTGTTAAAGCAAATCACTTGGCTTTTCTTAGTAAGCATTTCCAACTCTGGTATATGGGCTCCAACCAAATTATGGGCCCCAACCAAATTATTTGGGACTAGAACCCTACGACCTGCTAAAATCAGTGTTAAATAAGGCTGCAGTAATCCATTTGATTGCAGATGTAATTATTATGAAATTTTAGGGACTTAGCCAACAGTTTCTCAAAACTTTAAAAAATATTTTGTGAATTGCTTCAGTATTTTCATTCTCTGAAGACTTCCTGTGCTTTATTATGATGCTTATGTTATTATAGTGCTGTTCCAGGTTTTAAAATTCAAGGTTATAGTTGTCTTTCTAAAGCCTATTATATATGGAGATAACATGTCCTGTTTTATATATACACATAAATAGATGGCACATGGGTGACTCCAACAAAGAATAAAATTACCAGACTAATGTTGAATTATGCATTTGCCACTTTGTAAGTAAGCAGGGCATATCTGTTACTTAAACGATCTAATTGGTCTGATACTGAGTCTCTTGTCAGTGTTTGCATTTATCTGTGAGGTGCAGAGAAGAGGTTGTTAAAAATATAAAAACTGAATCATATAACTTTACCAATTACCACCAAAAAATGAGTTTAATGAAAATAGTGGATTTGTGGACTCAGATGTAGGGTTTTTATGGGTGGGGTAAGGCTTGGAGGTAGACAAATATCATTTGGCTGTGAAGGAAAGTGAAAAATGTGTCTGTATCCCAAAATCTCCTCTATCTTAAGACTATTAATGCGTGTGTCAATGGATAGGTAGTAAAGGAAGAAAAACAAGACAAAAGATAATTGATAGAGTAGGATCTCATAAGAAATAGAGGTAGTTAAGACATGAAGAGAATTTTTCTTCTTCCATTCATAATTGAATAAGGAGATAATAACATAAAGAAATCTTGATTAGTAGTAAAATGAAATTCGAGATATTTTCCCGATAGTCTCAATTTTCTCTTTAATAAAGCAAAGATATTTTCTCAAACTAAATACATTGTGTTGGAAAAGCTAAAATCATATGTACAGTCTTTCACATTCACTTGGATGTGTAAGAATGGATCTTGGGTTTGGAACTTTTCTTTAGCAGGAGATAAAAAGCCCACACAACCTATACTGGGTTTATCTCCTGTGTGGGAATATCTCTCCTTATTTCATGCTCAAAGAATGTTCTTTTGTCCTTGAAGTTTGTGTGTCATATGACACCTGACCAACGCCGCTATGGTACCTGCCCTCTGGGGGCCGGGGTGTGGGGAGGACTCTCTCTTTCTACTATAGCACAAGAGGGACCCACATAGGCAAATTGCCCTGTGTAAACTGTTAGGAGAAACTAGGGTCACTAGGGAACCTAGACCACTCTTGAAGCCGATCTTTTTATGTATGCCAAGTGTTTTATATCTATATCCTTTTTTTGGCAAATTAGAAATTTGCCTTTAGAAATTCTGATACAAAACTTAAATGCAGTATTATTAATTATTTGGATTTTTTTGAAATTTTTATTTAATTATTTGGATTTTAAATCATATACAGGCATACCTCATTGTGCTTCATTTTGTGCTTCACAGATACTATTTTTTGTTTTAGGGTTTTTGTTTTGTTTTGTTTTGTTTTGTTTAATTGAGTATTGCAACCCTGTGTTGAGCAAGTCTGTTAGCACCATTTCTCTAACAGCATTTGTTCACTTTGTGTCTCCTTGGCACATGTTGGTAATCCTTACAATATTTTAGAATTTTTCATTATTATATTTGTTGTGGTTGGTTGTGATCAAAGATCTTTGATGGTACTATTGTAATTGTTTGGGGGCACTATGAATCATACCCATACCCAGACTTAGTAAATGTTTGTGTTCTTACTGCTCCACTCATTGGTCATTCTTATGTCTCTCCATATCTCCCCAGCCCTTCCTATACCCCTAGACACAACAATATTAAAATTAGGCCAATTAATAACCCTACAATGCCTCTAAGTATTCAAGTGAAATGAAGACTCACATGTCTCTCATTTTAAATTGAAAGCTAGCAATGACTAATCTTAGTGACGAAGGCGTGTCAAAAGGCAAGATATGCCAAAAACTATAGGCATCTTGCACTAAACAGGTAGCCAAGTTGTGAATACAAAGAAAAGATGCTTAAAGGAAATTTAAAGCGCTACTTCAGTGAACATAAATGATAAGAAAGTAAAACAACTCTACTGCTGATATAGAGGTTTTTGTAGTGTAGATAGAAGATCAAACTAGCTACAACACTCCCTGAAGCCAAAGCCTAGTCCAGAGCCAAGGCCCTAACTCTCTTTAATTCTATGAAAGCAGAAAGGCTAAGGAAGCTGCAGAAGAAACAAATTTAAGCTAGCAGAGGTTGGTTCACAATCTTTAAGGAAAAAAAGCCATCTCCATAACATAAAAGCAGAAGGTAAAGCAACAAGTACTGATGTAGAAGCTGCAGCAAGTTATCAGAAGATCTAGCTAAGATAATTAATAAATGTAATTATATTAAACAACTGATTTTCAAAGTAGAAAAAATAACCTTATGTTGAAAGAAGATGCCATCTAGAGTTTAATAGCTAGAGAAAACAAGTCAAAGTCAGACTCCAAAGCATCAAAGGACAAGCTGATTGATTGTTTTGTTAAGGGCTAATGCAGCCGGTGACTTCAAGTTGATATGTTGGCATGTTGGCAAACGCTGTTTACGATTGTGAAACTCCTAAGGCCCTTAAGAATTATGCTAAATCTACTTTGCATGGGCTTTATAAATGGAAGAACAAAGGCTGTGTGACAGCACATCTGTTTACAACATGGGTTTACTGAATATTTTAAGCCCACTGTTGAGACCTACTGCTCAGAAAAAAAGTTTCCTTTCGAAATATTCCTGCTCATTGACAATGCACCTGGATACTCAAGAGCTCTGATGATGTACAATGAGATTAGTGTTGTTTTCATGCCTGGTAATACATCTAGCTTGCAGCCCATGGATTAAGAGTTAATTTCAATTTTCAAGTCTTATTTAAGAAATACATTTTGTAAGACTAGAGCTGGCATGTGATTCATTGGGCTGATCTGGGCAAAGTTACTAGAAAATCTGAAAAAGATAACCTTATAGATGCCATTCAGAATGTGAGAATAGGTAAAAATATCAAATGAATAGGAGTTTGGAAGAAGTTGGTTCCAAGCCTGATGGAGGCTTTGAGAGATTTAAGACATCAGTGGAAGAAGTAACTGCAGATGTGAAAATAATGTAAGAAATGTAAGTGGAACCTGAAAAATGCAACTGAATTGCTATAATCTTGTAATAAAACTCGAACAGTTGAGGAGTTGCTTCTTATGGATGAACAAAAAAAATGGTTTCTTGAAATAGAAACTACTGGCGAAGATGTTGTAAAGACTAAAATGACAACAAAGGATTTGGAATATTACCTAAATTTAGTTGGTAAAGCAGTGATAGGGTTTGAAAGGATCGATTCCAATTTTGAAAGAAGTTCTATTCTGGGTAAAATGCTATCAAACAGCATCATGTGCTACAGAGAATTGTTGTGAAAGGAAGAGTCAATTGATGTAGCAAACATCATTGTTGTCTTAAGAAATTGCCACAGCCACCCCAACCTTTAGCAACCCCCACACTGATCAGTCAGCAGCCATCAATATGGAGGCAAGACTCTCTACCTGCAAAAAGGTTATGTCTCCCTGAGAGCTCAGATGATGGTTAGCATTTTCTATGAATAAAATGCTCTCTTAAAGTTAAAATATGTATATTGGTTTTTTAGACATAATGCTATTGCATACTATATAGACTACAATATAGTGTAAATGTAGCTTTTACATGCACTAGAAAAGCAAAAAATCTATCTGACTCACATTATTGGGATATTCTTTTTATTGTGATGGCCTGGTATTGAATTCCCAATATCTCTGAGGCATACCTGTTCTCTGTTTTCAACAAAGATTTTTCAGTGAATTTTACTATGTATTTTCTACCCCTGAACTTTTTGATCATAGGCTATTAGCTATGGTTGTTTGTATGTCATGCTATTTTATAAGTTGATAAAACATTTTTTGTTTATATTTCTATAAGGACTATATTTAATGGAGAAGAATCTCTAATTTTGTTCATAACTCATTACTATTGACAACTAGACTTTTTTTTTTTAAAGATTTTATTTATTCATTTGAGAGAGAGACAGAGACAGAGAAAGAGAGAACACAAGCAGGGGGAGAAGCAAGAGGGCTAGGGAGAGGCAGACTCCCTGCCAAGGAGGAAGCCTGACACGGGGCTCAATCCCAGGACTGGAGATCATGACCCAAGCTGAAGGCACACGCTTAACCATCCGAGTCACCTAGGTGCCCCAACAACTTGGCATTTCTAACAAAAAACTGAATTAAGAGAAATATAATTGTAGACGGGATTTTACATTTAGATATTCATGTATGTAATCATATAGTAATTGATTCAGCAAACATTTAAAACGTTGTTTCAGCAATTCCCATGTTAAATTATGAGTAGGATATGGGAATTTTGATGTCACTTTATTCAGAACTGTATGTTATTATGTACTAAAAAAAGTAAATGACAAATGTGTAGTTTTTGTTATTAATAACTAAACATACATTTTTAATTTATCTCTTCTATCATAGGTGGGTGATGTTGCCTTAAGAGAACTTGGGGTCATTGAAGAAGTAGCAAGATGAAAAATATGATTAACCTATTTAATTCTGTGTCAACAGTTATAGGTCGAAGCACTTTTAATATTTTACTCATTCCTTCCTGGCTTTTAATGTGCCTGATAAAAGGAAACTGCAGCTGCCAGTAATACAGTTATTTATTTATAGGCCAGATTAAAATATATATATTTGTTTATATATATATTAGTTAGTTCTTCCTTCCCCTACTCCTTCCCTTCTTTTCCACTAATTTTTTCTGTTGTCCCCACTTCCAGTTTCTTGTAGTTTCTTTTTGTATTCTCAAGAATATGCTTCTTTTGTGTGCCTAGTTTAGCATTAAAATTTCAGCCTTTACTCTGCAATATGTGCTTTTGTATTTAAATTATTACCACCCATCTCAATGCCAATGTATCATGAATTTAAGTATGTACTTCTCTTTTATAAACTAGAGGTTTACCTTTCCTTCTTTAATCTCATTACATATTTTAATATGTTAATGTATATTTTATATAGCACTTCTATGTATTCAAAATAGTAACTGAAGGACTATCCATGTTTTAGTCTGACATGTTGCTAGAAATGGAAATGTTACTTTCCAAACTGAAATTAAGGTGTTCTTTTATCTTTGTATCATATAGGGTGAAACTGGCATAGGTCAGAAATGGACTTTCAGAGATTTTCCAATCATTGGTTAAAATATATGAGAGATTAAATTCCATTTCATTTCAGTTAAATACTGAATCTGTTTATCACCTTCTCCTAGGAATCATACAAAGTCTGTTTACAGTTATGTAAGGTAGCAAGAACTATCATACTTAATTGGACACAATGTGTTTGAGCAATTGAAGTATGATTTTTATATATTTTCTTGTGAAGAAATGTGTGTGTGTGTGTGTGTGTGTGTGTGTGTGTGTATTTGCACATATATGGGCTTTGTTTGGTCAATTTTGATTTTGCATTCTGGACTCCATAACTAATGGATTCTATTTATGTAAATATTATATATTTATTTTCTAATTCAGTAGCTTTATGAGCATTTTGTTTAAAAGGCTATTTTTTGCTTTTAATCTCTTTTTAAAACATGAACAATTGTAATTTAAGCAGATGATTTATAGTGGACATAAAAAGGGACAAAAGAATTCAACATGATTTTTTATAAGATATAGCTAAGTGTAATAATTTTGATCAGGAGTTAATGGAATTCTACCTATTTTCTAACTAAAATCAATATTACTAAAACTTTTCAACTTTTGCTAAAATATGTCAATATTGCTTAGTTTTTTTCAGCATATATAATGACATCTATTATTACCAAATTATTGAATGGCATTTATTTTAATTATATTTATTTAATGGAAAAACTTATAGTCACCAAATTTGCCTTCAAATTCTATTAATACTTTATACATTTGAAAATCTTATGAAATTCATATGATTATGCTAACAATATTTCTTCTTATAATTACCATGTAATATACAGAAATCATATTTGAATCATATAATTGATTATAAAATATGATATGGACTTAATATCTATGTTCCACCAAAATTTATATATTGAAATTTAATACCCATTGTGATGGTATTAAGAGGTGGGGTCTTTGAAAGGTAGTTAAGTTATGAGAGTGGAGCCTCTGGCTTGGGATTAGTTCCTTTAGAAGAGGCAAAGATAACAGGAAAGACAGCAAGATAACGGGAGGGCTGGAAAAGTTCTGTCACCAGAACCTGACCATGCTGGCATCCTGATCTCAGACTGGCATCCTCCAGAAATGTGACAAATTTCTGTTGTTTATAAACTACCCAGTCTATGGTACTTTGTTCTGGCAACCCAGTCTAAGACATAATTCTGTGTTAAAAAAATCAGCATTGGCATTTTTTTAAAAATAAACCTAATTGTTTATGATTTCTGCTATATCAGCTGTTGTGCTTTAATTTCTCCTACTCTAAGTTTCTGAGATAGTAAATTATAATTAAACATTGACATGGTCAATGTCGAAACAGGTGATTTAAACTCTTGGACTTGATGAAGGACAAACGTTAACTTTTTTTTCGTTATCTAAATGTCATTCTGAACTGGAATGAAGTATTCTTTTCTGCTAGAGTGGTTATATTTTAGACTTATCTCTAACATCTTAAAAGTAAGAAACATTTTTATATTAACCTTCAATAAAACACCCAATAGTACAACATGCTCACCTTACTTTTTCTTTTCTGAATAATGAAAACTGAATTCATACCATCATCTCAAGTTTTCATAATTTTTGACAGGAAATGAGATGGAAAAATTTAATTATGAAATATCCTCTGAAGTATTTGGTTGTGTACTTTAACCTTTTTAGTATTCTGAATTTCAACAGATGGTCATTCTAGCTCTTCCCAACAGGGGTTTGAGTTTTTAAATAGGAGAAAAATTGTCCATCCAATCAAATTTCCAGTTCTGAAAAGGTCAAATTAGTATAGTACATGGCAGTTATTCTCAGAATGTATTAAACATTAGCAATCTGACAGCTTATTCTTTTGACACAATGTAGGACAACTTTCCACATGAGAAAGATTTTAACAAGAAAAATGCAAGTCATTTTACAATTTTCACTACAACCTTTACCAACACACAAATAATAGAAAAGAGAAATCAAATATTTACTATCATCTTTAAAATTGTATAATAGGATTAAACATTTCATTCTTTTTTTTATATTCTCCAACCTTTATATGTATCTTGTTGTCTTTCTATATTTGCTATTTTAATATTGCCAATGATGTGTGTATTGCAAATTCAGTATCGCTTTTTAAATAAATATATATTGAAATGTTACCTGAAATCTTAAAAAGATAGCATTATTTCTTATAGAAAAGAAAGCCCACTATAGAAGACATTGATAGAATAAATCATAATAAATGGTAGTGTTGAAATGGCCCATCCTTAAAATACAAATCTATGAAGAACTGGACAGAAGCATGCAAAAAAAAAAAAAAAAAGAAAAAGAAAAAGAATCTACGTACATCTTACACCCTTCACAAAACTAACTCAAATTAGGTCATGGACCCAGATGTAAAACACAAAACTATAAAATTCCTAGAAGATTACAAAGGAGGAAACCTAAATGACTTTGGGATGGTGGTACCTTTTCAGATGTAATACCAAAGACATAATTTCTCAAAGAAATAATTGACATGCTGGATTTCATTAACATTAAAAACTTCTTGTCTATGAAAGACAGTGTCAAGAGAATGAGAAGACAAGCTACAGACTAGGAAAAATATTTGCAAAATACATAGCTGATAAAAGACTGTTTTACAAAATATAAGAGAACTCTTAAAATTCAATAATGAACAGTTAAAAAATGGGCCAAAGACTTTAACAGATGCCTCACCAAAGAAAGGCCACATTGTATTTAATATTTTGGAATTTTCATGTGAAAAAAATGAGGAATTTAAATTATGATCTCTTGGAATCAAAATTATATGTTGGAAAGACACATTTTGGAAACAGTGCTAAGAGGAAATATAAAAGGAAGAATTGAGGCAAGGGATGAGTCATGAATCTAGTGGGAACAGAAACCACAAAATAAAGAGATGTTGGGAGGAATCACCACAAAATTAACAATTTTATGGGTTTTTTAAAATGCAAAAATGTGAATATTAAATTAATGTCAGACTTAATATGTATTGAAAGTGAGAAAATAAATCACACAATTGCCTATTTTAAAAAGCTCAGAAATACCAAAAATGCTGCAAACCTCCAACACATAAACCTATTTTAATTAACTGCTCTAGTTTTATGAACATTTTTACAACTCTCAAATTTGAAAATATAGTGAACTTGTTCTTCCATGTGTTTAAGATATTAGGGTTCAGAGGTTTGCATGGATCCTATCTAATCTTAAATATTCTATGAATTGATGATATTAGATATTAGATAAAAAGCCACTGTGTGTTTCCAAAACAAATGAAGCCATGAAAGTAAAGAACTCTGAGTTTGGCCTTTATAATCTTCAAGGAAAATCTGCTTTCCCCAGTAAGATACACATTTAAGAAACAAAATGATTTAAATACTTGTAGTATGAACAACTAGGAAAATAAAAGCCAATGTGGGGCTAGGGACCGGGGAGCACAGAGTATAGTTAAAACATGGAAGAACTAAGCTAATCTACATTGAATTCCTTCTTTTATTGTTTTAAAGCTTATTATTATTATTATTGTTATTATTAATATTATTATTGAAGAATAGGTGACATACCATGTTACGTGATTCTCATCATAAGTGTACTTATCACTATATAACAGTATTATAATATTATTGGACATATTCCCTATATTATATTTTTCATTCTCTTGGGTTATCTATTTTATAAATGGAAATCTGTACCTCTTAATCCCCTTCACCTGTTTTGTCCATCTCCCCATTCCTTCCATTCTGGCCACTACAAGTTTTTTTGCTTAATTTATGAGCCTATTTCGATGTTGTTTGTTCATTTTGTTTTCTAGAATTCACATATAAGTGAAATCATATGGTATTTGTCTCTTTCTGTTTGACTTAGTTCACTTAGCATAATACCTTCTAAGTCCAGCCATGTTGTTGCAAATGGCAAAATTTCATTTTTATGGCTAAATAATTATATATATATTATACACATATATACGTATGTATCCCACATCTTTATCCATTCATGTGTCAATGGACACTTGGCTTGTTTCTATATCTTGGCTATTGTATATAATGCTGCAATAGAGAGAGAGGTGCATATACCTTTTCAAATTAGCATTTTTGTTTTCTTTTGGCAGATATCCAGTTACAGAACTACTGGATTGTATGGGATTTTTACTTTTAATTTTTTCTTAGGAATCTCTGTATTGTTTTCCACAGTAGCTACACCAATTTATGTTCCCACCAACAGTACACAAGGGGTTCTTTTTCTCCACATCCCCATCAACCCTTGTTATTCCTTGTCTTTTTGATACTAGCCATTCTTACTGGAGTGAGGTGATATCTCCTTGTGATTTGATTTACATTTATCTAATGGCTAGTGATGTTGAGCATCTTTTCACATATCTTTGGGCCATCTGTGTATCTTCTTTGGAAAAATGTCTATCTAGGTCCTCTGCTTATTTTTTAATCAGATTATTTGTTTTTATGGTGTTAAGTTGTATGAGTTCTTTGTATATTTGGATATTAACCCCTTATTGTATATTGAATGTATCATTTGCAAATAACTTTTCCCATTCAAAAATGTCCTTTTTGTTGTTGTTGTTAATGATTTCCTTCACTGGGCAAAAACTTTTTGTTTAGTGTATTTCCAATACTTTATATTTGTTTTTGTGTCCTCTGCCTGAGGGGACATATCCATAAGAATGTTGCTAAGGCCAAGTCTAAGAGATTACTGCCTAGTCTAAGAGATTATGGCCTGTTTTCTGCTAGGAGTTTTATGGATTTGGGTTTCACATTTGGGTCTTTAATTCATTTTGAATTTATTTTTGTATAAAAGCTTATTTTATTTATTTTGAGGTCATCTAAGGTTTTTTTTTTATCACATTCAATACTTTTAAAATAATCTGTACCATAATTACTTGGCAGACATTTCTTCATTTCAATGTTAGAATGAAATGGTTCCCACTTCCAACCTATGCTTTCCTCCTACAATTTATAATTTTCTGCTTCTATAGCAAAGAAATCATAAAATTAATCATCAAGGGTTTTGTTGTTTTTCTTCTTTTGTTTGTCTTTGTTTTTGTTTGTTTGTTTGTTTGTTGTTTTGGGGTTTTTTTTACAATACATGAACCACCGGTAGAATATAAATTGTATAGGTTAACTTTTGTGTATGTGTGTGTGTTTTCTTTTCTGATGTTAGATCCCTTTGGAAACAGAAGTCTATCTACATTGGTGTCTTTTCACCTTGTGTAGTATTTACAAAGATTGTTCTAAATGTTTTTCATCATATATTCAACTTTTGGTAATGGCTTTTACATACATATTTTATGCATATATGTGTATGTACACACATACATATTTACAGATACATACACATACACAAACCTATATGTAAATATACATATATATTTTAAACAGCCTTATTTAGATATAATTTGCATGTCATAATGTTCACCCACTTGACAGATGCAATTTAATATTTTTTTTAGTATGTTTATAGAATCGTACCACCACTACCATGTTTGTTTTATAAAAATAAAATGATGCAGTTTTGCTGTCTGCATGTTCGAGGAAATCTTAATGATATTTTATCAGATCTGTGTTTTAAATTTTGAACCAGAGACATTTCCTGGATTTTTTTTCATTGTGGTTTACTTTTGTTTTTTTGTTATCTATATGAATATATTTATATTTAATTGTTAGTTATTGAAAAGTCTCTATGTTGCTTAAATGTGAATTTTATTTTTGGAGCATTTTTCTCAGAAGTCTCATTTGCCTATTTAATGTTAAACAAACATAATATTTACTTCTATGCCTTCATTCTACTCCAAAATATTAAATAGTTTGAGCTATGATTAGAAATTACTTTCAGCAAAAGGCAGGCTTTTTTTTCCATACTACAAAATATTTCTGTGTAACTGAAATGTAGAGGGCCCAATCTCCCACAGTAAAATAATAATATAGTTGGAGAAGACTTATCTCATTAATCTGTGAGTAACAATACAATGATATTGATAATATGGTATATTAATATTTACACCATATTGATATATTTGCAAATAATCATGATTTGTGGGTACTATTGGGATTGAAATTTTATTTTGATTAAGCAATAAATTAAATTTGAAAAATATATAATGAATTAATTTTAAGAAGCATGTCAAAGATTTATATGTTTTGATAAAAATTATCTGCTAATATTTAATCCATTTACACTTTTTTCACATTTTATGATTTATGAAAACACAAAAGTATAATGCAGAATTTCATCTCTAAAGGAGACCAGGCATAATAGTCAATGACCTACCTTAGAAGAACCAAAGAATGTGTGGTTATTAAAAAACCAGACAGATTAGGAAGAAAATAAGCATATTTTTCTATAGTTCCTACTCATTATTCTTATCTAGCCCCCACCATTTCTTGAAAACTTTAGTTACTGAATCATTACAACTTCATTCAACTCTACTCTCATCACAATTCTTGCTGAGTTCCACAGAGATAATGACTTCAAAGCTCTGTTCTTTCAGTTCCTTGATATATTTCTTTCCAGTGTTGATGTTTTCAGCTCATGTCAGCCATCTGTTCAGATGATCATACCCTATATCTTGTTCCTAATGACTTTGCTACTCCAATATCTCATATGCAGTACTCCTCTTCATCTCTATAATGTCAAAATGGTTGAGTGATAAAGAAGGGTTCACTCACTCCTTAATGATCTCATGCAATCTTATGGCTTTACATGCCATTTCTGTGGGGGTCAATGCAGTTTAGTAAGTCGACTCTTGGGCTTGTCACAGAACCTCAAGAAATTTATCTTAAGCTCAAAGCCACTTACACAACTACTCCATCCAGTGCTTAAAAGACACTTCAAAGCACATAAGAAAACAAAACTTGATCTTTGTTCCACATCCAAGCCTACTCATTTGCAGGCTACTTCATTCCAGTAAATGGCTTCCCTAAGTTTCTATAGTTCTCCATCTTCTGTGGGAAAAATATAGATTTATCACTGCTATTGTTCTCTTTTTCACATATGGCTTGTAATCTTTTAGCACACTCTATATTTCTATCATGCAGAATCTCAGCACTTCTAGCCACCTTCATTGCTTTTATCTTGTTCCTAGCCACAAATTTGTATCAACTTGATTATTGCAGTAGCTTCCTAAATGTTTTTCCTACTCAGCACTCATCTGCCTTTAAATTATTTGGCCCAGAATCAAACATTTATAAAAAAATTAAGATCAATTAAGATCGTGATTTGTGTATGGCCTCTAATTAATATAATGTAAAAACCAACATTTTTACTATGAGCTAGAATGTTTTCAACGTTCTCACTCCCAGTGACTTTCCATTCCTTTCTGTAAGCACTTTCATTTTCCCTGGCATTCCTTAGATATATTCGTCTCCTTTCTGTTATTAGAAAATATTCCCCTACCCTAAATAAATAAATACCTCTAAACTCAATGACTTTGCCCATTCAGTTCCATCTGCCTGAACTACCTTCCTATACTTGTTTTTGTTTTCTTCTCAAATACCAGCTTGTATGTTCAGCTTACCTGCTTATGATAATCATTTGTCCCCTTTCAACCCACCAAGAGACTCATGCTTATGCTCTTTATAGCTATAATGATCAGGTATGAAACATATATTTTATCTATATAATTTTCTTTTGGAATAGAAGTCCCACGAGGAGAGAGCTTTTTTGAAGCCTTAGTACATAGTAGTTTTCAATAATTTTTTAGAAGAATAAGTGTATAACATTATCTTTTTGACACAGAGCATTCAAATTCTAGTCTGTAAGCATTAATTACCTAAATAGGTTCAAGCCACAATGTTTACTTATTTCCTGCTATATAGACATCATTAGCATCACCAGACATCATTTAACATATTAGAGGGATATATAATGTTGAAAAAAGTCCCAGCTCTCTTTGAGATCCTATACTAAGTGAAAATAACAACAATAAAACCCCACATAAATCAAAGATAAAATTTTTGGTACTTACAAGCAAAATACATAGTAAATAAATGATGGATTATGCAACATAAGATAGATTTTACAGCATAGGCATCCATGAGGAGATGGTATTGAGCTAAGAACTACATGATCAGACAAGGTAATTTCCAGGGAGAATCAAAAGCAAATATAAATACCTGAAGCCAAAAATCTTAAATTTCATAGATAGTAATTCTAATGTAGACCTACAAACATACCCAACTCCCAATAGAACCTCAATCCCTATAGTACTTGGGTTTATGTGTTTTATGTTAAAACATCAAGTACAATTATTACAGTATGGCTGGAGACAACAAAATAGAGAAAATATCAATATTATGTTGGTATCAAGAATATTATGTTGGTACAAGGGCACCTACGTGGCTTAGTCAGTTGAGTGTCTGCCTTCAGCTCAGGTCATGATGCCAGGGTCCTGGGATCCAACTGAGCTGGTCTCCCTGCTCGGTGGAGAGCCTGCTTTTCCCTCCCCTCTACCTGCTACTCTGCCTACTTGTGCTCTCTCTATCTCTCTGTCAAGTAAATTTAAAAAAAAAAAAAAAACTTAAAAAAAAAAAGAAGAAAATACAGTGGTAAAACTGTGAGTTTGATATATAATAGAGATTCATGCTTTAGATTATGTACCTGACATCCTAGACTTCATTCTTTTATTTTTTGGTAACATATAATTTGTATTATTTGCCCCAGGGTACATATCTGTGATTCATCAGGCTTACACATTTCACAGCACTTACCATAGCATATGCCCTCCCCAATGTCCATAACCCAGCCACCCTATCCATACCCTCCCTACACCCAGCAACCCTCAATTTGTTTCATAAGTTTAGTAATCTCTTATGGTTTGTCTCCTTCCCCATCCCATCTTGTTTCATTTCCCTCCCCCACCCCCCTACGACCCCCTGCCCTGCCTCTTAAATTCTTCATATCAGAGAGATCATATGATAATTGTCTTTCTCTCACTGACTTATTTTGCTTAGCATAATACCCTCTAGTTCCATCCACGTCATTGCAAATGGCAAGATTTTGTTTCTCTTGATGGCTGCATAGTATTCCATTTTCTATGTATACACCACATCTTCTTTATCTATTCATCTACTGTTGGACATCTAGGTTCTTTCCATAGTTTGACTATTGTGAACATTGCTGCTATAAACATTCAGGTGCACGTGCCCCTTCGGATCATGACATTTGTATCTTTAGGGTAAATACCCAGTAGTGTGATTGCTGGATCGTAGGGTAGCTCTGTTTTCAAATTTTTGAGGAACCTCCATACTGTTTTCCAGAGTGGCTGTACCAGCTTGCATTCCCACCAACAGTGTAGGAGGGTTCCCCTTTCTCCACATCCTCCCCAACATTGGTCATTTCCTGACTTGCTAATTTTAGCCATTCTGACTGGTGTGAGGTGGTATCTCACTGTGGTTTTGATTTGTATTTCTCTGATGCCAAGTGATGTTGAACACTTTTTCATGTGTCTGTTGGCCATTTGGATGTCCTCTTTGCAGAAATGTATGTTCATATCTTCTGCCCACTTCCTAATCAGATTATTTGTTCTTTGGACGTTGAGTTTGAGAAGTTCTTTATAGATTTTGGATACTAGCCCTTTATCTGATATGTCACTTGCTAATATCTTCTCCCATTCTCTCAATTGTCTTTTGGTTTTGTTGCTGTTTCCTTTGCTGTGCAAAATCTTTTGATCTTGATGAAGTCCCAATAGTTCATTTTTGCCCTTGCTTCCTTTGCCTTTGGAGATGTTTCTAGGAAGAAGTTGCTGTGGCTGAGGTCAAAGAAGTTGCTGCCTGTGTTTTCCTCAAGGATTTTGATAGAGTCCTGTCTTACGTTGGACTTTTATGTAAGAAAGTCTTTCATCCATTTTGAGTCTATTTTTGTGTGTGGTGTACGAAATGGTCCAGTTTTATTCTTCTGCATGAGGCTGTCCAGTTTTCCCAACACCGTTTGTTGAAGAGATTGTCCTTTTTCCTCTGGATATTCATTCCTTCCTAGTCAAAGATTAGTTGACCATAGAGTTGGGGGTCCATTTCTGTGTTCTCTATTCTGTTCCATTGATCTATGTGTCTGTTTTGGTGCCAGTACCACACTGTCTTGATGATTACAGCTTTATAATAGAGCTTGAAGTCTGGAATTGTGACGCCACCAACTTTGCTTTTCCTTTTCAACATTCCTCTGGCTATTTGTGGTATTTTCTGGTTCCATATAAATTTTAGGATTATTTGTTCCATTTCTTTGATATAAATTGATGGTATTTTGATAGGGATTGCATTAAACGTGTAGATTGCTTTAGGTAGCGTGGCATTTTCACAATATTTGTTCTTCCAATCCATGAGCATGGAATGTTTTTCCAATTCTTTGTGTATTTTTCCATTTCTTTGTAGCTTCTTCAATTTCTTTCACGAGCACTTTATAGTTTTCTGAGTACAGATTCTTTGCCTCTTTGGTTAGGTTTATTCCTAGGTGTCTTATGGTTTTGGGTGCAATTGTAACTGAAATTGACTCCTTAATTTCTCTTCTATCTTATTGCTGGTGTATAGAAATGCAACTGATTTCTGTGCATTAATTTTATATCCTGACACATGACTAAATTCCTGTATGAGTTCTAGCAGTCTTGGAGTGGAGTCTTTCAGGTTTTCCACATAAAGTATCATATAATCTGCAAAGAGTGAGAGTTTGACTTCTTTGCCAATTTGGATGCTTTTGATTTCTTTTTGCTGTCTTATTGCTGAGGATAGGACTTCTAGTACTATCTTGAATAGCAGTGGAGATATTGGGCATCTCTGCTGTGTTCCTGATCTCAGGAGAAAAGGTCTCAGTTTTTCCCCATTGAGAATGATATTCACTGTGGGTTTTTCATAGATGGCTTTGATGATGTGGAGGAATGTACCCTCTATGCCTACACTGTGAAGAGTTTTGATCAAGAAAGGATGTTGTACTTTGTCAAATGATTTTTCAACATCAACTGAGGGTATCATATGTTTCTTGTTCTTTCTTTTATTAATGTATTGTATCACATTGATTGATTTGAGGATGTTAAACCAACCTTGCAGCCCAGGAATAAATCCCACTTGGTCATGGTGAATAATCCTTTTAATGTACTGTTCAATCCTATTGGCTAGTATTCTGGTGAGAATTTTACATCCGTGTTCATCAAGGATATTGGTCTATAATTTTCCTTTTTGATGGGGTCTTTGTCTGGTTTTGGGTTCAAGGTAATGCTGGCCTCATAAAGTGAGTTTGGAAGTTTCCCTTTTATTTCTATTTTTTGGAACAATTTCAGGAGAATAGGTATTAATTCTTCTTTAAATATTTGGTTGAATTCCCCTGGGAAGTCATCTGGCCCAGGTTCTTGTTTGTTGGGAGATTTTTGATGACTGCTTCAATATCATTACCGGTTATGGGTCTGTTCAGGTTTTCCATTTCTTCTTGGTTCAGTTTTGGTAGTTTATGTGTCTCTAGGAATGCACCCATTTCTTCCAGATTGTCTAATTTGCTGGCATATAGTTGCTCATAATAGATTCTTATAATTGTTTGTATTTCTTTGGTGTTGGCTGTGATTTCTCCTCTTTCATTTATGATTTTATTAATTTGGTTCCTTTCTCTTTTCTTTTTTTTAATTTTTTTTAAAGATTTTATTTATTTATTTGACAGAGAGAGATTGCAAGCAGGCAGAGAGAGAGGGGGAAGCAGGCTCCCTACTGAGCAGAGAGCCCAATGTGAAGCTTGATCCCAGGACCCTGAGATCATGACATGAGCCAAAGGCAGAGGCTTTAACCCACTGAACCACCCAGGGGTCCCTCTGTTTTCTTTTTGATAAGACTGGCCAGGGGTTTATCAATTTTATTAACCCTTTCAAAGAACCAGCTCCTAGTTTTATTTGTTCTACTGTTCTTTTGATTTCTATTTCATTGATTTCTGCTTGGATCTTTATTATTTCTCTCCTTCTGTTGAGTTTAGGCTTTCTTTGCTGTTTTTTCTCCAGCTCCTTTAGGTGTAGGTTTAGGTTGTATATTTGAGATCTTTCTTGTTTCTTCAGAAAGGCTTGTATTGCTATATACTTTCCTCTCAGGACTGCCTTTGCTGTGTCCCAAAGATTTTGAGCAGTTGTGTTTTCATTTTCATTTGCTTCCATGAATTTTTTTTAATTCTTTAATTTCCTGGTTAACCCATTCATTCTCTAGTAGGATGCTCTTTAGCCTCCATGAATCTGAATTCTTTGCAACTTTCTTCTTGTGATTGAGTTCTAGTTTCATGGCATTGTGGTCTGAAAATATGTAGGGAATGATCCCAATCTTTTGCTACCAATTGAGACCTGTTTTATGTCCCATGATATGATCTATTCTGGAGAATATTCCATGTGCACTTGAGAAGAATGTGCATTCTGTTTCTTTAGGATGGAATGTTCTGAATATATTTGTGAGGTACATCTGGTCCAGTGTGTCATTTAGAGCCTTTATTTCCTTGTTGGTCTTTTGCTTAGATGATCCATCATTTTCAGTAAGGGGGGTATTAAAGTCCCCTACTATAATTGCATTATTGTTGACGTGTTTCTTTGACTTTGTTATTAATTGGTTTTTATAACTGGCTGCTCCCATGTTAGGGGCATAGATATTTACAACTGTTAGATCCTCTTGTTGGACAGTCCATTTAAGTATGATATAGTGTCCTTCCTCATCTCTTATTCTAGTCTTTGGCTTAAAATCTAATTTATCTGATATAAGAATTGCCACCCCAGCTTTCTTTTGATGTCCATTAGCATGGTAAATTGTTTTCCACCCCCTCGCTTTAAATCTGGAGGTGTCTTTGGGTCTAAGATGAGTTTCTTGTAGACAGCATATTGATGGGTCTTGTTTTTTATGCATTCTGATACTCTGTGTCTTTTGATTGGGGCATTTAGCCCATTTACATTCAGGGTAACTATTGACAGATATGAATTTGGTGCCATTATATTGCCTGTAAGGTGAGTATTAACTGTATATTGCCTCTGTTCCTTTCTGGTCTATGTTCGTTTTAGGCTCTCTCTTTGTTTAGAGGACCCCTTTCAATATTTCCTGTAGGGCTGGTTTGGTGTTTGCAAATTCTTTCAGGTTTTGTTTGTCCTGGAAGCTTTTTATCTCCCCATCTGTTTTCACTGACAGCGTAGCTGGATATAGTATTCTTGGCTGCATATTTTTCTCGTTTCTGCTCTGAATATATCATGCCAGTCCTTTCTGGCCTGCCATGTCTCTGTGGATAGGTCTGCTGTTAATCTAATATTTTTGCCTTTGTATGTTACAGACTTCTTGTCCCGAGCTGCTTTCAGGATTTTCTTTGTCACTAAGACATAAATTTTACTATTAGATGATGGAGTGTGGACCTATTTTTATTGATTTTGAGGGGGGTTCTTTGTGCCTCCTGGATTTTGATGCTTGTTCCCTTAGCCAGATTAGGGAAATTCTCTACAATAATTTGCTCCAATATACTTTCCACCCCTCTCTCTCTTTCTTCTTCTTCTTCTGGGACCCCAATTATTCTAATATTGTTGCATCTTATGGTATCACTTATCTCTCTAATCCCCCCCTTTGTCCAGTAGTTGTTTGTCTTTCTTTTTCTCAGCTTCTTTGTTCTCCATCATTTCTTCTTTTATATCACTAATTCTCTCTTCTGCCTCATTTATCCTAGCAGTAAGAGCCTCCATTTTTTATTGTACCTTATTAATACCTTTTTTTATTTCAACCTGATTGATTTTAGTTCTTTTATTTCTCCAGAAAGTCCCCAGAAAGGGAGTCTCTAATATCTTCATGTTTTTTTCGAGCCCAGCTAGCACCTTGATACTTGTCATTTTGAACTCTATTTCTGATATATTACTAATGTCCGTATTGACTAGGTCCCTAGCCATAGATCAGTACTGCTTCTTGTTCTTTTTTTTTTTTTTTTTTTTGTGGTGAGTTTTTCTACCTTGTCATTTTATCGAGATAAGAATCGATGAATGAGAGAGCAAAATACTTCCAGAAAATGGTCGATTTTCTGTTCCTAGAATTGCTGTTCTTCTATTCCTGTTGAGTTTGCAGATGTTTAGAATGGTTTGATAACTATCCACCTGAACTTCTGGGATCTGACACTATCTCAGCCTCCTACTCCCTTGCCATCTTGCTCCTCCTCTCTTAATTCTTTTTTTTTTTTTTTTAGATTTAATTATTTTTATGTAAGCAGATGTAACTGACCAGCATAGTGTGGATAGGTGGTTCTCCAAGGTCGTTAATTAATCTAGTTCCTTCTTTCCTATTGCTCTGTTGTGTCATCTGCTTTAAGTATTATCCTCCTCTACATGTTCAAAACACTGAGAAAAGTGGAGAAATAGTCTTATCATTTTAAGGACACATCAAAGAAGTGCAATCATTTTTGTTTCACATCCCATTAGTCAGAATTTAGCTACCTGACCAAATTTGCTGCAAGTGAGGTCATGATATGGAATCTGTATCTTGATAGTAATATACAAAGCTAAAATTTGAAAAAAAATTTTTCTAAATCATTAAAGCTAAAATAGGTAGCTACTGTAAAACCATTATCAGTGTCTGACAGACAATGAAGTACCAGCACTGCCACGATACAGAACATTTTCAACACTACAGAAATTTTCCACACACTCATCTGTAGTTAATCCCCTTTCCCTACCTTCTAGATCTTGGTGATAGATATGCTGTATATCACTGTAGTTTTGTATTTCTAGGACCATGAAAATAGAACCATAGAGCATTTAATCTTTTGTGAATGACTTTTTTCACTTAGAGTAATGTGTTTAAGATTCGCCTATGTTTGTCCATGTGCAATGTGTGTTCATTCATTTTCATTGGTGAATACTTTTCTATTTCATGTATATACCTCAATTTGTTTACCCATCTGGTGATTCACATAATATATGTCATCAGTTTTTAGCTTCTATTAGTAAAACTGCAAAAAAAGGAAAAAAATTACTAACAAATTTTGAAGTGCACATATGTTTCATTGTGCTTGGTAAAACATCTAGGAAAAGGATTGGTTAGCAATAGGGTAGGTGTGTATTTACCCTAATAAGAAATTAGGTCAGTGATAGGCTAGGCATGTTTTTACCCTTATAAGAAACTACCATATTATTTTCTAAAATGGTTGTGCCATTTATAGCATTTTCACCAAAAAGTATGGGTTTCATTTTCTCAACATCTTCATGGAGTCTTTTTAATTGTTGCTGTTCTAGTAGATTTATAGTGGTATCTCATTCTGTTTCTTTATTTGCATTTCTCTAATGTATAACATAGCTAAAAATTCTAGATATACTTTTTTCCTTCTATATATGTTCTCTGGTGAAATGTTTAAATTATTTGCTCTTTTTGTAATTTGCATTTTTGAGCTTTTAATATTGAGTGGTATGAACTCATGTTTTCTGGATAAAAATAATTTTTTTCTCCAAATATGTTTATTTTATTTTTTTCTGTTTTACAAGATTAATTGTTCAGGCATCACACCAGTGCTCCATGTAATACGTGCCTTCCTCATACCCACCACCAGGCTCACCCAACCCCCCACACCTGCCCCTCCAAAACCTTCAGTTTGATGCTCAGAGGCCACAGTCTCTCATGGCTCATTGCGCCCTCCAATTTCTCCCCATTCACCCTTCCTTTCCTTCTCACAATGCCCTCCATGTTTTTCCTTATACTCCACACATAAGTGGGACCATAAGTTAATTGACTCTCTCTGCTTGACTTATTTCACTCCACATAATCTTTTCTAGTCACATCCATGTTGAAACAAAAGTTGGGTATTCATCCTTTCTGATGGAGGCATAATATTTCATTGTATATATAGAACATATCTTCTTTATCCATTCATCTGTTGAAGAGCATCTTGTTTATTTCCACAGTTTGGCAATTGTGGCCTTGCTTTTATGAACATTGGCGTGTATGTGGCCCTTCTTTGTACTGCATCTGCTTCTTTGGGATAAATACCCAGTAGTGCAATTGCGGGGTCATAGGATAGCTCTATTTTTAATTTCTTGAGGAATCTCCACACTGTTTTCCAAAGTGGCTGCACCAACTTGCATTCCCACCAACAGTTGAAGAGGGGTCCCATTTCTCCACATACTCTCCAATATTTGTTATTTACTGTCTTGTTGATTTTAGCCACTCTAACTGGTGTAAGGTGGTATCTCAGTGTGGTTTTGAATTGAATCTCCCTGATGGCTAAAGATGCTGAACATTTTTGTGTGTGTCTGTTAACCATTTGTATGTCTTCTTTGGAGAAGTGTCTGTTCATGTCTTCTGCCCATTTTTTTGACGTGATCATCTGTTTTGTGAGTGTTGAGTTTGAGGAGTTCTTTATAGATCTTAGATATCAGACCTTTGTCTGTAGT
>CM053607.1:15387573-15408332 GCA_028646535.1 Procyon lotor
ATGGTGTAAAGAGAATGGTCAAATTTCATTCTTCTACATATAGCTGTCTAATTTTCCCAGCACCATTTATTGAAGAGACTGTCCTTTTTACACTGGATATTTTTTTCCTGTTTTGTCAAAGATTATTTGACCATAGAGTTGAAGGTCCATATCTGGGCTCTGTATTCTGTTGCTCTGATCTATGTGTCTGTTTTTGTGCCAGTACCATGCTGTCTTGGTGATCACAGCTTTGTAGTAAAGCTTGAAATCGGGCAATGTGATGTCCCCAACTTTGTTTTTCTTTTTCAACATTTCCTAGAAATTTGAGGTCTTTTCTGGTTCCATGCAAATTTTAAGATTGTTTGTTCAAGCCCCTTGAAAAAAACTGGTGGAATTTTGAACAGGATGGCATTGATAGTGTAGATTGCTCTGGGAAGTATAGACATTTTAACAATATTTATTCTTCTGATCCATGAGCATGGAATGTTTTTCCACCATTTTGTGTCTTCTTCAAATTCTTTCATGAGTGTTCTGTTGTTCCTCGAGTACAGATCCTTTACCTCTTCAGTTATGTTTATTCCTAAGTATCTTATGGTTCTTGGTGCTACAGTAAATGGAATAATTTCTCTAATTTCCCTTTCCATATTTTCATTGTTAGTGTATAGGAAAGCAACTGATTTCTGTGCATTGATTTTGTTTCCTAACACATGACTGAATTGCCGTATGATTTCTAGTAGTTTGGGGGTGGAGTCTTTGGCTTTTCCATGTAAAGTATCCTGTCATCTGCAGAGAGAATTTAACTTCTTCATTGCCAATTTGATACTTTTTATTTATAAAAGGTACAAATAAATATAATATAAATTATAATATATTATATATATTATACATATAATACATAATAAAATATAATAAATTATAAATAAAATGCCTTTTATTTCTTTTTGTTTTCTGATTGCTGTCCCTAGGATTTATAGTACTATGTTGAGCAAGAGTGGTGAGTGTGGGCATCCTTGTCGTGCTCCTGATCTCAAAGGGAAGGCTGTCAGCTTTTCCCTGTTGAGAATGATATTTGCTGTGGGCTTTTCATAGATAGATTTTATGATGTTGAGAAATGTTCCTTCTATCCCTATAGTCTGAAGAATTTTAATCAGGAACGGATGCTGAATTTTCTCAAATGCTTTTTCTGATTCAATTGAGAGGCCCAAGTGGTTCTTCTCTCTTCTTTTATTAATTTGTTCTATCACATGGATTGATTTGTGAACGTTGAACCACTCTTGCATCCCAGGGATAAATCCCACCTGGTCATGATGAGTAATCTTTTTAATGTACTGTTGGATCCTATTAGCTAGGATCTTGTTGAGAATCTTGGCATCCATATTCATCAGGAATATTGGTCTGAAATTCTCCTTTCTGATGGGGTCTTTGTCTGGTTTGGGGATCGAGGTAATGCTGGCTTCATAGAAAGAGTCTGGAGGTTTAATTAAATTAAAATAATTAAATTAAATTAGATTAAAAATAAGTTTTTTAAATATTTATTTTATAAATATTTTCTCCCATTCTGAAATTTATCTTTTCATTTTCTTACCATTGTCTTCTGGAGAACAAATATGTTTTTATTTTGTCAAAGTTCAAATTTATAGTGTTTTTATATTCTTATAGTGTTTTTATGTTCTTATCTTATTTAAGAAATATTTGCCCAGTCCAAGTTCATTAATATTTTATCTTGTTTTTTCTAAAAGTTTTATATTGTTAGCACTTCACATTTAGGTCTGTGATATACTTCAGTTTAATTTTTTATTAAAATTAGTGTTCAGATTCATATCATAGTTAGTGAACCAATTGTTCTAGTACATTTGTTGAAAAGATTATCCTTTCCCTGTTGAATTAGCTTAGAACTTTTTTTGAAAATCATTTGATCTGTATTTCTAAGCTATTATATTACATTGATATTATTTTTCTTACTTTTCCAATACTGCATTTGTGACAAGCCATTCTCACATAATATTACTAAAAAGATAAGAACTCCAGACCAAGTAAAATTATCTAGTAACTAATTTACTTCTACATAGTCTGATGACCACATTGTGAGAATTAAGCTGGTTAATCACATTTTGATGCCAAGATCTGTTCTTTACCTTGTACAGTGCCCACCGGATGATGTTCTTATGGAATCAACTATGTGGACACTTTGCTCTCTGGTAAAGTTGGGCTTAGATCCTGCTAAATATCGGAAACAAGCTATTTGTTTATTCTTACTGTCTCTTTCGTGTCGTGTCAGTACATTCCCTTGCCACCTCTTACAAAATAACGTCTTTTGAATTTCCAGAAATTACTGCACCCTTGTAATTTCATTCTCTCCTGTTGTTTCTTCAGGTCACTAATAATTTTGACTTCTCACTATTGTTGTTTCATGAATGCTTCAACATCCATTGTTGCTTTCATTACTCTTCTATCTCTCTAAATAGTCCTTTTGAGAATGCTATATTTTCTGCTGGGCCCCAGACTGAAACTAATACTGTCAGACATGCAACTAAAAATAGATTCTTATTAATAATAGCCAGCTTTAAGAAAATTGGCCAGGATATTTGCATAAACTAGATCCAAAGTTTAAGAAATAAAAGGAGGCTGTTAAGTAACCATATATCTGTTTCTTGTTTTTCAGCCCTCTTCCTGATGATAAAAAATCAGTCATTCAACAGTAATGAGTCCCAGAGCTGTGGTACCAAACTCCAGTAGGGAGTGACTACACCAGAAAAGGTAAGATTTTGATTCCTTTTTTTCAGCGAGGGGAATTTTTGACAAATGATGAAACTGAATCTGTCTTCCTTGGTCCTGATTTTGAAAGTAAAAAGACAAATTTCTAATAAATATATCTATGGAGATATCAAATATTAAATTAAAAACTATCAAGTATCTTGAATAATGAAGCTTTAATGAAGCAAACTATATGCAGTCTATATTTAAGAAATAGAGCAGCAACCTTAGCACATCTTTAATAAGAACAATGACCAGATCAGCAATATGGATATCTAAAATTGAAATCATTCAAATCCCTCTCGTGGAAGGCACATAAAATACTGAATTTAAAAAAAAAAATTATTCTAAGTCAGAGCTGTCCTTAGAAAATGGAAAGGAAAATCTCTAGTGAAAAATGGACCTGCATACCAAATTGTCAATAGCTACAGGTGAAAGATGTAGTGGTTTTCAACCAAGTTTTTACTCTTGATTTAGATAAAGTATCTATTGTTGCTTATATCTGAGCAAACTTCTACACATCATCATGAATAACTCTCTATAACATAACTGTCAGTAAAAACATACAGCAAATAATACAGAAATTATAAACTTTATATATAACATTAATGATGATAGCCATAGGATAATTAAATCACCCATACAATGTAGATAGCACAGTAATGTGATATAAGGGATAAAAATGTGCATTGGTAGCAGTGCATACCATAGCCACAATATGTGTTCTTCAGAAGGAAAATTTTAAATTGCTGAATAAGATAAAAAAGTTTAAAATTTTTAATTTAATTTTATCAGTAATATAAATAACATAAATGAAACAAAAATTAAAAACATAAACATGCTAATTCTGAATGGACTACATATTATGGAATGTTTGCTATATTTCCCTTTTTATCTGTGGTTAAAAAGAATAACTTTTCAGACAAAGGAAAAGAGCAGAAGAAATCCAGTGGATTATGTTTTCACTATACTCAGTTTGCTTATTCTATATTATTACTCTCACTTATGGGAGAACCCAACTAAGGACTATTTATAAATTACATAATTCTATAGTGTAATGTAAGTTCCATGAGAGTAGGGGCTTTGCCTGTTTCCTTTATTGCTGTAACACCTGCACATAGAACAAACAGTATCAGGCATATGGTGTCAAGTACATGATTTTTTTAATTGAATGAATGATTAAATGAATGTGTTAATAGAAGTAATATTCTAGGAAATTGTGATCCACTATACTAATTTTCACTTAACTTCCTGGGTGGGCAATTTATCTGAATTTCTTCATCTTTTTAAACATACCTGTGTAATAAAGTCCTCTTTGTCTTCGTGAGTTGGTATATACTACAAGGGTGAGGAAATGACTACCCATTAGCCAAGTGCAGCTTGCCATCTGTTGTTGTGTGAGGACCCATGAGCTACACAAAATAGGTTTTGCATTTCAATTGACTGAAACAAATCAAAAGAAGAGTAATATTTTGTGACTTGTGAAATTATATGAAACTCAATTTTAGTATCCATGAATCAAGTTTTATTGGAGCACAGCCATGCTCATTTGTTTGCATGTTGTCTATACCTGTTTTTGTGCTAAATAGCAGAATTGAATAGTTGTGGCAGAAACTGGCCTGAAAAGCTTAAGGTATGTGCTGCTTAGCCCTTGAGAGAAAACATCTCTCTACCTTTGGCATAGCAAATCAAAAGCTCATGTTGTAGCTAAGCTTTGCTCTCTTTGATGTACCCTCCACTACTGGCTTAAGTTTCCCTATCATGCTTCTATCACAAGTAGTTACCATACTTAGTGTTTATGAGTGTACATGTGGAAGTATATCTGTATACATGAAAGTAATTGTCTTCTTGTTCTTTTTGACATGAATGGGAAGTCAGATAGCTTGTCTTACCTGAATGTTTTTCCAGTGGCTAACAGAAAGCCTCCTACATAGTAGAAAGTATAAAGATGTATTAATGGAAGGATAAATACACAATTTTTAATTTATTCTCTCAGTGAGGGTCTCTGGAAATTGCTCACATTTCAATCATCTAGAAAGGGCCCATTTTTACAGCAGTTTTTTTTTTTTAATTCAAGTTCAACCATATGACAGATGACTAATTGTTTAGTATAAATTATGTGTTAAAGTTATTGCATGGAAAATGCATCTGTAAATATCTAACTTACACATGAATTGCTAAGAGGGAGAAACACTTTCTATTTTTACATTTCATGTTTGAGATGGTGATGCACAATTATAATATTCAGAGCACTGTGTTTATTGAAATTCTTATTCTAAAATGCAAATAAGAAAAGTTTTAGAGATTTTAAGGAAGTTAATCAGAGCTGATAGAGTGCAGGGATCATTGTAGGAATTCATTAAATGTTATTTATTTTTATATGTTTAAATGAGGCTTTATTTTTTTATGTACCATAGTGAAATTTATTTTATTTTCAATATTTGAGATGATAGAGTTTTATTTAAAATAAGTTTTGAAAAGGAATTTCTAAAAAATTTAAAAAGTTTTTTGGAACATTTATAGGTACAGCTTGTCTTTAAGACCAAAGTGATATTATATTTTATTTGAAATTTTTACTTAGCTCTTTTTTACCATGAATAGTTCAGGTACCATTTCTTGTCTCTGAATCATGGAACCCAAATAAAAATGAGTGCTTTGTTATTTTAGACATAGCTTCTTATGCATGCCCTCTGAATTCCATTTGAAAGAATAAAGAAAAAGCACAAACCTCTAATATAGAATTCTAATATCAAAAATATTAAAATGTAATACTGTAAATGGATGTTTAAAAATAGTTGATATGACTGGCCTTTGGCTATAAACTTTTTTCCCCCATTTATAAATTTTAACAATCACTTAGTCATGTGAATTAAGATTACTTCATATATTTGGTCAAAACCTTGAAAAATAATCATTAAAAATAAAAACCATGCAGTTAAATTAATTTTATCTTTAATATGCAATCCCTGAAAATTTCAGTGGGTTAAGCTATAGCTTTTGAAAGAAATCAGAATGCATGTGAGTTTATAGGGTATTTCATATTTTTCATATCAAAGATGAAATCATGAATATTTGGCATGGGAAAAATTAATTTTTATTAAGAAAGCAATAAGAAGGGGCAGCCGGGTGGCTCAGTCGGTTAAGTGACTGCCTTCATCTCAGGTCATGATCTCAGATCCTAGGATCAGGACTCCCTGACCAGCAGGAAGTCTGTATCCCTCTCCTGCCCCTGCCCCTGCCCCTGCTCATGCTGTCTCTTTCTCTCTCTCTCTTATAAATAAATAAAAATCTTTAAAAAAAAAAAAAGAAAACTGTAAGGAAATGACCAAAATTCAGAATTTATTTTAGCTGTTGGAAAATTTGTTCATCAATTTAAAAGATTTTGTGTCAGAAAATTACAAGGGACATTTTTTAGTAGACTAGTTTAGGAGAGATAATATGTGAAGTTTGTATATCAACTAAGAAAATGGCGTATATATACGTATATACACTATTATATATTATATATAAATTACATATATATGTATTTATAAACAAATTATGTCTTTCAAAAATGGGAATTCAATATAGGGATTTAGTTACATAGGTGTTAGAGGATTATCTATCAGAATTTAATCACTGGGGTAATCCGCATTGAAGAACTTCACAAAACAGTTACCATTTTTGGTGTGAGACCGCAAAAGGGGAGAAAATGGGGTCAAGCAATGGAGGAGTGCAAAAGAGGGGAGCAGCAATGTGGGGAAGGATATGGAGGGGCTGGATATGGATATGGAGGCTGTGGATAATGTTTTTGCAGTTCTATCTAGTGGACTACAATGAAGGTGAAACTTATCTGGGAGTGCTTAGAACTTGGAACCTGGAATCAACTTCCAATTCCAGAGTCAAATGCTTTTGCTGAGCCAGAGTGTCAAGATATGGCAAACCGCCACTAAGCAAGCTAAATTATCCTATAGAAAATATGACAAAGATAGCACTTGAAATGATTTTCAGTGACACTCTATTAGTTTATCAATAATTCATTTTCTCTCACAGCTACTCTCTACTTATAGTGAAGGTACATGGTTCCCACCATAAAAACACTGTGAACCAAACTATCACTTAAGATGGAATTCAGTAGCTATTTCACCCTCTTTGTTTTTCCATGAATAGTTCAGGTACCATTTCTTGTCTCTACCATTCCACTTCTCATGTGGAAACAAGACTATGATCTGATTGCCTAAATCTTTGTATTTCTGTTCAGTTAGTTTTCTGCAGATATACTATGTAAGGCATATGTATAAATATTTACCTACTATATAATCATTCATTCATTCATTCATTCATTCATTCAAGATTTATTTGAGAGAGAGCACATGCAAGCCGGAGGAAGGGCAAAGGGAAAGGGAAAGAGAGAATTCTGAAGCAGACTCCCACTGACCACAGAGCCCGAGGTGGGGCTTGATCCCAGGACCCTGAGATCATGACCTGAGATAAAAGCAAGAGTTAGCCACTTAACCGACTGAGCCACCCAGGCACCCAAAGTTCTTTATTTATTTTAAGGACATAATATTTGTTATAGTATATCATGTTATGGATCTGTAGTACACTAACAATGATCAGATTCCAGAGAATGTCACCACTATGATACTACATGTAGACGTCTGAGTCAGTGAAACATGTACAAAATACAAGTAAAGAGGGAGCCCACTTTTAATACTTTGATGAGAGGGCTCCTGTGTATTGTTTATTCCAGAAATGACATAAAATACTCTGTACTCATGAAATGATCTATGACAATACTCATTTTTCAGTCCATAAATAATTTATGCAATATACTGAAATGTTCTCTTTTAAAGTTTGTTTTTAAATAGTTTGTGGCATTTTGAAACCTAGGCATATTCATAATTACCCTAAAGTTCTTTATATGCTATTTGACTTCACTTTTACATATTATTTCATAGATGTATTTATCAGACACTATATATTCATTACTTTTGATTGTGTGTAATTACTTTGCTATGGATTTTCCTCCTTTGATTTGTAGCAATATCAACTATGCATAAAGTTGAAATACTTTTCTTTCAAGTAAAATGTAAGTAGCTCTTTAGGTAATGAGTTTGATAAGTTCTTTATAAATTTGGAATACTAACCCTTTGTTCAATATGTTATTTGCAAGTATCTTATCCCATTACCACGGTTGACTTTCAGTTTTGTTCACTGTTTCCTTTGCTGTGCAAAAGCTTTTTATCCTGATTAAATCTCAATAGTTCATTTTTGCTTTTGTTTCCCTTGCCTTTGGAGATATATTTAACAAGAAGTTGCTGATGCCAAGGTCAAAGAGGTTGCTGCCTGTGTTCTCCTCAAGGATTTTCATGGACCCCTATCTCCCAATTGGGTCTTTCACACATTTTGAGTTTATTTTTCTGTATGGTTTAAGAAAGTGGTCCAGTTTCATTCTTCTGCATGTGGATGTCCAATTTTCCCAACACCATTTGTTGAAGAGCCTTTTTCCAATGGAATCTTGAAGATTAGTTGACCATAGGGTTGAGCGTCCACTTCTGGGTTTTCTGTTCTGTTTCACTGATTGATGGGTCTATTTTAGTGCCAGTACCATGTTGTCTTGATGATTACAGCTTTGTTATAGAGTTTGAAGTCTGGAAATGTGATGCCTCCAGGTTCGGTTTTCTTTTTCAACATAACTTTGGGTATCTGGGGTCTTTTCTGGTTCCATACAAATTTTAGGATTGTTTGTTCTAGCTCTGTGAAAAATACTGATGGTATTTTGATTGGGATTGCATTGTATGTGTAGATTGCATTGGGTGGCATAGACATTTTTACTAATATTTGTTCTTCCAATCCCTGAGTTTGGAATGTTTTTCCATTTCTTTGTGTCATCCTCAGTTTCTTTCATAAGCATTCTATAGTTTTCAGAGTACAGATGTTTTACCTCTCTGGTTAGATTTATTCCTCGGGATCTAATGGTTTTTGGTGCAATTTTAAATGGGATCAATTCCTTGATTTCTCTTTCTGCTTCATTGTTAGTGTACAGAAATGCAACTGATTTCTGTATGATTTTATATCCAGTGATTCTGGGGAATTCCTCTTTCAGTTCCAGCAATTTTTTGGTGGAGTCTGTGAATAATTGCTATTTCTGATGTTTTGTATTCATTTGTACATTATTTTCTTTTTTATCTCTCAGTAAACTTTTAAGAATATATGTTCTTGATGTTTGGAGTAATGAAATTTTCACCAGGATATGCCTACTGTCTGATGATGCTAAGCGTTCAAAGTGTCTTTTTCAAAATATAAATACAATTTCTTTTTCAAAATACCTTTATCTCTGAAAACTCTAATTACTCTGCATATTATTACAATTATCACACAAATATTCAATATTTTGCCTTATATTCATTTACCAATAGATAGATAAGTAGGATTTCAGATTCATAAATTTGATAAATTACTGGAATTCTCCACATAGCTCTTGAGTCAACTTTTATAAAATTGAACACATCACACACAGACACAGACATATACACACATACACACTAAAATAAAACAAACAAACATAAAACACTAGTATTCCAAAGACACAAAAGCTGGAAATTGGGAAGATACTCTCTTTCCTCTACTCTACTGAAAGATGTTTCTTTTCATTCTACTTTCCAACCACATTTCATAGCAAAAACACTTATAGTGATCTTGAAGGACATAGAGTATTATGTTGGTAATAAGTAAGTAAGATTCTTTTGGAAATAAGGCAAAATGCTGAGAAAAAAATCTCTCAGTAAACTTAAATAAATAAATATTTCAAAGTATTCTCAAACCATCCATTTATTTATAAAAATTGCAATAGAATGTAGTTGACCACTAATCACATTCCTCGATCTGTAATAAACATGAGAAAAGACAACCTTATATTATATCCAAGCAAAAATGTGATATACTTATTAACCTTGTTTTTAAGTCATTTTGTGAGATGAAGCAAGCTGCTTACAAAAGTAAGTAATGGTTAAAAATTCTCAATTATATATTTGAAAGCAATACATATTGATCTATAACACAACATAATCATTATACTCAGAAAAGATTATATAAGTATAATACAAACAGAGATAAGGATGATCCATGTAGGTTCAATGATTACTACAAGCCACAAAGATCTAGTATTTCATGTCTATTTCATTAGGAAAATCTGGCTAAGAGCATAATCTTAAACAATTTTACATTTCACCATAACTATCTTAGAGTAGTGATATGCAGGAGACAGTTTCTAGTGGTTTATAGTGCCTATTGTTAGTATATCTTCTTCATTTTCATTTATTGAGGATATAGGCAGGTTAAAGTAAGCCCTAGAGTGTTTTCATCATGAAAATCGACAAACACTAAAATCATAGCTTCTTTCCACCTCTATAGAGAAAGTCTGTTTTTGAACATTTGCCAGCACACCGCTATTTAAAATCCAAGTAGAATATTCAGAATTCATAATTAAAAATATTTTCTTATTCAGGAGAATAGATTATTTCGACTTTTTCTCATGACATGAGCAGATAAAAAAATATTCAAATCTTTTATGGTTAGTCCAAGAGTGACTTTTTTAACTCTGCTGACATTAAATGTATCACATCATTCTTTCTTCTTTGAGAACAAGTACAAAGGCAAAGAGTTCAATTTTGTTATGAATTTCCAACCAAATATTTCTTTGTTCACATTTATACATAGTTTCTTGCTTTTAACTTTTCAAGAGGAATGATAAATTGTATCTCCCAGTGAACCAAGTCACTGTTCAGCTAATATAATCTTTGCTTAAGATCAAATAGGCACTGATCATTTTACAGATTTTATTTTATTACTATCAGTTGGGTCATATATTTTTCTGAAGTGAATGTAAAAAAACAACCAGTTGAAATATTTTGAAAGATAATATTCTAGAAGGTAACAATTCACTGTTGAAAACCACCGTGAAATTGCTGACAAAAGATCAAGTTTGGGTCAATGAAAAGCAATTTGCTTCCCTCCTCCCTGCAACCATTCTTTTATATGTGTGTAGATGTAAAAATTAAAAAAAAAATAAAATAAAAATTAAAAAATAAAGAAAGAAAAGTTTGGGTTTTTTTTCTTTCTTTTAAGGAAATAGACCTTTCCAGCATCTTCTCTATATTTTATACTTATTATTTCATAAAAGTAAATTTAAAGGTAAATTGTAAAGATGACTTATTTTAAGTAGAGATGAATTTAGAAATACAAATATGTTTCAATTAGTAGTCTCTGAGTAGTACTGGGTAAAATGTTACAGTTATTCATTCCAGTTGAACTGTCAGATGTACCAGATGCATACACATGCACACAACACACACACAACACACACACACACACACACACACACACATACACACAGAGATTTCATCATACAATTTACAGATATTTAAAGTCCTCCTTTTGCATATTAACCAAGGCTAAAAAAATTATAAAATTAATGTCTTACCCTTGGAAGTTTTTCTTAGAAGTCCAACTATGTAGTATTTATAAAATTTCTCTAAGAGAGAACATTGATAGGATTGTATTTTGGGAATATGGAAGTGGAAAAATTGCAGCCCTGATTTTTCCATAAACATCCTTAGAAGGGGATGATAGTTCATCTGTATGATGACAACAAATATGTTAAGTTTAGAGTAGCCAGGGAGGGAAAAATGGATGACTAGGACAAAAATAACAAAAACAAGATGAATCGATAGCCTGAAAATACACAACTCTACCACTTATGGATTACTTTCACCTATTTAGGCAGGTAGCATAACTCTGTGAAGAAACAGAAGTACTCACCATTTGATCTTAGTCAAAAGGCCAAGAAGTAATATACTCTCAGTAAATTGAACAAATATCTAAAAAATCTAAAACTATTAGTTTGAATATGTTGTAGCAAAGTAAAATCACATAGCTTTCAATTTCTTGAGATTTTAATAATATCAGGCAATCAAGAAAAAATAAGCATAAAAAGAAATGCCAAAATGAAAAATAATAACAACAAATCAACCAGAGAACAGGCAATTGAGAAACATTAAAAACTTAAAGATTACAAAAATGTAAAAGCCTAAATGAAGATACTCAGAGAATTTCAAGAGTATATTTTATTCATCAATTAAGATAAAATATATTGCAAAAATAAAAGATATCATTGTTCTACCTCAAAATAAAAAAAAGGTGCCAGGTAGTACTGTAATAAAAATAGTGTTTAATATTGACAAATAAATAGCTATATCAAAAAGAATATTAGTTAGAATTACAATAGAAATAGTTACAAGAGTATCTTTGGTAATCATTGTATTTATCAATTCTTAAGAAACTATCTTGGCTTATGATATATAAAATCATCTGTTTATGATATATAAAATGTTATTCTTTTTTTCAACTTTACTTACTCAATATTTGGTGTAATCAAAAGTTCAAATTATATTTCTTAAATTTAGTTCAAATTCCTCAGTTTGCTTTAAAATTTATTCCATTGGTGCACCTGGGTGCCATAGTTGGTTAAGTGTCTGACTATTGATTTTGGCTTAGGTCATTATTATAGCCATTTGAAGTTAAGTCTTCATAAAATTATCTTCTTTGTTGTTTGTTTTCCACTTAATTAATAATTTAAAACTCAAAGGAAAAAAATCTGTCTTTGTGTGTGTATGTCAGTATATCATCCTTAAATTATAAGAAAATGCGTTTAAAATGAAAAATATTATAAGCATTATATCTAAAAAGACATATATTACAGAAGTCATTCATATTTAAACACTGTTTTCTTTTAAGGAAGTGAAAAATTATAGAATGTGATATATAAATAAATATTAACATAACATATAAAACTGTTCCTAGAAATAAATGTTGATCTAGAAGAGAAAGCAATTATCTTGGAGGGCTTAACTTAATATTACAAACATAGAAAATGACACATCCTGGTTGAACTAAAAAATCATCAAATTAAGACATGATGTGAGGTAGAAGTTGACTAGAATAATACAATTTTATCGTATTCTTATTTAATATAGACTGTTGTTCTATTCTTGAAAATTTTGCATTGAGGAGTCTTCCAGCCTATTTTCCATAATAGTTTTTCTTCACTCCATCTACCAATATGTTTTGAATTTGAACTAATTTATTAAGATTCTATCCTGTCAGGTGATTGCCATGTAAAATCAAATATCTCCACCTGGTCTACAGTACTCTGAGACTGAACATGTTGTACCTGTAAAATATTATCCTCATTACTCCCATTGTGTACTCATTGATCAGTTTGTCTCTAGCTACAACCACTGGAACACTCCTAAAAATTAAAGAATTAGACAACCAGACTAGAAAGTTGGTGACAAACCAAATGTTTTTATTCAACAAATACTGAAATAAAATTAGAGTGGTGAGAAATTGATTCATCAGAGATATTATTAGGGTTTGAATAATTATAATGATTTTTTATTTCCTCTTATTTGAAGACAATTATGAACATGCACAGAAATAATGCTAAGTTTCTCAATGATAATGACAATATGTGTGAATTGGACTGAAGTTCTGCATAGATTTATACATTGTACTTATTTATCATAACCAAAGAATGCCAAATAGGAATGAATTAATATCCTATCATGAAGGAATCTATCACACTTTATCTCTGTGGTCGTCTTTTTCTAAACACATAACTCCAAGGAAAACATCAGGAAAAATTGAATTGAGAAATATTCTAAAATATATCTGACCAGTACTCCTCCAAACTGGCAAAGTCATTAAAAACAAGAAATGATTGAGAAACTGTCATAGCCGAAAAGAGTTTAAGGAGATATGACCACCGATATAATAGTATTCTTTTTTTATTATGTTCAGTTAGCCAACACATAACTTTGATATAGTGTTCAATGATTCATTAGTTGTGTATAACACCCAGTGCTCATTACAACACATGCCCTCCTTAATACCCACCACCCAGCTACCCCATCCCCCATCCCCCTCCCTTTTGTAAACGTAATAGTATTCTTGATGTGATTCTGAAACAGAAAGGGAATATTAGGTAAAGCTGAGAAAATCTGAATAAAGTATGAAATAGTTAATAGCATTGTATCACTTGCTTTTCCATTATGTGATAAATGCACCATAGCAATGTAAAATGTTAACCATAGGTGTAACTGAATATGAAGGATATAAGAACTCTCTGAACTATCTCTGTCATCCTGTTTATCTAAAACTATCCTAAAATGTGAAGCTTATTCAAATATTTTTTTAAATGTAATTAAACTAAAATGCACAGTGAAAAAAATAAAAGCAAGAAAAACCATTTCCATGGAGATAATAGAAAAATCTTCTACTAAAAGCCTTTAAAACTGATTGACTTCTCATGCAGGACAAATGGGATTTCAGGGCATGCCTCTTGTCCTTTCCGATCACCCATGACCTCTTGTAAATGAAACACTGTATGGCTGTAGTAAGAACCAAAGGTTTGGACATTAGGAAAATGGGTTAAGTTCCATATGCAATAGTAAAATAATTGAGATTTGTATTTTAACTCTGCCTTGGTATAGCTGAGTCAAATTTTGGCAAATCGCCTAACTGTTCCATGTGTTAATTTTCTCATAAATAAAATGAGAGTAACAGTAATATCTATCATTTATTATACTGATTAAAAGAGGTACTTGATGCAAAGCACTAGGATTATGATTAGTATAATGTAAGCGCTCTATAAATATTACATAACACTACTTGATGAAAAATATAAAATAGTGATTCCGGTGAAATTATCTGCTCAGTAGATTAAAATGAATATGAACTTTTAAGGTGTAGGCAATTCTGTACCTCCAGAATAATATATATAATAGAATAAGTATTTCCTGATGTTCTACAGAGATCTAGCTTCTTCAACACAAGAGATGAGGTATAAGAAAAAAAAAGCTGTGTGATCATTTATACAAAATTAAATTGTTTACTATAGGCCTTCTTAAAGCTTCCAGTAAGCTAAAGGGAAACATATGTAGCATTTAACCAAGCTCACCATACTTTGCAACCCCAGAGATTGCAATTTATATAAAAATAAATTTGTGGCCACAGAAGTCCCTGAATGGTAAAAACAATCTTCAGAAAGAAGAATAAGGCTAGAGGTTTAGTGTAGGTTTCACACTATGATATATATATAATACAAAGCTGTGGCAATCTAAACAGCACAGAACTGTCATAAAAAATAGACACATAGATCAATGGCACAGGATAGAAAACACAAAAATAAAGCCACACTTATATAGTCAATTCGTCTACCAAAAAAGGAGGCAAGAATATATAGTAGTGAAAAGACAGTCTCTTCAATCAGTAATGCTGAAGAAATTAGACAGCTACATCCAAAAGAATGAAACTGGAACCACTTTCTTACAGTATACACAAAAATAAATTCAAAATGAATTAAAGACCTAAATGTGAGACCTGAAACCATAAAACTCCTAGAAGTAAACACAGGCAGTAATCTCTTTGACATGGGCCTTAACAATATCAAAACAATAAATCTTGTTAACACTGAAAAAAATAAATAAATAAAAATTTAAAAAATTAAAAAAAAATATATATTTCCAGATATGTCTTCTTAGGCAAGAGAAACAAAAGCAAAAATAAATAATTGGGACTACACCAAACTGAAAAGCCTTTGCACATCAAAGGAAAACATCAACAAAACAAAATCAGCCATTTTGTTTGAAGAAGATATGTGCAAATGATATGTGCAAACGATACACCCAATAAGGAGTTAATATCCAAAATGCATAAAGAACTTCCACAACTTATCACCAAAGAATCCAACTGAAAAAAAAGGGCAAAGGACCTGAATAGTCAGAATGGCCAGAGTCAAAAAGACAAGTAATAAAAAGTGTTGATGAGAATGTCAAGAAAATAAACCCTCATGTGCTGTTGGTGGGAATATAAATTGATGCAGCCATTGTGGAAAACAGTGGGGAGATTCCTCAAAAAATTAAAAGATAAAAATACTATATGATCCATTAATTCTACTACTAGATATTTACCCAAAAAAAATGAAAACACTAATTCAAAAAGGTATGTACATCCTATTTTTATTGCAGCATTATTTACAACAGCCAAGATTTGGAAGGAATCCAAGTGTCCATTAATACCTAAATGGATAAAGAAGATGTGGGGGGTGTATATACATATACACAATGGGATATACACCATATTTGTGACATGGATGGATTTAGAGGGTATTATGCTAAGTGTAGTAAGTCAGACAGGGAAAGACAAATACCATATTATTTTACTTACATGTGCACTTTAAAAATGAACAATAAGAACAGCAACGAAACAGAAATAGATTCAAATAAAGAGAAGTTGGTGGTTGCCATAATAAATATAGTAAATCTGAAAAGAGTATTCTTTCTTAATTTATAAAAAAAAAGGAAAAAAGGTCTCATTGTGTTTGCCACAATATTCAGTTACATTTTGGTCAGTAAAATGTAAACCCATTGTTTTACCTAGAATGCAGCATATGTAGCTAAATCATTAACAAACAAGTTACTCAATAAAGCAAATATAATATGCAAAATATTATCTTTTCAGAATTTTTTGTGGCATGATTTTGTACTTTATAAGTTATTTAGGTTAGCTAACTACATATATTTGCTGCAAAGTTTTAATATTTGGAATATAATACAACCAATGAGTTAATGATATCATTGTAATATTTACCTAAATATACACATCTGAATGCTCACAAAAGAGACCTTTAACAGTAAAGAATACATAAGAATTAGCTTAGAAGACTATAAAATTATCACAGTATGTCAGATCTTGAATCCAAATATGGGGATACATTGTCATTTATTCTCATAAATATTAGTAGGATAGAACTTCCAATTCACATATAGATAATTCAGATATGTTGTACCTAGATAAGCATATGTAAAATTCCACATTATTTAATATTTATCAAAGATTCCTCAACTAAATTATATGGCATTTTTCTCATTCATGCACTCATAGAATTCAGCAGTCTCTACCTACATTATAATTAATTGATGTGGGAATTTTATACTATTTCTTATCCATAGTTAATTAGGCAGGGCAATATTTCTTATTTGAGAAGTTGCCAATATTTTCAAGACTCTTGATTTGACATTTTTTTATTATCAATTATGAAATAAAAGCAAAAAAGTCAAATTACAAATATATTTGTTCCTATATCATTTCTTTAACAGAAATTCTTGTCATTTAAAATGATGTACTATATGTTGACTAAATGAATATAATAAAATTTTTTAATTTAAAAAATTTAAAATAAATCGGGGCGCCTGGGTGACTCAGTCGTTAAGCATCTGCCTTCGGCTCAGGTCATGATCCCAGGGTCCTGGAATCGAGCCCCACATCGGGCTCCCTGCTCGGCAGGAGGCCTGCTTCTCCTGATACCATTCCCTCTGCTTGTGTTCCCTCTCTCACTGTGTTTCTCTCTGTCAAATAAATAAAAATCTTTAAAAAAAAATTTTTAAATAAATAAAAATATAATTACAGCTTTCCATGCTAAAAATAATAAATAATAAATAAACAAATAAATAAGTTGACTTACTCGTGGGACAGATATGTGATCCTTCATGGATTTTCACCACTAAAAGATGTAAGCAACTGTGAAAGAGGTGTTTTTAGGGAAGCTAGAAAGCAATAATATCTGAATAAAACATCAATGAGCATCTTGACTTGCCCATGTTTAGGAAAATCTTCTTTACTTTGATCCTGTTCCCATATACCACAATTCTACTAGCAAAGTAATCTCCATTCTCTAGTTCCTGTGACAGATACTAGCTTTGTTATGCACATTTGTCCTAGTGTGCTACAGCCTGCAATTAAGAAACGGAATAGAAGAATATGTCAGAGGAAAAAAAGTATCACAAGTAAAACTCTTCTTCTAACAGATAATTAGGGGCAAAACATGACTAGATCCAAAATTTCCCAACATCCAGTACCGAATTAGAATGTTTTTAAATGTCAGAGGTTCACTCAAATGTTTTCCCAATTACACTGTTTTTCAATACACCTTCACTAATACTCCTTAATGAGATGTGACAATTTCTTTGAGGATCAGCATTAAAGCACTAGAATTAAAGGAGGGGAAAAAATTGGAGCTTTGCATATACCTTTCATCTTTTCTGCTCTCATTGCTTTTTTGAGGTACAGCCCTATCATTATTGGGCCTAAGCTTCTGAATACAAGAAAATATTTCTCTTCATTACCAGGAGGTAATCCTTCAATAAGCACTAAATATTCTGCTTTGGGACAAATAGAAGGCCTTGAAGATATTAGCTTATTGGCATTTTAAATCAATAATACCAATACTAAGGTATTAATAGTATTTAATGTATTAGATGAACAAAAAAATGTAAACGACTTTGTGTGCCAGTTATTTTTTCATTAAAATATTTTTAATTTAAAACATGAAGGCAAATTTCAATTCATGTGTATTAAATAACTTCAGGCTATGTAACTTTTAGATATATAATATGTCTGTTCCTTGCAATGATTTAAATATACCTACCTTTTAGATCAACAAGGATAATTAAATGACTAAATGTGTCATAACTTTGTGTGGGAACTTGTGTTTAAAAACGTTTCCTGGGGGGGGCACCTGGGTGGCTCAGTCGTTAGGCCTCTGCCTTCGGCTCAGGTCATGATATCAGGGTACTGGGATCGAGCCCCACATCAGGCTCCTTGGTCTGCAGGAAGCCTGCTTCTCCCGCTACCATTCCCTCTGCTTGTGTTCCCTCTCTCGCTGTGTTTCTCTCTGTCAAATAAATAAAATCTTAAAAAAAACAAAACAAAACATTTTGTGGGTTTTTATTTTTCTATGGGTTTAGTGGGTAACTGAGAATTATTTTATTTTTACAGAAATTACTTAGAGAGCATTCACCCAAATTATATATAGCAGACTGAGCTTGCAGGATCCTTTTGTAAGCAATACAGTTGTATAGGTTATTAATTTTATTATGCTAGTTTGAAAATATAACTTTATTCCTTCCAAATCACCAGAATATTTGGAAAAAAGTTAAAATATATATTTTTTCAAAAGTTGCTTATTTATTTAAGTAAAGTAAGTATTGTAGGGGAAATACAAATTTTCAAATTTTCACCAAAATTACCTTAAAATAATGCACACATTTAAAATAAAATGGGTAATGCTTAAAATTAAAATCTGGTTGATCATAAATACGAAATAAAAGACAGGATGATGCAAATAAAAGAAAACATTCAAAAGCAAAAAGGCTTAGGAAGTCAGTAATAAAAATGTGGATTATAAATTCTCCTAGATACATGTTACACAATAAAATACATTTGTGATTAAATATTTTATTCTAGTCAGATGAAAATAAAGACTATCAGAAATTCAGTCATTACAGAGAAATAAAATACAGTATGAATAATATAAGAAAATATAATTCTACCTAAGGGCGCCTGGGTGGCTCAGTGGGTTAGTCTCTGCCTTCAGCTCAGGTCATGATCCCAGGGTCTTGGGATTGAGCCCTGCATCAGGCTCTCTGCTCAGCAGGGAGCCTGCTTCCCCCCTCTCTCTACCTGCCTCTCTGCCTACTTGTGATCTCTTTCTCTCTGTCAAATAAATCAATAAAATCTTAAAAAAAAAAGAAAAGAAAATATAATTCTACCTGAAACATATTAAATGATAAATATTTAATACACATATTCCAAAGAGACAAGGAAGTTCTAGCCTGCTTACTTTCTTTAAGAGAAAACCAAAAGTGTAATTTGGACAGATGATAGAATTTCTATGTATAATAATATTTTACTCATGGTGACATCTTAAAAATAGGTTGTTAAATTTTGCATAAAAGCAAATGTACACTGCTTCAGTGTTTCATAAAGTTTGTCCAACTACATAACATCCAATCATGTACATGTCAAAAAGTGATAACAATTTTAAAACTCTGTCAATTAGTATGTGATAAAATGTAAACATACAGCTCTTCAAATCTAAAAAGGATTCATTAATAATTATTAAAAGGAGAAAATACCAGTACACATACCTTAAGTAAATTAGAGATATTTGCCTGTGATAGACAAATGTATAAATATGTAGTGTATGTGTATGTATAAATAATTGCATTTTCTTTATAAATATTACATGTATTTATATACTTGTGATAATAATCAATATTTAACTTTTAGAAGGCCGTTTACAACATATTTATGTATAAAATCAGGTTTAATTTCATATCATAAACCTATTCTTATTTCATACCCAAAAATAAAATAAGTCAGTTTCCTAAGGTCATATCATTAAAACTAGCAGTGATAGAATTTTATCTAGGCCTTCTCTGTATTTCTCTATATAGTATGTATAGAGATATGTACTGTGTATACTATGTCTCTGTATACTGTATATCTACTATAAAGCCCTCTGCTTCATGCATCATAAGTATTAATTCTATTTGCCAATTCTCATTAATAACAAGATGATATATATTTTTTTAATTTTTATTAACATATAATGTATTATTTGCCCCAGGGTACATGTCTGTGAATTGTCAGGCTTACACATTTCACAGTACTTAATATAGCACATACCCTCCCCAATGTCCACAACCCAGCCACCCTATCCGTACCCCCCTGCTTCCCAGCCACCTTAGTTCGTTTCGTGAGTCTTGGAGTCTCTTATGGTTTGTCTCCCTCCCCATCCCTTCCTGTTTCATTTCTCTCCCCCACCACCCCAGACTCTCACCTTGCCACTCAAATTCTTCATATCAGAGAGATCATGTGATAATTGTCTTTCTCTCACTGACTTATTTCGCTTAGCATAATACCCTCCAGTTCCATCCATGTCATTGCAAAGGGCCAGATTTCATTTCTCTTGATGGCTGCATAGTATTCCATTGTAAATATATACCACATCTTCTTTATCCATTCATCTGTTGATGGGCATCTAGGATCTTTCCATAGTTTGGCTATTGTGGACATTGCTGCTATAGACATTCGGGTGCACGTGCCTCTTCGAATCACATTTGTATCTTTAGGGTAAATAC
>CM053607.1:15408432-15431625 GCA_028646535.1 Procyon lotor
TTTTCTGATACTGAGTGATGTGGAGCACTTTTTCATGTGTCTGTTGGCCATTTGGATGTCCTCTTTGCAGAAATGTCTGTTCATATCTTCTGCCCATTTCTTGATTGGATTATTTGTTCTTTGGGTGTTGAGTTTGAGAAGTTCTTTATAGATTTTGGATACTAGCCCTTTATTTGATATGTCATTTGCGAATATCTTCTCCCATTCTGTCAGTTGTCTTTTGATTTTGTTAACTGTTTCCTTTGCTGTGCAAAAGTTTTTGATCTTAAGTGTGAAATGGCATCTAAGAAATATTGTTCCAAAAGAAAAAAAAAAAAGAAATATAGTTCCAGTTGTGGCTATTTATTCTTAAGCTGGTAGTTTCATTCAAATTTTTCACAAAAATTGAACTTGTACACAGAACAACCTATAAGAGTTCACAAAGCTGTAATTTCTCTGTAGTGTTTAATCAAGTCAACAAAACATGTAAGAAAGACTAAATAATGACAATTCATGATGATTAAATAAGTAATTCATAAGCATAAAAGTATATTTAATAATTGAGAAGCACTTACAGATACAATAGCTTTTTTCAAGAATATTTGATTCATTGTAGCCCACTTGCCTTCAATGCCAATTACTAGACTGTGTTAAATATTGCTAATAATAATTTTCTTTACTTACTGATTAATAAATTTTAATGAAATTCGGCTTTATATAGTGCTGGTATTGAAACCAACATTAGTAAATAAAAAGACAAAAATTTAATAAATTAAATACTAATGTATATATCCTGAGTATAAATACTCCATAAGGGAAAAACAGAAAGAATGCCTGGCAAAGTATTTAAAGTTAAAATTTAAAACAGATAATAAAGAGATAGGTAGGTAGAAAGATGATAGATTATAGATATGTAGATAGATGATAGGTAGATATATATAAAAATATAAATATAAATGTAAGTAGATGATAGTAAGACAGATAAAGAGAGACATAGATACATATGCACACTTACATCTTCTAAAACTCACATTTCTTTCCATTGTTGGAAACAATTTTATCAAGACAGAAATCACTGTACAGTACACAAAGCCAGAGGGACTATTTAGACATTTTCCAAAAAAGACATACAAATGACCAGCAGGTACATGAAAAGATGCTCAATATCATCAGTGTAGGTAAATATTTAGTCATGAGAAAGAAAGAAATCCTGACAATTGCAGAGCAATATAGGTAGACTTTGAGGGCATTATGCTTAGTTAGATAAATCAGACAGAGAAAGACAAATACCATATGATCTCACTTTTATGTGGAATCTACAAAAGTCAAATTCATAAAATCAAACAATAGAATGGTATTTGCCAAGGGTTGGGATGTGGGACAAACGGGGAGATGATAATCAGAGAATACAAACTTGCACTTTGTAGATTAATAAATTCTGGGGAATAAATGCAGAGCATCATCATTATCATCAAAAATATGTATTATATACTTGAAAACTGCTAAGAGAGTTGATCTTAAATGTTATCACCATTGAAAAGAAATAATTATGTAAGGTAATGGGAAGTGTTAATTAATACTGGTGGTAATCATATTGCAATATATATGAATATCAAATCAACATGTTTCACACCTTAAACTTACACGATGTTATGTGTCAATTTACATTCCAATAAAAAAGAGTATGATTAATGGTTTTCAGTATATTCACAGATGTGTGCAGTTATCACCACAATTTTAGAATATTTTTATTACCTAAAAAAAGAAAATAAAATCTTTATTACCTTCAGCCATCACACTTTCAACTCCCTTCCCTGTAATCTTAAAGGGTTAATTATTATTAATCTTATAATTAATTAATTATGATTAAGTTATAATTATAACTTATTTTATATATAATATATAACATATGTAATTAAATATAATTAATTATAACTAATCTATTATCTCTATAGATATTTTCATGTAAATGGAATCACATAATATGTGGAAATTTGTGACTTGTCTTTTTTCTTTCTTGTGTTTTTCTTTATTTAGAACATTCTCAGAGTTCATCCATGTTCTAAAATATCTCAGAACTTAATTATTTTTTGAGACTATTTTTCTAGAACAGTTTTGGGTTATAGAAAAAATGAGAGGAAAGTATGGAGATTTTCTATATATCTCCTTCTCCCATACATGCATAGATCCCTCCATTATCTACATCCCCCAAGAGAGTGGTACATTGGTTATAATTCTTAAATCTGTATTGATACAACATAATCACCCAAAGTTCATAAAGTTCATAAGTTTACATTTGGTTACTCTTGGTGTTATACATTCTATGAGTTTGAAAATACCTTTAATTACACATATCCACCATATTCAGAGTATTTTCTTTACCCTAAAACTCATCGGTGATCTGCCTATTATCCCTATTATCCCTAACCCCATCCCCTGAACTATTGGTAGCGACTTATCTTTTTACCATCTCCAGAGTTTTGCCTTTTCCAGAATGTTACATAATGATAATATATAGACTTTTCAGATTTTTTTTATATTGAGTAATATGAATTTAAGGATGTCATTTGTATGGCTTGATAGCTTATTTATTTTCAATGCTACATAATATTCCATTGCCCTGCTGTATCACCATTTATATATTCATTCACATATTGAAAGATGTCTTGGGTGCTTCCAAGTTTTGGCAATTATAAATAAAGTTTCTGTAAACAGTCATTGCAAGTTTCTTCATGGACATAAGTTTTCAGCTCTTTCAGATAAATACAAAGGAGCACAGTTGCTGGATCATATGGTAAGGGTATGTTTAGTTTTGTCAGAAACTGCCTTCCTGTCTTCCAAAGTGGCTGTAACATTTTCCATTCCCATCAGAAATGAATGAGAATTCCTACACTTGATCTTAGCCAAAAGGCCGAGAAGCTGAATGAGAATTCCTGTTCCACATCTTTATCAGTATGATATGGTCAATGTTTCAGATTTTGGCCATTCTAATAGGTATGTAGTGGTTTTCATTGTTGCATTTCCCTGATGACATATAATAGGGAATATCTATTAATATACTATTTGTCATTTGTATATCTTTGTCTATTAAGGTGTCTATTAAGGTCTTTACCTTATTTTTTAAGATTTTTTTCCCCCAAGTTTTAAGAGTTTTTTTGTGTATTTTGAATAACATTTCATTATTATGAGTCTCATAAATACTTTCTTTCAGTCTATGGCTTGACTTTTCATTCTCTTGGCAATGTCTTTCACAGATCATAAGTTGTGTTTTTTTTTAATGAAGTCCAATCTATCAATTATTTCTTTATATGAATTGTGCTCTGGTGATGTATCTAAAAATCTCCATAACCAATGTCATCTAAGTTTTCTCCTACATTATTGTCTAGAAGTTTGTAGTTTTGTGTTTTAAATTAGTTCTATGATATATTTAAGTTTTGGAAAGGATTTAAAGTTTCTGTCTAGATTATTTTTTTCTTTTTCTTTTTTTTCCTTTTTTTTTTCTTTTTTTGGCTTGAGGAGATCCATTGCCACAGCATTACTTCATGGAAAAACTATTTTTTTTTCTCCATTATATTGCTTTTGTTTCTTTCTCAAAGATCAGCTGACTATCTTTATTATGGGTCTATTTCCAGACTCTATATTCTGTTCAATTTATTTATTTATTCTTTTCAAATACCACTGTGGTTGGAGCTATAGTATATTATGCTAAGCAAAATAAGTCAGTCAGAGAAAGACAAATACCATACAATTTCACTATCTGTAGAATTTAAGAAAAAAACAGATGAACATAAGGGAAGGAAGGAAAAAAAAAAGGGAGAGAGAGACAAACCATAAGAGACCCTTAACAATAGAGAACAAACTGAGAGTGGCTGGAGGGGAGGTTGGTGGGAGGATGGGCTAAATAGATGATGGGTATTATTATAAGGAGGGCATTTATTGTGATGAGCACTGAGTATTATACGTAGGTAATGAATCACTACATTCTACTCCTGAAACCAATATTACACTATATGTTAACTAACTAGAATTTAAATAAAAACTTCAAACAAACAAAAAATATCACTATGTCATGATTACTGAAGCTTTTCAGTATTTGTTCAGATTTGTTCTTCTCCTTCAATATTATGTTGGCTACTTTGGATTTTGCCTCTCCAAATAAACTTTATAAGCAATTTATCAATATCTGCAAGTAACTTGCATAGAATTCTCCTTCCATGACCATGTAATGTATATACATTATTTACTTCTTCAAACTAATAAGCAGTTCTGGAAAGGTTGCAGGATGCAAGGTTATTATACAAAATTCAGTTGCTTTCCTATATGCCAGCAATGAGCAATGGTGTTTGTGTGTGTGTGTGTGTGTGTGTGTGTGTGTGTGTGTGTGTAGTGATAGTTCATGTTGACCCTTGGAGGTTGGGGTATGGGAACCAGGGCTAACATGTGTAGAGGGAAAATTCCTCTACCACCCGGGGGCGGGGAGGGACCTGACATATCAATCTAGAAGTTTATGTAAATGAGCTTTTTAGACATCAGGAAAGAAAGAGAGAAAGAAAGCAAATGATTCTAGGTATATTGCCATTAGAATATGATCAAATAGTTCTAGGGAAATACACAACCACTAACTTGTAAGGAGTATTTATCATTCAATATTCCTTAACCCAGTTTAATTTTTCAGAAAGTCCTGACCATACAGAAATGTTAAAAAAAATTCATATATCTTGGTTTCTTAAAAGGCACATATCTGAAATGTCAAATTTTTTAACAAACTATGAGATGTGTATTTACACATCTAAACTATAAAACAAAATATATAATAATACATGTAAAAAGTTCATGTGCTGTTAAATGCAACTCTTTCTTTAAATATCATTTTTTTTCTAGGTAACTCTGAACCATCATGAAGTTTTAATAAAGCTTAATTGAGAGAAACCAGGGAAATTAATACCAAAAACCAAAATATTTTGTACATTTTTAGAATATTATATTAGAATTATATTTATTATATTAAATTAATTATATTATATTGTATATACTATATATTATATATAGTATGATACAATAGCATATTGTGTTAGAATTATATTAAATTATAGTATAGTATAGTATATATATTATATATAACATAAATATATTATTATATTAATTATATTAAATTAGAATATATTTCCAAAGTAATTTTTGAACTGTAAAAATATATGTTCTACTTCATTATTTATGAATTCAGTGGTTATATTTATCTAATAAAAGTGGAAATGACTTTTATGAAAAATGTTTTACTCTGTAAATTTTAGAAACCCCTTGAGAAGTTCATTTTAATAGGGAAAAAAAGTCAAAGTAAAACTTTTTTTCAAAATCTTTTTGCTTATTATTATTATCTTTTCTATAAAAATTTTATTTATTTATTTGAGAGAGAGAGGATGAGAGAGCTAGTGTGAGATGGGGTCAGAGGTAGAAGCAGACTCCCCGCCAAGCAGGGAGCCCAATGCTGGACTCGATACCGAGGTTCTAGAATCATTACCTGAGCCGAAGGCAGTCGCTTAACCAACTGAGCCACCCAGGTGCCCTCTTATTATTTTTTCAAAGAAAAAAATACCAAGATTTTGGGGGAGTGTGGAGGTTTGCTTCTGCCTAAATTCTTATTTTATGAAATTTAGCCTAAAATCTATTTTTTCATGACTCCTGGCCCTGAGTATTCCTGTTATTCAGATAAATATTCCATACATTTTATTGCCTCTCTTTGAGGTATCTTAAAAATAATAAGCCAGAATTCCTACCACTTTATCTCTATGCAACAAGTTCTCTATACTTCAATAATAAGGCATCCCATGTTTTTCAGTGAAGATTCAGAAAGCCATTTTTATGAGACTAAACTAAGGCTATATACAAAGGTGGAAGCTATTTGAGTTGATATATTTCTAAAGATTAAAGAAACACTTAGTAAACCCAGGCATGGTTTTCTTTTACATAAAATGTTATTTATAACATAGTATCATGAATTATTTACAAGCAGTGGAGTCACTTGTAACGGGAGTAAACAGAATTGATGATGACCTTCAGTTCACTGTACTGCACAGAAAGCAATTTTCTCATTAGGTTTACACTGAAGAATAAAAGAAGCCTTTGCCTCATGAAAAAGTCACTGCTTACTCCCTCAATTCCTTCATTTCACCACAGAGTTGAAAATGCAAGTGTATTACATGTAGGTTTCTTCCAAATATAATGAAAAAACAATTGTAAATGAGTCTAATCCCAGCCCTCTGTTAAACTGATCTGACTATGGTCTCTCTACTAGTACATCACTTAGAAAGATCCAAATGGACTTTTGACCTGAAAGTAAATGTCAGCTAAAAGTCTAGACATTTTTGCCATTATTAATGAGTCTTTTGGGGCTAGTCATTGACTGGAGTATTAAGATTGTAATAAGACAAATTTCTTGAAGCCATTTTGAACATTATTATAATGAGACATTTTCCTTCCAGGGATAAATGATTTTCAGGGTAACAAAGAGTTTCTTCTTGACCAAACTTTATTCTGCCTCCTCTGAGCCCTCTGTTCCCACTGGGTTGAATCTTGGGCTTCTGTCTTTATTCTTGCAGAGTCCCATTTAAGGAAGAATTCTTGCTAATAAGTTTAGAGAAAATCTCCACCCTAGATATCTGATCGCCCTAAATATCTGGCCAAATCTCTTGTTCTTCATCATCTCTAAGGTAATAGCTGATCATCCTAGCCTGACCTTAGCAAGAATCTCATTAGGTCAGCTTATATCAAGAATTTCCCTAGTCTCCTGGTAGTTTTCCATCCACTAACTGCTTTGGTCACCCTTGGCTATAAATCCCCATTCTTTTTTGTATTCAGAATGGAACCTCATTTTATTCTGAGGTATCCCTCCCCCTACTGCAAGAGTTCCTGATTAAAATCTTTTACTGCTTTAACTACTTTCAAGCCTCTTTTTTGTCTCTTTTGTTAGCAGCAAGTCCTGTTCTTTAACCTGGGTTCTTGAGTTTGGCCAAGAAAGCATTCAGAGCCAAACTCTTAAGCAAAGAAGCATTTAATAGTAGTGGTAAAAGGGAAAGTGCACTCTTTTTTTTTTTTTAAAAGATTTTATTTATTTGACAGAGAGAAACACAGCGAAAGAGGGAACACAAGCAGAGGGAATGGTAGCAGGAGAAGCTGGCTTCCTGCTGAGCAGGGAGCCCGATGCGGGGCTTGATCCCAGGACCCTGGGATCTGACCTGAGCTGAAGGCAGACGCTTAACGACTGAGCCACCCAGGCACCCTGGGATCTGACCTGGGCTGAAGGCAGATGCTTAACGACTGAGCCACCCAGGCACCCCGGGAAAGTGCACTCTTAACGTGGGAGAACAGATAGGCCCAGAGGTGGCAACTGGACCCAGGATCAAGATTTTTGTATATTTTACTTGCATGAGTCAAGAGTCATAGCCAGGGCGGACTGTGACTGATGTAGCCTCTAGTCATCTCAAGGATTCCTTCTTAGGTGGGGAGGGAGAACTTTTGGCCTACATGGTTCTTGTCAGATCTATCACGGCAGCCTGCACCACCTACAATGGGGCTCAAAACCCCAGTGTAAATGTATTATAATGAAGCTGTAGGTTACTTTAGGGCAGCAGATATATGGAAGAGTGCTTGCATGTTTCCTGGGGTTTTCTCCAGTTGTTTGTATTCTGGAGGTGGTTGGTGGTTTCTGTCTTTCTCAACAATCCTCTAGTTCTGTTTTCTGCTCATATCTAGCTAACTGCTACTCTATCATTTTGTTTTGTTTCATCTATTTTATTTTTTTAATTTTAATTCTAGTATAGTTAACATACAGTGTTCTATTACCTTCAGGTATACAATATAGTAATTCCACAGTTCTATATATTACCCAGTCAGTGTTCATCATTTTAAGTGTACTCTTTAATTACCTATTTCACCCATCCCCTACCCACCTCTCCACTAGTAACCATCAGTTTGTTTACTATAGTTCAGAGTCTCTTTCTTGGGGCACCTGGGTGGCTCAGTGGGTTAAAGCCTATGCCTTTGACTTGGGTCATGATCTCAGAGCCCTGGGATCCAGCCCTGCATCAGGCTCTCTGCTCAGGAGGGAGCCTGTTTCCCTCTCTCTCTCTGCCTCCTTGTGATCTCTTTCTCTGTCAAATAAATAAATAAAATCTTTTTAAAAAAAATCTCTTTCTTAGTTTCTCTCTCTCTCTCTCTCTCTTTCTTTTTTTTTACTTTGTTCATTTGTTTTATTTCTTAAATTACATGTATGGAGTGAAATCATATGGTATTTGTCTTTCTCTGGTTTACTTACTGCACTTAGCTCCATCCATGTTGTTGCAAATGGCAAGATATCATTGTTTTTTGTGGCTGAGTATGTGTATGTATCTATCTATGTATAAAATATCTTCTTTTTCCATCCAGCTATTGATGGACACTTGGGCTACTTCCATAATTTGACTATTGTAAATAATGCTGTAATAAGCATAAGGGTGCATGTGTCACTTTGAATTTGTGTTTTTCTATTTGGGGGATAAATACCCAGTCATGTGATTACTAGACTGTAGAGAGTACTTGTATTTTTAACATTTGAGGACCCTCAATACTGTTTTACACAGTGGCTGTACCGGCTTGCATTCCCAATAGTGTGTAAGAGTTCCTTTCTCCCTATATCTTCACTAAAACGTGTTTTCTTGTGTTTTTTGTTTTAAACATTCTGACCCTGGTGAGGCGATATCTCATGGTAGTTTTGATTCCCATTTCCCTGATGATGAGTGATGTTGACCTTCGTTTCATGTGTCTGTTGCTCATCTATAAGTCTTCTTTGGAGAACTGTCTGTTTTGTTTACTTGTTTTGTTTTGTTTTTAACAGGAGACAGGTTTTATGATTTGTGAAAATATTATTTTTAGTAAACTACACACAACAGCTATTAGCAGTTATCAAATAAATGTTCTAGCAGCTATTAAATAAATGTATCTGTGCATTTCTATTTTCCGCGAATATCATATCTCTCTAAAAGGTTGCTATAAGGTTTAAATGGGATGCCATCCAAAAAACATGTAAAATAGTTATTTTGTGCTTAAGAAGTGTACAGTAAATGTTAAATCTAATTGAATTCCTTTCTGAGTTTTGCTCAAATTAAAGTATCTGGAAATAGGGAACCTAATATAGTCTGAGGATATATAGACAGATTATCTGGGTATGTAACAATTAAGCATATAGCAATAAGCATAAGAACACACAGTATTTGTTGAATTTTTTCAGACTGATTTTATAGCATGTAAATATGATTTTCACACAGATAAATATGGCTGTTTTTATAATTGGCATTGCATCATAACTGCAAAAAATGATTTGATCAGTATTAGGGGTAGAAGAGAAATGAAAAAGAGACATAAAAATAAGAATAGTGTAAAGTTTGAAAATATAAAAGACAAAAGAGATTAAAACATGAAGATTTTATACTTACCTTCTTTTCCCACTATTGATTACTATTATCAGGTATTCTACCTGTTTTTTCCAGGTGGGTTTCCTATAAGAGATGAACATCAGTTTAAGGTTGGGGAGAAGGAGGATTCCTGGCATCAATAAATTAGGAGAAAACTGCCCAAATATCACAAAAAAATTTTATCTAATAATCAAATCATTAGATAGTTATTTCTAGAAAAAAATTGTTCAGAGACCCAGTCACAACCAGCAAAATTAAAGAGCAAAAAATGGTAACTTTTACTATCAAGATTGCCATTGGAGGATGACTCATGTACATGTAATACTCAAACCACTAATGTATCTGAAAACCAGCATAGTAACAGAACTCAGCTGAAGAAACGAGATGAGTCTGGTTTTATAAAGAATGCTTTTTCAAAAGAAAAGGGGTTCGTTGTTTCTAAATTTGCTGTTGTTTTCTTGTCTACCTTAAATCTAGTGTTTTTGTGTGTACTTCATTTTTCTGAGTTTTTTTTAAGTAGTGCCATATATTCATGTAAATAATGGAAATATATAGTTTTTTGTTGAATGAAGGTAAGATACAAATTTTACTATGTGATTATAATATCCACAAGGATCTAAAATTGGGTTGGCTTCTTTATTGAAAAGTAATAATTTACATTGAATTTAAAATAATAAATATTCACTCACTCCATTGACATATTTTCAAAAAAGGAATGTAAACAGAAATCAACCTTGCACTATTTAAATGTTTATAGGAAAAAAAATCATGTGCTACATGTAATAGTGGTGTGAGTCCCAAGTTTATATACCAGTAATCATATCTTTCACTCAGCACATTTTCAAAGCATGCATATTCTGATTCTTTAATCATGTATAATCCAGTTGCTAAACTACATTTAAAATTATTTCTCAGTACAATAATATGATCAACTTCAAACATAAGAGTACGTTTCTATTTCACGTTATTTTGACTGGGGAAAAAAATCTCAAATACTGTTAAATGAAATATGTATTTTTCAAAACAAAATGATAAAAGTGCATGCAACAAAACTTTATTAAATTATTACCAGTTGAATTTTTTTCTCACCTCTTTCATGACAAGAATTTCTTTGTATGTTGGTTTACCTGAAATTGTGGAAAACATGATATTTTTCCCTTTAAACACAATAACTATTATTGTTTGCAGTGACATTAATTCATTTTACTGTTTCTCATAAACTGACAAATATATGAGCTCTGGTTTAGTTATATTTTAATAAGTGCTAATTTTTGATGATTACATCAAGACTGGTAAGGTTTTGCCTTTGTTTTATATGTGTGTTTTTTTCTTACTCTTTTTCTGCCAAATCACAAGTGATTCAGACCAAGATAGTAGTAGGTCTTGAACAAATGAAGAAAGTGAGGAAACAAAAATTTCCATTTCAATGGAGGTCACTGCCCTTGGGAGAGATTTGTGTTTGAGCAAGAACTTAGTAGCTTTGGGTAAAAATAGGATCAATTTTTAAATTTAATTTGGGTTGAACTTTCTAATCCTTGAAAATATAAAGTGACTATGCTATTAGCTGGCAGAGATAAGATATATCACTGGTATAAGGTATAGATCACTGACCAAGTGATCTTCCGAAAGTAGGAAAAAATAACCTATTTAATGATTCTTCCCCACTGAGTTTTTCCTATTTAGTAAACCAACAACACTTTTTTTCAAGTTAAAGAAAGCAATTTTACCTTCTGCCATAGAGTAGAGTTAGTATATTTTGATTTTCCTGAAAAATTCATTCTTCTCAAAACAGATGCTGAATGTTTTTTTTTTCTTATTTTTTATGCACATCGTGACTTACAGGAAATATTCATTAAGCTAAGTTAAATACATATAATTTCATCAAAGAAAAGCAAATTACTTATGCTCTACTTGAAAATTTTTAAACAAGATATTTATATTTATGGCCACTTCACTTCTATAATTCTGGTGGTTTTGTGTTGTATTTATTTTTATTTTTTTACTGTTTGATTCAGGCAATGCTTGTAGGGAAAAACAAAAGCTATTTCAAGACAACAATTTGTATCTGAAAGTACTCTGTATAACAAGTCATCACTTTATTTTTTCTATATGCTACAAAAAAATTATGAAAGGAAAAAAAAATATCAACTAACCTTTTTCTTGACTCCATACTATCACAGTGTATTCACTTGCGATTTCAAGTTCCTAGTAATTAGTTTTAACGTGATTTTAAAACCAGAGGACAATTCTGAATGTTTATGTTATTTTTGACTGGATTCATTTTCTAGAGTCAGAAAAGTATGTTTTGTCTTAATATTAACAAGTTATATATCAATTGCCGTATAAAATGAGGTATGACAGGAAACAATTACCATAGATTGTTCATTTTATGGGATAAGTACTATGCTAGATATTTGCCATCTTTAACTTATTCTAATTACGTACTGCACAGATATCAATGAGGCTTAATCTGTGTGAGGTTCTGTGTCAGTCTCTTGAGATTCATTTCAGGTTCAAATTTGGTTTTTGCTCCCAAAATATCATGTTTATAGAGTTATAATTTGCCCTAAATTAATCATAATTTACCACACACTTTGTGATTTATTAATGCCCATTAAACCCCTTTAAAAATATAAGAATGGGGGCGCCTGGGTGGCTCAGTTGGTTAAGCAACTACCTTCGGCTCAGGTCGTGATCCCGGGGTCCTGGGATCAACACCCGCATCGGGCTCCCTGGTCAGCAGAGAGCCTGCTTCTCTCTCTCCCTCTGCCTCCGCTCTGCTTATCTGTCCCCTCTATCTCCCTGTCAAATAAATAAATAAAAACCTTTAAAAAATATAAGAATGGTGTCAAAGCTGTAGAGCCAGATAAACATTATTTTACCAGTTTTTCTTCACCTTCAATTATTTTATATCTAAAGAGAATAATTGCCACTGCAGTACTGAGTTGGTCTTATAAAGCTCAACTTTTTATGTAATAGCCTGGAAAGTTTTCTAAACTCTATAAATTTTGACAATGTTTAGTGTTCTTTTATTTGTATGCATATCCTCTGATATATTAATTTAATATCTCCTTGAAGTATTGATTTACTTTTCTGCCTTTCTATTAATACTTCTATGATTTATATAGTTACATCAACTAAAATTCATCTCTTCATTGTTTCAAATAATCAAACTCAAAATCAATCTTAATTTCCCACATGGCTCTCATATGCATAAGCTATATTTACTAAGGCATGGCCAGGCAAATTTTAAAATTCTTTTATATTTTTGTGTGAGTGTTGAGTAGGGAATGTTACTTTCTCTTTAAGTCACAGGGAAATGGAATAGAAGCCAAATAATGTATGCAATAACTTTTTCTAGATTTCCTCTTATATCCCTGAGCTAATTCCATTGTTTCCATGTTGGGTTCTGATTAATAACTATAACTGTATCACAATCTTAAGGGGATAGTGAGTACTCTCTATTAAAAAGAATCAAGATATCAAGAAAAAAAAGGCATGGGTATAAAGTGTGTACTTATAAAATATTTAACTTTCAGGAAAGGGAACATGCTCTACATTATAAACCATTACATGTTTATGTTATTTCAGAGGTTGTCCTGGCAAAAACAAACAGAAACCATACACACACCACAATCAGATACCAGACACTTATATTGTGATGACATAATATACATCTCTTCTGCTACTTTGATAGTTCCTCGAAGACTGTGTTTAGCATCTGGTGATTTCTTTGTTCTTCCAAAAATCTCAGATTGAAGCTGATTTTTCTTTGGATAGAATGAATGTTTTAAGAATAGGATACATATTATTTTATGACTTACATGACAATAAAGATGATACTTGTGAGAAAATATATCTTTCTAAAAATTATAAAATAATTTTTGAGGAAAGATCCTGCTAACTGCAAACAAGTTAAGTAGCTAAGAGCATGCCTTTTACATTAAATAAGCGTGGTTTCTAACTACATAAAAGCTGAGTAATATTAGTTATTTATTTAATAGACTTAATGTTATAGAAACTTATTTAATAGGTTTTAGACACTTAAAGTACAAAATTGAGATAATAATAACACATGGGTTTATTTGAGAGTCAAATGATTCTCCATACTCAAAATCCCTACCGCACTTACTGGCATATTGTAAACTGAGTATATATATCATATATATGTGTATGTGTGTGTGTGTATATATGTGTGTGTGTGTGTGTGTGTGTGTGTGTGTGTATGTATGTATATGTATGTGTGTATGTGTGTATGTACGTGTGTATACACACATACACACATACACACACATATATATACACATACACATATATATACACACACTGAATATATATTTTTAAACTGAATATATTTTTATTGTTATCATCATTATTGTAAACATCTTTTTGCGTCATCAAATGGTGACTTATGAATAGTTCAGAAGATAAAACAGATAGAGAATTAAAACATATTCTCTTGCCTATTAATTGCTCTGATAAGTATATAGTTATAAATTGTATGATATGGTATAAACTGCATAGAAAGTATACGTGTTTCTACTGTAATTTCTCACACAAAGGAAGAGATAAAATTGTACAAATTCAAATGCAAAGATGTAATGGTAGTTTCCTTTGCTGATGTTATGTTCGCCTGATTCTTCATGATATGTGTAGTCTTGTGTTGTTATCTGTGCATTTGAGGAAGCAGATACTTCTTGTCTTTAAGCACTTTTTATTTTGGCAAATAAATATCTTCCTCTGTTAGATTCTCAGATTGATGGGACAGCCTTGGGACCAGAGTGCAGCAGGCTTAGAGCTAGGTTATGGTGCTGCTCCAAAGTGTAGAGGTAGAATTGTGGGTTTTTTTGTTTGGTTTTTTTTTTGTTTTGTTTTGTTTTTTTTAGAGGTAGAATTGTTACCAGGGTATGTTGGCAGCTGAGGCTCCTCCCACATCCCTTGCTGGATTGGGCTGGTCAGAGGACCATGAACAAGTAGGATTATAGCAGAGACAACAGAAAAATGAGCCTGCTTTCAAGTTCACAGCTAGGATAACACTACAGTCAGCAGGCCTGCCACAGAGTGTGGGCCTGCCTTCTCAAATTGACCCTCCTTAATCTCGAGAGCTACAAGGGTTTTGCAACCTCCTGGAACCTGGGTGGCAAGGCTCTCACAAAGGTACTTCTTTTTTTTTTTTTTTTCTGTGAATGGCCAACAAGTTATGTTTCCTTTGGTGAGAGATGAAGAATGTAGACTTCTTACTACACCATCTTGATGATATCATCTTAACATTAATTTTAAAGTATAAACTTACAAGATTTATATTTTAAAATTAATGTTAATATCACCTTAATATATTTATTTCTCTTTTAATCACCTGGATAATTGAGAAGAAAAACATTCATATAATATAACTTAGACTATCTATAAATTTATAAGTAGGATATTAAGCAGATAAAATATATTGCTGTAACTGATATCATTTTCTCCATCCTCATTTAAGATCCATCAAACTGAGAGGTATAATTATTTGATGAGACACATCTCCATTACCTAGTTCTATCCTCTAATTATGATATGTTTGCATTGCCACTGGTAATAGAAGAATTAGTTTACCCAAGCAAGAAATCAATAATTCAAACTTATAATTAAATTTTATTATAATGAGAAAATTCATACATTAACGTGGACTCAATCTACTATTTCTTCTCTATAGTTATTTTCTAATCCTTACATAATTAAATACATAAATTAAAATATCTAGTATCAATGTTGTTATATTTTTGTTAAAATCAATAAGAGAAGACACATAGAAAAGCTCTATAATTTTATGGATATGCAATAAATATGAAATTAATAAACACCAAAGAGTATTTTTCAAATGTGTCATTTATTGCAAATCAATACCAATTAAAAAATGAGTTATCCATTTTCTTTCTGGAAGTCTTGTATATTTTATTTGTTTTTTATTTTTATTTTTTATTTATTTATTTTTTAATATTTTATTTATTTACTTGATACAGAGAGAGAGATCACAAGTAGACAGAGAGGCAGGCAGAGAGAGAGGGGGAAGCAGGCTCTCCACTGAACAGAGAGCCCAATGCAGGGCTCCATCCCAGGACCCCGAGATCATGACCTGAGCCAAAGGCAGAGGCTTTAACCCACTGAGCCACCCAGGTGCCCCTAAGTCTTACATATTTTAATATAAGAGTCAGTTATTTCTTCATCAGTAATCATGCTTGTGCATCACAAATAAGACTGGCTACAAAATTTGTGGGGCCCCTATGCAAAATTAATATCCTTGGAGCCTTGTACCAAATTTATCACTAATTTCAAGAAGGTGACAACCAGAGGATTAAACTTAGTGTGGGGCTCTTCTGAATGTTGGCCCCTGTGGTAACTGCAAACACTTAAAAAAAGACTTAACATTAAGTTTACATAATCTCTTCCAGAAAATAGAAAGGAAGGAAAAACTTTCTTTTATTAAATGAAGCTACTATTACCCTGATACAAAACCACATGGAAAAAAAGAAGAAAAATGAGGACAGTATCTTCATGGATGTAGACACAACAATTCCTATCAAATATTACTAGGAGAGGGGCGCCTGGGTGGCTCAGTGTGTTAAAGCCTCTGCTTTCGGCTCAGGTCAAGATCTCAGGGTCCTGGGATCAGGCTCCACATAGGGCTTTCTGCTCAGTGTGGAGCCTGCTTCCCTCTCTCTCTGCCTGCCTCTCTGCCTACTTGTGATCTCTCTCTCTCTCTCTCTCTCTGTCAAATAAATAAATAAAATATTTTTTAAAATATTACTTGGAGAACTCAGTAATATATAAAAACATTATACACGGAGACCGAGTGGGATTTATTACAGAGATACAGGTTAGTTAATATTAAAAAATCAATCATTGTATTTTACCATATTAACTAAAGAAGAAAAATCACATGATCATTTCAAATGACATAAAAAACTGATAAAACTCAACACCTCAAGAAAAAAACCTCAAAGATGGGAATAAAGGACAACTTCCTCAACTTTGTAAAGAACACTTACAAAAAGTATACTTATTATCACGTTTAATAAGGGACTACATGCTCTAGTCCATTAGAACTGAAACAAACCAATAGAAAATGGGAACAAGCCAATGATGTCCACCATCAACACTCTTATTTAATGTAATGCTGGAAGTTTTAGCTAAAACAAGAAGGCCAAAAGAAAAAGAAAGGGGGGACATAAAAATTTTCTGTATCAGAAAGTAAACATTAAACTGTTCTTATCTGTAGATTCATGATTATTTATGTAGAAAATCCCAAGGAATCTACAAAACTAATATTTCTAACTACTATAGATAATAACTGAGTTTAGCAACTTAACAGGATACATGATAAATATATAATTGTATTCATATATACTAACTGAATTTATGATACCAAAATTAAAATATGTTCATTAAAATATAATGGAATGTATATTTTGTATATATTTAATATAATTAAAAATTAATGTTATAATAACATGAATGAAACTTTAGAAATGAAGAGTAACAGTAGTCTACTTGATTTCATAATTATTATATAGAGTTATCAAGATTGTGTGATTTGTTTAAGGTTTTATTTATTTATTTGACAGAGGGAGACACAGTGATAGAGGGAGCACAAGCAGGGGGAGTAGGAGAGGAAGAAGCAGGCTTTCCGCTGAGCAGAGGGCCCAATGCTAGGCTCAATGCAGGGCTCAATGTGGGGCTCCATGACCTGAGGTGAAGGCAGATGTTTAACGACCAAGCCACTCAAGCACCCCAAGACTGTGTGATATTGATGATACATACATCTATAGAAAAATGGTACAGAATAAATAAACAACAGAGACACACACTATAAGTCTCACACTTTGTACAAAAACTAATTAAAAAATTGTGCACTTCATTGTTTCAATGGTAAATTTAAAACCATAAAATATTTATTAAGAAAAAAGAAACTAGGAGAGAAAAGCTTTTGGATCTATGACTATGTAAAGAATCATTAAATTTGATAAGAAAAACATAGTCCACACAAGGAAAATTTGATGACTTGGACTACAGTGAAATTAAAAGAAAAAAAAAACCACTTTTGCTCTATGAAAGATTCTGTTAACAGTTGAAATGGCAAGCTACAGTATGAGAAAATATTTTCAAACCACATATCTAACAAAACATTAATATCTAGAAGATGCAAAGAACTTTTATTTTTCAATAATAGAAATTTCTGATTATTTAAAAAGCAAAATATGTGAAGAGATATTTCAAAAAGGGGATATGTGCATGGTAAATGAACACATAAGAAGATCTTCAACATCATTAAACATTAGGAAAATACAAATTTTTACCCATATATCAGAATGTCTAAAATACGAAATAGAGACAACACCAAAAGGTTACAAGGATGCAGAAAATGTGGATCACTTAAACAAAATATGTGGAAATGTTAAGATGGTCAGCCAGAGAACTAAACATGCACCTAGCAGATGAACCAAAATTGAATTCTTCAATATTTGTCTTCAAACACAGAGAATTTAGGTTTACACAAAAACTTGTATACAGATATTTAACAGCTTTATTCTTAATAGCCTAAGAGTGGAAACAGCCCAGATATTCTTCAAAGGCCATTAGTTAAAGAAATTGTCTTACAATGGAACACTAACTAGAAATAAAAAGGAATAAACTCCTGATAAAAGGTTAATAAACCCTGTTGAATATCCAGGGAATTATGCTGAATGACAAAAAAAAAAAAAAAAGCAAGTCTCAAAAGATTACATACTATACTGTTCCATTTTATAAGATTCCTGAAATGACAAAATTTTGTAAATAGAAAACAGATTATTGGTTTCTGGGATTGGAGGTTGGAAACAAGTAGATGTGGTTATCCTAGAGCAATATGGAGGATCTATCAGATGATAAAAATGTTCCATGTCTTGACTTTAACAATAGTAATATCCTGATTGTGACATTGTACTATGGGTTTGCAAGATGTTACCACTAGAAGAAATAGTAAAGGCTACAAAAAAACTCTTTGTATTACCTTACAATATGGTTCTACAACTATCTCAGCATATTAGTTTAAAAATTGAAATTAAAAGGTAATTTTGTTTATAAAATACATATGAAATATGGAATTACTCAATAGTATTTCTATAAGATATAAATTTATGTGAATATCTGAGTCAGGATTAAAGCAAAATTTGTTCCAAGCAAGAATGACTCAATATTAAATAATCTTTCAATGTGATTTATTTCAATGAATAAATTAGAAACTGGGTGATTATTTCAATATATACAGAAAAGATAAAGTTCCCTTCTGTTTCTGTTTCAAAAATAATTTGAAAACATGCATGTGTACATGTATGTGTGTATATTTATATATATACTTATTTCGAAAAACTAATTAAATTTTCTTAATTTGTTAAAGATAATATAAAAAGTCTACAACAAATGTTGTAAGAACAAGAGTAAAACAAAAGGTAAACAGACCATATATTGTTAATTATTATTGCTGCTTTTTACTATTTGCTCTAGAGGAGCTAGTGTAATCTACAGTAATGTAAAATGAAATAAGAACAGAAATATTTTAAAAGAAGAAATAAACCTGCAATTATCAGTAATTATCTATATAGAAAAAAACAAGTTAGAATTTATAGAAACATATTAGAAATTTTAGCAGCATTGCTATATAGAAAAACATCATATAATCTACACCAGCAATAATCAACTATTATTAAAAATAAAACAGCATTCACAATGGTAGCACTACTTATAATTTGAACAAATTAATTTAGCAAATAATACATAAAGCTCTATATCGATAAATACTTAGCTCTATAATATAGACTAAAATTGTATGTTAAGAATAGAACATTATATATTTTGGGGGTTATGAAATTATATTATAGAATGCTAGGACTTATAAACAAATCAGTGAGTCAATGAAAAATAAATTTTAAAATTCCACTATTTTGTGAACTCAGTTCATTTCTCCTGAAATGCATATATACATTTATATATATATATATATATATATATATATATATATACATAGATATATATCAGGTGTCTGAGTCTCTTGACACACTCCCACCACATGAAGAGGTCCGAGTGGAAAAGTGTGCAATGCAACATGTAAGAAAGAACAGTCATGTTGTAAACAATAAGATTATTTACTAAGGAAGCAAAATTATGTATGAGCCAAGAGCATCCCTTTCAGGTTAACCCAGGAGCAGAGGAAATGGAGTTCATGAGCAATGTGATAATGTACATGAAAATTGTCTGCTAGCCTTTTATTGATGACTAAATTCCTTTCTTGGTACAGCCACTCTGGAAAACAGTATGGAGGTTCCTCAAAAAGTTGAAAATAGAGCTACCCTATGACCCAGCAATCTCACTACTGGGTATTTACCCTAAAGATACAAATGTAGTGAATCAAAGGGGCACATGCACCCAAATTTTTATAGCAGCAATGTCAACAATAGCCAAACTATGGAAAGACCCTAGATGCCCATCAACAGATGAATGGATAAAGAAGATGTGATATATATATATACAATGGAATACTATGCAGCCATCAAGAGAAACAAAATCTTGCCCTTTGCAAGGATGTGGATGGAGCTAAAGGGTATTAGGCTAAGTGAAATAAGTCAGTGAGAGAAAGAAAATTATAACATGATCTCTCTGATATGAAGAATTTGAGAGTCAGGGTGGGGAGAGGGTCAGGGGGGTGGGGGAGAGAACTGAAACAAGATGGGATGGGGAAGGAGACAAACCATAAGAGACTCCTAAACTCAAGAAACAAACTAAGGGTGGCTAGGAGGTAGGGAAGATAGGGATAGGGTGGCTGGATTATGGATATTGGGGAGGGTATGTGCTATGGTAAGTGCTGTGAAATGTGTAAGCCTGACAATACACAGACATGTACCCTGAGGCAAATACAATATATGTTAATAAAATCAAACCTAACTCTTAAAATAAGGAGAATAATAAGATCCTTCCAGCCGTCCTAGAGAGACTCCATGAAGGAGACTGCGTTCCTGCAGCGCGGCTCCCTTCTGGGTGTGCTGAGGATAAGAGGCTGCTGAACTAAGCCACCATCTCCTTAGCAATCAGCCAGCTGGAGGATGTTGCCAGCCAGAGGTCACCAGGGGCTCTATTCACCTCGCAGCCTGTGCAGATAGCATCATTTCCCACCTGTGTCCTGATGTAAAGATGGGTGCTTCCTGCCTGGATCGTGGGCGATATATCCAGCTATACATCCTCTCATCCACTTCTCATCAAAATGACTAGGAGGAGGAACACCCAACAGAGGAAAAACCCAGAGACTGCACCCTCTCACTCAGAACTATAGACATGGACATACAGTATGTCAGAAAGGGAATTCAGGCTGACAGTTATCCAGGCAATGGCTAGGATGGAAAAAAACATTAATGACAACATTGAATCTCTAAGGACAGAATGAGAACCAGTATAGCTGCTGTAAAAAAATGCTATCAGTGACATCCAATCCAATCTAAATAGTCTAACAGCTAGAGTTACGGAGACAGAGGATAGAATTAGTGATCTAGAGGATAAAATGGTTGAGAAGAAAGGTTAGAAGGAGAGCTGGGGCAAACTGCTTAGGAATAATGAGAAGAAACTTAGGGAAATAAATGACACCAAGAAACATTCCAATGTCAGAATTATTGGAATCCCAAAGGGAGTAGAGAAAAACAGAAGACTAGAAGATATAGCTTACCGAATTCTGAATGAAAATTTCCCCAATCTGGGGAATGGAACAAGTGTTCATGTCCTAGAGGCCAAAAGGACATCCTCCAAGATCAATGAGTTTAGAAAGACAGCCAGACACATAATTGTAAAATTTGCAAATTATAATTTTAGACAAGAGGTCCTGAGGGCAGCTAGGGGGAAGAGTTTCCTTATATACAGAGGAATACTCATTAGAATAACGTCAGACCTGTCCACAGAAACCTGGCAAGCCAGAAAGGGCTGGCATGATATATTCAGGGCACTAAACGAGAATAACATGCAGCCAAGAATACTTTATCCAGCAAGGTTGACATTCAAAATGGATGGAGAGATAAAAAGCTTCCAAGACCTGCAAGGATTAAAAGAGTACGTGACCACCAAGCCAGCACTCCAAGAAATATTAAAGGAAATTCTATAAAAGTAAAAAGAACCCATGAGTGACTTAGAACAGAAATTTACAATCTATAGAAACAAGGACTATACAGGCAACATGATGTCAATAAACACTTATCTTTCAATAATCACTCTCAACATGAACGGCCTAAATGCTCCCATAAAACGGCACAGGGTTGCAGAATGGACAAAGCGACAGGATCCGTCCATATGCTGTCTACAAGAGACATATTTGGAACCAAAAGATACATCTAGACTGAAAGTGAAAGAATGGAGAACCATCTTTCATGCCAACGGGCCTCAAAAGAAAGCTGGGGTAGTGATTCTCATATCAGATAAATTAGATTTTAAGCTAAAGATTGTAGTCAGAGATAAGGAAGGACACTACATCATTCTTAAAGGGTCTATCCTCCAAGAAGATCTAAGAATTGTAAAATTTATGCCCCCAATATACAAGCAACCAACTACATAAGCCAACTGTTAATCAAAATAGTCATATTAATATGAATACATTAACAGTAGGAAATCTTAACACACCACTCCCAGTAACAGACAGATCATCTAAACACAAAATAAAGAAATAAGAGCTTTGAATGACAAATTGGACCAGATGGACCTCATAGATATATACAGAACATTCCACCCTAAAACAACAGAATACACATTCTTCTCAAGTGCACATGGAACTTTCTCCAGAATAGACCACATACTGGGTCACAAATCAGGACTCAAACGATACCAAAAGATTGAGATGATTCCCTGCATTTAATCAGAAAACAGTGCTTTGAAACTGGAACTCAACCACAAGAAAAAGTTTGGAAGGTATTCAAACACTTGGAGGCTAAAGACCAACCTGCTCAAGAATGCTGGGATCAACCTGGAAATCAAAGATGAACTTAGACAATTCATGGAGACCAATGAGAATGAAGACACATGGATCCAAAACCTATGTGACACAATAAAGGCAGTCCTAAGGGGGAAATACATAGCCATCCAAGCCATTTGAACTCAAATACACCAGTTCTCTTTACACCTTAAAGAACTGGAAAATCAACAACAAATTAAGCCAACTGCACTCACAAGAAGGGAAATAATCAAGATTAGAGCAGAGATCAATGAGTTAGAAACTAGAGAAAGAGTACAATGCATCAATAAATCCAGAAGTTGGTTTTTTGAAAGAATCAATAAGATCGATAAGCCACTGGCCAAACTAATCCAAAAGAAAAGAGAGAGGACCCTAATTAACAAAATTATGAATGAAAGTGGAGGGATCATGACTAATCCAAAGGAAATAGAAACAATCATCAAAAATTATTATCAATAGCTATATGCCAATAAGTTAAACAACCTACAAGAAGTGGATGCATTCCTGGAAACCCATAATTTTCCAAGATTGAAACAGGAAGAAATTGACAACCTGAATGGATGAGTATCTAGTAATGAGATTGAAGCAGTGATCAAAAACCTCCCAAAAAACAAGAGTCCAGGACCTGACGGATTCCCTGGGGAATTCTACCAAACATTCAAGGAAGAAATAATACCTATTCTCCTGAAACTGTTTCAAAAAACAGAAACAGAAGGAAAACTTCCAGACTCTTTCTATGAAGCCAGCATTACCCTGATCCCCAAACCAGAC
>CM053607.1:15431725-15480503 GCA_028646535.1 Procyon lotor
CCTCAACATCATAAAATCTATCTATGAAAATCCCACAGCAAATATCATGCTCAATGGGGAAAAGCTGACAGCCTTCCCTTTGAGATCAGGAACACGACAAAGATGCCCACTCTCACCACTCTTGTTGAACATAGTACTAGAAGTCCTAGTGACAGCAATCAAACAAAAAGAAATAAAAGGTATTCAAATTGGCAATGAAGAAGTCAAACACTCTTCACAGATGACATGATACTTTATATGGAAAACCCAAAAGACTCCACCCCCAAAATACTAGAACTCATACAGCAATTCAGTCATGTGTCAGGATACAAAATCAATGCACAGAAATCAGTTGCTTTCCTATACATTAACAATGAAAATTTGGAAAGGGAAATTAGAGAATCGATTCTATTTACTGTATCCAAGAACCAAGAACCATAAAACACCTGAGAATAAACCTAATCAAAGAGGTAAAGGATCTGTACTCAAGGAACTACAGAACACTCATGAAATAACTTGAAGAAGACACAAAACGGTGGAAAAGCATTCCATGCTCATGGATCAAAAGAATAAACATTGTTAAAAATGTCTATACTGCCCAGAGCAATCTGTTAAAAGCATTGACTTTCAATGCCATACTGATCAAAATTCCACCAGTTTTTTTCAAGGGGCTTGAACAAACAATCTTAAAATTTGCATGGAACCAGAAAAGACCCCAAATTGCTAAGGATATGTTGAAAAAGAAAAACAAAGTTGGGGACATCACATTGCCTGATTTCAAGCTTTACTACAAAGCTGTGATCACCAAGACAGCATGGTACTGACACAAAAACAGACACATAAACCAGTGGAACAGAATACAGAGCCCAGATATGGACCTGCAACTCCATGGTCAAATAATCTTTGACAAAACAGGAAAAAATTTCCAGTGGAAAAAGGACAGTCACTTCAATAAATGGTGCTGGGAAAATTAGATAGCTCTATGTAGAAGAATGAAACTTGATCATGCTCTTACACCATACACGAAGATAAACTTGAAATGGATAAAAGACCCCAATGTGAGGCAGAACTCTATCAAAACCCTAGAGAAGCACATAGGCAGTAACCTCTTCGACATCAGCCACAACAGTTTCTTTCGGGACATGTCTCCAAAGACAAAGGAAACAAAAGTGAAAATGAACTTTTGGGACTTCATCAAGATAAAAAGCTTCTGCACAGCAAAGGAAACAGTCAACAAAACAGACAGCCCACAGAATGGGAGAAGATATTCACAAATGACACTACAGACAAAAGGCTGATATCTAAGATCTATAAAGAACTCCTCAACTCATCACTCACAAAACAGATAATCACATCAAAAAATGGGCAGAAGACATGAACAGACACTTCTCCAAAGAAGACATACAAATGGCTAACAGACACATGAAAAAATGTTCATCATCTTTAGCCATCAGGGAGATTCAAATCGAAACTACACAGAGATACCACCTTACACCAGTTAGAATGGCCAAAATCAACAAGACAGTAAACAACAAATGTTGGAGAGTATGTGGAGAAATGGAACCCCTCTTCCATTGTTGGTGGGAATGCAAGTTGGTGCAGCCACTTTGGAAAACAGTGTGGAGATTCCTCAAGAAATTAAAAATAGAGTTACCCTATGACCCTGCAATTGCACTACTAGGTATTTACCCCAAAGAAGCAGATGCAGTGCAAAGAAGGGCCACATGTACCCCAATGTTCATAGCAGCAATGGCCACAATCACAAAACTGTGGAAAGAGCCAAGAAGCCCTTCAACAGATGAATGGATAAAGAAGATATGGTCAATATATACAATGGAATATTATGCCTCCATCAGAAAGGATGAATGTCCAACTTTTGTATCAACATGGATGGGACTGGAGGAGATTATGCGGAGTGAAATAAGTCAAGTGGAGAAAGTCAATTATCTTATGGTCTCACTTACATGTGGAGCATAAGGAAAATCATGGAGGGCATTGTGAGAAGGAAGGGAAGACTGAATGGGGGAAATCGGAGGGGGCAGTGAACCATGAAAGACTGTGGACTTTGAGTAACAAACTGAGGATTTTGGAGATGAGGGAGTGAGGGGTTGTGTGAGCCTGGTGGTGGGTATTGAGGAGGGCACATATTGCATGGTGCAATGGGTGTGATGCCTGAACAATTAATCTTGTAACACTGAAAAAATAAAATAAATGTATTTGTGGAAAAAAATCAGTTTTCTTAATATAAAACTTTATTGTCAAAAAAATAAAATAAAATAAGGAGAATGTATGGTTTGAGGAAACAAAATTAGAGCTACAAAGTCCTTCTAATGCAAATTCCTCAAATTGTATGTGAAGAAACAAACATGAAGGAAATCTAAGAGATTTCCTTAAGTTCAGTGAGCTAGAATGTGACAAATTTACAGATTTGGGATTAGAACTTCTTTCTTCTGATACCCGTTTCTTTCTTCTCCCCACCAAATCAAATGATGTTGCTTTACCTGTGTCTACAATCCTATTTTTGCATACAATCCAAATAACTTATTCTCAGCTCAGGAGGCTGAGTAAGGTGAGTCTTTTTCTAACTATAGGTACACTAGCCACTATTTCTAATCTCTGGCCATTGCCACCAAATGACCAAATTCAATATATATTAAAATCTGTGGAAGATGTTGATAGATAATTTTATTGTCATCAAAATCAAAAGAGGTAATAATTGAGATGTTTACTAAGGAATAATTTTTCAACTCTAATAAATAAGTAATGTTAACTTTTAAAGTATAATTATAAAATCAAATGCATATCATTAATTCATTCATTATTATTTCACTCAACTCTTGGTGATTTCTTTTTGCTATGCTCTATGGTAAGTCTACAACTATTATTAGTAAATTCAGGGGAAGAGAAAAACATCTTTTCAACCGAAAACCCAAAACCAATCATAAGACTATTTTCAAAGCTTCATTCACTAAGAATCAAGTGATTGCATTTTAAAAATTTTTCTGGATATTGAGTTTCCTTTTGCTATTTCAACAAATTTACCAGAAATTTAGTGACTTAAAACAACGTACATTACTCTCTTACAGCATTTTTATGTCAGAACCCTGACATGAACCCCATTGGGCTAAAATCAGGTTATCAGTATGGCTGCATTCCTTTCTGGAGACTGTAGGGAAGAATGTAATCCATTTCCTTCACGTTCCTAAATTCTACAAGTTGTTCATATTTCTTGGTCCATCATCTCATTCATCTGTCTTCTTCCTCTAGCAACTTTTATCTCTGGAACCATGCTATTGTAGACATATCTCTCTCTCATCAGCCAGCAGAGGTTCTTTACCGTTTGTGGATTTGTGTGATTAGACTGTGTCTGCCTGGATAATACAAGATAATTGCTCAATTTTGAGATACTTCAATTTGTCGTATCTACAAATCCTTTTCACCATTCAAGGTAACATAGTCATAATTTCTGGAGATAATGATGTGGATGGTTTAGAGAAGCCGTTCTTCTGCCTACCACACTGGGTGATTGGGGGAAAATTTAGTGATTTGATGATTAAGGCATTCTCAGTTGAATGTTATGGGGATACATACAGGTTTTCCTACTATCTGAAAGTTCGATTTATCACACTTTAATTTTATGAAAGACCTGTAATGGTACCTGTTTTTACTAACTGAAAGAAATCCAATGAGGATTTTCACTTTTACAAAATAGTAATTACTTCTTTGCTTTATGCCATTTCAGCTTAAGAAAGGTTTCACAGGAATGCTCTACTTTCAAATACCAGGGGAAAGCTGTACCAGTCCTTATGACTATTGCTATAAAACCAGAGAAGCATGAAAAAGTAGTGATGAAGGGTTAAGATAAAGAGTTAAGTTGGTTACAGGTACAGTTGGATTGGAATGAGATGAGACTAAAAGACTGTTCAGGAAATTTTAACTACAATTGCAAAAAATAGGTTCAGAGGCTTAGAAATAAATCAGTTATTACATCATTTCATATTACTAATTATTTCCTATATAATTATTACTAATTACTACTAATAATTATTACTAATTATTTCCTATATATTCCTATATCCCTATATTACTATAATTTCCTATTATTAGTTTGTTCAGTCTTAGTAAGAGAGTCCTCCTCTTTTACTGGTAACATAAGGTGGAAAAGGAAGGCCAGCACAAGAATCTAAGACTAGGAGGAGGTTTACATGGTGTTCATTCTACAGCTCTATTGTTTATTTATTTGTTATTTGTTTGTTTGTTTATCTGAGAGAGAGGCAGACATAAAAACAGAGAGCACAAGTGAGGAGGGGAGGGAGAAGCTGACACCTGAGTGAGCAGGAAGCCCGATGCGGGGCTCTATCCCAGTACCCCGGGATCATGATGAGAGCAGATGGCAGAAGCTCAACTAACTGAGCCTCCTAGGCACCCTGTACAACTCCTTTTAATGTCATATATTTTGATTTAAATTTTTGTAGCTCTAACCAATTAATTTGAGGGGAAAAAATTGCCACTAATACATAAATTAGCCCTATCCCCTCCTACCCTTCTGTTTTGTAATCATCATGTATATGGCTTAATTAAGGATTCTAATGATATTTTTGTTTCTGAAAATACAAGTGCCTTTTTTCAAAAAAGATTTTATTTATTTATTTATTTATTTATTTATTTGACAGAGAGAGAGAGATCACAAGGAGGCAGAGAGGCAGGTAGAGAGAGAGGGGGAAGCAGGGCTCGATCCCAGCACGCTGAGATCTCCTGAGCCAAAAGCAGAAGCTTTAACCCACTGAGCTACCCAAGCACACCTACAGGCTCCTTTTTAATATTTATTAAGCAGATCTTCTGCTCTGCACCTCAGTAATTTAATTACACTTCTGATTAGAAATCATTTAAAATGATACAATATCACAAATTTTCCAGACAGCCATACAGCAAAAACTTGGTTTTGTGTTTAAGTAACTGCAATTCATGCATCAATAGGGAAATCTGTTTTCTTTGACATTGTATGAAATATTTGACTATAATATCTTTATTGAGAACTGATCTGCTTAATCAAAACTAACTACTTCTTCCAATATATCACAAATATATACAAAATGAAATAAAGACAACTTGGGTGAGACAATTAGAATAGTAAATTTGCATTATATGCCCCCATTCAGGCAGACATTTTAAAAATATATTTGACGTAAAATTTATGATTTAAAAACTGAAAAATTAAGTCATTAATGCTTTCTGGAAGCAGAATTGAAGGCAAAAAAAATATATCAAAGTAGTATGGACTTAAATTACAAAAAACTTTTACATGAAGAAATCACGTCTAGACTTGGAGAAATGTCAATTCTACCTGTTACACAAACATACTTTATTAAGTAGTACAGAGAATAAAACCCTTTATTTTTTTGACACTGTTCTTAATTTTGCTCTGAACTTGTAAGAGTAATTGTAAACTTTTTTCATGATTTTCATTTTTGTCATAAAATAAAGCATATTCTGTTACTATTCCTGTCCTACCATATATATATCTCTCTCTCTGTCTCCTTGCTTCCACAAGTGTGTACACACAAACACACACACATACATACATAGACACAAAACCATATAACCCTATGTTCCATTTTTGTAAGGAAATGGAGTAGGCATCAAATGTGATGGCAGCACATTTGATAATTTTCTTTTTCTTTTCTCTGGAGAAATAAAACCAAAAGAAAAATACTACCTTAAGCCACCCCATTTAAAGAGCTTTCCATGGAATTTTAAAGTTTCCACTCAAACTTAAGAATCAAAGATCCTTAGACTACTGAAGAAAATTTCCCAAACTGAGAGAGATTAATAATGCATATAAATTAAAATAACTAAATTAAAATTAAATATATAAATTAAATTAAATTAAATTAAATTAAATTAAAAATAAAACTCTAGGGAATGTAGGAAAAATAAAACATTCAGAAGAACACTTGAAAAAAGTTTAGATTGACTATAAGATAAGCATTTGCAAAGAAATTTTATTAAACTATATCAGAGTCTGATATAAAATGGAGAGAATAAAATTAGGTCTTAACATCACAGATAATTTTGGAGAAAAATTATTTAATAGCTAGGTTGTAGTATAAAGTTGAATAAATATAGCAAAAGCTAGAACAAAAATATAGCTGTTAGAGAAAAATAATATACTTTAAAATTGGTTCAGAAGTTCTGAAAATTGTATGTATTCCAGAATGTGATAGCAATAACAAAAATGTAGAAAATTATTTTTCCTAAGAAATAATATAAAAGTTTTTGCAGCTAAAGGACCTATGCTGCTAGATTGAAGTTACCAATAAATGTCAAGATAGGTGAAAGGAAATGATATCCACCAAATGATATCACTGAGAAATATCAGAAGCCAGTTGTAAACAGAAATACTAAACCTTCCGGAGAAAATAAAATCATGTCACTTACGAGTGAGAATTAAAATTGTATTTCGCTGTTCACTGATACAGTGTGTGTTCAAAAACAATGAAGCAATTCTCACAAAATAAGTGAACACACTTTCATTAATGAATTCTATAACTGATATTTAAGTAAAATAAATGCATATGGCAAGAATAAAATAACTGAAAGGAGTGTCTTTTCATTGTTGTAGTAAATATAAATTTAAAAAATAAATAAAAGACAGTAGCATATTTAGAAAGTTATAATAATATTATAAACTTAGTATGACCCAAATTAAGAGTAGTTAGCCTTGAAAAACTTTATAGAGGGGCACCTGGGTGGCTCAGTGGTTAAAGCCTCTGCCTTCGGCTCAGGTCATGATCTCAGGGCCCTGGGATCGAGCCCCACATGGGGCTCTCTGCTCAGTGGGGAGCCTGCTTCCCCTTCTCTCTCTGCCTGCCTCTCTGCCTGCTTATGATCTCTCTCTCTGTCAAATAAATAAATAAAATCTTAAAAAAAAAAAAGAATAAACTTTAAAAAAAAAAGAAAAACTTTACAGCGAGAAAGGAGATTTATAAGGTTATTAATAAACACCAGGAATCCAAATGAAAGAGTAATCATATTCAGTATATTTTAATACAGAAATATTAATATTGAGTAGTAGCCTAGTGAAGTGACTAAGATCTGAAGTAAGTGGATAGTCTTATGAAACAACTGACTTCGCTAACAGAATGTGTTTGTGTGGATTTGTGTGTGGTGAGTGATGTGGTCCTGGTGTTGCTGTTGGTGATGATTAAGAGCGAAGAATCAGTAATCAGGCTAGTCTCACAATGTCAAAAGAAAAGGAACAAATTTAATTCTCAAGGCAAAAAAAGTGTAAATGAAGAAATTTATATCCAAGCAATTTTTATTGAAGTACACAGGCAAAGAGGAGACACTCTCACATATTCAAGAACTTCATTCACTAATAGAGTGACAGTGAAAATTTCTTTAAAAACAAAGAGATCTCCATGATAATAAAATCTTGCTAACAGATATCTGTGTGAATAACCCAGGATAAGCCACCTGGTGCTGAGCACTTGGCATCTTAACTTAGAGAACCAAGGTTAAATAACTGAAAGAAACGTTTATATAGGAAAGTGTCATAAACGACAAAAAAATAATGTTATGATAAAAAAGAGTGAAAGCAAAAATAATAAAGAAGGGTGGGGAGATGCTGGAGAACTCAAACGCAGCTATGAATTGCAGTGGTACTAATATTACCTTCCTTGCAAGAATTTACATTGAAAAATAATAGTAAATTAAAAATGTTATCGGGCTCTCTGCTCTGCAGGAAGCCTGCTTCTCCCGCTACCAGTCCCTCTGCTTGTGTTCCCTCTCTCGCTGTGTTTCTCTCTGTCAAATAAATAAAATCTTTAAAAAAAAAAAAAATGTTATTAAAATTTGTTTAGATTTCCTATGAATGTTTATTAATTGTCATCCTAAAATTAATGATCAGGAAAATTAAAGTAAAAACAAAATTAAATGAAGATGTAAAAGGAGGAGAACAATTTTATCAATTTTTGTATCATTTGCAACAAAAGCCAATAGTTCCAATCCCAATTTGGGAATCAAAAATACACATGGATGCATGTTACATAAATATGGATATGTTGTACAAACTTTGAAGGTTATTAAATACTAATTACAAACATTACACAGAGAGAAAAAGTAATTTATAAACCTTGAAGTAGAAAACCCCAGAGCACTAAAATGGAAACTCACATAAAAATATGCTAAAAGTTTTAACTAAATATATCTGCTGTTCCAACCAATATAAATGGGAGAAATTTAAATTTGCAAAGAAAAAAATGACTTTAAGATTAGCTAAATAACACAGCTCATCCGTACATATTCATGCCAGAGATGCATCTAAGAGAAAGTGTTTCAAAAATCTTTAAACTAAGAGCATGATCCAAAGAGTAAAAGAGCTCTTATGTCACATAATTTATACACTTAAAAATATAAATATAAATATACAGAAACTACATGGAGATATTGAAAGAAATAAATTCTTAGTCAATCCGACCCATTTTTTTGAACCCATGGTAAATCAAATGACTGAAATTGATAAGTAAATATAAATCATATCTATCTTTAATAATAAGAAATGCAATTTTATTTTTAAAGTTCATGAAATATGTTGTTTCTCCCTGATAGGCCTCAAGGTCAAATAAGTTTTAAAGTAAAAATAGCAATAACAGTTTCCAGTTTCATTCAGATAAAAGGAGAAATAATTAGCTGCAATTAAAAATTTTATATAGGCTACAGTTTGCAAATTAGAAATAGTAACTACGCTTAAAGGTATCAATATAAATATGGCATCCAGGAATAAACTTAGTGAAAATATACAAATGCTTTATGAACTTGTTTAAACCTTTACTGTATGACAGTTACAAAATTTGAATAGTCACTCATGTACTTGACTCGGAAAACACAGTATTACAGAGAACAATATCTGTGATGAGCACCAGGCAATGAATGGAAGTGTTGAATTACTATATTGTACACCTGAAACTAACATAACACTGTGTGTTCAGTAACTGGAATTAAAATAAAAATTGAAGGGACACCTGGGTGACTCCATGGTTTAAAGCCTCTGCCTTCAGCTCAGGTCATGATCTCAGGGTCCTGGGATCGAGCCCCCATTGGCTCTCTACTCAGCAGGGAGACTGCTTCCCCCTCTCTCTGCCTGCCTCTCTACCTACTTGTGATCTCTTTCTCTCTGTCAAATAAATAAATAATATCTAAAAGAATAAAAAAATAAAATTAAAAATTGAAAAAAAAATATCCTTTACAAATGTCTTTAGTACAGATTTCCTAAAGGCGAATATTCTGTTTTTGCTATCCTATAAATGTTCTTTTTGCACCGTTTTTCTCAAAAAATTATTTTGATGGTCCACAGTTCTAGGTTGGATTATTTTTCTCTCAGTTTTCTCTTTTCTTATCTTCTGGATTCCATTGTTTTGAAAATGTGTACCTCAATCTAATTGTTATTTCTCTATCTCTCTTGCCCTTTTTAATATCACCTTTAATATCACCTATTACCAAGGAAGATAATATTAGTGCCACTGCAATTCATAGCCGCATTTGAGTTTCTGATATACTATGATTAACATTAAAGTGAGTTGAAGTATGAAAAAAGGATAGAACAGTATCTGAATATAACTCACATACTACACAAATATGGTAGAGTAATCTATATGTGACTTGCTGAGAAGTAGATAAAAATAAGGTTTTTTCTCCACTTTGAATCCATTATTCACTCCCAGCCAGTTGGTAAAAAATGCCTTTGAAGGATGAGAGTAAGCCAGTATCTTTAAAGGGAATGATTGGTGTTTTAGTCAGTTCAGCTCATATAACAAAATGCCATAAACTGGATGGCTTGAAAGCAACAGAAATTTATATCTTATAGTTCTGAAAGCTGGAAGTACAAGAACCAGTAGAAGGACACTTAGGTTCTGTTGAGAACTGTCTTCTGAGTGGCAGACTGGTTTCATATGGCAGAGAGCAGAAAGAGGAAGCAAGCTTTCTCCTGACTTACGTAAGTATTAATCCTATTTATGAGAGCTCCACCCTGAACCTCATCTTAATTACATCCCAAAAGTCTCATCTTCTAATACTATCAGGTTGTGGGTTGATGGGTGGGTAGGGTTAGTCAAATTGAGTGAAGTGCTAAGGTGGTCAATGTAAGCTAAGGGTGGTCACCACTGGTGTGCATTGACAGAGTTGATGCTGGCAATGAAAGAGTGCAGATGTGTGGGTATCATCCACACAGAAGACGTCATCGCAAATTCCAACGGCACCAGTCAAAAGAAACTTTGTTTCCTTTTATCATGTTTCGAAAATTCAGCCCTGGAAAAGTTAGAAGCAGCATCTAGCACAGCAAGGGAGTCTCTGGAATAAGAACGGTGAAGGATAAGGTCTTATTTCCCTTTATTTTTCTTCAAAACACAAATGGATATGAGTCTTGTCTCAATTGTGGGTAGAGCTCTGTATAGAAAAATAAATTGAATGCTATTGAAAAAGTTAGTTTTGATTAGATTGTGCTTAGTAATCACTTCAAGTGAAGGTTTTCAAATACCTGTATATATTTGGAAACAACCTGGGGTCTACTTGAGAATTCAGAGGATATTGAAGGCTACAGGCTGGGCTGGAACATAGTGGTTGGGAATTATACAGATGTTTCCTGATGTGCCTACCAACTTCAGACATTGAATAAAACAGTTATAGGACTTATTATTATGGTTCAAGAGTAAATAAATGAACCAATAAGTGTCAGTATGTCAGAATAATACCACAAATTTAGACCATAAAAGACAAGCTGGATGTTGTTGATAAAATATTAACCAAAAAGCAAAGTTTCTAATGTGCAAATAAAAATTTAGATTAAAAAATTATGTTGATGTGGAGCCACCTGGGTGGCTCAGCTGAAGGCTCTGCCTTCAGCTCAGGTCATGATCTCAGGGTCCTGGGATGGAGCCCTGCATTGGGCTCTCTGCTCAGCGGAGAGCCTTCTTCCCCCTCTCTCTCTGCCTACTTGTGATCTCTTTCTTTGTCAAATAAATAAATAAAATCTTAAAAAAAATTATATTGTTGTGTAAAATATGAGAACAGATCAAAGAAACATAGATATAAAACACAGTAAAAACATGCAGTAATGCTTACCTCACCTAGTGAATCATAAAATTCAATTTTCCAGTTATACAAATTATTTTTAAGTTTTCTTTTTAAAAACAAAGTATCAAGGATTGATTAGTATATGAAGAAAGGGTTCTCTCATATATTCATTCTGTGTGTAGGCAAATTATTGAAAACTTTATGGATAGTGATTTGGCAATATCTAAAATGTCTCTAGTTCCAAATAGTGGCTGAGATAAATGAATATTTATATTAATCATCATAGTGAATTTGCCTCTTAACAAATTACCTTGCTTTTAAAATTTATGCGTTTGGAAATCTCCTAAATTAAATGATAATAAGGTGCTTTTAAACATTATATTGATATATAGTGGGTATTTTGTATTTCACTTTTATAAAGATCAGAAAAAGAGCATGACTTGATGAGTGCTACTTTTTCTCTTTTAAAGATTCATTTGTTTATTTTGAGAGAGAGAGAGTGAGTGCACAGAGGCATGCATGCTCAGAAATTGGGGGAGGGGCAGAGGGAGAGAATCCTCCAGAAAACTCCCCACTGAGCACAGAGCCCAGGCAGAGGTGGGGCTGGATCTCACAACCCATGAGATCATGTCCTGAGCAGAAACCAAGCTCAACGAACTAAGCTACCCAGGCACTCTAACGAACACGACTTTTGTTCTGCAGCTTGTAATGATCAAAATATAGTGGATGTATTTGACAGTCGACCATGTTAATATCATTTACAATCTCTAATTATTATTTTCTCTGATTTTTCATATAGGTTACTTCAATATTCTTTATGTTCCATGGATTTACCGGCAATAGTAAAAAATATTTTATGGGAAAAATTACTTTTCTCTCATTCTAGTCTAGCAGTTGGAGCTCTTATGTGTGTGTGTGTGTGTGTAAAAGAAATAACCTGTATAGTCACCTCTAGAAATTATAATCAAATATGCAGTGGCTAAAGACTTGAGTTCTAATCAATTCCAATGTTTTTACCTTTGAAATACAGTTTACAAATGTTTGAATATTCATAGTGTTTTTAACCTGCTTTAAATAAGAATAGCAGGAATGAAAACTGAATAGAATTAATTAATAATGAACATTTTACTTTGTTAGATGTAGATACTTGAAGAACTTGTCCAGTAGATTGAGAGGGATGACATGACATAGAACAGAATATTTTGTGTTGTATTAGAGAGGACTTCTGTCTCCTTTTCCTGCATCACGTATTTGGTTAACCTTCTATACATTGATTCCCTGCTCCAGTTGGGCTAGACCTAACACTCTTCCTAGGAACCTCACATGCTTTTTGGAACATGGTAGAGATTTAAGGCTCTCGGGTAGATTCAAGAAAGAATAGTTTTCTTTTCTCTTCAAGGTCCTTCTAGCTGGACTAAGAATCAAATTGGCATGAGACTGATCGACAGGAAAAAGTTGAGGAATCCATATAGACTTGAAATTCCAGATACAGTGAGGTAACATAATACTTTTATATGAGCTAAGGAGAGAGGTAGAACTGAGGATACAAAGTGGAGAAAGATAGGGGCATCTGGGTGTCTCAGTCAGTTAAGCCTCTGACTCTTGATTTTGCCTTAGGTCAAGATCTCTGGTTGTAAGAAGGAGCCCCACCTCAGGCTCTGGGAGCAGTCTGCTTGAGATTCTCTCTTTCCCTTTCCTGCTCCCAACACATGCTGCATAAATAAAAAAATAGATGATTGATAGATAGATAGATGATAGATAGATAGATAGATAGATAGATAGATAGATAGATAGATGATAGATAGATAGATGATAGATAGATAGATAGATAGATAGATAGATAGATGATAGATAGATAGATGATAGATAAATAAATAAAATCTTTTTAAAAAATGAAGACCATTAGCAGGAAAGGCGGTATTTGGAAAACAAAGGTTGACCTATTATGTTAATTAGTTCCTTAAGTAAAGAGGAACCTCTGTTAATAGCTCTCTTCCTGGTATAGCAGGCAGTTTAGGGAGAAGTAAAGAACTCCTTAGTCTGCTGGGTTTTTATTGCTTTTAACTCAAAACAATGTGCATGCCAAAGTGTCCTATCTTAGGGCTGCCAGCCCTTGGCCCATACAGTAGTGAAGTTTGGATCACAATATTAGGAGACCATTCAAAGTGAACGGAATACAATAGGCACAAAGAGGTGAAAGAAATCGGTTAAAATTGGCAGTAGAATGTCTATGTACAACCAAAAGTTTACAGGTTTTCTGGTTAGATCATAGGTAGAGGGGCCATCTTCTATTAAGGAAATGCCTGGATTTTGGATCCTTCAGGCGTGAATTTTTTTTTTAAAACTCATTTATTTACTTGAGAAAGAAAATGAGAGAGAGGGAGCATGAATGGGGAGAGGTCAGAGGGAGAAGCAGACTTCCCATGGAGCAAGGAGAAAAATGTGGGACTCGATCCTGGTATCGATCCTGGATCATGACCTGAGCCAAAGGCAGTTGCTTAACCAACTGAGCCATCCAGGTGCCCCATGTAAGCTTGGATTCTTGAGACACAAAGAATCCTAATTTGCAAATCCATTAATCAGGATGGGGGAAACGATCAGAATGAAATACTCTAACACTTTAATTATAGATTCCCTCTACTGGTCTGAATAATCCTTTAGAAGCCACATACTATGAAGTTAATAAAGTGGATATACTCCCATTTTCAGGTAAAATTATCTGGAAACATATAGAAATATTACTTTGAAATTTCTAATAATCAATCCTATGTTATTTAGAGATTTTCAGTCCAAGCATGATCTATTCCATCTTCAATCTGAAACTGATAATGTGTTGCTTGTGTTGTTGCCTAAGGTAATATGTAATATTCAGTCTCCGAATTTCTAGTGATAATTTAAGTGTTCCTAAAATTTAAAGATTTTTCCTCACATGCATATGTAAAGATCAATGTTCTCTTTCTCAGGATTGTAGTTTTTAAGAGAATTTAACATAAGGAATGAAAATCAAATGTGATTATTAAAAGTCAAATGCAGGTGCTAAAATATTAAACATTTTCTAAAACAAGAATTAGAGTATATATTATATAAGCTTTAGAAAGTAGCAAGTTATAAAAATTGTTTGATTTCCTTTGGAGTAAAAAACTTTAAAACTATGATAGGGTAAAATTAATTCTGTGATAACCCAAAAGGGCCTAGATTTTAATAGGATTCAACTTATGTGCCATAAAATAAAATAGATAAGAGAAAGAATGATAACATATATCTAACCTAATAAATCTGAGAAAAAGTCCAGAGAAGACCCTTTCTCAAGGGAATAAAAGATAGCTTGTTACACTTTACCTGCCAAGAAGAAGGAGAATGAGAAAGGCAGAGAATAGTATATAGCAGAAAATGTACTGTGTCTCTGAATAAAACTCATGATATTTCCAGAATTCAGAATTCTACCAGTTTAGCTAATTAGAATCAAAGGAAGTATTTTGGGCCAGATCTAGCTGATGTTAAAAATCTCATCATTTCCATCTATTTTCCTAACTTGAGAAAATACTATTTTTAACTGAAAAAAAAAAAATGAAAATGTATTTCTCTTTATTTTCTATCTTAAAAATGTTAAACATGTATATAATTTTTATATTTATATATTTCACTTAGAAAAAAGACTAGAAAAATTTCAGTGAAAATATTGACACCACAATTCTATAGTTATTAGGCTTAAGATATATTTATTTTTCCTAAAGAACTTACCCTCTTCCTTTCTTGTTTCCAGTTAAGTGGTTAAGTAAATTCCCTCACCTGGTTCTTAATAATATCAATAATAATACTAGTAGAGTGATTCCACCCTAGTTACAGATTTTAATATATTTTAAATTGTTACTGTTTCTCCTTCCTCTAGCCATTAATCAATTAAAAAGTTAATAAATTCGGGTACTTCTTAAATATTTTCCTTTACTTAGCATAAGCATACTTTTACATAGCATTCTATCTTTCTCCATTGCAAAAGCTGAGGTTTAAAAAAAAAATTCTAAATATGACAAACTGATATCCAAATAGACTTCTTCTTTCACAACTTTATGTCACAAATTTGTGATGTTGTGTTAACATGATGAAAATTTTGGGAATATAGGTATTGTCAGCAATCCGTGAAATAAATTGATTCTACACACAGACAGCATTCTCAGAATTATCAACAAAGCTTCAGAACATTTCCTTTCCCTAAAACATCCACAGATATAGTTTACAGAGTGAACCCTAGAGAAACTGAACAGAAAAGTGAGTTGAAAGCTTCATATTATTATAGAATTTCAAAATTTAAAAAAAGGCCATTAAATCAGTGTGACAATCTTCAAGAAATGTAGAGCATTATTTCCTCAATTATATTCACCCAAGATTTGTCCAATCTAGTTTTAAATGACTAAAGCAATGAGGCTTCCTCTAAACATCCTTTGGGATACTATCCCATAGCCTTATTCTAAGTACTATTAGGAATTTTGGTAGGTGTGTGAATTCTCAGGAGATTTTTATGCCTTGTTTCAGCAAATTGCTGTTCACAGATGACTTCATCAAAAAAGGTGTCTTTGTATAGAATCAGATGATTGAAAACTCATGCTGCATTTTGTATAATATTTGATAGCTATTACCATCCTGAATAACATGTACTTATTTCCATGACTCATTTTCTTCTATTGTGATTTTATATAGTTTGTAAATAGAGTTACTGTGAACTGTTTCATGATGTCTAAAAATGGAAGGTGTGGAAGTTAAATGCAATCAAGCAAGAAAGATTAATTAAAAAAACTTGCACCCTCAGATAGTTTTCAAAGATTGTGAGCATTTTATTGTTTCTGTGATATGACTACTAATTGTTATAATCTATTTGACATTCTTTAACAAGTTGTTTCAGGCAATAATAAGCATAGGCCAGAGAGCAAATATGTATTTGTATGTACTTCATGGACATACCCAGTTATATAGATACACACACATCTAAATATAAAACAAATATACATAAACACATTACCTATATATATGTGTGTGTGTGTGTATTTCTGTATATTTATCTTCCTGTATCAACAATACTATAATAATCACCGCTATGTAGACACATGAAGGAGAGGATCTAGATTAAAATATAAGTTGGAACCACTTCCACATTAAAATGGTAACTGGAGTCATTTAAAATAGATAAGAATCTCCCAGGACTAACTATAGGATTGTGGGTAAAAAGGAGGGGCATGGGAAAGATTCGTGGCTGTATCACATTGAAAGAAACTAAATGAAACAAGGAGAGTCTACAAGGAAGTCAAAATGGACAGATAAGAGAGGGGAATTTAGAATGAGATATGAATATCAAATGACAGTTTGGTGCTGATAGTACATAAATTTGAAGTCAATGAATCTGAGTTTGCACCTGCATCAGCTGTATGGCATTACCCAGGCTTCTAAATGTCTCAATGCCTCATTTTCATCTCCTGAAAAAAAAAAAATGGTTAAGTACATTGCAGATTTGAAGTGTGAACTAAATATAATAATAATTAAAGTTTTGTAAGATATAAAGCCACAATTGACATTATTTTATTGTGCATCTCGTTAACCCTATAATTAACATTTCTGTTAGAAATGTCAATTTGCAATGATGCAAATGAAGAATAAATTATTGGGGGAAAATAGAATAATGTGTTCAACTGACTCTAGAAGAAAGAAGTTTATATTTATATAGATTTTTGTCACATACATTTTGTGTGGTGCATTATGCTTACTGTAGAATATTTCCATTTTTTTTTTACTCTTTTGGTATTTAGCTCCACAAATGAACTCAGTAAAAAAAATCACATATAACAGGAAAGAGCAACACAATTAAATGCCACTACAAGCTAAATTTGATCAAAATATTTCACCATCTTACTTTTTGTAGATATCTGAAAATTCTTCTTAAATAGTAATAGTTTGCCCACTAAACATTATTATATTCCATATATACAAGTTTGAGAATGGCATAAATTTTGGTAAATGAATTATCCCATTCACTACGTCACTTTTGTAAGTATGATTCCTGCAATTTTGTGCCCCTACCATTATAGCTTTGTCTTTCTCTACATCCTCAAAAGATTGAACCATTAAGCTGAGTTAGCTTTGACTTTAAAGTGAGATTAAGAAAAAAAAAAAAGAAGAAGAAGAAGAAGAATAGTCCAGTTAAACTGTTACTCAGCCATTTGGTTAACAAAATGTGGTATTTATTAATTTTATTATTATTATGTACACTGAGTTTTTCTTATATAAGATTACTTTAGAAGAAAATCTCATGGTGTTTGTTTTTACATAAAGCTTAGAAAGGTCAACCTTTTTGGAGACCTCCCAAGTTATATCTCAGAATCCTATTATTTACATTTTTTCATAATGTTAAATGTCATTTTGTTTGCAGGCAGAGAACCAACTTCATTCCTCCATTATATTAATGGAATGAATGAAATTAAAAATGCATCATCAGATTAGTGAACCAGAGGAAGAGAATGCTTATTACTACTTTTAGTCACACAGCAAAACCCTATAGACTGGGAAGGTCAAATGTGTGCTACTGCTGGGTTGTGTTAGCACATAAAATGTAGAATAATGAGTTAAGACAAATTATGCACAGTGAGATAATGGTTTACGTTCTACATCTAGCTTACGGATTAGAGGAAAAACATACATAGTATGAGGAGTTGTCAAGTTACCTGAACTAAAAATCTTGTAAAGCTCATCTATCTCTACAAATTTAATTCGCTATGTAAATATTACATTCCCTGATGTTTTATATTTTACCATAATAGAGTAGCATATATTCTCAATTTGATTTCATAATTTACTGATATGCAGGCATTGCCAATTGAATTATTTATATTAATCATATTGAAAATAAGATCTGTTAGGAACATATTGACAGTGAAATCAGAAAGTGAATTTTAAATTCACATTTTATTGCTGGGCATACTGAAAATATAAAGAATCATGAATACTTAATTTATGTGAAGACACAAAATGTATCACCATTGGGCCTTATTTAAACTTCAGATATCTTTGATCATATCATGATAATGTTCATTTTGACCAGCTATGTCAAACAAAAGTGTCTCTAAATATCTTTATACATGTTGATCAATTTCCAGTTTATCCAGTTTCCTACAATCCCAAATGATTGGTCTTCTTTAGATGAATACATTATGGCCTCTTATAGGCATTGAGTTTAGCAACCTCATTTTTCCCTCAGAAGACTTGAAAGTATAGGTATTGTATATACGCAATCAGATCAAAAACTCATACATTGTGACATAAAGCATTGATGTGTTTACAGTAAGTTAAAGATGGTTAGACTATTTGAATAAAAACTTTAAAAATAGTTTTAAAAATTAAGCTATCTTCTAGAAAATTGGTAAGAACTATTTAAAACTCTTCCGGGGAACCTAGATAATCATTGATTTCCCATAGATGATTAATATGGTTTATTTATTTTATTTCTGCACATAACAAGATATTAACAAAGTTAATAACATTCAAACACAATAAATGAAAGCACAAGATCTATAATATTGCTTTAAAATAGGCACATCTCAGTGGATTTCTTGGGAAATAGAAATCAATTGCTGCCAAAAATTTCTCACTTGTCAACTTGGTTAAGTGCCAGAATATTAACTTAATTAAAATTAAGTTAATTTTATGTAAAATTAAGTTAATTTATCTCCAAATACAGTCACCTTATGAGGTGCTACAGGTTATGATTTCAACATATATATTTTGGGGAGGGGATGCATTTCACCTCATAATAATCTGTTTTCCCAAACAATTAGATACGTAAAAGAAAATGGAATAATGATTTTGTAACACTGTGTAATAACCAGGTATCAAAATCAGGTTGTAACACATCAATTTATATAATTTAGTTATAATACCTTTGTACTTTGTAGGTACATTGGTTGTGTGTGTGTGTGTGTGTGTGTGTGTGTGTGTGTAGTATCAGAGAGACCATGCCAGAGTCTCAACTTCCTATGTTATCTTTCAAAGTTTATCCTGTAAAAACTAGGTTATTATAAAGTTAAAATCTAATATTATATGTGATAGTTTGGTTTTAGAGCCTGATAAAGTTTGTTTCCAAATGAAAATTTACTTCCTTTTTTTCAATTCCAAGGTTATGTATTTTCCATTAGATTATTTAAACCAATGAAAACCAAATAAACAACTCCCTAAAAATAATTGAATTTTATTCTTTTTAATATATAAGGAGAAAAAAACACCTGAAATTTACATGCCATTACTGCACACTAATTCATTTTCAAATTGATGGTTCAAGTTAAGTTTACTTCATAAATTAGGACTGATGGTCAAGACATTAAGAACTGAGTTTAGGGGCCCCTGGGTGTCTCAGTGGGTTAAAGCCTCTGCCTTCAGCTCAGGTTGTCATTTCAGGGTCCTGGGATTGAGCGCCACATCGGGGTCTCTGCTCAGTGGGAGCCTGCTTCCCATCCCCTCTCTGCCTGCCTCTCTGCCTACTTGTGATCTCTCTTCTTTCTGTCAAATAAATAAATAAAATCTTAAAAAAAAAAAGATTAAAAAGAAAAAAGAACTGAAAGTGGGACACCTGGGTGCTCAGTCTTTAAGTGTCTGCCTTTGGTCATGATCCCAGTGTCCCAGGATAAAGCCCCATGTAGGGCTCCCTACTCAGTGGGAAGCCTGATTCTCCCTCTCCTACCCCCACCCCCCCTTGTGTTCCCTCTTTTGCTTTCTTTCTCTCTGTCAAATAAATAAATATAATGTTGAAAAAAAAAAGAACTGGGTATATAGAAGAGTGTGTGTGTGCACATGCGGGCATGCTGTATGTTTCATGGTATATACGTGTGTGCATTTATGTCTTCCTTCAGTAAGAAAACAAAGAAGTCAGCTCCCATATCAAATATCAGTCTTTTACTGGACCAATCAATACATAGTTTTCTAGGACTTTCTAATAAGATTCAATAAGGTAATATGACATATTTAAGCCCCTCAAGCTTTTGGACATACTCTCAAAAACAAAAAAAAAATGAGCTTAGTACAGAGCCCTGAACATACTAAAGTATTTGGTAAATGTTTATTAAATATAAAGATCTTCAAGAGTTACTGTGATGCTGGTAGCCAGTTTCCCAGGAATCTACCCTCTCCAATTAGCTTACAACAAAGCCTGCTCTTTTCTGTCTTCTGGGGTCAGCCCTTTGGTGAGGAGGGAAAAACGGGTGCACAATAGGAAGCAGCATAAGTGGAATACTGACAAAAGGAAAAAAGAAGCCAATAAACCAAACCAAGAATCTAATTTATCTTATGCTACCCAAGTCCCCTCCAGATCTAAAAGGGCAACTCCTCTCTGGCACTCAGAAATAGGAGGAAAGGATTATTGCTTGGGCGGAGTGAGATGACTGGAACAAGTCCTGAAATACGTTTCATAACATTCTGGGCTACTGTTTTTCTGATTCAGGTGGCACATCGAACAATAATGTTCATTTGCCTTTTCTTTTTCTCTTATTTGATGGCATAGACAGAGCAGCTAGTCTAGCAATGAGACTGAAGTTATCTCTGGAATGGGAGAGGAAAAGGGACAAGAGGAACATCTTCAAACCTGTGAATTAATTTTACTATTTTTGTAATATGAACCAGGTTTGTTTGCTGTAGTCTTGACTGAGAACTTATCAGTAATCATCAGACACTGTTTTAGTAAAAGTGTAAAGGTCATTTGTTGTTGTTATTTGGATGTAAAATGAATGACTTTATCTTTAAAACTGTAGATGGTACTTTGAGCAGATTGTCTCAGAGAATTGTCAAGATATAGATCAATTTGGGAGTTGGTGGCAGGAAATTAGAATGAGATACACAGCAAAGTGTCAACGACAGCAAATGTGCATATCTCTGCCTTTTTATCAGGTTTTTTTTTTTTTAAGCAACAAAAAAGACCTGGATAAACAGATATTTAGCAAAGAAAGAGGAAAATCCTGCATAGGATACACAAAAGGAGAGAACATCTGATGGAGTAAAGTTAAAGTTCTTCCAAATTTAAACACATGCATAACCTTAGTCCTATGTCAGATTTTTTTAAATGTATGTAACATTCAAATTAATTGCATAAGACAATTTTAGTAATTCTCATTTATATTTTTATATATAAAAATGATGAATATGTTCAGCAAACATTCAAGTAGTTTATACACTCTAATTTCTTAAACAGACGAAGGGAATTGAAAGTTAGTCAACACTTAGAAAATTGTTTCTCCCTGTGTAAAACAACAGTTTCATAGAGAACAATATCATAGGGGACATCCATGTTTCAGTTACTGTGAAATAACCAAGATCTCTGAGAAGGTGCAGTTAACAAATCAAAATTAAGGATAAAACCATGGGATAAAGTGAGTGACACCAAAGAGAGGAAAAGATCTTTGGAACTGAGTGAATGTAATCTTGGATGGATTATCTGTTTACATGGTTGTCAAGGGAAAGGTTGATAGTTAGAAAAATAAGAAAAGAGGAGTAACTAGCAGGTCCAGGCAGGGGGCCTGAGGGATGGTGGTGCTGCTGGGCTATATGCTGTGAGGGAGGGTAGAAGCCTCTTGTTGCCAGAGGAACTCCTTGGCCACAGTAAGAATTAATAATGTCTTTCTTCTTTGAGTGGATCAACAGTGTTCTCCAGAAATCTGGAAAACTTGTATTCTTGGGTTTGGACAATGCAGGCAAAACCACTCTTCTACACATACTGAACAATGACTGATTGGGATAATATGTTTCAACATTAGATCCAACATCAGAAGAGCTGACAATTGCTAGACTTTATTTTTTTATTTTAAGATTTTATTTATTTATTTGACAGAGACAGCACAAGCAGGAAGAGAGGCAGGCAGAGAGAGAGGAGGAAGCAGGCTCCCCACTGAGCAGAGAGCCCGATGGGAGGGGTGCCATTTCAGGACCTGAGATCATGACCTGAGCCAAAGGCAGAGGCTTTGGCCCACTGAGCCACCCAGGCACCCTGCTAGAAAGACTTTTACAACTTTTGATCTTAGTGGGCATGAACAAGCAGGTCAGGTTTAGAAAAATTATCTCCAAACAACCAATAGGATGGTCTTTTTGGTGGATTGTACAGATTATCCTCACCTCATGGAATCCACACTTGAGCTAAATATTTTAATGACCAATGAAACAATATCCAATGTGCCAATCCCTATCTTGGGTAATGAAAACAACAGAACAGATGCAATCAGTGAAGAAAAGCCCCATGATATATTGAGACTTTATGGATCGACCACAGGAAGGGGAATGTGACCCTAAAGGAGATGACTGCCTGCCCTGTGGAAATGTTACTTGTAGGGCGCTCAAGAGGCAAGGCTATGACAAGGGTTTCCGCTGACTTTCCCGGTATATTGATTGATGTCTGGACAGTGAAAACAAGAGTTTTACTTCTCTGGAGTGACCCTAAAAAAAAGATAAAGAAAAAGAAAAAAAGAAGAGGAAAAAATAAGAAAAGGGAGGAAGACTATAAAAAATAAGTTAAAATTGTGAAATAATGAGGGAAATAGCCTAGGGTTAATAAGTGACAGAGGAACACTGCTTGTAGCCTCTGTTGTACAACCACAATTCCAAATATTTTGTTATTATTATTATTAGATATTGTTACTATTATTGAAACAAAACTTATGCATACCAGAACTATTTTACAACATCTTTTTCATTCTCAAGTTCTCTGACTCATTTCTAGTTGATTAATTTTACCTTCTCTTAGATTTTTTAGATTTTGTATATTTTTGAAAGTATCTGTAAAAAATAGAATTATAGATAGGCAGTTATTTTCTTTCAGATCATTGAAAATAATTTCTTTGTACTAAGTTCTTGTTACCATGGTTGCTGTGGAAATTTAATAGTCAATTTAATTCTTCCTCCTACAAAAAGTAATCAATTTTCTCTCCCCACACCCACCTATTTCCATTCCACTAGCTGTTGCATTCTGGAGTTTTATTATGATGTGTCTAAGAATGAATTTATTTATATTTATTCTGCTTTGGATTTGCAGGCTTCTTAGAATTATGAGTTTGTGTCTTTCATCAATTTTGGAAAATCCTCAGACATTGTCTTTATATCCTGGCTCTGACCTGCCTTTTGAATTATAGAGTTCCAATTAAATATTTGTTAGGTCCTTACTCTACCCTGTATAACTTTTTTTTTTTTAAGATGCTTTGTTCATTTGAGAGAGAGAGAGAATGTGTATGAGAGGACAGTCAGGATGGAGGGTAGATGGGGAGAGGGAGAAGCAGAGCAGAGCAAGGAGTCTGATGTAGGGCTCAATCCCAGGACCCTGGAATCATGACTTGAACTGAAGGCAGACACTTAACCAACTGAGCCACCGGGCACTCCAACTCTCTATAACTCTTAATCAGCTTTCTATATTTTCTGTTTTTATGTTCTTCCATGCTACTACTTTTTAAATTTTTTCTCTCTAGCTGAATTTAATTTGCTATTAAAGTCATTTTTTAAATTTACTTATTTTTTTCATTTGTAGATCTTGTTTTATTTTTTAAAGATTATTTATTTGTCAGAGAGAGAGAAATAGAGCATAAGCAGAGGGAGAAGCAGGCTCCCTGCTGAGGAAGGACCCCGATAGGTGACAGGATCCCAGGACCCTGGGATCATGACCTGTGCTAAAGGCAGATGATTAACTGAGCCACCCAGGTGTCCTATAGATCGTATTTTAATCTAGGTTTTTCTTTCTGTTTTATATCTTTGTTTTTTAGTGAATCCTCTTCCCTGGCTATAGTTTTAAGCTGGCACTTAAAAATATAATAATCCCAGGGTACCTGGTCAGTCGGATAAGCGTCCCACTCTTGGTTTTGGCTCAGGTCATGATCTCAGGGTTTTGAGTTGGAGTCCTATGTGGGGCTCCCTGTTCAGTGCAGAGTCTGCTTGTCCCTGTTCCTCTGCTCCTCCCCCGCTCTCTCTCTAACATACATACATACATACATACATACATAAAATCCTCAAAAAAAAAAAATCCTAGTAAACATCATGTTTTATTCCTATTCCCATTCACGGTACTTTGTTTCCATAAGAGCTAGATTAATATTAATTGTATCCTGGTTATACAATAGTATCCTAGTTATACAATTACTAAAAATAGATGATCTTTTGAATTAATCTTAGAGTTAAGGTAAATGTGATTTCTTCCAGTGAGTCTCTGGTAGGTTCTGTGAGGCACTTATTATTGCTACAAGTTACACAAAAAGTGAATTCAGAATAGATCATAGACCTAAAGAGAAAATGTAAAACTATAAGACTTACAGAAATAAAAACAGAAGACATTGCTTTGACTTTAAGTTTGATTATGAGTTTTATATATACAAAAAGTAGAGTATATTAAAAAACTAATAAATTGTACTTTGTTAACATTCTCATGAAACAAATAAGATATGAGCCATGAAAAAAAAAAAAAGATATGAGCCATGGATGGGAAGAAAATATTTACAAATCACATATTTGATTAAAGGCATTTTTTCTGGATATAAAACGAACACTTAAAAAAGTAAGAAGAAAATAAACTACCCAGTACAAAAGTGGGTGAATGATATCATTAGACACTTCATCAAAGATGATAGATTGCAAATATGCAATATGCAATATATATATTGCATATATTGCAAATATGCAAATATATAAAGTTTCTCAACATCATTTGTCAATACAGAGATATAAATTTAAACAATAGTGAGATATCTTTTTTTTAAAGATTTTATTTATTTATTTGACAGAGAGAGAGATCACAAGTAGGCAGAAGCAAGCAGGGGGTAGGGAGGGGGGAAACAGGCTCCCTGCTGATCAAAGAGCCAGATGTGGGGCTCCATCCCAGGACTCTGAGATCATGAGCTGAGCTGAAGGCAGAGTCTTAACCCACTGAGCCACCCAGGTGCCCCAATAGTGAGATATCTTTGTGTACTATAGAATGGTTCCAAAATCCAAAACCCCCCCCCCCAAAAAAAAACCCCTTGATATTATAAAATACTGACAAGTATTATTATTCATGACTGGTTGAAATTAAAAATTGTACAGTCACTTTGAAAAGATCATTTGGCAGTTTATTATAAAGTTAAACATAGATTTATAAGACAATGTAGTGTTCATGCTCCTAGATAGCTAGGTCAAAACTTATTTTTGTACAAAACCTGTATGTTCATGCTTAGGGAAGCTTTATTGATTTATAATCACAAAGAACTAAAAGCAACCAAGATGTCTTTCCACAGATGAATGGCTATGCAAACTGTACTACATCCATACAATGCACTAACTATTTAGGGATAAAATAGGAACAACTTATTGATTTACGGATTACCAACAATCTTGGTAAAGACAAGCAGTTTAAAGGGCTTCTCCTCTGCCTTTTTGTCATTCTTTTATGAAAAATATCAGGAAAGCAATGTGAAGATTCTTCTGGATTCTAAGAGTATTCATAATTATGAACTCAAGAACCAAGGTAGTGTCTGTACATTCATTGAATCCACTTGAATAAACTTGAAACAGACTGAATTAACTATAGTTTTCCATATACCCCTGCTGTACAGGGCAGGGCCTAATGGTGGTCTAGATCACCTATATCACTCTTAGCTCAGATTAGGTTCCTATAGCTCTTGTAAAATGTAGAAATTCTCCTTCGTGTAGGAAAATCTCAGTCTTCCTCCTGTGTTCCTCCCTTTACTCCCACACTACAACCATACTACAACCATACTCAACAACACTGCCAACACCAGATATGTGTTTGTTTTGTTTTTCCTACAAAAGGCAACTCTCTGTGTACTCTCTGAGATAGCATCAAATCCCACAAATCCTATCATCAAAAGTTCAGTCCCACAAGATGGCCAGTCTCCCCACTTCAGATGTTGATCACAAGTCCAAGCTGTGATTTGTGCTTCTGACCAACCAGAAGGTTCTCACAGCCCCTCCTTGGGCTTGAGTAATTTGCTAGAGCATCTCATAATATTCAGGAAGGGTTTACTTACTGTTCACTGTTTTTTTTTTTTTTTTATATAAATATATGAGAAAGGATACACATGAACATCCAGATGGAAGAGATGCATAAGGAAAGGACTGTGGGAATGGGTCACAGAGCTTTCCAGGTATTGCCTTCTTTCTGCACCTCCTTGTGTTCACCAACCTGGAAGTTCTCCAAACCGCATAGTGGGGCTATAAATGGAGTTAATATTTGATCATGCCTACATGATGAACCCTACATAAAGATCTCAATAGTATGCATAAGAATCCACCCCAGTGGATGAGTCTTAGTAATTATAACACTGCAGCATGCCAGAAGTTATTATAGCCACTTACTACCACTGATGGAATCCTTACTGCTATCTGATGAAATTCCTGAATCTTAAACCAAGATTGTGCTCTCTGGGGTCACTTCTAATAGTAATGTCCTAGTCCAAATTTACTAAAAGTAGACTCTCAGTCAAAGATTATGTTACAAGTGGTTTATTTGAACAGTTGTTTCCAGGTACTACCATGAAGAAGTAGGAGAAGTAGAAGAGAAATAATAGAAAATTATTAATATTAGTTATGTAATTATAGTATTTCCTGGCTAATAACACTGATCTTACCTCCTAGGGGCTTTCTGATATACTGCATTGAATATACATCAGATTTGTTTCAGAAAGGGTGGAGGGGGAGAGTATTTACTTACCATCTCCAATCCCACATTGTTTGAGAGTCTATCCTTGAGTCTTAACTCTCTGGCACTTTATCATAACAATAACATTTATATCAGAGAGCAAGTGTGAATATTAAATAAGGCACTTTTGCAAATTACTTATCAAACTACTTATACAATAAGTTTCAATAGTAATAATTTTGCTGGGCACCTGGGTGGCTCAGTCATTAATAAGCATCTGCCTTGGGCTCAGATCACCACTCCAGGGTCCTGGGTCAAGCACCACTGGGCTCCCTGTTGGGCCATAAGCCTGCTTCTCCCTCTTCCACTCCTCCCTACTTGTGTTTCCTCTCTCACTCTCTCATTCTTTCTCTGTCAAATAAATAAATAAAATGTTTAAAAAAGTAGTAATTTTACTATTGTTAAAAATCATTTTTAAGTATCAGACATTTGATAATGATCAGTGTCAAAATGTAAGCACATATGCGTAATACTGTTCTTCAAATTACCTTACACAACTTCAGAGAAGTGTTACTTGATGGTGTGCATTTGTTTTCAAAGTTTATCACCAATGAATTTTTAGAAATTGGAGTTAATTTTTCAAGTTCAAACTTATAAAACATACCTGCTATAACTACATCTTTCAAAAATTTAGTCTGAGTTTCAAACAACAAGAGGAATATAATATCTTTGAATTCTAAAACAGCAAATGACCTTTAACATGTTTAACATGTTGTCTAAGTTTTTTGCCTCTAAGCTTTATGACCCATTGAGAATAAGGTTGCCTTTTTTAAAATTTATTTATATAGATTTGAGGAAAGCATTTTTAGAGTTTGTCTGAGTTAACATTCTTCATCTCAAAGCTACATCACATAAGCACTTCAAAACCTGGCCTTTTCGACTCCAACTCTCCTTTTCTCAGAGCAGTCAAAATAGAACAATATCCACCAGTTTGAAACCCAACATTTGTCCATTATTCATTCCGAGTTCTCTCAGTCTGTGTGTGTTCACATTTTTTCAGAGGGGTGGGGTCAATGTGGAGATTTATTAAGTAAAGATCATATAGAAAAACAAGTAATATTAAATAAATTAATATTTGAAGAGATTCAAGAAATCTCCAATTCTTTCTCTTTATGAATGAACAGATAAGAAAGGTGACTAAGTATATATATAACAAAATCTTTCGGGGCACCTGGGTGGCTCAGTGGGTTAAAGCCTCTGCCTTTGGCTCAGGTCATGATCTCAGGGTCCTGGGGTCGAGCCCCACATCTGGCTCTCTGCTCAGCAGGGAGCCTGCTTCCCCCTCTCTGTCTCTCTGCTTGCCTCTCTGCCTACTTGTGATCTCTCTCTCACTGTCAGATAAAGAAATAAAATCTTAAAAAAAAAAAAAAAACTTTCATCATAGTGTAGATTATATTATAGTTTTTAATTTGCATTCATTCTAATTGCTTTGTAACATTTAAATCTAATATTTGAGAAATTCAAACGATTTTAAAGCTAGGAAGTTTAGAATAATGTTAGTGGTAACAATTGAAAGGTATGTCTATATTGATTCAGGTAACTCTAAAATCACTTATTTATTATATTTTTTCAGTTTACAATTTCGTGAGAAAATTACCTCCTCCAGTTTTCATATTTTGCATATACATATTTATTTGGATGGTGATGAAATAATAAAGATTTACAGAAACAAATATTGTGGGGAAAATATGAAAGACTTGAATTCTTAATGTAATATTTCTGTTGTAGTATATCCTGTTCTTTGAAATGCATCCACTAACATGCTAAATCTGATGTTCATTCTCGATAATGTCTGCAAAGTAAAATATTTTTTTAAAAAAGAAAACAACCTTTATCTTGTATTTGTGTGTGTTTTATTCACTTCTACGGTAAAGTGTGGGGGGAGGCAAGATGAAAAGGTATTATAATGCCAAGTGGCAGAATTTGTCACAATAGCTCTCGAGTGTATAATAGAGCCAACAGGGAGATTAAATGCATCAGGACATATTTATATTGACAAAAGAGTCATTCTTTGTAGTGTTTAGAAGAAGGACTCTGCCATGACCCACATAACAAATTACTGTTGTCTGACCTCACTGAAACAAGCCTTTAGTGAAGTACATCCAGTGGAGCTGATATAGTAGAGGTTCTCTTACCACAACACTGCTGGAGGGCTGCGATTATTCCACCCCTCATTTCCTGGACTACTGAAACACTCGATAAAGAGTCTTATCACCTTGATCCCAGAGCTCTTTTACTATGAGACTGAAAAGGAGAGGCTGTGTTACCACAGAGTGGCATGTTATTTTATGAAGAGTTAAAAGACTACTGAATGAAAGAAAGAACTCCTACAACGTGAAGTAAAACCTTGTTTTTGTTGTAGCATATTCAGTCAGCAGTTTGCATTAAGAGTTTTGGGGTTTTTGTTGTTTTTTTCTCCTCACTTTGTGTTCTGTTATCCTTTCTATCTTGTGCACCTGAGTAGCCAAAAGCAACAAGTTGCTAAAAGGCCTCTCCCTTCAATCATCTAACTTCCACTTCAGATGTACAATTTATTAAAAAGAGAAGCTACATACAGTTTGTTTTATAACTCATTGCTATTTCTTATAGGTTATTTTTGTCTTAAAACCACAGTGTTTTTCTTATAATGGACTTATCTACAGACTTTTTTTTCCTTTTAATATTCACTAGGGCCTTATTAAGTGGACATTCTAATGTGATTGACTGCCCTGGAGCAGACGCATTAGACATGACTTTTCAAACATTTCCAGGGTTAGGAAAAATTTGGTTGTAAAGATTTATTTTATATATATAATATCAACATTTAAAACACTTTTTGAAACTCAATAAACTCAGCTCTTAATTAAAAAAAATTACAAAATAATTTTTCCAAAATGAAAATATGAGAATGTTTAGTTCTCATTAAGTATTTCCTGTCACTATAGCTGAGCAGGCAGTTTTATATTCACTTAGAATAACTAAAGTAATCTTTGGTAATTTTTCTAATAGCCAATAAAGAACTGAATCTTACACACCACCAGACAGCTTAAAAGCTAAGCTCTTTAATTGTTGTTCTTAATGTTCCATTTAATATTTTATGGCTGAAAGCAGTCAGGAGGAAAGCACTGGTTTATAATTTTCATTTTGAAGCGTATTTTTGCGGATTTCATTCTTACTGAATTGATTTTGCAAGAAAGTTGTTTCAAGCACTTTGTCCAGAATGCCTTAAATTAAATAACAATGTCGGGAAAAAATCCAGACCGATTAGTAGCCATAGGTGTTATCAAGGCTAAAACTCATATCTGAAAAGCTCTTTCTCACCATTATAACACCTTTAATGAAAGTGTGCAGAGTATTGCAGTTTGGGTTTATTATTGAGTTTTGATAGATGAGAAAAAATTTTAAAGCTGTATTTGTGTTTTCTAAATATTTTTTAAAAAATCATTTTTTTATTTAGATTAAGGAAATATTTTATATGTATATAGTCTCCCACCCACCTTTGAGTTTACAACATGTTGTAGATTAATAAAATACAGTTTGGAATGTGGAAACATGGCACAAAAATAAGTTAGAGATGGGTAAAACAACTTCAGTCAAGCTAGAGAAATATAAATCAACCTGTGATTGCCTGAATCATGTTCCCTTAAAATTCATATGTGACTATATTTGAAAATAAGACCTTTAAAGAGGTAGTTAAGATTAAATAAGGTAATAAAGAGGGGGGCCCATGTCCAATCTGACTGGTGTCCTTCTAAGAAGGGGAAGAGACACCAGGGAGGTATATGTACAGAGAAAGGGACATCTGAAGACACAGCAAGAAAGTGGCCATCGACAAGCCAAGGAGATAAGACTTAGGAGAAACCAGACCTTCTGGAACTTTGATCTTAGACTTTCAGTCTCCATAACTTTAAGAAAATAATTTCTGTTGTTTAAGTTACACAGTCTGTGGTATGTTGTCATGGCAGCCTGAATATACTAACACAAGAAAAGATAGAAAAAGATAAGATAAGAAAAATAGGTATTTTTCATAAAGATGATTTTTAATTTACTAAAGTATATGCATTTCAAAACACATTTATCCTAATTGTCTTTGATTGTGCTATTCAGAACTTTTTCATTAAATTTTAATAAAGATGTATCACTATAACAAGACATATTTACCTTACATAATTTTCATGGCATTTTAATCATGAGTAAGCTAGGTTGAAAAATATAAAAAGCATTGGCATTTAGAAAAATGTTGGGAAAAATGTACTTCTGCCACTTTTTTTGTGTGTTTCTAAATGAAAGATGCTATTACTTGCTATATAGTTAGCTTTTAACTTAAAAAAAAGAATGTGACTAGCAACTTGCCTATTTGCCATCTTCAAACTTGATTTTAGTAACCCTCCATTAAACCAGGCAAACTGAGGAAGAGCAGAATCTAATATCTTTCAAGAAAATTGCAATTTTTTTGTCCATTTGGTTTAGGAATAGCCATACAAAGTAGTTCTGCCCAATATCGCATGGATTAAAAACTGCTGAGATTCCTCAAGAAAGGGATATTTTTGTCATTGCAAAGAACAAATGCACAAGAAAAGTTACTCTTTTTCCTGCTACTCAGTGTGGTTGAGTAAGATCATGATTAATGAAACTATGACACTCATGTGTGAACATGAGTGGACAAACTTAAATGTGAACTCCCACATGTAGTAGGGGACAGTGAAAATATAGAAAGAATCTGGCCCTAGATGGCATTATTGAGTTGCTGAAATGACTAGCTAAGGAGTTGCCTGACCTCTGGATCTACATGATAGAAGAAAAACACAATCCTGAATTTAAACGATTTTTATTTTTTTTCTGCCACTCATATCCAAAGTACCCTGCTAATAATAGCATGAATATATTCAAAATTTACTATATAACAAGACTAGGATAATTTATTTGTATGCACCACCTTAATTAGTCAATCCAAAGTGCCTATAAAATATAAAATATTTTAGTCTTTCTCTTACAAATAAGGAGCATGAAAATCACAGTTTAGAAAGTTAAATAAGATGCAGATAAAAATCTAGCATAACTAACATGATACCTTTATTATTTAGAAATTGTCACATAAACCATGAGTTTGGTTTCTATACTTTCTAACTACTGATGATGAATGATTACACTTAATTCAATCTGACAACATTTTTGGATAATTTACTACATGTAAATTGTGTGGACAATAAAATAAGTAAATAAATAAAACCTGTACACCTGTACTCATATCACAAGATATTTAAAACCGAGATGAGAGAGAAGATGAATAAGATATAGAATAGTATAAATTAGTGAATATTATTATAAAATTGTCTGAATATATGCAAAATGTGACATGTGCCTAGTGGTGGGAAGGATTAATTCTAACCTTAATGATGGAGAAAATGGTTAGATGTAGATGGAAACACTGAATGCTACTTTTAAAGTCATGTTTAAATTTTCAAAAGGTAAATTAGAATTTCACTTGCTGGTGAAAAGAGTGACAAGGACCACATTTACCCACCCACCAGAAACAATTAAAAAAATGGGAAAAATATACGAAACAACAGTGCTTAACATATCAAACATCAGGAAATGAAGCATAGCTAGCTGTCCCTGTAAAAGCAGAAAAGAATGAAGTGAGTTTTAGAAATGTTCCAGCTTATGGACTTGAAAAATTTTCTAGGATGCTGAACAATGGAGCCCAGAAATCTCTGTCAGGTGATGGATGGAGTTTGAAGTCCTTGCAAGCCAAAGCAGCTAAAGTAAACAGGACCAAGCACCACAGAAGAGAGAGATGCACAGACTTCAGGGGTCTACAGAGGGTTATTTTAATAGTCCACAGGTATTTAGGGGAATGTGATCAGTATATGTATTTGAAGAAACTCTCGAAAGCAGGGAAAAGGACCAACTAAAATAATTACAGAAAACAGAACGCATGGGAAACTGGGAATAGTGCCAACAGCTAGAATAGAAAACGTCATTATTCAGGTAACATCACTCAGAGTACTAAAAAGGGCCTTGCCAAAGTAGTGTAGAAATACAGTTCTAGACGAATGAAGTTCTGGACTTGACTAATAAATCTTAAAATCAAGAATAGGAAAGAACGGGGCACCTGGGTGGCTCAGTCGTTAAGCGTCTGCCTTCAGCCCAGGTCATGGTCCCAGGGTCCTGGGATGGAGCCCCGCATCCGGCTCCCTGCTCAGCAGGAAGCCTGCTTCTTCCGCTTCCATTCCCTCTGCTTGTGTTCTCTCTCTCGCTGTGTTTCTCTCTGTCAAATAAATAAAATATTTAAAAAAAATAAAAATTAAAAAAAAAAAAAAGAATAGGAAAGAACCAGTTGTTCCCAATAAGTCTATTCAAGTTCTCAAAAAAAAAAAATCTCAAGAATATTTATAGAAATGTAAAACTATCAATACAAAATAAAGTTAAAATTCAGTGTCTGCATCCAATAACAATTAACAGACATGCAAACAAGCAGGGAAATAAAATCCATAACGAGAAGAAAAATCAATGAACTCAAACCGATCAGCAATAAGACAGATGATAAAATTAGTAGAAACATTCAAAGAGGCATTAGAACTTATTTAATATATTTAGGAAGCTAAAGATGAAAGATATTTAGTAAATATATGGAAGATATAAAAATACTTAATGTTGTGCACTGCCTGAGATTAAAACAGATAAACATTGAAGAAGAAAAGATTAGTGAATTTTAGGACATACTAACCATACTAATGGACATACTTCCAACTAATGTTGGAAGATGATTTTTTGTGGTTTCTTACATTATTGTATGTCCTTTGAGGTGAAGTCCCGATTTCAGGACTGTTGTTGTTCTGGACTCTCTTTGTTCTGGACTCTCTTTTCAAGGAAAATTCAGTGGTGAACAGATTTTGGAGATAGAGATAATGTTTCCCACTGGAGTAAACAGTAAGTACAGTTGACACTTTAACAAACACAAGTTTGAACTTAAGTGGTAGTGGCTCACACCCTTTTTTAAAGTAACAGCATTATTAAGATAAATATATCCATTTAAAGTGTATAATTCAATGGTGTTTAGTATATTCACTATTTTTAGTATCTGGATCACTCCTAAAAGAAAACCCCCGACCCATTAGGACTCATTCTCTATTTCCTCCAGCTTTGCCCCCAAACCCATACCAGCTTTAAGGCACCAATCCACTTTCTGTCTATAGATTTGCCTATCTAGACAATTGAAATGGAATTATACAAGTGTGGTCCTTTGTGACTGGCTTCTTTCACTTAAAATAATCTTTTCAGAATTCATCTTTGTTGTAGCATGACTCAGTAGCTCATTCTTTCTTATGTTTGAATAATATTCCATTTTATGGATAGATACTTTACTTATCCATTCATCAGCTGATGGACATTTGGGTTGTTTGTACCTTTTGACTATTAAGAATACTGCTGCAATGAACATTAGTGTACAGGGTTTAAGACAGTACAGTCATATTGAAGGTATCTCTGTATTTATGTTGGGACATTTGCAGCCTCTTTAAAATGAATATTTTCTAATATTTGCTGTGGGAATTTAACATGTCACACATGATTTTCTCTCTATAGATTTAAAAACATACTTTGTCCTTCAACTACTCTATTTAAATAAAGGCATACTATCATCAATGAGCTCTCTGTTAAGCAACCTAATCTAGTAAAATATTTTTAAAATATATTTTAAAAAGAGCAAGCTACATAAACTAAGAGCTCCATTCACCACATATGTCGGCCACAGAGTTACTGTTAAGTTTTCATCCTAACTATTGTCTGGAGTGCTTCTATTAGTGACATGGGACAGATGGTAAGAAGAAACACTTGGTATAAGTATTCTACATTTTTTAGCAAAATAGAAGATGCTGAATTTGGCATTTTCAGAATCCACTTTAAGTCTAACATATATTTAATGATTGCTGAATATAAAACATAATTCCATGGGCTGGAGTATGAGCAAGATAAATCAAATATGGTCCCTGGCCTCATACAGTATCATGACACAATGCAGCAAATAGGCATGCATAAAGTGAGATAGCCAGTTGATTGAAAAAGAGAAAGGAAGAAGTATGAGTGTAGGTTGAACATGATAGTATTCAAATCCATAATTATAAGCCTGGTATTAAGCCTAAAAAATACTTAGTATTCTGTATTTTCTAAATTCATTTGTCCATAAACCTTTATGGGGAAGGGTAATCTTTCATTATCAGTGAAATCAATTATTTCAGAAATAATTGTGAAAATGGTAACAAGATGTGTGCATTTATACATATATGCATATATACATACATATATAAACTTTATATGTGCTATTTCCCTTTATCCTTCTTTTATGATAACTCTTCCTCTTCCTCCCTTTTCTTTTCCTTCTGATTTTTCTCTGTCCTCCTTTTCCTTCTTATTTAGTTTTTCCCAAAGAGTGTATTTCAAAGTAGAGTGTACTCTTGTGTTAGAAGACAGAAGAGCATGTTGGATCAATGAAGCTTTAATGAAGCTATTTCCATCCTAGAGACATGATCAATGCAGAAGAGTTGACAGTGGTTTGGAAAAACCTTATAAAGGCTTTGAACACTGGGGTGGTCAGATAAGTATTCAATACAATATATGAACAATTAACCATATATAATAAAGGCTGTGGATATTCACTTTAGAAAGTACTGATGCATAGAGGTCTTCACCAATATGGATGACACAGACAGGGTGGAATATAAAAACATGACTTACCAGAATGATCACTCTCATTAAAAATTTTCCAATTACTCTGTCTTCCATGCATGTTGCTCAGAATCTCTATGAATTGCAAGGATTGTGTGTTCTTTTAGAACAATAGCATTAGTTGGGACAACTACGTCTACCTAAAGAATATTTTAGAATTTTGTGAGCATGTTTTTGATTACTAACATTTGGAGAGGGCAGTATTGCTATACACATTTTCATGGTCATGGCTGACTATCTTAAAAAGGATCATTAATCACGTGTGTGAAATGTTGCTTACTAAGACTACGTATAATTCACACGTAACAGTCAAGTATTTTTGCAAATTTTAATAAATAAATGGAATTTTCCAAGAATACAACTAAAATCAAGAGTAGCTTATATAGTTAATCCTTGAACAATATGAGTTTGGACTCTGCACATCCACTTATGAATTTTTTTTTAAAGATTTTATTTATTTGACAGAGAGAAACACAGCGAGAGAGGGAACACAAGCAGAGGGAATGGTAGTGGGAGAAGGGAGAAGGTGCCGAGCAGGGAGCCCGATGTGGGGCTCAATCCCAGGACTCTGGGATCATCACCTGAGCCGAAGGCAGACGCTTAAGGACTGAGCCGCCCACGTGCCCCATGAATGAATTTTTTTATAAATATAGTACATTGTACAGATAAGTGCTTTTTAAATCTTCCTTAGGATTTTCTTAATAACGTCTTTTCTCTAACTTACTTTATTGTAAGTAAGAATATAGTATGTAATACATATAACATATAACATGTAATACATATAATAGTGTTAATTAACTGTTTATGCTATCAGTAAAGCTTCCGGTCAATGGTAGGCTATTAGTAGTTAAGTTTTCAAGGATTCAAGTTATATGTGGATTTTTGACTGCTCAGGGGGTTTGCCCCCAACTCCCACATTGTTCAAAAATTAACTATATATTTACTGCCCTTTCTAAAAGATTTGAGTTTCCTAACCTTCTGTAATGTACTCCCTGTGTGTGCAGTCTTTCCTTTTCTATGTTACCTTTAAAGTACTGGGGCTTGGGAAACCAGTAAAAATGCTGTTACATGGACCACTGCTATTTCTGTTAAAATAAAGATTCTTTGTTCTTCCTCCAGGAGTCTTGTGTTTTCCACCACCATCATTATAGTGTGATAGGTTAAATTGTAAACTTGCAAGTGAAGTAAAATTTCACACCTTTCACAGTTTTCAACAGCTATGGTGCTAAAGATAAGAAGTCAGGAGGCTGGAAGAAACAAATTTCCAAAACAGGAAGGAAAGAGGCCTTGGAGAGCAGCCATTGGTATTTGAAAGAAATTCATGGAAATTGATAGTAAACATGTTAATCAAATAGTATCAGTAGCAAACAGTACCGCCTATTAATAAGGAGAAATTGGAGAGGTAGTTACAGATTGAGTACTGGGAAGCATGTTTAAAGAACTGATCTGCAGGCCAGTGGACTTCCTTGGCAGTTTGGTGTGCTGCTCCAGGCCCAACTTTTCATCATTTATCGAAGATTCGTCCTGAATGAGCAGAAGTTCTTCCCCCTTTCAGTATTTCAGTCAGTTGTTTCAGAAACAAATCTACCACTAAATGTAAAAGGAAGAAAATCTGTGGTCACTATAGGTGACCAAGTTCTCCATTAGAAATTTAGTTAGTTCACTTGAGAGATGAAGATGCAGAGAGACAAAGAGGCAACTTTGTCTCTGTGGACAACCTTTCCCTGACAGACATACTTCTGCGGGGAAACCATGGATAAGACATTGACTAGTACTCAGCTGCTTATTGCCCCAAATTGAGTTTCCAGTGCTAATGAAGATTACTCGCTGGAGAATGAGAAACTGACCCAAAGGAATATAAAAAAATCTTTACGTTGATTCCTCATGCTCTGGAAAATTCACCTAAGTTTTAGATGAAGCAATAATGTCTGAAGTGTTTATAAATTTGATCAAAGCCATGAACTCATATAGCTAAGAAGCTCTTTGAAACCAAAGCACAAGAAGCATGGAACAATTACATAATCAAATTGCTTAAAAACGGTGACAAAAGGAAAATCTTTACAGCAGCTACTGAGAAAAAGACACTGGATACTAAGGAACAAAAAAGGATAATATATTTTTCACTAAAGGCAGTATAAGATATAAGACTTATGTGCTTAAGCATGTTCTGTTGAAAAACATGCTTAAAATATTGAAGTAAAAACAAACATCAGTCAACTTTGAATGCATTACCCAGGAAAAATACCTTCAAAAACAAATGTGAAATAAATACTTCTTCAGACATACGAAGATCAAAAGCTTTCATCACCATTACACTTCAATTACAAGAAATAAAGGAATTTCTACATTCATATGAAATATTATACTTGTCATATTTGATGGAAGTCTGGATCTGTACAAAAGATTGGAAAGCTCTGGAAAATCTTAAAACAGATAAATATAAAGGCTTTATTTTTTAAAAGATTTTATTGATTGATTTGACAGAAAGAAAACACGCATGAGCAGGGAGTGGGGCAGGAAGAGGAAGAAGCAGGCTCCCCACTAAACAGGGAGCCCCATTAGGGGTTCCATCCCAGTATCCTTGGGATCATGTCCTGAGCCGAAAGCGGATGCTTAACCCGCTGAGCCACCGAGGTCCCCAAGATAAAGGTTTTAAAATTTAATCTTTTTAAGAAACAATGAACTAATTAAATAAAAAGTGATAATGTTGCATATATATTTGTTAAATATGTGATAAAAAGAGAAAAACTTGTGTATTGTTTTAAGGTTTTTATATATGTACAGTTGTATATATCACTTAAAGTTAGACTGAGATAAAATAGTGATAATTCTATAAATACACACAAAAATAATACAAAATAGTAATAGTTAATAATCCATCAAGAAAAAATAAAATGGGATCATACAAAATATCTATTTCTTCCAAAACAGAAAAGATAAAAAAAAAGTACAAAAACATATTGGACAAATAGAAACCAAAGAGCAAGACAGTAGATTTAAAACCAATTCTATCAGCAATAATTAAATATAAGTGGTATACACATGCTGTTAAAAGGAAGGGATTGTCAGATTGGATAAGAATATTTTTTTTTTTAAAGATTTTATTTATTTGACAGAGAGAAACACAGCGAGAGAGGGAACACAAGCAGAGGTAATGGTAGCGGGAGAAGCAGGCCTCCTGCCGAGCAGGGAGCCCGATGCGGGGCTCGATCCCAGGACTCTAGGATCATCACCTGAGCCGAAGGCAGACGCTTAACGACTGAGCCACTCAGGCGCCCCTGAATAAGAATATAATATCAACTGCACATTGCCTACCTAAAGCTTACTGTATAAAGATTCAAAAATTAAAATAAAAGATGGGGGGAAAGTTTACCTTGCTAATGCTAACCAGAAAAAGATGGAGTGGCTTTATTAATATCAGAGAAAGTATATTTAAGAGCAGAATATTGCAAACTATAATGAAGATCATTTCATAATGACCAGGGGGTTAATTTATCTGAGACCATTGAAGAGCAAGTTTAATACTTCAAAGGCAAATATCAGCTTCTCTACTTTAATAAAATGTGATTAGATAGGCTATATATGTCCTTTCCAAACCTTAGAAAACTATAGGTGTGAGATCTATATTTAGAAATTCAAAGACCTATACATAGATCCTGTAAAATAATAAGAAAGTCTGAGCTCCTAAGGATAAGAAAAGCAAAGATAGCCATTAAAAAAAATAGTTGCTAGATTTAATCCTGCTGTAAATACCTGTATCACTAATATTACTATTCATTATTTGTGGTCAACTATCATCTGATCATATTAAAAGTAAAAAGAGGATTTTATTTGACACAAGTTGTTGAGAGGAAACCACATTATTAGAAATCTGATCAAATCATTTAAGTGATTATTTTGTCCAGGTCAGGTTAATGACTTCTTTTCTACTAAAAATAAGTTAGCATAGTTGTCTTCTTGGAAATCAGTTTTTCTTCCTAATACTGGCTCTCAAATTACTGAATTTGTCACAAGGGCAAATAGATGGATTAAACCTTGAGAATTTAGTCTACACTAGTTATTGGAAAAATAAAATATCCACATTTTTCATAAGATTTGTCTTAACTGAGACCAGAAACAATGTTTTAAAATATATATGAAAAACATTATAAATTATTTGATTAGCAATGAAGTATTGATTATGCCTTTAGAGTTGTTTTTGTCAATTTTTTTCTAATTTGTAATTTATGACCATGATGTATTAGGAAGGGAAAATTCTGGAATATTGAAATAACACTAAAAGACAGTATTGGGGATTATTGTAGCTAGCTTATGGTAGCATAAAAACAATCTCAAAACTCCAGTGCTTTCATCACCAAATATTTCTTGCTCATTTCACAAGAGGTTTTCTGTTTAATTTTGCCTCTTCTAGACTCTGCTAGGCTCTGTGAGCTCACCTGAGTTATGCTTGATCTGGCACAATATTATCTTCTCTTTTCATGATATAAAAGATAAGAAATGTCACAACTTCAGAAATGTTGCTTTAATGGTAGAGGGTGAGAACAAGAAGGGTGAGCTGAAATACATGGTACTTCTTAAGATTTATCCAAAAGTGATTCTTTGTCAGTTTGCCTCACAATCCATTGGTCAAAAAAAAAAAAAAAAAATCATATGAGATGAGTATAACTCCAATTAGAAGTAAGTGAAGAGTAAGGGGAAATATTCCAGTTAGTTGCAAGAATATTATAGACTTTTATAAATCTTAATTCAACTTTGAAGAAATTAGGAAAAGATTGCCTTCCGATGATTTATCAAATAAACTTTAATCCTCAGTTTGCATATTTATTCAATATTGTAGATATATGTATAATCTGTACCCTGTCTCTGTTGAAAATACTAGCTGAATGTGTTTGAGGTTTTGGTAAAATATATGAGAAGATAAAGGTGAATAATAAGAATATTGGAAAAGTTAAAAGTGGTCTCATAACAAGAGAAGTCTAGACAAAAATGAGTAAGCATATGATAATATGAGGAGAACCAATACAATGCTAAATGTCCAGAGTATAGCCTATGAATAAAAGAAGAATTGGTGGAAGAGAAAGCCTTTAAATTGTTTTATTAGGAAGTTCAGGAAAACTTTTTCACAGAATTTTGAGTTTAGGGCATACTTTAAGAGGGAAGAGTTAGGTAACACAACAAAATTTTAAGGCAGGCAAAGTTTATATTCTCCAACAAAACAAATTGATTAAACAACTATTGAGCAGCCATAATGTGTTAGAATTTTACTAAAGGCTGTGGGTAGAAAGATGAAAAGAACGCATCTGTTTAATTTACAAATGTATGATTCTCACGCATTCATGTAATCTATGAATCTCATAAATTAGGTAAAAAAGATAAGAAAATAAATTATAACATAAAAATCATGAAAAATTATATTTCATATTAGCAGTTTATTCTGGTTTTCTATAGATTTAGATGATATGGAATTGATTATCCTCCCCAATGTGCAAATGCATCATGTAGAATGTACAGTCATTAGGCTGATTGCCTTTAAATTATTTTCCCTAGGGGCACCTGGGTGGCTCAGTCGTTGAGCCTCTGCCTTCGGCTCAGGTCATGATCCCAGGGTGCTGGGATTGAGCCCCGCATCGGGCTCCTTGCTCGGCAGGAAGCCTGCTTCTCCCGCTACCATTCCCTCTGCTTGTGTTCCCTCTCTCGCTGTGTTTCTCTCTGTCAAATAAATAAAATCTTTAAAAAAAAAAAAAAGAAATTATTTTGCCAAATAGGGAATAACTGTAACCATCTTCATTCTCATATTTACTTATAAAAATACTTAAAAATGTTTTTTCACTCATGTCTTTATAATAATCTATTTACACTTCTAGATACATGTGTATTTAAAAGTAAACTTATGCAAACAAAATCTCCAAATAATAACCATTATATTTAAGTATAGGAAGAGCTTCCTTATTGTAAGTATGTAAGGGACAAAATTGTAAATTATTTCTGTTCTGGCTTCTGCATCAAATCTGATTTTGTGTCTCATGGAAATGCAAACTGGAATGTTATCTCAGATCAGGGTATCTATAAATAAGTTCTGACAATTCTTAGTCTCAAAGTTGTTGCTCAAATATCACTAATTACAATTATTCTCAACTGCATAAAACATTGTAACGCTCGTTTTATCTACTACTGTGGTTCTTAGCTGGGAAAAGAATGATTTTTGCCAAGTGACATTTTGTCACCAAAAATGACACTTGACAATGTCTAGAAAAATTTTGGTTGTCATAACATGTGGGTGGTGAGGAGTACTGTCATCGAAGGATGTGGTTAAATATCCTACAGTGCAACAGGGCAACCCCCCAACAACAAAGAATTATCTGAACTTGAGTGACACTATTGTCCAGATTGAGAAACCCTGACAGATTGACATCCCTTATGTGACCTCTGCTATTTAACCATCTTATTCCCTTGTTTGTGCTCAACTAGGCAATGGCTTTTTTTTTTTTATATGTCCTTCTACCCATTCCATTCAAGGATCAAGATCAAGTCTTTGATCCACATCATACATTTCTTTAGCACATTGATGAGTTCGGCTATTTAGTTTTAATATAAATCCTTTTGCCTGATGACTATATGGCTAAAATATTTATGTGATTAAAAACACTTTATGATTATTGAATAATATTATTACTGAATAATATATCCCCATTGCAAAAAATAAAGAAAAAAATAAAATATTTTACTAATTATAGAAAGGCAGATGTATTTCCAGACACTATTCTAAGGGCTTTGCATACATTTTTTTTTTACCACACTATGAAATATGTCCTGTTGCTCTCATTAAAGTTGTGAGAGTGAAGAAACTAAGGCACACTATTGAATGAATAATCAGTAATCCTGTATTTAAGTCCAACTAATTTGCCTTTAGACTAGATAATTTAGTTTATTGATTGAAGATAATCACAGTTAATCAATCTCTCGCGTTCTCTCCCCCTTTCTCATATGCTGTCTCTTAGGTTGAACAATGTGAAGGTCATGCCGTTTGAGCATAGGAACTATTTCATGTAGTTCAACATAATGTACTCTTTTATTCTTCAAAAGTGATAGATCATAGACACATTTTTGTAACTTTTATCATGTAATTTAGCATGAGTGTTTGTTGACACATTTCTAACTATAATGGCAATATAATATTATATATATTATATCATATCATATATATGATATGTATATATATAATCATCACTATAGCATAATTAACCCACAAATCTTCAACTGTTTGACATTTAAGTCCAATTTTTTTCCTAGTGTAATTTTTAATAGTAAAATTGCAATGGGGATAGTTTAGCATAAAATTTTTTAGGACTTCCATAGAGTTCAGATAACAGAGTTATTGACATTCTTTGATTGTTTAACTTCCTTAAAGGCATGAATAGTAAAAAGACTTAATTATAGTGTAGTGTGGGTATATATGTTTCTTGTCAATTCTGGATACTATTCTTTTCTCCTTATAATTTTTTCATCAAAAATAATATATTGATTTTCAAAACCTTTTAAATAAGATATAGACAGAATAGAGAATGGTTTATATGCTAAATATTGAAACCAATTAAAAGTTAAAATATTTATGACAGTAAACATTTAAATACATTATTAGAAAGCTCAAAACCATAGAACATAACATTTTAAAACTGGCATTTTATATTGAACTTTAATAGAAGTTAAATATGAAATATAAAAGTAGTGCTGATAGAATGGAATTGTTAAGTGCTAAACTTTTGGGAACCCAATAACCGGATTTACATTTTTCAATACTAAAAAATGTTTAGGATGGTAAAATACGTGTTCATGTATATTATTTACACAAAAGTAAATGTTCATTAATATCTCTGCTTTTTCTCCACTAAATTTTGTTTTATACTATTTGGCTTGATTACTCAAATTTCTGGCCTATTTCATTAGCTGAATATTTTCAGAAATTAACTATTATTTTTCAATTCCAAAAATGTGAAAGTATTTTATATACTCTACAATTTGATGCTATGCCCAAATGTTAATATGCCCATATTTATCTTTGCCAGTTGAGGCCGTCTTAGTTTCCACTAATAGAAAGCACTAAATGCTGGGGTAGGGAAAGGAATGGGAGGGGAATATAGAATTTAGTGCTATTGCTATCTGCTTGGTCTCATCAAAATCATGATAGCATTTGTATATTTTCTTTGCATAAATCCCTATTCAAACCTTTAGCCCATTTTCTATTTGGATTATTTGTTTTTTGCTATTGAAGTTTGGGAGTTGGTTATACATTTTGGAAATTAACACCTTATCTGATATACGGTTTGCAAATACTTTTCTCCCATTCTATGGACTTTTATCCCATTCTACAGACTTTTCTCCTATTCTATATGTTTCCCAGTCACTGTTGGTTGTTTGAATTTACTAATCAATGAACAGAAGGTTTCAATTATGCAAGATGAATAAGCTCTATAGATTTGCTGTACAACATTGTGGTTATAGTTAACAATACTGTACTAAAAATTTGTTAAGACACAGATCTCATGTTAAGTGTTTTTACTAGAATAAAATAAATAAATTTTAAAAAGCATTATACCCAGAAATGACAATTGATTCAAATGCCAAACTTCCCCACAAGAATGTACTTGATATAACCGCATTACAAATCACCTCTCTTTCTTAAAAAAAAAAAAAAAATCACCTCTCTTTCCTGAAGATGGATTTTCAACCCCAGAGGGTCCCAACTTCAAAGCCCTGCTATAGCAATTCCAATTAGATGGTGCTCCCTCTCCAGAGATCTGAGTCCCCATTCCACAAATGTTAACTGATCGACAACTTTGTTTTATTTATTGTTTTAAATTCCTGGTTTAGATATATCAGTAAAACAAACAGAGAACAGCAAAGATCACTATCTTGATCTTATTTACATTTTAGGAGAGGGCAGACAACAGATCCATAGATATAGAAAATAAGTGAATTATATGGAGTCTTAGAAAACAATACATTTTATGAAAAAACAATAGAGCATGGAATGAGGTATTAGGAAAACCAAATGTTTGGGGGCAGATGGAACAATTGACACTTGCAATTTTAAATAACAGGGGGGATTGGGTTTCATTGTAATGCAATTCTTTAGGAAAGGCTTGAAAGAAATGAAGTTGTTACCAGCATTGTATCTGTGAAAAGATCACTGTAGGCAGAGAAGGCAACTAGTGTAAAAGCCTTAAAGTGAGAGTGTGTTTTGTGTGGCAAAAGAATAAGGAGAACAATGTGGCTGAACAGAGAAGGTAGTGAGTCCAGAAGGGTATAAGAATGGGGATGGGGATTGAAGCCAGATTATGTGGGACCCTTAATAACTTGAATTTGAATAGAATCACTTTTATTTCTCTGTCAAAAATACACTGTAAAAAAGTGATAACAGAATAGATTAGTACTGTGACAAGGAGCACAGTACATTCCACTGCCCACCCCTACTTATGGCTTATAATGCAGAGAGAACCAAATTAAAGGGATTTTACAACTCCTATACAAACAAAAAAAAAATATTGAAATAACTCAAGTTAGATTTGATGATGCCTTGCCTTATAGTGGCAGTAGTGCTGACTGTGAGAAGTGGTTTGATTCTGGATATGTTGTAACAATAGAACTAGCAATATTTCTTAATGTATTGTATATGGATAATGAGAAGAAATAGAAGAAGAGTTGTGAATGACTCCAAGGCATTTGGCCCAGGTAACTGGAAGGATGGCATTATTATTCATTGAGATAAGAATGGCTACTTAAAAGCCAGTTTGGATGGAAAATTAAATGTTCAGTTTTCAGTGTGTAGTATTTTAGAATGTTTATTTTTCATCCAATTAGTAGTATCAAGCAGATAGTTGTATTTGTGAGTATGGTGTTTGGGAAAAAAAAAATTCTAAAATGGAAATATAGACCTAGAAGATACTGATACACAAATGATACTTAAGATCAGAAAATGTAATGGGGGTGCCTGGGTGGCACAGTCAGTTAAGCATCCAACTCTTAGTTTCGGCTCAGGTTATGACCTCAGAGTTGTGAGAATGGGCTCCAAGTCTGGCTTAAGATTCTCTCTCCCTCTCCATATGTCCCTCCCCAATCCTATGCTTTTCTCCCCCCCCCCCTTTCAAATAAATAAATAAATCTTAAAAAAAGACAAAAAAAAAAAAACAGAGTAAGTGTAGACAGAGAAGAAAAAGGGTATCTCTGAGATTAAAATGTGAGGGAGAAAGAGGCAAACCAAGAAAAGAATTAAGTATATATTTAACTTGAGTAAGTATGGAGAACAGCATAAAATAAGGCTAAAAGTTTATAGGATCAATGGATTGAAAGTCCATTAGTGTGGGAAATAGATGCAATTGATTTATGAAAGCAAAATAGTTGGAAAACATAAATTTTGATCAGAGACTAGGACACATAAAATTGACACATAGGTATTTTTGAAAGTATAGGAAAAATCTTTTTAAACTCATAAATAGCCTAAGAGATAAAATCTTCCAAGTATAACTTGAATTCCTGTTTTTCTTTAAAATAATGAGAAAGTGGATTGATGGCATTGTGTTCTAATATAATAAGAGATAGGTTATATATCAGCTGTGTAATTTATATATTTCTAAAATGTTATTCCAAGGGTGGAGTAACCTATTTGAAATTGCAAATTGGCAACTGATGGATAGTTTTCTACAATAGCATTATTATGTTTTAAAGAATTGGGGTGAAAAAACTTCACGAAAATGAACAAAATAATATGTTCATTTTTTCCAAACTCTTTATTCTCTAACATAAAAGACTGCTCAAATTCAGTCCTCATAGTATCTAATAAAATGAACTGAAAATAGAACAAATTAAAAATAGGCACGGCATTAAAATTTTGAGTGTTAACTGTGGCAGGCTCATATTGTAAGTTACATGTGCATACATAGAATGCTAAAATGATATCTTTCATACAAAATGTTATGTAAATTATATTGACTCTGATAAATATAGTGTATTTCTAATATATTTATCTATAGCATAGTGTGTATTTAGAATGTATTTATCTGTAACATATAAAAATGGTATAAATGTCTATGTGTATAAGAGTCTACTCAAATAGACAGGAATGAAATATCTCTATAAAAACATAAACTTTGGAAATTACTCCACAAAATAAGAAATTAAGAAAAAGTTAAGAAGAGATAGAATAAATTGGAATCGTAATTTTTAAAATAATATAGATATTTTATTATTCAGCACTGCTAATCCTAAATAAATAGCCCTAACCACAGAACATAAAAATAAAAGAAACAGTGAACTGCTTGTCATAACACTTTTTTTTAAAGATTTTATTTATTTATTTGACAGAGAGAGAAAGAGAGAGAGAAAACAAAAGCAGGGGGAGGAGCAGAAGGAGAGGGAGAAGCAGGCTCCCTGCTAAGCAGAAAGCCTGATGCAGAGCTCAAAGCTCTATGCAGAGCTGGATCCCAGGACCCTGAGATCATGACCCGAGCCAAAGGCAGAGGCTTTAACTCACTGAGCCACCCAGGCACCCCTCGTCATAACACTTTTAAAATCCTGATAGTAAACTGGAAAAGAGTAGTGAAAAAATGTTCAGGACAATATTATTTATTAGTTCTTTTTTAATTCAAAGACATATGTTAGCAAATACTAAAAGATGATTTATCATTATTGTAGATTAATAGCAGTTCTACACTGCTCCTTTTATTCATATCTTCCAATTTTGATTTCAAAGATTTTTTTCCTCAAAGTGTAGAGTTCTCTCATCTCATGAATCGGAGCTATCCTTATGACTTACTTTGACTAATGCAATACGGTAGGCAGGATGCAATATTTCTGAACTCAGGCCTCAAGAGGACTGGGCACTTCCAATCTTTGTTTTAGACCCTTTCTCCACCATGGGAAAAAGCCCAGACTTGCTTGCTGGAAAATAAGAGGTAACATAAAATGAGCTAAGTCTCTGTTTGTCCCCAGCCAAACTCCACACATGTGACAAAGTATGTCTTACATTAGCAAAGTTAACTCTTTGACCCACAGGTTTTATGAATCAGTTTAACTGAGCCGAATTAAGATCAAAAGAGTTCAAGAGTCCAACTAACCCATAGATTTGTGGACAATACCCATAAAAGGTTATGATAGCTAATTCGTGTTATTTGTTTCTGCTTTTGTTGTAGTAAAATATAGGTAAAATAAAGTTAAGCCTTTTAAACCTTTAAGTGTATAATTTTGTGGCATCAAGTACATTCACATTATTATGTGATTCTCACCACTATCCATTTCCAGAACATTCTTATCATCCAAATTACTAAACAATACTTCTCCAAACCTTCTCCCAGCTCTGAGTAACCTATATTCTACTGTCTAAGTATTTGACTATTTTAGATACCTCATATTAATTGAATTATACACTTATCCTTTTTTGGATGGCTTATTTCACAGAGCATAATATTTCAAAGTTCATCCATATTGCAGAGTGTATAAGAATTTATTTCTTCTTAAAGTCTGAATAATATTTCATAGTATGTATATGTCATATTTTGATTATCTGTTCATCTGCCAATGAGTACTTGGGGTATTTTCACTTTTTGGCTGCTGTGAATAATGCTACTATAAACACTAGTAAACAAATGTCTGCTTAAGGGTATGTACTTGCTGGATCATTTAGTAATTCTATATTTATTGAGGAAATGCCATACTAGTTATATTCCCACCAGAAATTCACAGAGAATTTTTTGTTTTGTTTTTGTTTTTGTCATAGTAGCCAGCTGAATTGGTATTTTGAAAATTAGAAATACTTGTTTTATTACCTAACGTATGGCCTGTACTAGGGAATGTTCCATATGCAGTGGATAAAATGTGTACTCTACTCTTGTTGTGTGGGGTGTTCTGTATGTCTGTTAGGCACAATCATCTTACAGTGTTATTCAAGTCCTCTATTTCCTTATTACTTTTCTATCTGTTCTCTCCATTATTGAAAGTCAAGTATTGAAGTGTCCAACTATTGTAAAAACTTTGCTCCCCTGCATTATGTCAAAGTTTGTTCCATGCATTTTAGAGTTCTGGTGTTAAGTGCATATGCTTATATTTTTAATTATCCTTAGTGAATATTGAAACTGTTCCCATTTGGGGCGCCTGGGTGGCTCAGTCGTTAAGCGTCTGCCTTCGGCTCAGGTCATGATCCCAGGGTCCTGGGATCGAGCCCCGCATCGGGCTCCTTGCTCCGCAGGAAGCCTGCTTCTCCCGCTACCATTCCCTCTGCTTGTGTTCCCTCTCTCGCTGTGTTTCTCTCTGTCAAATAAATAAAATCTTTAAAAAAAAAAAAAA
>CM053607.1:15481003-15506288 GCA_028646535.1 Procyon lotor
CAAAAACTTAGTTAATATTTTAACACATTCTGCTTCATTTCTTATTCAGATACTATAAATCAAGGGCATAAAATTTGCCTTCCCCAAATATTTTATGTTTTGCTATAAATGGCCAAGTTTTATTTGTCACTATCTCTTTAATTTTTTAAATTATTTTTTAAATTAGCATATAATGTATTATTTGTTTCAGAAGTACAGGTCTGTGATTCATCTGTCTTACACAATTCACAGCCCTCACCATAGCACATACCCTCCTCAATGTCCATCATTCAGTCACCCCATCCCTCCCCACATCCCCCAGGAACCCTCAGTTTGCTTCCTGAGATTAAGAGTCTCTTAGGGACTATCTCTTTCATATTACAAGGAAGATGGCATTTAATTTTAGGTGAAGATTACTATCACTTTCATTGAAATGCAAAATATACCCTATTACCTTGGATATATAGATTACTTATCAGTTGTTATTGTTGATAATATATCCTCAACCTCCTGTGCTAATTATAACACACCCAAAGTTATTAATTTCCCTTTCCTAGAGAAAACTAAGATGGATGTGTGTAACTGAGAACTAGAAAATATGTTAGCTAAGCTCATGAGGACATGTCAGTAAATCCATACCCTTGCACAATTCTTTTCCACTTGTTTAAAATAGCAAGATGTGATACAATCATTAACAGAACTAAAAGATTATAGCTACTTTAGAGCGTATTAGAGTCAGAAGCAAAAGCACCTGTATTAAAAAAAGATAAATAGAAATCATTTATATTTTATATAGAAAAATTTATATATCTTAGAAAAGATAAATAGTAAATATCCAAAAATTATTGAACTCAATATAATATTATTCAAAGGTTTAAAAATCACTAAGTATCTTGAAAATTATGTTTTATCTGATTTATCTGATACTCTAAGACCTATTTTGTACTGATATCATACATTTTGTCACAATTATAATTCTTTAGTAGTCAATATAATTTTTCAGTTTAATCTTAGTATATATTAGTAACTGGAGTTTATCTAATTCATAAATAAGCATTAGATACTTGAAAGTTTAGTGTAACTAATGGTTTTATGAGATAACCAACTAAATATAATTTTTAAAATGAAATGTAGGTTTTTAATTCCCACACTGATTAAATCATTTCAAAAGAATATAGGTATTAATTTATTAACTTTTTGACAAGAACAACAACAAAATATTGTGCATATCTGGTTTGTCCAAAGATTCAAGTTAATTATATAAACTTAGATGTTTATATAAAAATGTATCTGATCTTAGAGCACCTGGGTGGCTCAGTGGATTAAAGCCTCTGCCTTCATTCAGCTCAGGTCATGATCTCAGGGTCCTGGGATCGAGCCCCGCATCTGGCTCTCTGCTTGGCAGGGACCCTGCTTCCCCCTGTCTCTGCCTGCCTCTCTGCCTACTTGTGATCTCTCTCTCTGTCAAATAAATAAATAAAATCTTTAAAAAAAAAGTTTAAAAAAATGTATCTTTCTGTCAGGGTGATTTTGTTTTAAAGTTTACTATAAATATCATGCTAGCAAAATGGTAGTATCAGAAGTCTTACTAGTGCTTGTTCCTCCAAAGAAACACAAATTAAACAATGATATATGGATCAAAATACCTTTAGAAGATATCCAAAATGCAGCCAAGATCTTGTATTTGGCAGACAACTTCAAAATTACTTAAGTACAATTTATAAAATTCTAAATATAAGACTTGCCTACAAAATAAAAGGAATACATATCAAAACCCTTTAGTTAATTATAGAACAAGTAATAGTTTAAGTTCGGTCTAAGAAGGAATTAGAAAACCAGAAATTAAAAATACACTCCACCAGTCAAACGTGTTAAAATTAATTTGCTTATATATACAAAACTGGTTAATATATTTCAGGGCAACAATGCCAGTATTTTTGAGTTATCATTTTTGTCAGACAGAAATCTACAGAGCAACATTTGCACTTTAATTAAATAATTAATTCCAAAGTCAAACACAGGTAAATATTCTTAAAGGCTTAAGTATTCCTTGGGAAAACATTGAATGAGGGCTTATGGTATTTAAAGGATGTATATATTCAATTTTATTTCTAAGTTTGAATAATTTTCTTAATATAAAAAATATATATATACTTAGTCTAATGAAATAATAGGTGATATATAGAATTAAATTTTTATGCCATTGCTGAATTGAATATTTCTTGACATATTCCATAAGAGTCTTCTTATCTAAGAGAAGCAATTTTGGAAGATATAAGAAAAAACAATAATTGTTAGAAAATTATTACACTGAAAATTTATTTGGGATAGCCAAAATTTAGATCAATTATAAAAATTTCCATATGAATATTGGCTCATGGTTTGTTCATAAAAGATACGTGTGTACATAAATTAGCCTCCCTCAGAAAACAAGAATAATACTGGACAGTATATGAAGAAAAAGTTTTTAGACTTGGACAACATGCAGAGCAGGGCTGTGATCTCTGAAAGAAATGGAATTAACTAAGCCCTGTGATTAACCTAGCTTACATCTAAAAGCAATTTCCAGGTCATACTAGAAGGAGGGGAAAACTAACCATCAACAGCGATCTCACTGAGTTGGGAAGTGGGAATTTCTTTTGGGGGATGATGAGATGTCTAGTGTTTGTGTGGCAGAATATCAGAGAAATGAAGAGATGAAAAGAGACAGGGCTACAAAGACCAGTTGTTGGGTCTTCTTGAATCTTTTGCACTGGGTTCATTTGTGCATAGTAAAGAACTCTATGAGGAAGGTAAAAGAGCCATTAGTAAGCAGCTGGCCACATAATTTCCAGAGGTCATAGCTTGCTGGCAATAGTTCAGTTTCAACCAGTGGAAGGTGAGAGACATTGTAACATACAAAGCTTTGGAAAGTACCCAAAAGAGTAAATTTTAATAAGAGGACTAAACTAAGGACTAGAAAAAAGATTACAGTGGACTCACCCTAAGGAAATGTAACTATCCCTCAGAACAACGGGCTGCTTAAAATATAATCTATGAGAAATTATATTAGTTACGAAGCATGCTTAGATATAGACTTAGGAAAAATGTACTGGCGATAGGCCTCTGGGTGAGAGGACGGTATACATCCTTGAAGCTGAGCAGCTGGGGATGCCCTGCTTGCTCAGGGCAGAATGCTGCCTGCTTCATTTCCCCGCTATCTCCCCTTCCCCAGGAGTGCCAGCTGTCAGTTAGTTGGTAATTTGCTACTCCATATTTTTAAATTAACTTATTTTGAAGGACATTTCAACTGAAGCTAATGATATTTTAGTTAATGCTTGTGCCCATTTTTAAAATCATCATCTTTTTTGCCAACTGCATTCAAAAATTTTAGGTTGGAGATATGGCTACAGGTATCTGGATTGAAATGGAGACAAAATTCCTTTAAACATTGTAGTCAGGGAACTGAGTGGTTGCATGATCTGTGGAACATTAAGATATGTCTGTATTGATTAATTATATAAGATATACTGAGCCACTGGTAAAAGGTGATTGAATGTTTCGTACAGGAGGGGAGACAATTTTAGTCTACAAAGGAACTAAGAAGTTTGATGACAAAAGAGTGATAACAAAATAACTGTCATTCTTTACATATGATAGGTTCCTTTATATATAAAACTCTAGTTTATTTCAAGCACATAAACATCATTATATATGCACAAAAATTTCATACAAAAATTATAGTATTCTATTAAGAAATATTACAAAAATATTAATTGATAGCTCTAATGCCATTCAGATGTTAATTATCTCATAACTGACTTATAGCTTTAATGGAATTTCAATCAAGTGGCCTAATAGAATTTTACAAAAATATTGATATTCTGATTCTAAATATATCATGTGAAGGACAATGTAGGCCAGAATAACTAGGCCACTTCTGAATAGGAAGAATGAGGGGTGGTGATGTGTTATTCTAGATATTAGGACTTATTGTGAAACTATAGTAATTAAGATACTGTTGTATTACTATTGCAGAAATAGAAATATTCCTAGTAAAGCAGTATAAAGAGCCCATAAAAATACCCAAGTTCTCTGTAACTTTAATGAAATATGTTGCATGCCGTATCAGTGGAGAGAGGTAGTTTTCTTTAACATGTGGAATTTTAAAAAGAGATTATGTGTGTGAAAATAAAATATTGAAGGCATGCCATATATACACATATATCTAAGCTTAAAATAGATTAAAACCTTAATGTTGATTAAAAAAATCCTTCAAATATATGAATAGAAAATATGGCTAATGTCAGGGTAGTGAAGTATTATTTTAAATTACTAATTAAATGAAGAATATATGAAAATTTAATTATGTTCAAATGAAGACTTCTTTTCATAAAAAGACACCCTAAGGAAATTTCATAAAAGATATTATAAACTTGGTAAGGATGTTTGCAATTTTAAAACCAAGAAACAATTACTATTGAGAATATGTAAAAGACTCTTACAATTTCATAAGAAAATCAGAAGTAATAAAAAAATAAAGAGAAAATGGTTAAAAAGCATTAACAGACATATCCCATGAGAAATAATCACATATGGCTAATGTGTAAATATTACACATTTTTGTAAATATTTGAATAGATATTTAATATGGCTAATGATCAGAGAAATTCCAAATAGTACAATTATCAAATAAAATTTTATACCCATTTAATTGACAAAAATTAGAAAACCATATGTATTAGTCTCATATTACTGCTACTTAAAGAAATACCAGAAACCTAGTAACTTAAACAACATGTATATAAATGAAATCATATAGTATTTGATTTTGAATTTGATTTGAATTTGAATTTGAAATCTTTCTCCGGCTGACTTATTTCAACTAGCAATATATTCTCTAGCTCCACCCATGTTGCAAATGGCAAGATTCAATTATTTTTTGTCACTATAAAATGTAGTCACTCTGGAAGGTAGTTTGGCAGTTTCTTAGAAAATTAAGCATACTCTTACCATATGATCTAGCAAACATACTCATAGGTATTTACTCAAATGAATTAAAAACTTATGTCCATATGAACCTTCACTTAAATGTTTATGATAGATTAATTCATATTTGCCAAAACTAGACAACACAGAAGTCCTTCAATAGGTGAATGTACAAACAAATCATGGTGCATTCATACAATGAGATATTATTCTAGTAATAAAAATAAATGAGCTAACAAACCAAAAAGGCAAGGAAGAATCTTAAGTGCATGTTGTTAAGTGAAAGAAACCAGTGTGAAAAGGCTACACACTGTACGATTACAATTATATGATATTCTGGAAAATGCTAAACTATACAGACAATAAAATGATCAATGGTTGTCAGTTCCAGGGGTTAGGGTGGAGAGAGGAGATGAACATGTGGAACACAAGGGATTTTTAGGGTAGTTAAAATATTCTGTATGATATTTTAACGGTAGATGGATGACATGCATTTGACAAAGCCCACAGAACTGTGAAACATAGAGTGAACCCTAATGTAAGTATGGACTTATATTGGTTCATTGATTGTAATAGTTACCATAACAATGCAACACATTAATAATAGGACAGAATGAGAGGAAAAGGAAATGGAGTAAATGAGGAACACTGTGCTTCTTGCTTGACTTTCCCATACACCTAAATCTACTCTAAAAAAATAAAGACTATTTGTTTTATAATATCAGAATTAAAAAAAAACCTAAATATATAATTTATGATCCTCTAGTTGAATAGCAAACTGGTTACTATTTCTTTATATCTAATCATGAGAACTTCCTAGAGTATCTTAGGAAAATTACCGTGTTAATAGCTAATCTCCTGCAAAGCAGTTTATCCTGCCAAAAGTAAAGGCCCAAAATCTAAAATTTTTAGAAGTGATTCCTCTAGGAGATAGGTTATCTGAATGACCTATTATTTAATAGCCATATTTTTTGCTCTGCAACTGTATCCCCTCAGCCTGATCCTGACCTCAGTCCTGTGACTTGCTTTGGTCAGTGGGACGGAATAAATGTAACAGAAGGCAAGACTTGAAATGGGACTTCCTTATTTCTGGCACTGCAAAAAGATCAAACCCTGGCTGGTCTACTGGGCCGTGAAAGACCACATGAAACAGAGACAAGTGAATCCCAATCTATTTGAGTCCATTCTACAATAACCAGTCATCAGCACATTTTCCAGCTGACATAAGACACGTAAAGAAGGCAAAACAGATCAGCTACGTCTGTCCTGGCTTTGTAAAACTACCCAGCCAATGCTCAGATTTATATTTATTGTAAGCCACTGAGATTTTAGTGCTTTCTGTTATACATTATTGTGTCAGAACATCTATTCAACTCTTGTTGAAAAAACTATTGCTTCTGTATATTACTGGAACTGAATCAGAAATTAAGAATTTAGGAACTTTCTATGAATTACAAATTTGAGACTGAATTTTATTTATATGCAACTTTTTTTAGATAATAAAATGCAAATAATTTTGCATTTATATGCAACTCTTTTTAGATCAACTATATATTTCAGACCAAAGTAGAATATAGTATCTAAATACTTGGCATAAATTAATAGTTTGTTTAGAAGGACAATATGCTCATATTAATTTCACATGGAAAAAAGGAGACAAAATTACAATAATTAATTAGTTATCCCCGAAGCAGTAAAATATAGCAAATATATACTGTAATTCTTTTTTAATGAAGTTTACAACAAATACAAAAGTTAAAAATAAAATATTACAATATATATATATATTATAGACAGAGTTATGTTCCTCTAAAATTCATTATGTTGAAGGCTTAATCCTCAACATGTTTATATTGGAGGTAGGGCCTGTGAGGAGGTGAAAAAGGTCTAATGAGCTCATAATTGTGAGGGCTTAAACTAATAGGGTTATTGTCCTTATAAGAGGTGGAGGAGACACTAGAGTTTTCTTTCCCTCTTCCATGAAAAGACCCAGTGATAAGGCACCTAATTTTCAGCTATCAACAAACAAGAAAGAGAATTCTCACCAAGAACCCAGTTGGCAAATACCTTGGTTTTAGACTTCCAGCTTCCAGAACTGTGAGAAATAAATGTCTGTTGTTTAAGCCACCTTGTATATGATATTTTGTTATGCCAGTTTGAGAAGACTAATATAATACAAAAATAAAAATGTGAATGCAAATCTTGGGAATGAGTAAATTCATAGATATTTACATTCACTTTTTTGTTTGTTTTGGATGTCATAGTTTTATTTTTATTTTGTTTTTCTTTTGCATTATAATCATTTTATTCACTGATACAGGGTCCCTAAACATCTTTGGGTTCTTTCCCTTCTTCCAATCCTATCTCAGATCTTCCAGATCAACACCTCATGTTTAGGTCCTAGAACAACAACTCCTCACACCCTTCTTTCTGGCTCTTTCTCTCCTGGGCTGAAACAGAAAACTTTACTCAAAAGAGCAGGCCATACTAGAACAAGAATATAGTGAACGCACTTTCATAGACAAAAAGAAATAAGATAATAAATGATAGGCACATAGAAGGTTGTGTGTGTGTGAAGTATTTTTTTTAATTATTATTATTATTTTTTATTTGAGAAAATTGGTGCACCCTTTAGTTTGCTGGATGGTGATTTAGTGCATGACCTTTTACAGTTTATTGTATTCTCCCTTTGTTGGACACTGGGCCTGTTTCCTAGTTTGGGAATATACCTGCTATAAATATTCTTGTATAAAAAAGAGGCTTTAGTAACAATTTTCACTTCTTCTAACTAAATGCTTATGAGTTGAATTGCCATACGTTCTTCCAAGTTTCTGTACTCGCTCTGGTGGCCTTACATCTTTTCCTATCTTTTAAGGTTATTTTAGTTTTTCTACCAAGTGGTCAACTTTCTTCCTTCTTTCCTCCCTCTCTTACTCCCTCCCTCCTTCCCTCCTTCCCTCCCTCCCTTCCTTCCTTCTTTCCTTCCTCTTCCTTCCTTTCTGTTCTTTCCTTCCTTCCTTTTCCTACCTCCCTCCTTTCCTCCCTCTCTTTTTCTTTCTCTCCCTTTCTTTCTTTTTCTTTCTCTCTTTCTTTCTTTCTCTTTCTTTCTTTCTTTCTTCCTTCCTTCCTTCCTTCCTTCCTTCCTTCCTTCCTTCCTTCCTTCCTTCCTTCCTTTCTTCCTTTTTTTATTTTCACTGGATATAGAATCCTAGGTAGAGTTTTTTGTTATTGGTTTTGTTTTGTTTTGTTTTTGTACTTTAAAAATTCATTCAGGGACACCTGGGTGGCTCAGTCGTTAAGCGTCTGCCTTCAGCTCAGGTCATGATCCCAGGGTCCTGGGATCGAGCCCCACATCAGGCTCCTTGCTCAGCAGGAAGTCTGCTTCTCCTGCTACCATTCCCTCTGCTTGTGTTCCCTCTCTTGCTGTGTTTCTCTGTCAAATAAATAAAATCTTAAAAAAAATAAAAAAAATCATTCAGTGATGAACATTTTTTTCTTTTTTTAATTCTTTTTTTAAGTTTTTATTTAAAGTACAGTTAGTTAACATAGAGTGTAACATTCATTTCAGGAGTAGAATTTAGTGACTCATCACTTCCATACAATACCCAATGCTCATCACAAGTGCCCTCCTTAATGCCCATAGCCTATTTATAGCCCATCCCCTCACCCACATCCCCACCAACAACCCTCAGTTTGTAAGTGAAAAACATCTTCAGACGCATAAATTATTCTTGAATTACAGGGATGATGACAGCATGATTCTCACCATAAACTTCAAAGCCCCAGAAATAAGACTAAATGAGTCATCATATAAGGATATCCAAATGTCTGTACCAGACCTTAGAAGCTTTCTAAGAAACTTCTAGGAAAACTACTAATGTTTTTAATAACCTCACAGTAGACACCCAGGGCCAAATACAACTATACTCATTAACTATAAATCAATAGAAAATACACATATGGTGTTTCCTCTTCGATCAACAATTCCTAACAATGCAAAGAATGTTAAAAAAATATTACTTTTATTATTGTAATACATTTTTTAAAACATGTTATGACATATAGTGCATTATTGAAAGTTATCCTTAAGTGAAATAAGATGGGATCAGGAAGGAGACAAACCATGAGACTCCTGAACTCATGAAACAAACTGAGGGTTGCTGGAGAGTGGGGAGGTAAGGATAGGGTGGCTGGGTTATGGGGTTATGGACATTGGGGAGGGTATGTGCTATGGTAAGTGCTGTGAAATGTGTAAGCCTGGTGATTCACAGACATGTACCCTGGAGCAAATAATAGATTAATATGTTAATAAAATATTTAAAAAAGAAAGTTATTCTTTAAATAGTAATATTTGATGTAATTCAAGCTATTTTTAAAATTACCAACATGAATTACATTTCTAATGATCTTTGTTTATCCCTTCCTTCTGCTTAACAAATTTCTGTTAACATTTCTTCTTGAATAGTTATGCTGACAATGACTCCTCATTTTGTTTGAGAAAGTTTTTTATTATTTTACTTTATAGAAAGATATTTTCCCAAGTATAAAATTTGAGCTTTCTCCTTAACTTTCAGCTTTTTAAATGTTATTCCATTGTCTTTTTGTTTATAATATTTATTAGAAATATGTTGTACTTCTTAACCATGTTCCTCTATATATAATACATCTTTTTCTTTAAGTATATGAAATTGCTTCTCTTTGAGTTCTATAATTTGAATCTGATATGCCTAAGTTTAGGGATTTTTAAAAATCCATCCTTCTTTTCGCATGAGGTTCTTGTATCTGCAACTCTGTGTCATTAACTTTGGAAAACTGTTGTTGCATATTTATTTTTAGTTATTATTTATTCTGTCTTTTTTCCTATCTATAGTGTTCTGGGATTCTAATTACATGTATGCAAGATCATTTGATATTATTCCACAACTCTTAGATACCCTATTGTCTTTTATTCACTCTTTTCTTCATAGTGTTTGAGTTTGTATAATTCTTACTGACATATGTTCACATTCAAGCCAATTATTTATTTCATTGACTATTCTGAGTCTACTCATGAGCCTAATACACTTTTACTTAGTATCTTATTTTCAAATTTCTTCATTCCTTATTAATTTTTGTTAACTTTTCATCTCTCTGATGAAATTATCTACCTTATCTTGTATAATACTTACCTTTTTAAATTAATTTTTGTTTCTTTTGCTTTCTTATCTGATAGCCTCAACATCTGTCATATATGTTTGATTTTAGTAATTTCTTTGTCTCTACAGACTGCTTTTTCTTACTTTTTTGTATGCCTCAAACTTTGTTGTTGTGTAGGACAGATGCTGATACACACACACACACACACTCACACACACACACACGATGCTAGGATTTGATCATGACTTCCTTATTCTAGGCCTTTATTTTGCAGGTTTAGGTTAATATAATTTGGGCTGAGATTAAAGTTACTTGTTTCTCTCATTATCTTCTCACTTAAAGTCCAGAGACTTCAAAATTATTATACCATGTCTTATGTTTTAGTTGTGAGTTAATTTTCCTAAAGGAGTCTTCTATTAACATCTCCTTGTTTACTTTTTCCATTTGTGCTATTCCTAAGACAGAATCTGCCTCTTGTATCTTCCAACTCTATTCCTCTGATATGTTTCCTCAGTGCTTTTTAGTATGGTGGTGGGAGCAAGTTAAGAGAGTGTTATCTGATATTCTGATTAAGACTCGGTCTTATACAGACGACTGAATCCTGCTCATAGAATGTGTCCTTCATCAGTATTTTTGCTCCTGTTCCTGATAATAATGCTGGTTAGCATATACTCATGCCCATCTCCTAGATAGAGCTTTGGATTTCCCTCTTTTGCCCCCACTGCCCAACTTAAGTGGCTCCTACCACTACACTTACAGTGCAGTTATTTTTTCTGCCCTTTCCTCTTCAGAGTAAGTCCTTTTCCTCCCATCTTTCTGAATATAGGAGGAATAGGTCTGGGTGCATGGTTGACAGTAACTGCTGTCCCTTTGCCTAAACAGAACTATTGATTCACAGGAAGTTTTCTCAGTGTCCTTGATGATTTGAACAGATAGTGTTTTTTAGGAGTAGGTGTCAAATTTTCCATATCTATAATCCCCTACAGGCTTCACACTTTCATGCAAGTCTATAAATATATTTAGCAATTTATTAACAACTTCCATTTTAATCAACTCACTGACATATATATTTCATGACATTTATCACAGGTAATAAAATGCTCAGGCCCCATTTTTCCCCACAAGTTTCCCTGTTTGGATTTCATTTTGGCCTTGCATTCATAGTTTTCTGCTGGGTTTCAGAAAAGCTAATTATTTTTCATTTGTCCAGATTTTCATTTTATAAAGCTAGAAATGATATATATGTCAGCTCTCTGCATCTCCCAGCTGGAATACAAATTTTGTCATTGTTGACAAAGAGAGGAAAGTTATATCATATCAATGGATTCTTTTAAAAATTTAATATGTCAAGTCATTCATTTAAAAGTTTCTTACTATAATTTATTCCAAAGAATGTTTCTTAGTATAATATGCCAAAAATATAATATAATTTATCCATTAAGAATAATATGGAGATTCTACTTAATGGATATTATACTTGATGAATAAATTATAGTTATATTTATTTTATGATGGGTACAAGCCAAGGCTTCACACTATCAATGCTACTGCTAAATATAGTAATATAAAATCCAGCATATGCTATGAAGATAAGGAAAACAAAGCTGAATGGAAATGTTTTAAAGACAGAAAATAAACTATTCTTATTTGAAGATAATATGATCGTTTAAAAAAAATTGCGACAGTCAATAATCTCAATATTTTCACCTTATAATATATTTTATATATATTTATATATAATATAAATTAATTTTATCTATAATTAATTTTTACAAATTAATAATTATATATATTATATATAACAGTATATTTCACCTTATACTATATTTTAGTATACTATATTTTAATGCGATTAAAATAGCAATTGCTATGCACTAAATGCTGTCTGAAAATATAATACATGTAATATAACATAAATGGATTAAGTCCAGGATTTAACTTTGAATTAGAATACAAAAACTTCCACAACAAAGATTTACATTGAGGAAAGCTTCCTATTATATATGTATAAATATTATAAAACTATTTTATTAGTTACCTATTGCTACATAAGGAATTATGTAACTTGAAAAAATCTGCATTTGATTATGTCACAATTTCTGTGGATCAGGAATCCAGGTATGGCTCAGATAAATCACTTACTTCAGTATTTCTCGGGAAACTCTGATAAGGTGCTCACAATAAGATTCAGATGAGGCAGAATCTGCTTCTAAGTTTACTTAGTGTTTTTTGGTGGAGTTTGGTTCCTATCAGCTCTTGGACTGACAAACCCAGTTCTTTACTGGCTGTTGGGTGGAAAAAAACCTTCAGCTTCTTGACATGTGGGTTTCTCTCATGAGGCAGCTTGCTTCACCACATCCAGCAAGAAAGAATCTGCTATCAAAATGGAAGCCACAGTCTTTTATCATCTAACAATTACATTATGTTTGCTATGCTATATTCTATTGCTTAGAATATAGCAAATAAGTCTCACTTATACTCAAGGAGTGGGAATTATACAAGGGGAGGTGGGAATTGTCAGAGATCATCTTAATAGTCTATCTACTATAATTATAGTAGGTGAAGGAGAGAGAATTTACAACTATCATAACAAAAAAGATAATAAAATATGGGCTGTGCATTTAGAGAAAACTAATAGATATTCAAAGTACCACTATATTTCATATAGGGGGAATTACATACAATGTTAATAAAGTATCTCTCTGTGGGAAAGAAAATAAAACTGCATATGTTATTTTTTTCAGATTTTTAAAAAAATTATTTGAGAGAGAGAGAGAACACAAACAGAGGTGCTCCCTGCTGAGCAGGGAGCCTGATGCTGGGCTGGATCCCAGGATCCTGGCATCACAACCTGAGCCAAAGGCAGACACTTAATGGACTTAGGCACTCAGGCGCCCCAATTGTATACATTCTTAACAGTATATGTAAAGGTGGATTCTAGGTGGATTAAATAACTACGCTTGTAAACTAAAACACAAACGTTTAGAAGAAATGTTAAGAACATGTTATTTTTTACCTAGGGTAAAAATTAAACATCATTCTTAAAACTTCAAAAGTCTAAATAATATTGTAAGAAATCAATCTCCTTATATAAAACAGTGTTATATTAATGAAACCATGGTTTAAATTATAGAGAGTTGTAAGAATAATTGGAGGTATTTATAATGTCTGAAATTAAAAAAAGCAATAAAAATACAAGAAATGAAAAGTAGTATTACAAATTTATGTAAACAGAAAAACTGATTTACTTTTATGGACAGGCTATTAACAAAAGATGAAATATAGAGATTAACAAGATTGACAGTAGTTTAAGTTCTTTATTTATCCAAGAAATGTAAGATAAAGAATTGACAGATATTAGTTTTCACTTAGTAAACTGAAAAAAACTTGTAATCAAAATTTTCACCAGGAGCATATATCATTCTGGTCTATTACTCAGACAAATAAAATATAGTAATTATTCATAAAGTAGCACCTGACCCTCTGTGTATATCTCCCAAATAATTTCACTTAAATTTCTAGCAGCTGGGTGCCTGGGTGGCTCAGTGGGTTGAAACCTCTGCCTTCGGCTCAGGTCATGATCTCAGGGTCCTGGGATCGAGCCCTACATCGGGCTCTTTGCTCAGTGGGGAAGCCTGCTTCCCCCTTTGTCTCTGCCTGCTTGTCTGCATGCTTGTGATCTCTCTCTCTGTCAAATAAATGAATAAAGTCTTAAAAAAATAAATAAAAATAAATTCCTAGCTGTGTATGTACAATAATGTTCATTCAACTATTTCTGGAAATAGGAATTTTGTAGGAATCCAAGTGTCAATTGCTGGGAGAGTAGATAGGTAAAATGAGAAAAATCGTTACCACCTGTTGTGGGCTGAATTGTATTCTCCAAAAAAGTATGTTGAAGTCTTCACCCCTAATATCCGTGAATATTACCTTATTTAGATATAGGGTCTTTGTAGAGATGATAAAGTTTGTTTTTATTTTTAAGATAATTCATTTATTTATTTGACAGAGAGAGATCACAAGTAGGCAGAGAGGCAGGTAGAGAGAGAGGAGGGAGCAGGGCTCAATCCCAGGATGCTGAGATCATGACCTGAGCCAAGGGCAGAGGTTTAACCCACTGAGCCACCCATGTACCCCTAGAGGTGATAAAGTTAAGGTAAGGCCATAATGAGGATATGCCCTAATACAATAGGACTGGAATCCTTGAGGAAATGAAAACAGAGATCCACACATATAGAAAGAATGCCATGTACTGACAGAGGTAGAGATTGGCATGATTCATTTACAAGCCAAGGGATGCCAAGGGTTGATGACAACACCCAGAACTAAGAGAATATAATGTAAAAGATTCTGAAGACTCCTAGAGTCTTCAGAAAGAGCACGTTTCTGCAAATGCTTTGATTTTGGACTTCTCACATCAAGAACTGTAAGAGTTTTAGTTTCTTTTATTTAAAGACATCAAGTTTGTGGTACTTTTTCATGGAACCCGTAGGAAACCAATACAACATCAAGTAATAATCTGCAGTTAAGAGCTGTAGGTTGAACATATCTACAATAACATAGAGGAATCAAAACAATATAATGCTGAATGCACAAAAAAGGAAAGGGCAGAATGGAATATATAATCGAAGTTACGTAAATTAAGATGCATGCATATATTGTATGTATTTGTATGTACTGCAAGGAGCACATTAAAATATTGCAATATTTACTTTCTGGAGTGGTGTAATGAATATGAATTATGAATAAAAAGAATAACAAAAGTAAAAGAGTGGTATCAAAACTTACTGCAAATCTAGTTATCTCAGCATGGTTTAATTATTGTAAGGATAGGTATATAGGTCAATGAAAAAGACAGTAAATAAAAATAATTCACACATATGTGGTAAACTGGATTACAACAAAGTTAACAGTATATGTCAATGGGGGAAAACAGTATTTTCAACAAATAGTAATGAAACAATGAGATATCCATATGGAAAGAAAAAAGTAAACCTTGATCATAATCTCATACCATTCACACATTCTTTCACATTATGGTGAAGTATAAACTAAAATATAAAGCTAAAAGTATAAAATGTTTAGAAGAACCGGAAACACAATTTTTAAGATATTAGATAAAGATAAACTTAAAAAGCCAAATTAATACGAAATATAAAGAATTTATCAATTGTGATTCATCAAATCTAAAAAACCTGTGCTCTTCAATGTAGTATATTAAAATAAAAAGGCATTCTCATGCAATGCTCATGGGATGTAGACCATGTGGTCATTCTAGAGTGCAATTTAACATTCTTGGAGCAAAAAAGAGAGTAAGTATCCTCCCATATTCTCTTAACTAAAGAATGTCTTCTATGTGTATATTTCAAAAAAGTTCTCATAAAACTCATTAAGAATATATTTACAGGTCCATAGATACACTCAAGTACTGTTGTTCATTGTAATAGGAAGCTGGAAGCATTCTGTGTGCTCATAGCTGGGAGATTAGATGGGTAAAATGTGGCGTATTGAATGAACAGAAATGATCAAAGAATATAAATCGGAAGTTAGGAGCAATAGATGAATGTTATCCTAGATGAATATTGAAAACATTACGTGATGGGGCACCTGGGTGGCTCAGTGGGTTAAAGCCTCTGCCTTCGGCTCAGGTCATGATCTCAGGGTCCTGGGATCGAGCCCTGCATCGGGATCTCTGCTCATTGGGGAACCCTCTCTCTGTGCCTGCCTCTCTGCCTACTTGTGATCTCTCTCTGTCAAATAAATAAATAAAATCTTTTTCTTTTTTTTTTTAAAGACTTTATTTATTTGTCAGAGAGGGAGAGATAGAACACAAGCAGGCAGAGAGGCAGGCAGAGGCAGAGGGTAAAGCAGATTCCCTGCTGAGCGAGGAGCCCGATGTGGGACTTGATCCCAGGACGCTGGGACCATGACCCGAGCTGAAGGCAGCTGCTTAACCAACGAGCCACCCAGGCATCCCATAAATAAAATCTTTAAAAAAAACCCAAAAAACAAAAAAACATTACATGAAAATAGATACCTTAGAGTTTTTATCCAACAGTAGGTTGAATAATGGATGTGGAATATAAGAATAAATCCAAATAAAAAATAAGAAAAGGAAGTGAAGGAGCTAATATATACTAATGATAATACGTTGACATCAACTTAAGAGCATGAGATATTCAATTCTACTCATAAAGTTCTTCATCCTAAAATTTTCACAGTATATCTAGCAAAATCTAATTTCTATTTAATATATATTGGTTATATTATCCTTCAAAATTCAATCTATTGCCTACATAAATGTGTAATGATATGTGTAGGCAATACACTTCTAATTTGTGAATTTTTTGAGACACTAGTCAGGCACATTTAAATCAGTCTAATTGTTCAGTGAACATCATATTTATCTTTATACATTTTAATTTACTCTGAGTAAAGGCAGCCAGTTATAAAAATAAACTTGATATGTAATATGACAAGCTATACAAAAATTATAAATATAAATTCATAATCATCAATTAAATTATAGGAACCTTGAGTGAAAATACATTTTATTATATTCCATCTTGAATTATAGTAATAAATAGCATTGTACTAAGACAAGTATATCTGTAATTATTTTGATATACAATAAACTAGAGTAGGAAGATTTTCTTAACTATATCTATAAAAGTATATAAATTTAGATTACCTGAAGTTTCTTTCTTTTTTTTTTTTTTTTTTTTTTAGATTACCTGAAGTTTCTATTTTGTTTCTATTTATTGGACTTGATCGCATAGACTAAGTAATGCTTCTTCTGAACTAGAATACTGGTTAATTAAAATATATAAAATAGAGAATGTTTAGATTATAATATTTGGGATCTTTATTTATATCATAGACATTTACCGTCATAAATTTCCCTATAAGCACTGTTTTAGTATATCCTTCAAGTTTTGGTGTGGTGTGTCTTCATTTTGATTTGTCTTTAAGCTTTTTTTCTCAAAGCCTTATTGATATGTACTTCAACCTGATTGTTACTTAGATATGTGTTATTTATATGTATCTTTGTCATTTGAAACATCATGACATATTAGCCCACAAATACGTGCTGATGAAGACACCCTGATTACTGACCCCAGCTTAATAGAATTACATTCACTTTGCCTCTCTAATACTTAATTCCGTCTTCTGGACTCTTTGATTGCCAGGTTCCATCTTCTATAGTCACACTAATAATCTCAAGTCCATGAAAATATGTTTTTATAAGGATTTTATTTATTTGACACAGAGAGAGAGATCACAAGTAGGCAGAGAGGCGGGGGGCGGGGGAAGCAGGCTCCCTGCTGAGCAGAGAGCCCGATGTGGGGCTGGATCCCAGGACCTGAGACCATGACCTGAGCTGAAGGCAGAAACCTAACCCACTGAGCGCCCCCCATGAAAATATTTCTTACCTCCAACCACGGCCTACATAGATAGCTTACTGGTAGACTCTAGTAGATACCAGAGTCCGGTCTTGTTAGCACATTCTTTGTCATCTTTGTGTAAGGAGTGTCCTTTGGTCCCCCCCAGAAAATACAGGCAGGAATGGAGTCAGATTTTACTTAGGCAAGTCATGCTAACGTTTTCACCTACCAGAATCTTTCCTTTCCTGAATAATATATAAATTTAGCCATTTTCATCTCCACAGAAAAATTTATTCCAGGTTTTCTTGCTAAAATTCAGTATTCTGACTCACAAGTCAGTGTCCCCACGTTATAAACTGTTTTTCTATTCCAGCCTAGTAATCGGCCCCATGAGCCATCGTATCTTCTCCTCTAAGTTCCTCACAATCTATTTGTATTCATATTCCTTCTTTTCCTGCCAGTGCAGATTAGCCAGAACTATAATCTCTTTGGCATTCTTGACATATTTATTCTGAAGAAGGAACTTTAATTTCTTGCTCATTCTACTTTGATATAGATAATTAGCTGAGGCAGGTTAGAGGCAAAAGAAGAAGAACCTTTATTTTATAAGGCACCAAAGTTATTATGTCTCTCAGTAATATAGGGCTATTTTAATGACTTTTTCACCTCAAAACACAGTAAATAATAAAAGGGACATTTTATTTGTCATTGATTTAGAAAAAACACTTAACAATTTATTTAACGCAGCAGCTTCTAATCAGAGAAAATAAGATGGAACCAATTTTTTTTTGCTTTGCACGTATATGACAAATAAGAAGGATTAATGTCTGTAGGGTCTTCAGTATGTTAGGAATGTTATTTCCTTGTTTTGAAGGCCTTTATATTCAGTCTTTATTATGTCCTACATTATTTTCTGTGTCATAGACACAGTAGGTATAGTCAGTAAGTGCAGTGTAAGTTACCCATGAGCCCTCAGAAGTCTGAAAATTGTTGAGTAAAACTGAACCAAGAGGAGGGTGCACCTTTAAAAGAATATTCCCACAGCCCTTCTCTATCAACTACTAGCCATTCCTGTCTTCTGGTTCTACCATAGCAAGTGGGACAATCCTTCATAACACCGTATCTTATATAGAAGCTATTTGTTTCTATCACCATTGATAACATAAAATATGTATACATAGTGTAACTGATATATATGTTTCTACATGTGAAAATCGTTTGAATATCTCAGGACAGATAAAACATTCATTTCTCCTATCAAAATTAACAAAAATATTTCATTTAACATAAAAGCTCTCAAAAATCAGTTATTAAGTCAGAGATAATTATATTTGAATTATGAGATGGCATACAGTCTAAACAGACTACAAAACAAAGTTTATGTCATTGCTTCAAGTAAAATTGAAATAAGATCATATTAAGTTTGTTAGGAAAGTCATAACAAAGTACTACAGACTAGGTGGCTTAAACAATAGAAATTTATTTTCTCACTGCTCGGAAGATGTTGACATGGTTTCTTTCTTTTGAGGCTTCTCTCTTCTTGAGTAATAGGAAGCAGTCTGTTCCCTGTGTCTTCTCATGTTCTTTTTGTATGTGTCTATATCCAAATTTCCTTTTCTTATAAGAACATCAGCTAAGTGGAATTAGGACCCAGACTAATGATGTCATTTTAAATGAATTACCTCTTTAAAGGCCCTACTTCCAAATACAGTCGCCTTCTGAGGTGCTAGGGGTTAGAACCTCAATGTATTAATTTGGGAAGAGGGTGGAGGTTATGATTCAGTCCATAATACGGATCTATGTTTGTCATTTGGTGTATAGACTTTCAAAATATATGATAGAGGTTATTGTATATTCAAGGAAGAAGACAACAAAAAAATAAACCCTATTTAACATACATTATTTAAATGATTCTAAGATAGATAGCCAGAAAGCTTCAGTGAATAAAAACTGATTTCTGTTTTTGTCTTTTTCATGTTATAATTGTTTGTTGTTTTTGTTGTCAATTATTTCTATTATATTAGGTGTCAGTAAATTATTATCTAACATCTCTTTTTGTAAATGAGGTTTTATTGGAAAACACTCATATTGTTACCAAATATGGACTGGATCCTGGCCAAACCAAACAAGCAGCAGATCTTGGAGGATCAGAGGTTTATTTCAGGCCAGCGGGCTGGAGGAGAATAATCTCTCAAAGTCTGAGCCCCCAGGCACAAACAAAGGGTATAGTTTATACACTTGTACTTCCATATCTGTGCCACTATTGCGGGTGTGGCTGGTGGGGCTAAGGGAAAACCTGGAATGGCCCTGGGGCCAGGACAGGGATTCCCCTGCTGGATCTGTCAGCCACCTCAGAACACAGATTTTCTTTATCAACATCTGTTTACTTATGTGCTCCCTATCTGTTTTTTATGAAATTGTAGAATTGAATAATGTAACAGAAACTTTATGGTCTGCAAAACCTAGTTATTATCTGGGCCATTAGAGAAAAAACAACAAAAACCCTCCAGTACATTGTTGACTTGTTTCTCTCTTTTATTCCTGTTATTACTTTCATGGCTTAAGAACTGGAAAAAAAGATAATCAAAGAAAAAAAAAATCAACTGATTCCATAACGTTTATTTTCCACTGGTATTTAGAAATAGCTGAAAAGTTGATATTAAATACTTATTAACTTCAGTAATAACACTTTCTCTTCTTGACTTACTCATTAGGTATTTTCTAATTATGACCAATCGTATCATCTAACATATTCCATTTAAAGGGTTATTGAAACTATAAAGGTCTCCTATAGTTTTTTTTTTTTTTTTTTTTCTATTGTGGAAAAAAAAGTAAAGCAATCAAGTTAATTATTTTTATCATAACTTATTTTTAATGCAAAAGTATGGCACCTCAGTTTAAAGTTGGACACTTGGCTCACTAAATAATCTACATTCCTCCGTGATGTTTATCTTAGAGTGCACCATAAGGTTTGTACATATCTGTTTAGCTTGTTTAAAATAGTTTGACATGCATGCATTGTCTTTGACATTAGTAGGTGTTGGTATAATATCACATATATGAGGTATTGATAGTATCCAAACATTAGAAAAGCATTTAATAGACTGCATTTAGAGAGATATGTAATAATTCACTAAATTTTATGTATCCTGTTGAAGGTGGAAAAAGAACATACACAGAATTTTAAAGATTTTAGTAGTAATGTGTTCATTTCTCCTAAAATCATATTCATTAAATAAATGCAAAGTGAAAATGAAAATTAAAAATATATTCCATTATATAATTAAATATACCTTACATATCTTATTTAAAATAATTTCAGTCCATTGAAATACATACAGGCTTAAGGTATTAACATCTGTATATATTGATCTCAAAATCAGATGATGTATTCTTTACTGAACATGAAAAAATTTTGGTAAAATTTAAATTACACAAGGTATATCTAGTAAAATTCAATCATTTCACTAAAAATAATATTATGGATGTATTTGGATGTATTTGTTCTTTCAACAAAAATAACTTATGACAAAAAGACAAATATTCATGGGAAAATTTTGTGTAAATTCTGAACTATATTTTATTATAAAGAACAACAATTTCTTCAACTTTTAATTTAGGCAGTGTGAATGAATTATTTTTATCTTTGCCATTTACAAAAACTAGAAAGGTGTCTGACATGGCAGGATGTTATAGTACAGAGGATGTTGAATATGATTAAAAGTAACCATATTCACAGAATAAAAGGCTGAAAAACTAACAAAGTGCTAGATCAGTAAATTGGTGGTAGACATGTATATTCAAATTGAATTTCAGTCATAATAAGAACTATTCAATAATTATTTTCCACTAAAAAAGAAAATATACTTTATTATAGTTAAACAGAAATTATTTTTCTCTCTGACCTTGATTCTTGTGCTAACCAACTGATTGACCTTTGACTTGTGCTGATTGACGGGGCAGAAATGCAAAGACTTTGCAATTAATAATTCTCTGCTACTGCTGCTGAGTACCAAGACCTTCATTTTAAATTATGCCAGCATGCTTCACAATTTAATCATAGCCCAAGGAATGAGCACTACAGTTTTTAATCAAAGATTTTTCTGACTGAATAAGTATAACTTTCTACAATATTTCAATAAAAGCCCAAAACATATTTTAATAGTATTTTTTCCAAAAATGCCCAAACTATATTTTAGCCTTTATAATTTGTTTATTCATTTCTTTTTGTTTCACTTTAAACTGATGTCCATCCAACATATACATGGCTAACCACATAGACACACTTAGATTTAAGTATTTATTCTGGATGAATAAATGTTCACACTAAATCAACATCTTTTGCACTCTGTAAAAATCCTTAACTGTTACCATATATTTTCAGCAAGAAATTAATTGACTGTCAAATATTGGCATTTTTTAAAATAAACCAACATATATTAAACTTAATCACTCAAAATATTAAGGTGTGGTGCTAAGCCTAAGTCTTTGCATAAAGAACAATTTAGCCTAGTCAAAGATTGAACTATATATGAAATATATTCTTTTTGAAGTCAAGGAACATAATATTAAAAAATGTTGAGCATTGTCTCTGAGATAACTTGCAAAAAACCAAAAAAGATATTGCTAGAAAATTCTGTATATTAAATGAAATTTTATTAGGAAAAAAAGAAATAGAGTTTAAAAGATAGTGTTGAAAGTTCAACCCAAAATTTTTTTTTTTTTTTTATGATTTTTATTTATTTGACAGAGAGAGAGAGATCACAAGTAGGCAGAGAAGCAGGCGGGGGGTGGGGGGGAAGCAGGTTCCCTGCCGAACAGAGAGCCTGATGTGGGGCTCGATCCCAGGACCCTGAGATCATGACCCGAGCTGAAGGCAGAGGCCTTAACCCACTGAGCCACCCAGGTGCCCCTTAACATTGTTTATTTTAATGGCAATAAGGGCAGCTTAGTAAGCATGGTTTTAGTTATTAGGTTTTTTTTTTTTTAAAGATCCAGACTCCCTAGACTTTTAATGGCAATTTACAATTTACATTCTTAAAAAAAATGAGCTCTATGTTCTACTCCATCCCCTTTTCCTTCTCTACATATTTCCTTTTCTTTCTATTGTCATTATTATATGGCTTCCTTTATACTAATATCCATTCCTTGGTTTTGTTAAAATTATTCATGTAAGATGATGAAAACCTTCATTTATCACAAATATAATGTTCTTGAGGACTTAATTAATCTTTTACAACCTATTTAGGAATATCGAGGTGATTGCAATAACTAAGTTCTGGCTACTCAGTGCTTTATTGACTCAGCATGCTTTAAAGACGACTCAGGTCAAGGTTTGTTGAATTAGCCCAATATGAAAGAACTACATTCAGGCAGTGATGGATCAATGTCAACAATTCCTTAATTGTCTGCAGGTTTAAAGGATTTTTAAAGAGAGTAATGGACTTTGTTTTGTATTTTAAGTAGACTCCACATCCAGCATATAGCCCAATATTAGGCTTAAACTCAGGACAGTAATATCAAGACTGAGCTGAAATCAAGAGCCAACACTCAACCAACTGAACTACACAGGCACCCTCAGAGTAATGGACTTTTTAATAAGTAATTTTCAGAAGAATAGTTAAAAAGAAAAATTTTATTGCGCAGGTAATAAAAAAAAGTATATAACCACAGTTCAAAGAGAGCTTGAACATAAAAACAAACTAAAAAATAAAGATGATTTCCTTTCCTAAATGAGAGTTTTCATTAAACTGTCAGCCAGACTAAGAACTAACATTTTGTCATATGGCACCACAGTAATATTTACCAAAATTGAAAGAAGACTCTCCATATAACTGCAAATTGAATTTTCCAAGGACTTTTTAATTAAAAAAAATACTTGAAAGCTTAGGCTACTTTTCAAAAATGCCACATAGTTTACATTGAATAAATCTAAATAAAGCCTTGAAATTATGTATGGAGCTTATGTTCAATATGAATGGTGTTTGTATCTATTATGCAGGTTTATAAAAGTAATGATAATTTAACTTTCAATGAATAAGAATTCAACTTTGTTTCTACTGTATTCTATTATTTGTCTTATAACATTTAATTTTACCTTTCTCGTATCTAAGAGTTACCAATCAGATTATATTGGAATCAAATAATCTATCTGTGCTATAAATATAAAATATTAAGCTTGGATAGATTGTAAGGTTTTAGACCAGTAATCACATTAAATAAACCCGATTATATGGTTATTTAGATAGAAGAGTGTTCAATGATATTATCTCTGTGCTATAACACTTAAGCCAGTGCTAAAAAAAAATATGGTTGATTTACACTTGGTAAAGACAATATTGTTGTAAGAAAATAAAACTTGAATGGCTTAAAGATATTTTTTCCAAAGTCATAACTCTAGTAAAAAAAAGGAGGAAAAAATTGGCTGGTGGTCTTTCAGATTTTTAAAAGTAATCTTCAACTACTGTGCCTAAAACACTGGCCCTATTAGCAGATGATGTCAGAGCACTTTTGGCTGGCTAAACTTCATTAGGCTCGCTTTACCATTAAATTTTCCAGGACTGAGTTGAATTCACATCACAATTAAATTAAGTAATAAAAAAATCAAGTAATAAATTACACAATCAGCTTCAGTTTTCACTGTCCATGTAACTGAGATAAGCATTGCAAATATAACTTAAATTTTAAGCTGGTATAAGTAGTGGTAATCTTCATAACATATCAACCTTGCAAATGTCTGGCTGCTAAAAATCACCATAAACTTATCTGTAAGATCAGATCTTTAGTATGGCATATTTAATAAAGATGCAGGCCTCCTTTTTCCTCTCCTTCAGGGTGGCAATGTCACCAAAAGAGCTGGTAATTTCAGAGTTCTGTATGCTTACAATTCTCAAATTTTAAACCTGGATTTTTCACTGTATTTCTAGACACATGCAAACATATTCTTATTATTTCTCCTACCTTCCTTGGCAGTTTTAGTAAAATATTTATCGGTTATGCACTATTATGTGGCTCTAGGATTTGGGATACATCACTAAATAAAGCAGTCTGTTTTAAAATGAGACAAGGACACCTGGGTGGCTCAGTCAGTTGAGTGTCCGATTCTTGATATGGGCTCAGGTTATGAGCTCAGGGTGCTGAGAGCAAGCCCCATGCTGTGTCAGGCACCCTTCTCAGCAGGAAATCTGCATCTCTCTCTCTCTCTCTCTCTCTCTCCCATCTGTAACCCCCTGCTTGCGTGCACACTCTCTCTCTAAAATAAATAAATAAATCTTTAAAAAAAATGAAACAGATATACAAGAAGTGGGAAACACATATACAAGTAATGGGAAATATTTGGTGGTGATCAATGCAATGGAGAAAAAAATAAAGCAGGGTAAGAAGAAAGGAAAAGTTTAATAGACGAAGAATGGACTTTCTGTAATGATGGATCATGAAGCTCTCACCTGTAGGGACATAATTAGCAAATACCTGAAATGGGAAAGCATGTGATTAAGGCTGAAGCATATTGATCAAAATGGAAAGAGAGAGAGAGCAAATGGAGCAAAGGTAAGCATGGTTCAAGGTCATGTAGTGGCTGATACATTATTAAGAGAAACTTTTAACTTTAATTCTAATGATATATTATTAAAAGAATATTTAATTTAATTTAATTTTTATTTTTAAAAGATTTTTACTTATTTGAGAGAGGGAGTGAAAGAGCACAATCAGGGAAGGGACAGAGAAAGGAAGAAGTAGGCTCCTTGCTGAGCAGAGTGCCAGATGCAGGGCTTGATCCCAGGACTCTGGGATCATGACCTAGCTTAACCGACTGAGCCACC
>CM053607.1:15506788-15528565 GCA_028646535.1 Procyon lotor
AAAATATTAACTAAGTTTTTGCACTGTTGGACTTATTTATAAGTTAAGTAAAGGAGCTTACTGATTTGCCCTTGTGAATGCTTTTCACCTTGTATCTAATTATCAGAAAAAATATTAAGTCCTTATGAAATATTTTTTATTATACCCCATGGAGAATTTTTTCAATTTTGATAGTTGGTTACTGTAACAAATTAATCATTATTATTTAGTTGTATCATTCAGAAGGTGAATTGTTCTTTATTTGGAAGTTTGCCTGGAAGCTCTATTATAAGCTACAGGCAAAATGTATGTTTTTGACAAGTGAAAATGATGTCTGAGCCCTGAAGAGAAAATTCTCTATATTGTGACTGTAGAAGCTTTGAATAGATTCTTGACTTTAGTTTTATAGTGACAAGATGGAAAAACAACTAATAAGTCTTTTGAGTGTCTAATCACATTCCTTATAAAAATTCACATTCAAGTTAACTCACCTACCTTAATGTGTTCAACATGGTTTCTATGTCTTGATTATCATTTACTGCTACACCTATGTAAAATGACCATATATAGAACAAAATGAGACCAGTGGAATGTATGTGTGCATGATCAAGAACAATCTTTTGAGATTATATATGGTCACAAATAGGGCAAAGGAGGCAACCTTCAAAATAACAAATGTGCAGAAATGTCTTCAGTAATAATGTAAACAATTAACTTCTACTTGTCAGTTTTTACTTATTATCTGTGGTTCAAATTTTGCTTTTTTTTTTACAGTTGTTAAGAAAAAAATAATATTGGAAACTTTGATACACAGAGTAAACAGATTCTTACATATCTTACAGGAATCATGTTTGATAAGCTTATAATGTGATTACTACTTAATTTTCTAGGACAAGACACCTATATTTGACTTTGGTATTTGCTGTTTGCCTAGAGACCACTGTCAAGTTACAAATAAACTTGTGAATATTTTCTGAGTTAAAAATTAACCCCAAATATTAAAATTTTGTCCTCTGTATTTTTATTTATTAGCAAATTTATTTCAACATTCTTTAAAAAAAAAGATTTATTTATTTATTTTGGAGAGAGAGGGGAGGGGGAGGAGCAAGGGGGGAGAGAGAGAGTCTTAAGCAAACTCCCCACTGAGCACAGAATCTGCTAATCCAGGAGTCGAAGGCTTAATTAACTACACCATCCAGGCACATCTATTTTAGCGTCCTTTGACAGACTGTTTAAAACTCTGTATCTTGTGGCATCTGGGTGACTCACTCCTTTAAACTCCTGAGCCTTTGGCTCAGGTCATGGGATCTCAGGGTCCTGGAATCCAGCCCTGCATGGGGCTCCCTGCTCAGTGGGGAGCCTGCTTCTCCCTCTCCCTCTGCTCTCCTACTCCTGCTCTCTCAATTGCTGTCTTTCTTTCTGAAATAAATAAAATCTTTAAAAAAAATAAAACTCTATACAATAGGTTCTTTTTTTAAATAGCTCTATTAAGATATAATTTAATACATACACATCACTTATTTAAAATGTAAATTTTTTTAGTACATCCGCAAAGTTTCACGACTTTCAGAACTTCAAAATTTTCATCACTGCTCCCCATAGAAACACCATATATATTAGCATTAACCCCCCCAACCTTTCTTTCTCATTCATTCCTGCCCCAATTCTAGGCAAATCTTAGTTTACCTTCTGCCTCTATAAATCTGCCTATTCTAGACTTTTCAGAATGGAATCTTAAAGTATGTGGTCTTTTTTTTCCACTTGAGTCTTTTATTTAGCATAATATTTAATGATTTTTCTCCTAGTGTAGCATGTATCAGTACTTCATTCTTTTTTATTACTGAATTTGAGCCAGCTATATCATTGCATTAGATCCATTATTAATTTTTTAAGTGAATAATATATTATATGTTTCTATTCTGTTACTTATGAAAGTCTTGTTATTTATTTATTTGTTTATTTTGGTGCTGAGGAGCAGAGGGAGGGGAAGGGAGATTCTCAAGCAGACCACACTGAGTGTCAAGCCCTATATGGGACCCTGAGGTCAGGGCCCCTGCCAAAACCACAGATGCCTAACCAACCGCACCATTTAGGCGTGCCTAAAAGTCATGTTATTAATTCTACTTTGAAATTATAACTAAACACAATATTAAGAAGTATATTTTATTGTTTTCAATTTTTGGATTTTGTTTATTTATTATTTTGTATTTTAAAGAATAGAAGTAAGTGCATAATGCCAAAGAAAACTTAGATTCAAATCTATTGAGAAAAAATGAAAAGCAACAATTACACAGCCTTATTTATTTATTTATTTTTTAAAAGATTTTACTTATTTATTTGACACAGAGAGAAAGAGATCACAAGTAGGCTGAGAGGCAGGCAGAGGGGCGGGGGAAGCAAGCTCCCTGCTGAGCAGAGAGCCCAATGCGGGGCTGGATTCCACGACCCTGAGATCATGACCTGAGCTGAAGCAGACCCACTGAGCCACCCAGGCACCCCTACACAGCCTTTTTTAGAAATACAGATATATGATATATCCAAAAATAATCTATTCGTATCAATTTTAAAATTTTAGTGTGTAGTCAAGTAATAATCTATTCTTATCAATTTTAAAATTTAGTGTGTGGTCAAGTAATTGATTCATATACACTTGCTATAGTTGTGTATAACCTTGGGAAATAAAACAAGAAATATCAAGTTCATATTTAGATACATTTTTATTTTGATTCATTTTGTTCATTAGAAAGATCTAAAACGCATTTGACATTATTCATATTTTGCAGATGTTTTCATTAATTTGTGGCATACTGTGAAATGTGTTGATTTTGCCATGACAAGTCCATGAAATCATTGTCTAACTGCTTGATACACTGGCTTCTTACCAAAAAGTGCTGCAAATAAAAAGATATGCTGTGAAATGACAAACATTCATATAGGTATAGATAGAGATATGTAGATAGATATAGATATAGATCCTATTATAAAGCTCTTTTTCATGAAAATTAGAGAATTAGAAATAGATCTATGGATGTTTTCATTTTAAGTGAATAAGAAGTGTTATGACATTTTGGATATGGAATTGAAGTTGAAGAAAACTTTACACTGCAGTTTTCATTTTTTTAAAGATTTTATTTATTTTATTTGAGAGAAAGAGAGAGAGGGAGAAAGCATGAATAGGGGGAGGAGCAGAGGAAGAGGGAGAAACAGATTCCCCACTAGCAGGGAGACCCATGTGGGGCTCAGTCCCAGGACTGTAAGATCATGACCTAAGCAAAAGATAGATGCTTAACTGACTGAGCCACCCAGGCACCCCTGTAGTTTTCATTTTGGTTTGTTAATAGTCAACAGTTTAACTATCACTTAGTAAATGCATTGGACTTTAAAAACTTTTATGTTTCGGTATTTTCTTTATATCTTCTTTGTACTAATATCTATAAATATCTTATTATAAAATATATGTGCTATTTTTAACCTTAGGTTTAATCCTTCAAAAATGATGTATAATTAAAAGTAAATGTCTATTACTGATCCTTGTCACCTGATCTAAATTACTTAATATATTAATCTTTGTTTTAGTTAATGTTGAATTAGTTATTTTTCAGATCTGTCAAAGTGTTCTTATCATTTGTGCATTTTTACAACCTGATTGCAAAAATAGTATTAATATGATTATTCCATTTAGTGGCTAAGGTATCTACATACTTTATGTGAAAACATATCAATAATTGTCTCATATTTCCAATTTGTTTTAAGAGTAGCATGCTTTAAGATAATTGGATTCTTGCCATAAGGCTTTCTAACAATTCTCCTTATTAAGTTGTACATTAAACATACTTATATGAGGTAAGTGTTTTGAAGTTATCGAAGTGTTATTCATTAGAAATATATTTTTCTCCCATCCAGTTAGATGTGTTGACAAAAAAACAAAGTGAGAAACTAGATTTTAGTCAAGTCATTCTACTCAATGATGTTTATCAGTTTTATTAGCTAATATAACTGGTTGAATTATGGGTTTTTTTGTTACTAAAAATAATAAATGTTCTACGAACATATTCTTACATTTAATTTGAGATTCCTCTCTTTTTCAGGGTACTGACACTAGATATCAAAGCTTCCTTTCCACTAAGTGGTGAGTCTTCTTCCCCTGGGAAATGAAATGTTTAAATGACTTTCTTGTGTTCAACTATTTAAAGTTTTCCAACAGTCAGCTTAAATATTTATAAGACTACTCTTTTCAATAAAACTTAGAAAAAGGCATCACATTTAAAAGTGAATTATAGGTATATAAAGCCAAGAATTTCTCTTGGCTACTAAATATCTGGAAATTTTCCCCAAATATTTTTATGTCATTAATTACATTTGTTTTAGCAAAGAAAAATAGGCTTTTAGAAATGTATTGTATCTCATTTCTCAAAAATGCATTGCATTGTTACATGTTGATAATTGGTGGTCAAATTATTCTGCCACGTGAAGTAAAATTTCTATATACACATTATGTGTATAAAGTCAATCCTCATTATTTATAAATTCCGTAGTTGTGATTTCTCCTCCTGACAAAATGTGTTTAACTCTAAAGTCAATATTTGTGACATTTACATGGTCATTCATTTGTGAACATATGCAGCAAGGTAAGAACTTTGAGTCAGCCACGTGCATGAGCATTCCTAGCCAAGGGTAAATCTGCCATCTTGTTTTGGATCTCATATAAGTGTCTTCTTCATGGTCTATGTAGTGCTACATATTTTGTATTCTTTGGGGTTTTTTGTTGTTGGTGGTCATTTCACTGTTTAAAATGACCACCATGAATAGTTCTGAAGAGTTATAAAAGGTTCCTAAGGACTAGAAGAGTGTGAGGATCTTTGATAAAATATGTGTTCAGGCATGAATTAAAGTGCTGTTGGCAATTAGTTCAATGTTAATGAATCATTAGTTTATTTTAAATAAGGTGTCTTTAAACAAAAACACATGTGGAATAAGTCTGTGTATTGACCAGTTGACAGAAATATTATGAGAGGTTCAAATCCTATATTTTCCCTAGGAGCAATGATTTAGTATTTGCAAAATCAGTGTTTGTGTTGATATTATAAAATTTGCCTATGGTGAATAATGGGATTTGACTGTATATGAATGTGTATATACACATACACACAAAGAACGTTTGCATATATGATTATTTATTATTTAATATTTATTTTATTGTGGAATATTACTCAGGCATAGAAAAGAATAAAATCTTACCTTTTGCACTGTTGGACAGAGCCAGACAGAATTATGCTACATGAAATAAGTCAGTCAGAGAAAGACAAATACCATATGCTTTCACTTATATTTGGAATTTAAGAAGTAAAAGAGATGATCAAATGGGAGGGGGGAAAAGAGGCAGACCAAGAAATAGTCTCTTAATTAAAGAGAACAAACTGATGGTTACCAGAGGGGAGGTGGGCAGGGGAATTGGTATTAAGAATGGCACTTGTGATGAGCACTGGGTGCTGCATGTAAGTGATTAACCACTAAATTCTACACCTGAAACTAATATTATACTGTGTTAACAAACTGGAATTTAAATAAAAACTTAATAAAATAAAATTTATTTTGTTAAGTGTAGATTTTTAAAGACTATTATTTTAAACCTAGGAAATTTCACAAAATTAAAAAAAAAGAGAGAGAGAGAGCAAACTCCAAACGGTAATTTTCATTGCTGTTAATTAAATCACAATACTTGAGAGAATTAGCACATTATCAATATTGAAAATTTATTTGCAGAAGAGTTTAATGTATACATTAATTTATTATTTAAATTGATGCTGCAATCATTGTTTAAATCACATTTTATTTTACTCACTAATCTACCAAATATAGGGAAATTACATGTTTTGTAATAATTTATACTTTATATGTATATAATGAGTTAATATTCAACATTAGTTTTTGCACTTTTTATTGTTTTGACGTATGTCTTTTTTGTTCTTAACTATTGACCAATTGATATGTTTCTTACAGTAGCATCTTAGAGATCATAAACTAAATACAATAGTGGCAAAAGGCTTTTGAGTATTCACTTTTCTTTCAGAACATTCTTCAGAACACAAATGCTGAAAGTGGTAGACAGGAGTATTGCAAACAAATTCTGCCAGTGAGATTCTAAAATAGCTTACTATTAAATATTAATGAAATACAGTGGTCTTATACATGTTTATGGGCAGATCTTAGAACAAAAGTGTACATAGATATACCTCAGTGTAATTGTGGGACTTATATTGTTAAGTATATAGTCTTTTTGGTTAAAAATCTAGTACATTGGGCCATGCTATACTGAATGTTTCATAATAGTGTGTTTCTATAGGTTTTTGACATAAACTAGCCTTTACTTAGGGACTTTCTATAATCTTGAACCACTTCTAATTTTATGACTGTATAAAGAGTGTCTGCAAGGAGTAGGTAATCTTAAGAACATCATTGAAATATTACAGTAGTTCCTAATTCTCACAAAAATAATACTTTAATCACTGGAACATAGAAATAGAATTGACAAAGCATCTTGTAAAATTATAGTTTATTAACAAATCCTGCACTACAGGAATCACAGTTGAAAGTTTAGGATTTTGAATCATTTCATATATGGTCCTTACTATGAACTGAGAACTCCTTTATATCATCTAATTCTCACAAATACTATTTGAGTTAGATATTCACATCAAGCTCACTTCAGGGTTAAAGAAAATGAGGTCAGAATGATTAAATAACTTGGCTAAATTTACTAAACTAGTCAATAGTGAAGAAGTGATTTGAGCCTGGCTAATCTAATGAGAGCTCATATTTTAACCATTAAGCTACTTGGTTCATTTTTATGGTAAAATGTTGTTGTTTTTATTGGGTTAAAATACACATAACAAAATTCACTATTTTAATCACTTTCATGTATACAATTAAGTGGTATTAACTATGTTTACATTATTGCATGACTATGACCACTATATATCTCCAGAACCTACTCATCAAAAAATGAAACTGTTTTACTGGTATTCAAAATCCATTGAATTTCCAACCCTCTCACATATTTTAAAAAGAACATCTGTAGAACAAATTAGAGCAATATAAATTGAAAAGTTTGAAAGCAAATATAATGAATACTGTCATTTGAAAACAGCATTTGATAATATAAAATGTTACCATTTTATTTCTTTCCACTGTTTTAATTGTACAATTATAGTTTAGCCACAGTGCTTCAAAAGATCCAGTTTTGATCACAGTTACGCTAAACTCTATTCTTTAGCTCTTCCAAGAATTTGTTATTTCTGTTTCCATGAAAATTGAGTTTATATAGTGAAAATGAGTATCATTAGACTGTGAAATAGGTAGCTATGCTATATTACTGAGAAAAGAAACACCTACTTTGTTATAGAAAGACATAACAAACCTTAGGAAAATCATTGAAACAGTTATATTTGTCAAATAAATTATTTTAGAACATCCATATTGGAAGTTTTTATGTATGTTGATCAACTTCTTTTCTAGAGATTATGATAAGAACAATAGGACTTCTTTAGCTTATGTGAAATAATAATTATTTCTGACTCAAGTTTCTCCTCCTCAAGTAATTGTCTCTGTCAAAACATTTTAACTGGAAAGAAATCACTCACATTTTTTGAAATAGCTTTTGTGAATTTTAATCATATAGAAGTCTATTAAGTTGAAAAGTATACCATTGAATATAGAACTTAAAAATACTTCAGAAATATAATGTCTAAGATAGCATTTAATTCACATAAACATATGTACTGTTTTGATTTTTAAGAGTGATACCACAAATAAAAACAAAATGTTAATTAGAAAAATACATTTTTCATTTTACTGCTTGAATAGGTGCACTGCATCACCTCTTCAAAGAGACCTTTTTGACAAATTAAGTTGGGGTTTTTTTTGACACATTATGTTAAATTGATACCCTTTCCTTCCTCCCCCCACTAAGTCCTTGACTAATTTATATAAAACTTATTTTCACAAATTTCACAACAAATATAATAATTATATATAAGTAATTGCTTAATTGCCTGTTGTCATTAAACACTGCATTGTCACATGTTATGCTTATTACTTTAATTCAGTTGACATCAAAAGTTTTTGGTTGTCCTTGGCTTTTGATATAGGCAATGTGATATAGATATGGATATATTGAAGTATAAATCCTCTATAAAGAGAGGGTTCCCAGATTACAGGGTCATATCATGAAACCAGGGCCAAAGAGTAAAATTTTACCAGTTCTTAGTCCAAAAGAAACTGACTTAACATTACTAAAGAGGAACATAATAGCTCATAGTAGCTGACCAAGAAGAGCCTTAGTAATGTCAGGAAGTACAATCAGAGTCAATTTTGAGTTGTGTGGAATGGGATGATATTCATGGATGAGTTTTATAAATTATCTTATGCAACATATGAGGTGAAATTGTATATCACCAGTACCCTAAAGAGAATTTGAGGCACTTTGATCAATATGTTTTTCTTTCTTTTTTTTTTTTTTAATATGGAAGACCAAAAATCAGAGTATTTGGGTTTTTAATTATATAGTTCAACCATATAATTACATTTGTCAGGTTGATTTCTTGTATCCATCAGCACTAGGAGAGCATTCTAAGACTTTGGAAGGTTGTTTCTTCATTTTGGCTAAAGGTAGCCAGCATAAGACAATGCATTTTCTTTGTAATAAACTAAGAGAGGTCCTGTACTATTTATTCAGTGATTTAAGTGAGATTGTGTGGCAGGCTGGAGTGAAAATACTCACCTACTTAGAGCAGCTTTCTGGGCATTTGCATCATCTCCTTGTGTCCACCACCTTACGTGCCCATCAGATGTTTCAGGCATTCTTGGAAGCACTGCTGTGGTTGTTTCCTTTTCCTACTACTGCCAGATTCCACTGATCAATAGATTGAAATGAAAGCATTCCCGATTTGCAACCATGTTGTGAATCAGGATTTAGAAATCAAGCTTTCACACAATATTTTTGTGTGGATGATTAATAAAATGATAAACACAGAACTCTTCCAGTGGTGACATGCTCCATCACTTTCAAGTCCAGTGTGTTACAGATGTCAAGGATACTTGAGATGGTGTCTCCAAACTTGGAGATACAGACTTGAAGATAATATATCCTTTCTTCCATGGAAATTTTTAACCTAAATTGTAGACTCCTTTAAGTCAAAAACTGGCCACAGTGAAAGAAGTCCTCAAAGCTTGGTGCAGTCTACAAAAGACCACCATTTCCCAGCTAAGTGTGTACATGGCTTTATTCAGGATGTCAGGCAAGTAGAAAACTCAATAGTTATTTTAACAATATAACTCTCCTCATAATGCCCTCCATGTTTTTCTTTACACTCAGCACGTAAGTGAGACCATAAGGTAATTGGTTCTCTCTGCTAGACTTATTTCACTCCACATAATCTCTTCCAGTTCCATCCATGTTGGTACAAAAGTTGGATATTCGTCCTTTCTGATGGAGGCATAATATTCTATTGTATATATGTACCATATCTTCTCCTATGAGAAAGAAGGGAGGGGTGAATGGGGGGAAACCAGAGGGGGAGATGAACCATGAGAGACTGTGGACTATGAGCAACAAACTGAGGGTTTTGGAGGGGAGGGGTGGGGGTTGGGTGAGCCTGGTGGTGGGTATTGAGGAGGGCACGTATTGCATGGAGCACGGGGTGTGGTGCAAAACAATAAATCTTGTAACACTGAAAAAAATAAATAAATAAAATTTAAAAAAAAACAATATAGCTCTCCATGGATATCATATTCTTATCTCTTTCAGAAATCATTTTTAAGGGGAGCAAGATAAAATATTGATGAATAAATCATTGGTGACTTATGAAAATCATAAGAATGATTGCATTTTTTGTCCTTGAGTTGTTAGTATTCTAAGTGGATTAATATCTTATTGTCATAATTTTAACTCTTCGTTTTGAAAAAGGGATAGCTCAGTAATGTCAGCTCAGAGTGGTTGCTATAGAAGTGATCAAAAACTACTAAAACCAGGGAAATGTGTAATATCAAATAGCGGCAGTATATAACGATATCAGCTAAGCAAACCAGAAAATACTACTCTAACAGCTTATGGAAGTTATTTCCATAAGTAAAATAGCATCAAAATAAATTTAAGGTCTTTGGAATATTATCTTCATTAACTGTTTTCTCAGAGAAATACAAACTCACACACAATTTAATGTTATTGTTCAAAACTCCTTAAGCATAAAATGATTAGGGAGGTTTTAACTCAATGAATAGAAAGAGCTTATAATAGCTTGATGCAAGAAGATATCGCCTGATATTATATATTCTTAAATAATATGTTAAACCTCCTTATACAAGACAGAGGAATTTTATAGCCCTGCAGCAATGCTTTTTGATGTATTTAGAAATTGATAGAGAACAAACTACTTGCCACAAGCACACACTTTGAACATAGATCAAAAACTCAGTTATATGTAGGAGAGCACATTGGCCCCTTAGCATTCTCATCTGAGAGAACCTCCCCATGGATGGAATAATGGTAAAGATATTCTAATCAGTGAATAGTGTGCAGAAGAAATATAGGCAAAAGAGAGACCAAGGTTGAAGTGAAGGGCATTGCTCTAGGTTTGGTCATGCAATGGAAAGCCGGATCATGAGCCTTCAGATTGGAACATAAAGACCCTAGTCCTCCATGGGGGCATATCGTTAACAGTGTCCAAAAGAGAAACTTGGGTTTGCAAGGCTTGACAACTATGCAATTTGTAGGGCCCACTTTAAGAAGAGTGATTTAATACACAAACAAAATTAAGTAATAAGCAATGCTTTTATACAGTGATAATTCTAATTACAAGATTTCTGAAGTTTACAAACAACAATAATGCAACTAAAATGCAAATAAAAAAATCCAAATTAAAACTATTATAACTCTCTGACAAGCCTCTTTTCTTTTTTTTTCCCCAAATATATTTATTTTATTTTTTCAGTGTTACAAGATTAATTGTTCAGGCACAACACCCAGTGCTCCATGCAATACGTGCCCTCCTCTACACCTACCACCAGGCTTGCCCAAACCCCCACCCCTTCCCTCCAAAACCCTCAGTTTGTTGTTCAGAGTCCACAGTCTCTCATGGGTTCATTGACCCCTCTGATTTCCCCCATTCACCCTTCCCTTCCTTCTCACAATGCCCTCCATGATTTTCCTTATGCTCCACATGTAAGTGAGACCATAAGATAATTGACTCTCTCCACTTGACTTATTTCACTCCGCATAATCTCTTCCAGTCTCGTCCATGTTGATACAAAAGTTGCATATTGATCCTTTCTGATGGAGGCATAATATTCTATTGTATATATGGACCATATCTTCTTTATCCATTCATCTCTTGAAGGGCATTTTGGTTCTTTCCACACTTTGGCGATTGTAGCCATTGCTGCTATGAGCATTGGGGTACATGTGGCCCTTATTTGTACTGCATCTGCTTCTTTGGGGTAAATACCCAGTAGTGCAATGGCAGGGTCATAGGATAGCTCTATTTTTAATTTCTTGAGGAATCTCCACACTGTTTTCCAAAGTGGCAGCACCAACTTGCAATCCCACCAACAGTGGAAGAGGGTTTCCCTTTCTCCACACCCTCTCCAACGTTTGTTGTTTACTGTTTTGTTGATTTTGGCCATTCTAACTGGTGTAAGGTGGTATCTCTGTGTGGTTTCGATTTGAATCTCCCTGATGGCTAAAAATGATGAACATTTTTTCTTGTGTTTGTTAGCCATTTGTATGTCTTCTTTGGAGAAGTTTCTGTTCATGTCTTCTGGCCATTTTTTGATGTGATTATCTGTTTTGTGAGTGTTTGGTTTGAGGAGTTCTTTATAGATCTTAGATATCAGACATTTGCCTATAGTGTCATTTGTTAATATCTTCTCCCATTGTGTTGGTTGCCTGTTTGTTTTGTTGACTGTTTCCTTAGCTGTGCAGAAGCTTTTTATCTTGATGAAGTCCCAAGAGTTCAATTTCGCTTTTGTTTCCTTTGTCTTTGGAGACGGGTCCTGAAAGAAGTTGCTGTGGTTGGTGTTGAAAAGGTTACTGCCTACGTTCTTCTCTAGGGTTTTGATAAGATTCCTGCCTCACATTGAGGTCTTTTATCCATTTCGAGTTTATCTTTGTGTATGGTGTAAGAGAATGGTCAAGTTTCATTCTTCTACATATAGCTGTCCAATTTTCTGAGCACCATTTATTGAAGAGACTGCCTTTTTTCCACTGGATATTTTTTCCTGTTTTGTCAAAGATTATTTGACCATAGTGTTGCAGGTCCATATCTGGGTTCTCTATTCTGTTCCACTGGTCTATGTGTCTGTTTTTGTGCCAGTACCATGTCTTGGTGATCACCGTTTTGTGGTAAAGCTTGAAATCAGGCAATGTGATGCCCCCAGCTTTGTTTTTCTTTTTCAAGCCTCTTCTGTTTTTCTTCTGACAAGCCTCTATAATCCTTTTATTCCCCCCCCCATTTTTTTGGCTGCATACTCTTTTATCATCTGTCCAAATGACAAAAATGGAAACAAGAAAGAAAGGTAACAATTATCAAACTGATACTTTGAATTTCCCAGAACAGTTGGCCTTCCTTATTGTATTCACTGTTCAGTTAACCACATACTTACAGAAAAAATGGTGAGGTGTCCTAGTGGAATATAAAAGACAAAATAAGCAGACAGGGGCGCCTGGGTGGCTCAGTGGGTTAAAGCCTCTGCCTTCAGCTCAGGTCATGATCTCAGGGTCTTGGGATTGAGCCCCACATCAGGCTCTCTGCTCAGGGGAGCCTGTTTCCCTCTCTCTCTCTGCCTGCCTCTCTGCCTACTTGTGATCTCTCTCTCTGTCAAATATATATATAAATAAAATCTTTAAAAAAATAAGCAAAAATTGGCCTGTACATGATAATAAGCCAAATTTAAAAAGAAAAAATAATAATGCTTAATGTTTATTTGGTCATCATTTAAGTGTTAAGTATTGAGCATTATCATCTAACCATATACACATAAATATAGAAGCATCTTTGATATACAGAATGATTTTATTTTTTTTTATTTTTTTTATTTTTAGTTTAGTTTAGTTTAGTTTAGTTTAGTTTATTTACAGTGCTGAGAGTGTGGTACATCCTTAATGGAGTGCTTAAAAATAATAATAATGGTAAGAATAGAATAACATGTATTCATGCAATATACATGAAATACCTTTGATTGTCAGACTTAATTCTGACATTCATTCATTAAGGTTCATCCATTAATATTTGATCACTAAAATATTTACAAGTTTTCCATTTTGTGGAAAAACACACACTGCAAGCCAGTCTATAATTAATAGGAAACAGTTTGGCAGAATAAATATGAACTTTTAGAAATAATTGAATTGTGTTCATTTAAATGAGGAAGGCTATAGTATTCCACTTTTATACTCTTATTCAACATTTCAATACCACTTCTTTATAATTGGACATTTTTTGTCAGGGGTGGTTGAAATCTGTACTTTGTTTTATCAAACTGATTATTCTTATTTGCCTAATTAGTACATGGAAGTGGTGAGGGAATATTTGAACTATAGTGTTTGTACTTTGAAAAGACATATTTGGGATCATTTGTTATGTGGCATTAATTTTTCTAACAATACTAACATTCTTCAACCAGATGTGGTTTTTCTGGTCTTGGAAAATTTGTGGATATTTCACATTATTGACGAACATCTACATTACCACTAAGAGAGATTTAAAAAAAAAAAAAAACTAACAATCTTAACAAGTAATCACAAATTTATCCAGCAAGGTAGGTTCATGTTATATTTTTTAAAATTTGTTGCCTCATAATATTTTTGTTTTTTCTTTTTTTAATTGAAATATAGTTGACACACAATATTATATTAGTTTTAGGTGTCAGCAGAAAGAATCTACATTTATATATATTAGGAAATGATCACCATAGTAAGTCTAGTTGCCATATGTCATCATACCAAATTATTACAATATTATTTTCTATATCCCCAATGCTATACATCTTTACATCCCCATCACTTATTTATTTTATAACTTACTACCAATTTTTAAATTCCAATGGCAACATCACTCTGTTTAATTGTACTGTCAGCATTAACTTATGATATTTTTCCAGAGTTGTCACACTGAACAAAATGAATGTAGCCTGTGAGTTTATTGAAGAGTAAGAGACTTGATTTGAGAAAATGTCATCTACATGAACTGACATTTTTTGCAATATTTGGCTTCATGATTGCCTCCACAAATATCATGCAAATTAGATCATATCACTTTAATAAATGTATTTTATCCCCTTTTCAAAATCCAATGTGTTTGAACTCATGCATGTGTGCATTTGTGTATGTGTATGCATCCATATAAATAGTTCTGTGAATTACCTGTGAGTACAGAAGGAAAAATTCTCCCTCTTCCCTTCAAAGTCTCCCCGCTGGACTAAGAATTAAATTTACATGAGACACATTAACAGAAGAAAAAAAAAACAATTTTATCATGTGCACACAGAGGTCCAATAATGAAATTGAGACCCAAACAAATCACTAAGGCAGGCATTTTTTTATACTTTTTAGACAAAGAGATGTCTTCAAAAATTTGTGAAGAATTGACAGGATAAAGAAAGCAGGTATTTGGGAGCTTTAATTAGTATGGAATTCTAAGCACAATTTGGGCTGAGGTAGTAGATTAGTAAGAAAGTAACAAGGTGTTTACATAGCTATCTTGGCTCTAGATTTCTTTTCTCTGGTGATAAGGATGCCTTTTTACTTCTTAGTACTGGGAGGGTACCTTTCCTGTGGGAGTTTATTTACTGCTTTTCAGAGGAAGTTCTGAGTGTCCTTCTGCTGGCTGTTTACCAAGTAGCTTCAATTCAAAATAATCAATATGCCATTGTGGTGCATTTTGTGGGGCTTCCCACTGGCCCTCACGATAGGCATTCATTGTTCTGGAATATGAGGGTAACAAAATTTATTTCCTTGTGTTATCTACCAAATGTTGCTAGGCACTTTAATACTCTGAGCAAATCACTAGGGTATAGGTGGAATACTTTACACATTAGATTCTTGAGAGAATAGGAACTGAGTTCTCCAATCTCTGAGCCTCAGAATCTTGTTTAAGAAATACTGCCGTAGAGAAGATTGCTGTGATCAAGATTCAGGGGCAAGAAAGCATATGAAAGTCTCCAAACTGAAATTACCTTGATGTAAGGGAGAGTATTATCTGACATCTCATGACTCACACAAAGAACATTTGATGAGGTCTTATCCTGAAAACCCATCTGTACCCACATAATCCAAGAGGTGCTATTTTGGATACTGACTGTGATTAAACAAGAGCTACACAATTAGAAACCCATATATACATATGGTCCAACTTTGTGGACTTTTAGCAACCTGGACATGGGACATGAAAATTGAATGTGTCCATAAAATAATTTACATGTAGCTGTGTTGCAAGTATAGCAACAAACAACTTTTGTTGCCTCTCTCCTTTTTGAATAAAACAGGGCTGATATATTTGTAATGCAGTAATGCAACTGAAATGAATAGCTGTTAGGTAAATAGATAGAGAAATAGATGATACCTAGATGATACCTAGATTCATAGATAATTTCATAGGGCTGATGTAACAAGTTACCACTAACTAGGTAGCTTAAAATAACAGAAAGTTACTATTTTACATCTGTGGAGGCTATAATTCTGCAGTCAAAAGTTTGGCAGAGTTGGTTCTTTTGCGGGTTGTGAGAAAAAATTTGTTCCATACATTTCTCCTAGCTTTTGGTGGTTTACCTTGTGTTCCTTCACTCGTAGATGGTGTCACTCATATCTTCCACCTTTCTATTGTGGAAAGAATCTCTGTTACCTCTTCATGTAGTCTTCCCTCTGTGCATGTCTGCCTCTGTGTCCATGTTTCTCCCTTTTTAATAAGATCCAGTCAGGTGTAGGGCCCACCTCATGACTGTATTTTAACTTATTACCTCTGTATAGACCTCAGTTCAAAAAGGTTACATTCTGAGGTACTGGGGGAGGGGGTGGTTAGGACTTCAACATATCTTTTTTGAGGGCCTAAACTCAACTAATAACAGGTAGGTAGATGGATAGATGGCTAAATAATGTTAAAAGAGACATGTGAACTCATTTTATATATTACTTTTAAATTTTTTTCAGTTTTTATTTAAATTCCAGTTACCTAACGACAGTGTAATATTGGTTTCAGGTATAAAATTTAGCAATTCAGCAGTTCTATATAGCACCCCATGCTTATCACAAGTGCTGTCCTTAATCCTCACCACCTATTTAACCCATCCCCCCACTCATCTTCCCTCTGGTAACCATCAGTTTGTTCTCCATAGTTATGACTGTTTTTGGTTTGCCTCTCTATTCTTTCTTCCTCCCCTATGTTTTGTTTCTTAAATTCCGCATGTGAGTGAAATCATATGGCATTTGTCTTTCACTGACTGACTTATTTTGCTTGGCATATTATTTTCAAATGGTGGTAGTATCAATCTCATCAACTATGTATTTAACCAACATATTAGGTCTCACAATAAAAGAGGAAACTTAAAATTGTTCCTTAATACATGTACCATATTTTTTTCACATTGGATGAATTAAAATAGCAAACCATAGTGCCCATGATGTTAAAAGTAGAGGAAGAAGGTATAGAAGGCAATTTCTGGAATCGCCTCAACATATTAAACCGAACAATAAAAAGTAATAGTAACTTGTTTATAGTACCTTAAAGTAGCTGGATTATAAAAACCTATGAGAATATACATCATTCAAGTTATGTGGAGAAATGCCATAAAACATAAGAAATAGTGACTATCCTCAAGAAAAGTAGATATTTAAGGGGAGTCTTAGAATGAGGTGCTGAGGTATTTGCAAATTACTTCATAACTCATCAAGGCTTATGGAAGATTTTAAAGGGGAAACAATTTTAGAAAGGCAAGTCAATGATCAATGATTATAAAATTGAGTTTTCCTTATAAATAACTGAGAGAAAAGAATAAGTTGAAAGTGTTTTTAGATGACGTCTCTTTTTCCAAGAAGGAGTTACAATGGGATTGACAATATTCACAGGTTTTCGTGACTGATTACATGTGGGAAGTGGAGAAGAAATATGAAACACAAATGCTTACAGTCCATCATAACTGAAAATTTAGTCCTTGAGTGAATGGGTTTTGTTCCATTGTGAGGAATATGAAGTTAAAAGAAAAATTCTTGAACCTAAAAAATTTTGTTCCTAAGATTCTGTTGAGAGTTTTTGTATATTTTTCCTTCCTTCTTTCTTTCTTTCTTTCTTTCTTTCTCCTCCTTCCCCTTCTCCTCCTCCTCTACCTCCTTCACCTCTTTCATGTACTTCTCCTTCTCCTTCTTCTAACTCTGAAGGAAAGAAGAACAAAATTTTAAAAAGAAAATTAAACAACAACAACAACAAAACAGGACCTAGAGGCTGAGGAAAGGTGAAAAAAACATTGTTAGATTTAACATATCTCATGAGAAATAAAAAAATGTTTTATGTGGTTCAGAGTGCCTGGAAGAGAGTGTAAAACATAACAGAATAGCCAGCATAATAAACACTGAAGAAGGAAGAAGGAAGATCTACCTATGTAAGGATTATTATTTTTAAAAAAATACCCAAAGTAAAAGATATGAAGAGGACAAAAATTAAAAAAAGCTTAATGAACAGTCACTAAAGGGATATAATTTCAAAAAGCAGCTATCAGAGGAAAGCAAGGTAATTTAGTTTAGGTCTGGAAGATAGTTCTGATTTCTACTTATTTTGCATTTTGATTTTTTTTTCTGAAAATTTTCTTTTACTGAAAAATCTACATTAAAAACAAAATTTCTCCTCAAAAAAATTGCATGTTTAGAAATCTCTCCAGGATAACATTTGCTGTCAGCAAATCCTCATTTTGTTTATTTATTTTTTTAAAGATTTTATTTATTTATTTGACAGAGAGATCACAAGTAGGCAGAGAGGCAGGCAGAGAGAGAGGGGGAAGCAGGCTCCCAGCTGAGCAGAGAGTCTGATGCGAGGCTTGATCCCAGGACCCTGAGATCATGACCTGAGCGAAGGCAGAGGCTTAAGCCACTGAACCACCCAGGCGCCCCAGCAAATCCTCATTTTAGTACTTTTAATTCTCATAACAAAAGAGGGAGGAAAATTAAATTCAAATGCATAAACCTTAAACTCTAATAAAAGTCATATAAAGAATTCGGACAGAGTCTTTATTTTGTGAAGAAATGCTTTCTATACTTTTAAAGCAGTGTTTTAACATTTTAATCATTGTTACAAACATTAAAAGGATATAAGTTTTTGTAGACCCACATCCAGCTTTGAATTTTTGAATTTAGTAGTGTGGTGCCCATATTAACCTTTTTATTCATTGTTGTAAGGTCACCACTCCTAACTTTCTCTTCATTGTCTTTTATATCAATTCCTGTTTTTCTCATTGAGTTTATTTTGTGGTAAAGCCCTCTGTCAAGTGTTTTCCATGAGTTGCATCTTGATAGAGTTTGAACTCTTACATTGCTACAAAAAAATTTTTTTTAATCCTAAGAAGTGAAATATCTTAAAAAATAATGCCATGTTAACTTGATTTCTGAGTAGAAGAGTCTTTTCATATATTCTTCTAGCTCTCAGTGTTAGAGATGAGAAATTTAATATATTTGAATATTTTACTTTCTCAGTGACTTGTCTCTCAAGAAACTTAAAAAGATGTCCTTTCCTTTTCTTTTAATACTTAGAATTCAGAAATTTTACTAGGATGTGTATAAATGAATAACTCTTTTTTGTTTTCCCTCAGGCTTGCCTACATCTCAGTAATGTTTACAATTTTTGACTCAAATGTGTTTTCACACCAAGGGTAGCTTTCTCTATTATTTATTCAAATGCTCTCCATCTTATATTTGTTTCTAATTCTCTTTTTTGAAATTACTATTATGTGAATCGTAGGTCATCTAGATTTGTTTCAGTTACTGCATAATGGAATGATTTAAAAAAACAAATATTTTTTATTGCATGAAACAAGTTATTAACACTAGAATTATGCATATTAGTGCATAATAATGCATAATAATGCCCATTAGTGATTTAAAAAAATTTATCTCAGGGTGCCTGGGTGGCTCTACCTTCGGCTCAGGTCATGATCTCAGGGTCCTGGGATCAAGCCCTGCATTGGGCTCTTTGCTCAGCAGGGAACCTGCTTCTTCCTCTCTGCCTGCCTCTCTGCTTACCTGTGATCTCTCTCTCTCTGTCAAATAAATAAAATCTTTAAAAAAATTTATCTCTGTGTTTACAGAGATATTGTCTAGAAGGTAGAATAAGTTATATTTTCTTTGTGATTTTTATTGTCTGTTATTTCCTATAGTGGATATGTCATTCAGTAAACCCTACAAATGTTAAATAAAATGTATTCACTATTAAGATGAAAGGTTATGTTAACATATAGTTCTAATTGACACATCATGACGTCTTTACTTGTGGCCATTAATAACTTTTCATAACACGAAACATCATGTTCTTAAGGTATCTTATCAATGTATAAACTAATCTTTACTATGAATTAGTCAACTATGTTTTTTATCATCAGGACTGGGGACTCAAATAAGTAGTTCAAAAATAATAGTACATACATAGAAGTGAAAACTAATTTTATAGCACTGAGTTATGCAAGTGTTTTCAAAAAGACAACATTTAAATGGAAAACTAACATAAGTTAATAAGTCAGTAAACAAAAATATGATTGACTTTAATATATTGTTTAATAGTACTGAATAATCAGGTGAGAATTTTTTCATTAACTAAAATCTAGTTCTATCCTCAGCAATTATGAGTCAATAAACTGAACAGACTTCAGATATTTTGATGTTTTTCAGCTTCTCTGGGAGAATATGAAGTAGCTAGGGAGTATGTTTTGAGGGAAGAAAAAAAACCAACACCTAAAAACTAAAAAATGTAACGGCCCTTTTGTTTGGGTAGATCATTTCTTCTTCTTCACATTGTACAAACTTATTTTGTTTTCAGAGATTTCCTTGAATTTTTTAAGCATATATGACTCATAATATATGCCATAAACTCATTTTGCTATTTATGAGGTAAAAACTTATTATGAAAGGCTGCAGAGTACATAAGATCAATAAAAGATTATGAGAATCTTTTGAGCCAGAAAATAGTTCAGAGAGCACAGAGCAATATTAATTAACACTAAAAGGAAATAAAAGTTTAGATGTATGGTTTAATTTAGTACAAATGTAAAAATTTGCAAATGTAGAGAAAAGATGGGGGCAGGAAATAAATGTGATGCAATCTGCTGGAAACTACTTAATTTGAACTGGGTTTATTACATTGGGGGACCTGACTTGATAGTTCTATTTGCTTTTATTAAAGATGCTTCAAATTGCTTTATTCTTTATTAACCATAAGGTACAATACAATTTCCTATATGCATGAAATTTTATCTCATAGTAGAGGGGTGTTAAAGATCTTATTGACCCACTTAGAGAAATGTCAGTTCTACAGTGATCTAGTTACTATTACCCTTCTGGAAACTTTTTATTTGTGTTTTCTTTTTTTTTTTTTTTTAAGATTTTATTTATTTATTTGACAGAGAGAGAGAGATCACAGGCAGGCAGAGAGGCAAACAGAGAGAGAGGGAGAAGCAGGCTCCCTGCAGAGCAGAGAGCCCGATGCAGGGCTAGATCCCAGGACCCTGAGATCATGACCTGAGCCAAGGCAGAGGCTTTAACCCACTGAGCTATCCAGGTGCCCTGTTGGTATGTTTTTGTTTTTGTTTTGGGTTTTGTTTTTGTTTTTGTTTTGGGTTTTGGGTTTGGTTTTGGTTTTGGTTTTGGTTTTGGTTTTGGTTTTGGTTTTGGTTTTGAGCAAGCTCCAGGCTAGTGTGGGGTCCAACATGGGGCTTGAACTCGTAACCCTAAGATCAAGTCCTGAGCTGAGATCCAGAGTCAGATGCTGAACTGACTAAGCCACCAGCATGCCCCTTGTTTGTTTGTTTTTGTGGCAGTTGTTTGGTTTATAAAACCACCACTTACAGAAAGTAAATCAAAATAGCTACAATTCTACACACATATATTTGACACTCCTCATCTTTCAACACCTACTCCTTAAAACTTAAATCACGTTCAGATGTTCAGATGAGAAATTAACAGCCCCTGATTCACAGAGAATTAAGCTTCAGCACAAAATTTAACACAGTCATATATGACCCTAAAATCTATTGTCTAATCTATAATGTGATATCTAAAATGATAGCTATCACGTATTGAGGACTTGGGTGCATTACTGCAAAAGAATCATGAAGGAGGGTTAAAGAAACTAAAACTTACAAATGCTGACTATCTTGCCCAAAGCAAACCTCCTGGGCAGAGTAAAGCTCCACCATTGTGCCCTATGCAACTGCCCTCAACTGTTAACATTCTTCTGCCAGACAGCATCAAGTCCCTTCTTAAACACATTTTTCAGGTCTCATTTCCCAAAACAATGACCATCACTGGCTTCAAAAAAGATCAGTCCACTATTTTGTTAGGAAAACTGAAATATTTATAAACACAGAGTCATTAACCTGAATTATTTTTTACCTGGTCTAGAGCAAGTATGCATGTAAATTTAATTCAGGAATACAACATGGATTAAACTCCTGTACAATAATGTCATATAATATATGATTTATATGAATATAACAATGTATAATGTATAACACATTGTATAATGTATGCTATATAATTTATATAATATATATATA
>CM053607.1:15529065-15556369 GCA_028646535.1 Procyon lotor
AAAAAAAAAAAAAAATTAAGACATTTTATTGTAGGCGGACTTCATTAAGGAAATTCTCAAGGTGATATTTTAGAAAAGAGAAATATTATGGCATTAAAAAAGTTCTGAGACATAAAAGTTGACAAAAAGTTGATAAATATGTACATAAACCTAAGCAAATTTTGACTGCAAAAAGATAATGATGATAAATTTCATTTGGAGAATTAGTAAAATACTAGATGATATTAACATATATGACCAAAAAGGAATGATCTAAGTTAAAGAATTTTGTTTTATTTTTCAGTTAAATTGATTTATTATACATAATTTTCTTTAAATGCTTAATATAAATACTAAAAGAGTAAAAGTTTACTTCAAGACAGTGGAGGAAAAATAACACTATAAAAATAATGACAAAAATTAAAAAATAGACATAGATAGGAGTGCCTGGATCACTCAGTGGGTTGTGTGGCCAACTCTTAGTTGAGGTGCAGGTCATGATCTTGGGGTCTTGGGATCAAGACCTTGTTGGGCTCCTTGCTCAGAAGGGAGTCTGCTTGGGGATTCTTTCATTCCACTCTCTCAGCTCTTCCCTCCATTTCATGCTCTCTCTCTCTCTCCCCCTAGAATAAATAAATCTAAAAAAAAAAAAATTGACATAGATAAAATATATACATAAGATATAACATAGATAAAATAGTACAGGAATTTAAATGAAAGAAAATGATAATGGATGTATCTAGAAAATACCACCAAAATTAATCTGGTATTTTTATCTGAATAATATATATTTGTATGTAATAAAACACCAAATTTGGGAGGTGTAAAAAAAGGATCATAGGATCCTTCAGTTGAACTGTCAATACTTTAATTTCTAATTTTGCACAAAGATCTCACTTACACTATGTGAAATAAAAACTATAAAGGAAGGTATTGCCATCTATCCAGTTGCCAAAGAATAATGAGTTATTGGCATAGTGCTTTGCTCTCTCATTCATTACTGGTTAGAATAAAATCTGGTACTATTGTTATTAATATTATAATATCTATTAACATGAAAAACATACACATTTGTATCTATTATCTATTACCATAATAATGTTGCAAGACAAACCATCCCAAACTCACTGGCTTAAACACAGTTAGTTTTGAACTCACAAAACTATGAATCGGTGATTTAGGCAGGTTAGTTTTCCTGGTCTTGACTGACTTCCATTGCATTTCTGGGAATAGACATGTGCTGAATGGCTGTCAGTTGGGTTTACTTGGCTCTCTTTCAAGTATCTCTTACGTCACTGCAACAGGTTCCTGGGGCATGTTTTCTTGGAGAAGGCAGAGGTGAAAGGGCAAGCAAGCCAAGTTGTGAAAGTCTTTGAAGCCTTTGTTTACATCCTTCTCTCCAACACCACACTGGTCTACAGCCAGTCCCACCGGCTGCACTTAGCATCAAGGTATGGGGAAATAAGCTACATCTCTTTATTAAGATTAATTTGAAAGTCACACCTCAAAGAGCATGGATACAGGAGAAGGTGAAGTATTAACAACATCAATACTACCTTACTCCCTGGTGCAGTTATTCATATTTAGTTTTCATTATGAATATCTTCGACATGTGTGACATGATCTAGGTATAATAATATTTAGTAAAATATTCTTCAAAGCAGGGTGCTAAGATATGTCCAGTATGAAGAATATTAAACATGTATAATACCAAAATTTCCAAATGGATATTCTGTAGCTACTGAAAATTATTTATGGGAAATTATTTATGAGAAGTTTTAAGTGAAAAAGCAAAATGAAAATGGGTGCTATATGCTACCATGTTTTTAGATAAATAAAACATGCTTCGGGATATCTGAAAAAAAAAAACAGTAATTAAGGGCTAAAGATAATGGTTGACATTTGAGAGGAAAATAGGAGGGCTGAGCAACTAAAGTGTTCATAATTTTACTGTACTGATATACCTTTCAATCTTTTTGAAACTTTGTCCCCTAGACAGATATTACCTCTTTCACTTATTACCTATATGTTCACACAGCAATTAGTGACTATTTTTTTGTACGTCACATCAATCGAGAGGGTAACTAACAATAATAAATTCCAAGGAAGAAGGTATTTCCAACATGTTTTCTGGTCTTCAAATTATTTTATTCTGAATTAAGATAAATTGTAATATGTAGAATAGAAAAATTACTCAAAACATGTCAATTTCATACAATTTATATAAATTGCAAACAGTTTTGTATGTCTAGCATTTGAATTAATGAATATGGCCTGTGCACCTTCTCAATTACCAATTTAGGTAATTTTTCTTGTATTTAGTTTCATTTATAAGATGACAATTCTTAAAGGAAGAGGCAATGATTTTTCTTCTGTCCTCTGAAGTTGTTGGGAGTGAGAAGCAATAAAACACAGTAGAAGTGCAGTGATATTCAGAGAGAACTGTCACAAATTTACAGAACTTAGTGCATTTCATCGTAAGCAAAATTTATATATATTTTTTCTGGGTATCCATCTCCATGCCCAGTGAAAAATAAATAAATGGGAAAAACAGAGTCTACAGGCAGTGGTAGTTTAAATATTGCTAGTTTTTATTTGTATTTGGCACAAGTCGTGACTTATTCTGACTTCTTACTGTTTGACATTAATAAATACATAAAGTATTTCTTAAACTCTTCTTCATAAATATTTTTTAATCTGTTTAAAACAAAGATAAAAAAGGCATAGGTGATACATTTTTTATTCCTTTATGGTTTGGTCAATGTGTGTGAAATATTTTATATTTTAATATACAAATGATAAAATTTAGTTGAAATGAATTACATTAGAGATAGTTTAGGCTAGTCTCTTGCTGTTTGTAAGACAGATGGCAACATCTCTAAAGTTATAAATTTAAATTATATTGTATGTGCCATTGGGTATTCATATGAATAATTTCAGATATTTGACTACTTATTTTTCATAAATATGTAGATATTTTGTTTCATCTTTTGGGACAAAATCAGTGTATTACATCCAAATAATAATCCAAAGGGAACAAATATGTATTGAACTTGGTTCCAGAATTTATAATGAATGTGGTTTGCCAACAAAAATGACTTTCAGAATCTGACTTTTCAAAGTGAATATCACACTGCAAAGAGAAACGATGATAACTGGTATTAGAAGGTAAGGATATTGCATATCGGCTTGAAAGCGGAAAAATAGAAATCAAAAAATGTAGGGAAAAGAAATAAGGCACTGAAATAAAAGAAAACCTTAAAATAAATAAAAGAAAAATTGTACTGCCTTCCAAATAAAGTATTAATTTTTCTCATTATCTTTTTTCTCTTAAGAGTTTAATTTTAAAAAGTCATTTTAGTGAAAGCTACAACTGAAATTGACCTTTTCAACATTACTTCATTTTTTCGGAAGAAGAATTTACAGGTAGATAAAATCAAAGATTCTGTTAAAAACTAATGATGGGCTACTTGCTGTGCATCTATATGTGTTCCTATAAATCAATTATACTGTAGAATTTCTGAGTTCAACAGAACTTGACCTTCAGTGAACTTTATTTAGTGTTATGTATACAATGTCCTCACATTCCTACCCAGATGACAATAAGTATTATCAGATCTTAATGAAAATCAAATTTCTTTATATTCAGTAATTAGCTAGTAAAACTAATTAGTTGAGGACCTACAAAACTAGTGTTAAAGGTGATTAAGCCAAGTTAATGATTACAAAAATAATTATACTTCCACAGTGAACCTCAGAATTATAATTGGACTGTCTATCCCAGTTAATTAGATAATTAGCACACCAAGATTGTTGGAAAACTTTGAGTAGTTGGAAAAGTGCATTCTTTAGAAATCTCACATTTAGATGTGCTCTTCAGGATAATTTGATATCACAAATCTTTTAAAGTTAAAAGGAGACAATGTAATTTTCATTTTCACAATAATTAGTAGGTATCCAATTAATGTTATTGCTATTAGTTTCTTTTCCTTCCAAACCAAATTTGATCAAAAGAGCAATAAACTTCAACCAAAAGTACAAACTAGCATTAGGTGAATTTATCGATTGATTGCTTCTAACAATGGAGTAAATTGTGATTACATTTTATGCAACTCTTTAAGTGTTCTAAATATAAAATCAAACATTTATACTAAACAATTCAATTGTCATATCTACTGAAGATATTTTATTCTTATTAATTTTTTACTGTTTTGACAATTCTTTTTATTTCAAGTGCCTATATGGAATCACTGTCTCATATACAGGACCATTTTTATGTTGCTACTTTAAAAGGCTGAAAACACAAACCTTATCAAATCACTATTATCTGGATCAATTTAGGTTCAAAGTGTGAAATAACACAATAGTAATAGCTTGACTCTGTTTTTTGGTGAATCACACACATACACAAATAATTAAAAATAAAAACTCTACTCTCAAAACAATTATCTTTTTGAATTACAACTACTGTTTACAGTTATCTCATACGATGGATGGATGATCCTAAAGAGTAGAATCAAAATCAATGACATATTTCTTATAGTCACAGTATTCTATTGTAATATTAGCACATAAAACAAACTCATTAAATATTTGTTATATAAAAACTCTCAGTTTAGAGTGAAATCAGAATTTTGTTGCAGTTAGAATCCCATAAGTTTAATTTTTAAACATTATCTACAGTTTATAACTTAAGAAGAGACTAATATATTTGATAAATACCTGTTTACAGATTTTCATATCTAGCTGGTGGTAATTTACAAGGAACATATTTAAATTTTAGCATTATGGGGCACCTGAATGCCTCAGTTGATTAAGCGTTGGATTGGATTTTGGCTCAGGTTATGATCTCAGGGTCCTGAGATCAAGCTGTGAGTTGGGCTTTGCATTGGGAGTGGAGCCTGTTTAAGATTCTTTCTCTCCTCTCCTTCTGCCCCTCCCCCACTTGCTCTTTCTCTCTCTTCCTAAAAAAAAAATTTTAAATCAATAAAAGAATCAAAATCTTTCTGAAAAGCTAACATATTCATATAAATTAAAACAAAAAAATACTGATATCTGAAAATCAAGAAATAACACCTACAGAATGGTGTTCTTCATACATTATTTCCCCGTTATAATTAATTTCTTAATTGTAGTTGTCTCCAATACTATGTCACTGATACTTTTATAAATAATAACTTTTTTCTCAATATTATCTTTTAATTTTTTGTGTTCTGCTTCAGAATTGATTTTTATTTTATTTTATTTTTTAAATTTATTTATTCGACAGAGGGAGAGAGATCACAAGTAGGCAGAGAGGCAGGCAGAGAGAGAGGGGGAAGCAGGCTCCCCGCTGAGCAAAGAGCCTGATGCAATGAGGGGCTTGATCCGAGGACATTGAGATCATGATCTGAGCCAAAACTAAAAGCTTTAACTCACTGGGCCACCTAGGCACCCAAAGGTTTGGCGGAAAGTTGAATTTTATGATTAATACATTGAAAATATTGACACTTTAAATTGAATTTTGTATTTGGACCATAATTTTTCAATTGAAAAATATTCTGAACCACTTATAACTCACACAGTAGAACAATTTTCTCTTCCCTCTCTCCACGTTTCTCTCTGCCTCTTCAGAGATGACAATTTTTTTTTTTTTTGCTTTATTGAAATATTTATTCTAGCTATCCCCTAACTATGTAGGTTTTAGATGGGTATTCTCTTATAAACCCAAGACCAAAAGATAAACCCCACCTAGACCTCTGGGTTTCTGGATACTCTCTACTGCTTCTACTATTTGGATTTGGGAAACAGTAACTATGCTTCAGTATGAAGCACTGGAGAAAAGGGAGGAGACTTCACTCTTCTGTCTTTTATCTCCACTTAATGAAAGCTGGTGGAGGGGTCTGGGAAAGCATTACTTAAGGTCAGGTGTGATTTTGGCAGTCTAGAATTCAATGTTAGAATCATATTTACTTCCCTTTTATAATTTGTGTCTGTTTATTCTCCCTAAAGGGTTTTCTCTTTGAATGTGTAATTTTTCCTCTGGATTTAAATAAGCCTTAAACACATACTTGGACTCTAATTTATTTCTATTTATTTCTTGTTTTGTTTCCCTTCAAAGGCCCGAAATCTCTTTCTGGGTCTAGAAATTTTGCTCATTTGGTATTAAAAATATAATGGTCAAAACAGTCTCCAGCAAACTTCAGCATTCTCTAATCTCTAGGATCAGTCAGATCCCTTAGCTACTAAATGCTGCTAAGCATTATGGATTTGAATTTACTTCAGCATCCTGGACTTGGCAACCTAAGTTTTGAGTACCTCCGGTGAAGCCTTATCCCATCTTGCACTAGGGAATCCTGTATTCAGTCCTTCCATTTAACCTAGGCTTTTTTCCAAAAATCAAATCATTTTATTTGGATAATACCATATTAACATATGAACCTTCCCTTATGAGATAATGCTTTGTTTTATATCCCTCCAACATCTCCACTGTCACACATTTTCATGGAAAGATCCACTAATAACAAAGTCGTGTTAAAGAAGATGTCTAAGAAAGTCTAAAGAATGAAGTCTTATGGGAAAATCGTCATGTGACATTTAAAATAACAACCGCCTTTTTCTATTTGTAATTATTGAATCTCTTGAACAGTTCTATTATTAAAGTAGGAAGTTGGTAAGTATCTACTTCTCTTGACTAATTTTTTTAAAAGATTTATTTATTCATTTTAGAGAGAGAGAGCACGAGCAGAGGGAGGGACAAAGGGAGAGAGAGAATCTCAAGTAGACTACCCGCTGAGTGCAGGGCATGACCTGAGTTCCAATCAAGAGTCAGACACTCAACTGACTGAGCCACCTAGGAACTCTTGACTAATTTTTTTTTAAAGATTTATTTATTTGAGAGAGAGAGAGAGTGTGAGGGGGGAGGGACAGAAGGTAAGAATCTTCAAGCAGACTCCCTGCTGAGAGTGGAACCTGACAACAGGTCTCCATCTTATGACCCATGAGATCATGACCTGAGCTGAAACCAAGAGTCAGATGCTTAACCTACTGAGCTACCTAGGCACTCCTGTCTTGACTACTTTCTGACTTACATATATTTTTATGACTAGATAGTTTGGGGCTTATATGTTGTACAGAGCTCTTCATTATTAAACAGACATTATATCCATTTTATTAAATTGTGGGAAACATTTTTTCTAAGAATTTATTTCTGGTATGGCCCAGAAATTTGCCATGAGAGGCAAATTTGAAAGTTAGAAGGGAGAAAGAAGGCATTATTCTCCTGAGACTGTTGTGTTCGGAGACCATAGAGTTGGGCCCACAGTTTTCAGTTTTCTACTCCATGGTCATTTTCTACTTTGGAGATATTTTGCAGATACCTCCCTAAACTTCCTTAGAAAACTCTTGGTGTACTTTTGCCCAAGATTCATTTAGTCTTCCAGCTCCAGTGCCTCAGTGCTCTGATCTATGCATTGCAGTGTTCCATCGTTTTTTTTCCCAGCTTCTCCACATCCATGGACACCCCAATTCTTAATCTGTGTCCTGTATCTCCCTCATGCTTGTAGTGGCTCTGTTTCCATGACCAAACTCAGAATGACCATACATTCCTGGTGCCCCTGTTTGGGAATGGACTTGGATTCTTTTAAGTCCAAGTCTTCTGATTGTAAAAGGCTGGATTTCTGGTGGTATGCTAATCAAAAGTTCCCATTTTTTCTCCTCAAAGACTTAGATGCCTAATCAATAACAATTCTAATCAAAGAACAAGTTTCAATAAACAAGTGTTATAATGCTAATTTTTTGTTTTAGGGTTTTTTTGGGGGGGCGGGAGAAGCAGAGGGAGACTCAAACCAGAATGAGCACCTCATTGTCACACGCTCTCTGGAAGCTTTGTTTACCTAAGGTTATCCTTATTATCATCCTAACTCCTTTCAGAGTTGATTCATTTTCTTTATCAGTGATGATACTAGACTGTTATGCCTAAAAATAGACTCAAGTAATAATTGGCCATCAAGAAACTTGCTACAGCAAATACTTTTAGTATGGGATTTCTTTTATTTATTATTTTTTGCTTTAATATTCAATAACTTGTGTAAAATCATATTTAATCCTTGATTTGGGGATTAAGATTAAATGATCTCGCTAAAAATGCTTAATTTATCCAGAAAACATTTGGAGAGTAACTATGAGCCAGGCAATGTTTGAGTACTTGTTGATACAGAAATAAACAAAACAGACAAAAATCCCTAGGCTGAGAAGTTTACATTTTAGTAGGAATACACATTTAATTTCATTTTGATGTGAATCATAGAAATTTAAGAGAAATGGGGTGCCTAGGTAGCACAATCAGTTAAGCACCAGACTCTTGGTTTTGGTTCCGGTCATGATCTCAAGGTCATGGGATCTAGACCTGTGCTGGGTTCCACACTCAGGAGTCTGCTTGAGATTCTCTCTCTCTCTCTCCTCCTCCCACTTATGCATTTTCTGCCTTTCTCTCTCTCAAATAAAAAAAAATCTTCTTAAAAATTTAAGAGAAATGGGAAATCATAATGTTCTATGTTACCTCAGTGTTGCTGGGCTCACTTTTCCCCTCTCCCAGAAAAAAAATTGTGTTCAAGCCACAGGCTACTGCTACAATACAGGAATGGTATTGATCATTAATTTCCCCCCAGGAACTGTTTAAATTTTATGTTTTAAAGTGTGTTTTATTATGTGCATCCCAACATAGAAAATAGTAGTAACAGGCACTTTAGCTAAAACAAATTTTAACATTTTTCAAAATTTGATTCAAATTTTTTTCAAAAAATAAAATGTTAAGAGATACTTCAATGTCCTATGATTCTTTCTTGATCCTATTTTTATGCCCCTTGACAGATCAGACACTCTGCAGTAGATGGTCATACTTCTCTCGTGAATTATTTTATACACTTAGTGTATCAAGACTCTCTGACCAAGTCACTTACTAAAGCTACACACCAACGCACACACACACATACATTCACCACTGCATGTATACATATATATAAAATTTATCCATATTAATGTATGTAATGATCATTCAATTATTTAATTCATTTGAATACACCAAAATATATATCTACTATCTTATTTTATAAGAATTTTGGTTATTTCCCGATTTTCTCTATTACAATTGGTCCTGAGGTACATATTCTTAAATTGATCACCCTAGGCAGATGTGTCAAATATTTCCATAAGGCATTTGCCAGGAGCAGGATTGATATTTTTTATATAATGCAGGTACTTAATTTTAGTATAACTTATCAAAGTTTTCTACCAATTTTTTTTCTTTTTTTAAACAATCTGCATCAACAGATTAGGTGTATTTATTCTTTCCATCCTTTCATCAATAAACTTTCAAAACTTTGTCAGCTCAATGTAAAATGTCATTGCCTTGATTACCAGTGAGATTGAGTGTCTTTTCATAATTTTATTGGACATTTTGCTTTCTTAAGTATTATCTGGTATATTTATCACCCAATGTTGTATTATGTTGCTTTTCTATTTTTATTGTTCTATTTGGAGTTCTTTATATATTGCAGAAAAAATAATTCACAACTTTCACTTAGTCATAGAGTAATCATTAAGAACATCTTATCAAATGCCTGGGTGGAGGTGAATTTCTCAGTGACAACTCCTGAGAATTTTTGGTTTGGGTTCCATTTCTTCATCAATTAGATTAGTAGTGTTTAATGTGAGAATCATCTGAGGGGCTTTTAAAAATGACAGTATACTCTTGCAATTTTTGGCTCAATTGATTTGCCATAAGGCATGGGTATTGATACTGCTTTTATGTTTTTGTGGGTGATTTCAAGTGAAGTCTTAGTTAATAGTCACTGCATTCAATGTAGTCAAATCATTTACTTAGAAGGTGAGTGCAGAAACCACCTGGGTGGCTCAGTCATTTGAATGTCCAATTATGGGTTTCAGCTCAGATTGTGATTTCTGGGCCATGGGTTTGAGCCCCACATCAGGCTCCATGCTCAAAGGTAAGTCTACTGGAAGATAGATTCTCTCCCTCTTGCCACTCCCCCCATTCCTGTGCACATGCATGCTCTCTAAGAAATAAACCTATTTTTAAAAAAGAGAATTCATAAAAATAAGTCTTGTAAAAACCTTTTAGCCCCCAGCTAAGATAGTATTCAATAAAACTCTAGTTTACAATTCTCACCAGTTGTTCTGTGCACCCTTGTCTGTGTTACGACATCTCCTTAGTTCTCTAGGGCCTCAGCCTCCCAGTCATCTCTTGTTCCTGGCATGTTTTAATGCTTCTTTGAGGAATTTTTCTTTATTTTTGTTTTATTTTTAGTATATTTATGTACTTATTTGAGAGAGAGAGAGAGCAAGAGTGTGTGAGTGGGGGGAGAGAAAGAGGGAGAGAATTTTCAAGTAGACTCCCCATTGAGCATGGAGTCAGATATGAGGCTCATCCCACAACCCATGAGTTCACCACCTAAGCCAAAACCAAAGGTTAGATACTCAACCAACTGAGCTACCCAAGCACCCTGAGAAATTTTTCTTTAATTTCATAACCTTATACAGCTTCTGCCTTTGATCCTTTCTGACATATATAGGACTATATTCCATATACACAGCACAATTTTAAACTGCACAATTTCTTTGAATCAAGTGTGCTCTAATGCCAGGTCACTCTGTACTAGACCCAGCACTAAAAAGAACACACACCCCCATCTTTTACCCAACTTAGGATGATCAGAATCAGACTCATAAATATCCCATATTTTCATGTTCATTACTGCAACTGATGAAATCAAATTTACTGGTATTTCTACATCTTACACAGAATAGTAATGCTGCAACTTAAAAATATATTTGTAATAGGCCCCTCTTACAGTTGATTGAGTACACCAAGAAAATAAGGGCTGTTTTATATGACATGCCAGTCTTTGGCTCAAACTCGGCCCTTTTGGATATTTTCAGTTTCTTATGGTTGTGGATATTGTAAGTACGTAAAAATATCGGACTAAAGATGTAATAATAATCATTAAAATGTCATGGTCAGTGTAAACACATCTGACCCTCTTTCTTTATTATTAACACAAATAGGATACATTTATCATCTTTTCAGGAACCATATTGATATTGTGTCAAAGTGCCATTATGTTTGTGCTTCTAAACTTCTCTTCTGGCTACCTTTCCCCCTCCAGGCCCACCATGCTGCTTGTCCTCAATACTTCCTAGACATGTATTTGGTTTTGTACATGTCTTTGATGTTGTTTATTGTTATGACTGAATGCTATACCCCTCCCCATTCATATGTTGAAATCCTAACACCAATCTGATGGCATTTGCTGGTGTGGACTTTGGGAAGTAATTAGGTAATTAGGGTAGAGGCCTCCTGAACAGGTCCCTCATAAAAGGGACCCCAGACAGTTCTCTTGCCCTTTTTTCCACCAGGTAAGATACAAGTCAGCAATCTGCAACTGGGAAGAAGGCCCTCACCAGAACTTTATGGTGGCATCCTGATTTAGAACTTCCAAACTGTAAAACTATGCGAAATAAATTTCTGTTGTATATAAGCCATTCAATCAATGATATTTTGTTATAGCTGCCCAAATTGATGATGAAATAGATGTTATTTTTTTCCCTCAGCACCCACTTTTTCCACATACACCCTATTTAATTTTTAAGGTCCAGATCATTTGATCAAATGCACAAATTCCCTCCTGAAACCTCTTCATACGTAATGAATCAAATCATTTTAATTCTCTGCACTCCTGCATCACTTTGCTCTGCTGTTACATTGCTTATACAGAATACTATGTACTGTAGCACTTAGAAGTCTGTTGGCTTCATATGATTCTAACATGAATAACACCATGAACTTTAATTCACTATTCCATCTCAAGAGCATGGTACATGATGCATTGTTGATAAAAGTTGTGCAGTAAATATTTACTCCATTATATTGAATTGAATAAAATACCACCAAACAAACAGGATGAAAGAAGAAATTAGATCAGGAAATATACTAATTTAACACTTACTGTGGATTGTGGATAATTTAGCATATATTTTTATTGGCTTAATAGTAAATTATTCAATATTACCAATAATTGTGTTTACTAGAAATTCTATATAGAAAAATGTTCTATGGTTTATATAAGAAAAATAATTGCTACATACAGATTGAGTGTCATGATAATACTACACATATACAGATGTTTGGAAATATGAGATTATATATTATACCACTTCCATATACAATTTATCTTGAGGACTATTTCTGTCTTACATAATAATGAAGTATATTTGGAAAATTTCATTAAATTAAATTGGCTATAATTAAAATTGTTATAAGTGGCTATAACAAATATAAAAATGAAACTAATCACTAAATGTGGCATAATATTCATTCAAAGTAATAATTAAGTTATAATTGTTTAAAAATGCAATGATTGCTTTATTATTTAGCTAATGCAATCCACACTTGAACAAATACATTTTCCCCTTAGATAAAAGGCACATACTGATGAATTAATTAAAAAAAAGAAGTATTTATTTAGAACTTCCATTGAATCAAGTAGACATTCTTGAAAATTAATAAAATGTTTTTAAATTCCACATGATTTCTCTCCTCAAACAGCTCACAAATCATTTGGAAACATGTGAGTAATAACATATATCCAAGCATCCATCCTGGCAGTTGAATATCTGTCTTCTGACTACTAAGCTAAGTGCTCACCTTCCTCAAAGAATCTAAGGTGCAACTATATTCCTCATTCCTGGTTTTGCTCCACAGTATAATGAGTCATTGGGCCTATAGCCCCATCATCCTTGACAAACAAGCAGCTCTGGCACCATGTGGAAGATTTATAAGAAATACAAAATCTTGAGTTGTTCCAGACCTCCAGAGCCAGAATATGCACTGTAGCCAGCTTCCTAGGTGATTTGTATGTGGCTTAAAGTTTGAGAACCACTTGTTCTATAGCAGTAGGTTGCCTACATTGTACTTAATTTCTAACCCAGGTATCTTATCTTATTGAACTCTCTCACTCACAAAGCCTTCCACTGACTAAAAGCACTGTTTCTCTACATCAAATTTGTTTCTATTTATTATAGCTTAAAACATTTCTCCATCTCTTTATCTCTTTAGCTTACTGTTGGTTGTCTTTTGAGGACAACAGTTTTCTTGCCCTTTTCTGGTTAGCTATGATTATTCTTTTGCACCAACCATATGGAGACTGTGTTCAGTAATGGAGAGGATAATTTAGTGTCATTCTTCTACATTGTTGCTACCTCCAAAATATTGCTATTCTGCTCTCTTATCAGTATATTTTTGCTTCTTGGCAGCACATCACAAAACAAAGTCAGACCTATGGGTATTTTTTCCTACATTAGAAGATTAGCTCATGAATTCAATTGCCTCTAAAGCCAACTGGCTACTAAAGTGGAGAGATCAGGGCATCTGTCAAATTTTATTCTACTTAAAACTAGTTTTACAACATAAATTTTTGCTTCTTTTAATGTCCAGTAGTGATGCCATCAGTTCCAAAGCATCATCTGGTGGTTAATTCTAAAGCAATAGCAATAGTCTGACTGATTGTCCTTTCGAGAAGACAAATGCTTGCCTAACCTAACATTTAAGTCACTCTTGAAGGGCTTGACTCAAAACTGCTTGCTAATCATCAGTTGGTATACCAGGATCCTTATCAATTGGATTTTCTTTGTCATATTTTAAGTAACGGTAACACATTAATACATTCTCAAATAGTATAAAGGCCAGTAATCTTGAGCACAGGGCAAAATCATCTAAGAGAGGCATATCAACATACTTCTCTCCTGTAGATTGGTTTGCATCTTACTGGAAGTTTGGCCTTTCATTAATTATTTTATTGTTTTATAATAGGATTTTATTGAAAACAGAATGACTTAACAGTCAGTTAAGTGTCTGCCTTCAGCTTAGGTCAAATTTCCTGCCGAGGAATAATAAATAAATATTTATTTATGTTTATTTTTATATATCTGTTAAAGATACATTTTAATTAACCTGACCATTCTTTCCATCCTTAATTTTGAGAAGAGTCATTTTTAACTGCCTTATAGGTTCTGCTAAAGGTTTGAGGTAATGGCATGCTCATCTACTATAGACGGTATGAGAAATATGTGCTCAACTTCCAATCGCACTTATACTGAAATTCTTCCTGCTCTGTGTTCTGCTATATTAATTGGCATTATTTATGAACCCATATAATCATATAAATAGGATTCTCTGGATGCATGATCTGTCTACCATATCCAAAGAGGCATTCGGGGCTAGGTGTTAATGTCAAATCTTTAAACATAGTTCTCATGCATTGGACCCTAATGAGTTTGTCACTGGTTGGATGCTTTGGATTTATTTGTGTTTATAGTTCAGACTTGTTCCAATATACACAGCAAAAATAAATCTAGAGTATTCACGTTAATATTTCCAGTTAACCTGATTAATAGTATATCATTGATTTAATACATCAGGTTGACAACTAGTAGAATTTAATCAATGGCCCAGTTTGGATTCCTTCTAAATAAATTATAGCGTAGGAACAGAGCATTGATGTTGTTTGATCTAGGATCAGAAAAGGGGCAATCGCTGTCGTTACCATACCAATAAAATTGGAGCTTGAGCACCAGGCACAGTAATGATAAAAATCATGCATTCGTTAAATTCAAGATTTTGTAGAGCTTTTCCAAGGCTGGTGTTACGATTTCCAAATTATAGTAACGCCTAATAGTGCTCCTTTTGTCCTATTGAGAATACCTCACCTGCATGCTAGTAGTTCACAGCAAATTCCTATGTTCCATATGGTTGTTTTGTTGATCCACCTAGAATGTTAAAGGTTGTGGTTATGACACAAACAACCACTTTTACTTGCAACTCTTTAATTATGTAACTGAATTTGATTAATTATGTGATAAGAGATTGCAAAATCATATATCGCTTTAGGATACATTATAGAACTTTTTTTTTCTCATCAGTTTTATTTTAGTAACCTATAATGTATTATTTGCTTCAGGGCTACAGGTCTGTAAACCCTCAGTCTTACGCAATTCACAGCACTCACCATAGCCCATACCCTCCCCAATGTCCATGACACAGCCACCCTATCCTTCCCCGCATCCCCCAGCAACCCTCAGGTTATTTCCTGAGATTAAGAGTCTCTTATGGTTTGTCTCCCTTAGAACTATTTTTATAAAGAATTTAAATTAAAAATTGCATGTGATCACTCTGAATTCAATTATTATCATAATACACACACTGAACAAGGTCAAAATTGGATTACTTTTTGTCTGCATAACCTTGATTGATATTATCTCAAAGTTTTGATGAGACATTTAAAAAGTACTTCTGCTCTTAAACATTCTGAGATATTTACTAAACTGCGACCTATGGTAGTAAAAGTATCAGATCTCAAATCCATGATAGGATCTATAGTTCATATCTTCTGAATGGTCACATTACCAGCATAAAACAGGATTGTCTCAATTCCCTAAGAGCCACTTTGTGTAATGAAGTTGATAGTCAAATGTAAATCCTAGAGTGCAGAAACCTTAAATAGATCTTTTTTTTCCCAGACCTGATTCTGCCACTCACTCCATGCCAGACTTGTGGTGATTGGCATTAAGTATCTGAATCATAATTGTGATAAAGGGCTTTTGTTGTAATGTCCATAGTTGCATCCCTTGGATCTAAGAAATATAGCAGAATGTTTTTTTAGCATCTTAGAAAATTCCTGTCATTAGCATTTTGGATCTGGCCTAAAAATATTCACTACAGTTGGCCTCTTAGATAGGAAGTAGATTAAAATTCTTATCGAGTAAATTTACCAGGGCTCTAAGTTGCATTCAGGATATCATATCACAGGCACAGTTGCTTTCTGAACCCTGGTAATTAATTAGATCCGTAGAATATGTCCCTCACCTCTAGGGTTAATGTGAGTAGATAAGCTTCTGGATATGGAAATTAATACTCATTTCATCATTTTAACCATTCCCTGAGCCTTCATATTAATCAGTGAGGTAAAAGATTAGTTCACTGGACTTGTAATTCTTGGAAATCTCCTGAAAATATGACTGGGTTAGAGTTAAAATTAAGGCTGCACTATGAGATAATGTGCCTTTATTGTGACTTCTTTAATCCATTATGTCTATTGTTCAGACTTATTTCAATGATGCTTAGATATTATCTAATCCTTTTGGCCAGGGTTTAAGAAGGAAATACGGGGTTAGATGATTCTCTTTCTTCTAGGGTATCCCATCTTTTTTTAAGTCCAGTTTTCTCCATTATCAAGAAACTGTTTCTCCCAGGCACTTGCATGTGCACCTTTAAAAGTAATTTAATTTTGTTTTCTTGGTAATTTGAGAGCTGGAATATGTGTTTGCTACATGTAATTGATTATAGATTTTCCTGCCTTACCTTTATATCAAGCATAATGTTGTATAAACTTCATCTACAGCAGAGTCCAAACATTGGGAACTAAATGCTGTTTTTTGTTTTGTTTTGGTTTGGCTTTATTACTGAAATATAAAAATAACAATGTTTCTAAAGTTGATACAAGTCTGTGTAGGCCAGTCAGGATTTTTTTCCTGCTTCTGTGAAATTGTAAAGACTTACATGGACATAGAATGGACACCAGCCTCCTGGGGATAAGTTATCTTTAATGTAGTGACTTGAAGACCCCCTTCCCCATTTTTTTTTCCAGAATTTCTCACACTTCCTATCTTTGATGGAAAGCCAAGGCTTTCACAATGTACTGAACTCCAGAGATAACATGAACAAGAAAATATTTTTCTTTTATAATGGAATTTCCTTTTTAAAAATATCAAATTTGAACCAGCTTTAATTTTCAGGGGGCTATAAAAATTCACTAAGACATGACTTTTTGACTTGTGCTCTCTTAGGGAATGGTGCAGTATTTTATTTCTGAGTCATAGGTCTCCATTCATAATATTGATCACTGTGAGATATATTCAAACCTTTGCATCATCCTTGGTCAGCAGGTTATAAGAAATTATTTTTTTAAGAAATTATTTTATAAGGGTGTTGATAAGATCCACAAAACTTATAATGTTGCTACAGTTTTTGTCATTACTATATACCGTCCTGTTATTTATTGTTGAAGATAGATGATGAAATGTAGGGGCATTTTCAAAGAATGACCCAGTGTGCGAGGCTCAGAGCTTTAACAAATCATCCAGTATTCTGCTTCTGATATTCCAAGGATGTGAACAGATATCAGATAAGATGAATTAATATTCATTGGACTTGAACTGGTAAGTGAGCCTACCCACTAACATTCTCAGAAATTTTATCAGTACTCATTGGGCAGATCATGCTATGGAAAAATGTGGTTTTCTTTTACATTTAGTTGATTTTGTTTTCTATGAAATTTCAGTGGAAAATAATCATAAACTATTAAGAAAATTGCTCTTTGAAATCATTAAACCTGTTATCATCATAAAGGAATAGTTTTTAGTTCACCATGTTTCATGGCAGACAATACTGACAAAGCACACTGACAGGACTGTGATAAATTAGATGTCACTTGTTTACCTTCTTTGAACATTTTTATACCTGCACAGAAGTGACTCATCAAAGAATTCATTTAGTAGTAAAATCTATTAGAAATTGGAAATATTGGAAGATTTTCTTCTCTTGACATCCTAGATGGAACACTGCTTAAAAAAGAAAAAAAAACTAATGGACCCCAAAATAAGAATTACCTAAAATATGCCTGAGTGGTGTTGCTAATGTGTATCTACCTTCTCTTTGTCCTCTCACAATTCAGCCCTGAAATACAGTTAGTTATCTCATGAAGAGAAACTTGGCTGGATCAGTCTGACAAGTGACTATAACGTGTTTTTTGATAGAAAAAAATAACTAATGCAAAATATTGTAACATTAAGTGTGGTGTCATTGATTAATACTTCAAAAATAATTGCTATGGCTATAAAAAGTTCTCTAGATTCTTTAACAAAATGAGGATAAAGCACTTAATGGTGTTTGGCTTTGTAAATGAAGAAGGAGAGTATAATGTCTTCTTTGCTTTTATATAATTAATCTGAACTCTTGTCTCTTCCACTAACTGCCCGTTCCACTAATAACGGGCAGATTATATCATTAAGATAGACAATTTTGCCCAATGAGAGATTTTCATTTTATGTTTTGTTAAAAAAAATTCTGAGACAGGTAAATATCTCTGTTCACAAATTATCTGTTTAATAGATGTAATTTTATATATCCATCTATCTATTGGCATGATAGAAACTCCATTATTTTCATTTTCTCTCTCCTAATTTTCACATGATTCGGTCCCACTTCTAAGGATCTTATGTAAAACAAAGGTACTGAGAAGCTCTATTTAATTTCTAATGTAATTTTGGTGTATAGACCCCATGGGTTTCTCTGATGTCTACGCAGGTTTAATCAGACACCACTTACCCCGATGCTTATTTCAAATTACAAATACCAATGATTTAAGATGTGCCCTGTGGTATGTGAATGCATGATTCACACTGTCATATCCTGACCTAAAAAGTAGTCTAAATAACAGTGACTAGAGGTAAAATAAGATAGTTAATTGTTTAATCACACTTTCCTCCACTGCCATTAGAAATGAGAAACTAGGGGCGCCTGGGTGGCTCAGTTGTTGAGCGTCTGCCTTCGGCCCAGGTCAGATCCCAGGTCCCTGGGATCGAGCCCCGCATCGGGCTCTCTGCTCTGCAGGAAGCCTGCTTCTCCTGCTACCATTCCCTCTGCTTGTGTTCCCTCTCTCGCTGTGTTTCTCTCTGTCAAATAAATAAAATCTTTAAAAAAAAAAAAAAAGAAATGAGAAACTAAGTTAGAATACTTGAATAGCAACATATCAAAGATTACATCATAAGAAATTATAATAATAAAAATTTGGGGAAAATGTGCTTAGAAAAAGTAGTTTAGGTCAACTAGAAAATATTCACATTATGGGAGTTCATGGCCCAAGCAAATAGCTCATAATAAATGTAAAGCAGATTATATGTTCCAGCTGTGTTCATACTATGCCTAAAGAGCAATTCTAATATATTCCCAAGGGAAAAGATCTCCATATCACTGGAGCGTTTTTTTAGCATAAAAAACCTACTTAGTTATATTCAGTAACTATCCAATTCTTAGTTCTTAAATCTTTGAATAAGGACTACTAGGAAAATAATTTAAATCAGATTATTTATAATTATCTGCTGCTATTTGTCATGAATTAGTATATTTGTTATGTATATAAATATAGTAACGTTAAAATTAGTATATGGCATGCTTGTATTTTAATCATCATGTTATGGTTCTGTTTATGAACATCTAAAATAGAACAAAGGGCTCCTTTGAGGGATTATTAATAGAAAAAATTTTAAACTTAAAATTTGATGATTATGGCAAATGTTAACTCAAATGAATACCACATTGTTTCATAATAAAGCAGAAAATATACTGGTTTTCTCCCATTATCCATATGTAGAGCATTCTTAAGCAAACTTTTTTTTTAAGATTTTATTTATTTATTTATTTATTTATTTATTTATTTATTTATTTGAGAGAGAGTATGAGAAAGAGCACGAGCAGGGGGGAGGGCAAGAAGGAAAGGGAAAGCAGAGTCTCGGCTGAGCAAGGAGCCTGATGCGAGATTTGATCTGGGACTTGAAGCTGGGGATCAAACTCAGGACCCTGGGATCATGACTTGAGCTGAACACAGCTACGTAACTGACTGAGCCACTCAGGTGCACCCCTAAGCAAACTTTTGTAAGCCAAAATGATGTAAAGTGAAGAAGCAACTATAATTAATTCACATGGAAAAAAAAATAGTGTTTCCAAACCCAAAAAATAACCTCTCTTGGGCTTTTCTTAGGACATATCGTGCTAACAGATGCACAAAATTAATTGAGATATCAAGCACAGATGCTCACAGACAGTTGAAAGCTATGGTGGCTTGATGCTGAGATGCTGAGTGTAGTTCCTATCTAGGTGGTGCTACTCTTGCTGCTCAAGGTGCTCACTGCAAAACAAATGCTAAACACTGTTTTCACTTTTTGCCTTGTTTCATAAAAGTGAAAATCCTTTTCAGATTTCTTTCAGTTAGCAAAAATTGATACTACTCTAGGGCTTTCATTAAAGCCAACTAGCGTAATATAAACTTTGAAAATGTTGGGGGGTACCTGTGTTACCTTCACATTACCTTGTCATTGCAACAGAATGACAGGTAGCAAAACATTGTTGTATCAACCAGAAAATTAAACTGAGAAGTGTGAAAAGAAGACATGAAAATAAATGAAAGAAAAAAATATTGAACAGAAAAATTTAACAACTTAAGATGTTAAATTCTCCTGGAGAATTTAACAAGCCATATAACAAGCCTCAGAAGAAGGAAAAAAAAATCTGGAAGTTATTGAGAATAAAAAACTGAAAGTAAATTATTAACATCAAAAAAAGATAGCTTGCAGTGAAGGGGATTAAGACATACAAATTTCCAGTTATAAAGCAGCCACAGAGACGAAAAGCACAGCATAGGGAATATTGTCAGTAATTTTGTGATAGCATTATATGGTGACAGATGGTGGCTACACTTATGTATTAACTAATGTATAGAGTATTAACTAATGTATAAAATTGTTGAATCACTGTGCTTTATATCTGAAACTAATGAAAAAAAAAGGTGTATAGAGTGGGATAAGCAAAAGCAATCTAGAAGACCTAACTAAAGGTATAAGCCTTTCTCACTGCTTGGCAATAAAATTAAGAAGACAGAAGAGAAGTAAAAGAAGGAAGAAGAAAGGGGAGGAGGAGAAAGGAAAAACATACAAATTTAAATTTTTAAATATGTAGTATGAAAATACAGATAGAAATAAGGCTAAATGGGTGATGGGAATGTATTTGTGATGAGCACTAGGTGTTGTGATGAATCACTAAATTCTACTCCTGAAACTAATATTACACTATGTTAGTAACTGGAATTTAAATAAAAATTTGAAAGGAAAAAAAAAGACACTATCAGGAAAAAATACATATAATTGTGTTTTAAATGTACGTTAAGCTAATTTGAACAAATATTGGTCATCAACTTTTAATATGGAAATACTAGAGATTACTTATTATTTGTCATCATTATTAAAACTGCCAATATTCAGGCGCACCTGGGTGGTCCGTGTCAGTTAAGCATCCAACTCTTGATCTGATCTCAGATCTTGATCTGAGTTCAAGCCCCACATTGGGCTCCACACTGAGCATGGAGCCCACTTAAAAAAAAAAAAAAAACTACCAATATCCATTAGTGATTCTAAGAGCAAGTGTCTCGTATTATCAAGCCCAGTTAGACCCTTTAGGATTTAGAATAAGCAGTAACAAATTTGAAACCTACTTATATAAAGCCAAGAACTAGATTCATTGCTACAATCTAAAGCATGAAATAAAATACAAAGATACAACTTTCTATATAGTAAAATAATTATATTTTAAAGGCTATCAATAATTCCAAAAACAACAAAAAGGATATACTCAGGGACTAGTTCCTGACAATTATTCTTGGTAAAGAAAATATTTTGAAAAAAAATGGGTTAAATTTAAAAAAAACCTTAAATGATATACATTCATATGAAATCTATATGTATATGCATATTTCACATTATACATTTAGTATAATACTTATAAGATATTTCTCATTAAAATTTACCAAATAATGCATTTTTTAAATATTGCACTTATTCTGTTAATTTTGTTCTTAACTTTAAAATGCATTTTCACAAATAAAATAAAGTGCATTTTCACAGATATATATGAATCTGCAACATAGGTTGTCTTTTAGGTAGCACCATATTTCTAGCACGCATTAGTGTATACAAAATGAATTAACCCTAATACAGCTTTCATTAAAGGTAGAAGACAATTTAGTGAAGCTATTTCTCTAGGAATTGTTTTCCTTCAGCTTCTACCAACATCATGCTGAATCCAAAATTTGCATTTCCAGCCAAAAAAATTCTATAATCTCCAAAACTCCATGCCTAGCTCTGTTGGAAATTTTTAGTTGGATGGCCTGCAGGCATCTTAAGTTTTACATCATCCCACTCCAAACCCATTGCTTCTCTATAGTTTGGGTGGGTGGATGACTCTTAGAATCCATCCAGAGAAGTCAGAAAACAAGAGGATATCTTGCATTCTTTCTTCTATATTTTCATTTTCTACTTCACCATAAGCAACTAAGCTGACAATTCTATCCCATAAATATCTGTTTTATTCGCCCATTATTATTTATGTCCACACCAGTGCTGTAATTCAGGGTCACATTTGTCACTTTTCTGACTTCTTAGCTAACATTATCTCTTCACAATTTATTTTACTATCTTTATCAAAATAAGTTTTTATTAACATAAGCAATTATTTCATCATTTCATTGTTGTGTCTCAATTATGGTGCTATTGTCATTGGTCCATGCAACTTGATACTAAATGGCAAGGGCTAATTAGTTGTGGGAATAAAAACAAGGCACATAACCCTGTTTGAAGGTCATGATGAAATGATCATTTCATCATTTTCATCATTTCCTTACTTAAAATACTAAAATGGATCATTTTAACCTGAAGACACATCAAAGATGACATCACATTCCTTTCTATACCAAGCCAGTTTCTTTAATTTTCCCTCTGCACTCCTTTGCTCCCAAACCTTTGGGCTTTCTTTCATTTTCATACTTTTCTGCCATGATACATACTGCTTCCTTTGCCTTAATCACCCACATTGGACTTATTCAGTGGGTCTCAACACAATTATATTTCACTAGTAAAGAATTTCCTAAGAGCACTATGGAGACTGTAGGGAAAAAAAAAAAAAAACTTGCACTTGTGTACACATTTTCTTTTACACACTTCCTTTATAATAATAGCCAAAATGTATTGGACATTTTTATTTGTAGGGTGTACATCCTACAGAAATATAAGTGACTCAATGTATTTGGAGCCTGATGGCTATCTTCCCATCAGTGCATTTCAAATTCAAGGCCAATGTTCTACACAACCATATTGGCATAATTTCTTCTCTTAATAAAAAAAAGAAAACTTCTTTGTGAAAAACAAGACAAATGAATAGATTTCTATATTTTTAAAGTTACTAGTGCCTCAGTGCACAAATATACATCATTACTAATATTTCTATTAATCCAAATTGACTGAACGTACTCTAAAAAATTTACACATTTACTAAGCTAGTTACATAAGATGTCTACCACCTTGTTAGGATGTTTAGAATGATTTTCGAGATATATATTGCAATATATATTGTTTATGCCTTTCTTGACACTTCTAATCCCTTCTTTCTCATGGTATCTCCTATTTGAAATATAAACATAGCATCCAGGTCATGTACCTTGTTTTTATTCCCACAACTAATTAGCCCTTGCCATTTAGTATCAAGTAGGCATTGACCAATGACAATATCACCGTAATTGAGACACAACAAGAAACACTTTGTTTTTAAATGTCACACATGGAATTAATGGCTTTTCAGTGGCTAAATATTGGCTGCCTTTACATTAGCATCAAAGTATCTAATATCTTAAGTTAGGGAAAACCTGGCCTATCAAAATTGTCTAATGACTAACAACTCAGCCTTAATATATACATATATACCCTATCACTTCCCAAAATAATCTCTTCACTCAAAGGGAGTATGTCACAGGGAACATCTCTATGACTTTAATGGTCTCCAAAAATAAAACTTGTGATTCACTGCTTTTATTTACACTTATCTCTCCAAGACTCACACTTACACCAAAAATAGTAATAATAATAACAATAAGCCCAGCATCACAATATGAAATGTCACATATGTTTGCTTGTTTATATGTATTCAAGAAAGCTTATTCTAGTCAACATCAATGACTTATTATGAGACTAAGAAACTCTTAGAGAGAAAGCTGAAAACTAACATAGAGGAGATAGCTTGAGGGTATTTAAGTCAACGAAGCATTTTGGTGGCTCAGTTGTTAAGTGTCTGCCTTTGGCTCAGGTCATGATCCTGGAGTCCTAGAATCAAGTCCCACATCAGGCTCCCTGCTCAGTGGGAAGCCTGCTTCTCCCTCTCCCACTCCCCCTGCTTGTGCTCCTGCTCTTGCTATCTCTCTCTCTGTCAAATAAATAAAATGTTTAAAATAATAATAATAATTAGATGAAGCAAAACCCTGAAATATGCACTTGGATTTTTTTTTTTTTTTCTGTAAGAGGTTGGAGTCAATGAGAACCAGCCAAGACCACAGATAAGATCATTTCATCTAACACAAAATATACAGAGGTAACTTCAGTCCTGAAAGAACTTATTCTAAGGGATAGGAAGAGAATTCTAGATCAAATATCCCCTGATTGGAAAAAATATTTAAACCCAGTTCTCTGTAACGTCAAAGCCTTTCTTTCTTACATTAGTACTTTTTGTCCAACAGCACCAAGCTGAAATCTAGAGCAAGCCCAAGAAGTTACTAGAGCCCAGAATTCTAGGTGATTCTCTAATAAAATAACTGATTATAGATTTCAGCTGAGAAAGCTCACATTCAAGTGTCTATATGTAACTCTAAATTCAGCTGCTTAGAAACACTAATAATGCACAACTGATAGATACCATGCAATACACCGAAAGTGTGATGACATGTGTGTTAGACCAAGAACTCCCTAAAAGTTTTTCATACCGAGAAAATCTACAGATGATCTTGGAAAACATTAGAAAATCATCTCTGTGACCTTAGCCCCAAATTTTTATCCATTAACTAGTTATATATCTCTGAATAAATCTCTAATAATCTAGGACCCAGTTACACCATTTTCAAAGAAAGAAAGTAAGACAGGATAACTTTTAGGACACTCTCATTAATATAAAGCTATGATAATATAAAATACAGAAAAAAACAAGCATTTGTTTTGAAAGTGAAGCACTTCATTAAATTAAATGTGCAATGAATGAGTTAAAAGCCAGAAACGTTTTGAGTGTCATCTGGTAGGAGTTTATTTGGTACTGGTTTAAAAAAAGGTGTCCTGAACTCTGGTTAATACAATTTTGGCTGATCAATCATAGCTTTCAGAAGTACAGAAATAAAAATATATTAGCATAGGCTACTGTAGCCTGAAAAAATTAACTAAATGAAATCCATATAACTTACGTAGAAATAATAAGGTATATGTGAGAGGAAAAAAACAAAAACTACATGAGTGAAAAAAAGCAAAATTGGAAAGATAAAGAGGTAGATAAAAAGGGAAGACTGCCGAATTCACTGTTGGCCCACCGCAACAATGCTTTCCTGAGCTGCCCGCAAACAATATGCATAAATCACTGAACTTTTCCAAGTTAACCTCAAAACTCATTATCAGCAGTTCAGCATTTGCACATTAAAAAAAGACTATTTCTGTCTTTTGTCCAATGTAATCTTATGGAAAACTCTCAGCAAATTTGTCAAATCAATAATGGTGTTTTTGCTGTTCTTTTACCTCCTTTGTGTTCATGTCTCATTGTCCATTAATCTTATTTCTTTGACGTCCTAAAATATTTCCTGTTATAGGACCTAGCCAATCTACCTTGATTTCATATGCAAAAAATAAATTTTATTCTAAAATTACCTTTCTATTTCCAAAATAATTCATCAAAGTTCTAATTTAGATTTTTACAACTTAACTCACAACTAGGAGAAAAAGAAAGATGTATTCTGTACTAAGGTGTAAATAAACTTAAGATACACTGTATATCCCTGTTTACTTGCCTTCCATCACAAAAGCATTTTACTGAATTCATATCAAACAATGAAACAGAAGAACATCAAAAAGATATGAAAAAAATATTTGTGAAGAGAATGCATTTCATCTTACCTTGAGTCATGTAGATAATTACCTATTCTGCCTGTGTCTAACATCACCTCTGTTTATTCTAATTTAAAAACAAATGTGATTTTAAAGTTGAAAACAAGTAACCTGATTCTAATCAATATGAAATAAGAAAATTTTGTAAGGGCCTTAGGAGAAGTTTTATGCCTATGATGGAGAAGTCATGTTTAGTATTCCTTAAATGTGTATTTTACTTTTTTATAGCTCTTCAGAAAGTATAACTTTTATCTATTTTTTTCTCTTTCAAAAACTCGAGATCACCTTGACAATGATTGCTCCATTTGAACCGTTTGAGAAAGAACAGCAGAGCAATTTTACCAAGGACTAAACAGTTTCAAATGGTCTGGGATACTGATTCCAGATAGCCAAATGACCATTAAAACAGAGATGGGCGGTTGTGGAATATGAAACTAATTTGAGAAATGTGTATTTTGACATTTTTTATTACACAAGCAGTCATATAAACTCTAACATTTCCTTCTAGATATGGGGAAAAGTTGTTCTTGCCATAGAAATGAAAGGACAGTTAAAGAAGGAAGCTCATTTATATAGATTTTCAAGTAACTAAGATAAAAACCAACAATACCAAAATTATATAAGTGGGGAGAATGATAATTGCAGGAAACCACTTAGCCTTTGACCCTTGCCACTCCAATCCTCTCAGAGACACTAGGAGTTGACACAAAACCAAATAAACACACAAAGGAGGGAAGGATTAGAAAATATTTAAAGCAAATAATTTTATACTAATATCTTGGTCCCTAAAATTTTCTCTTTAAAGTATTTTTTAAAAATATATTTCAAATAGTTTTGTGTAATTTGAGATTAATGTTATAAAAATAAATAATATGATTATTTAGCCATGTAGATATTGATCTGCAGAAGTTTAGCTGATCATGGTTCCTAATATAACTCACAGAAATAAAGTAATACATATATTTCCATAATTAAGAAAATTAAATATTTAATTTAATTTAACCAAGTAGCACTTGGTAAAGAGACTATATTATTATCACTATATTATAGCTAAATATTGTATTTCAGGAAGAAGTTAAATCATGCACTCTAACTTATATTTCTATTATTGAGCAAGTCATTATCAGAAAAGGGGGTCTTACGAAGTCTTCACCAAAAGAATGCTAAATGTTGCTTGTAAATTCAATCTACAAAGTATCAGCATTTTTTTGATTATCTGTCCTTACATTATAAGAACATTATAGCTCAATACAAAAATGGAAAACAAAGCACACAAAACAAGCAAATAAAGCTATACTTACCCGTGCTCTTGAGTTTTTTATTAGTTACTTCAGTAAATATCCTAAGTTATTCATATAATCACAATAGTTTATATATATTCCATATATATAATGTATATATATATACATTATATAATATATATATTATATACATACATTATATACATACATCATACATTATATAATATATATATACTATATAT
>CM053607.1:15556869-15593146 GCA_028646535.1 Procyon lotor
AAAGAAAGAAAGAAAGAAAGAAAGAAAGAAAGAAAGAAAGAAAGAAAGAAAGAAAGAAAGAAAGAAAGAAAGAAAGAAAAAGAAAGAAAGAAAGAAAGGAAGAAAGAAATGAAAGGCATCCAATTTGGTAAAGAAGTAAAACTCCTACCATCTGCAGATGACATGATGCTATGTAGAGAAAACCCTAAAGACTCCACAAAAAAAAAAAACTAGTAGAATTGATAGATGAATTCAGTAAAGTCACAGGATACAAAAATCAATGTACAGAAATCTGTTACATTTCTATATATTAATAAAAAAGTAAAATTAAGAAAATTAAGAAATTAAGAAAAATTCGCAATTGTACCCAAAACAACAAAATATTTAGGAATATGGTATTTTAAATTTTGGCATTTCTTTAATTAAAGATGCATAAATATATATGCCTTATTTTTTGTTATTTTATTTTAATGCTTTACATGAATTGAAAGATCAAGGAAGCCAGAATATGCAATATGCATTCATTTCTGATTGCTATGAAGATAGGAAGAGATTATGCCATGTTTATTTTAAAGAATAGTCCATGACAATATATATTATGTCAATTAAGGAAAATATTTTTGCCACCTTCTGATGGCACACAGAAGAAGAATGAGGCACAAACAAGTCAGTGGCAAGAAAAAGGGAGCAGGAGACAACAGTAGAGAAGACTGTCACCCCAAACAACTCCTCAGTCTTATATTTATTAGAAAGTAGGTAACAACCAACAAAGAAACTGGAGTAGATTACACATTGACCATGAGTCTTGTAGATAAGTAAGAAGAAAGGCAGAACATATCTGGTCAAGTAGTATAAAGTTTATAATTGAGCAAGCATATTCAAAAGGATCATCTAATTAGCCACAGGTGATCTCTGAAGAAAGGGAGATAATGGAAAAATGAAGCAGGCAGCGTTCCTCCCTGAGTGAGCCAGGCATCCCTAGCTGCTCAGCTTCAAGGATGTATCTCGTCCTCTCCCACAGAGGCCTGTTGCCAGTATATGTTTTTCTTAAGACTATAAGCATGCCTGCCAGACTAGTACAATTTTTCATGGGTTATATTTTAAGCAGTACATTGTTTTGAGGGATGGTTACATATTTTCAGTAGAATAATCTTACTGTATGAATCTCAATATATTTCTAGGTTCTTTAGCCATTTTTTTTTTTTTTTGGTTTGAATAGTTCTAGAATTGTTTAGTCTATTATCAAATCCACTAAGAATGTAATGTGGCTAATAATTTTAGAGCCAAGCAATATAGGTAACTCTTCTTTTTTTTTTTTTAAGATTTTATTTATACATTTGCTATATAGAGAGAGAGATCACAAGTAGGCAGAGAGGCAGGCAGAGAGAAGGGGGAAGCAGGCTCCCCACTGAGCAGAGAGCCCAATGCGGAGCTTGATTCCAGGACCCTGAGATCATGACCTGAGCTGAAGGCAGAGGCTTTAACCCACTGAGCCACCCAGGCACCCCTAGATAACTCTTTTTAAGGAATCTAATGTTCTTTTTTTTTTCTAATTTTATTTATTTATTCGACAGAGAGAGATCACAAGTAGGCAGAGAGGCAGGCAGAGAGAGAGAGGGGGAAGCAGGCTCCCCGCTGAGCAGAAAGCCCGATGCGGGGCTCAATCCCAGGACCCTGAGATCATGACCTGAGCCGAAGGCAGAGGCTTTAACCCACTGAGCCACCCAGGCGCCCCAGGGATCTAATGTTCTTACTGGATTTGAGTTAACAACTGATGTTTTGATCCTGAGACTATAGATCATAAATCAGGACCAAAATTTTCTAAGAGGTATGAAAAAATAGTTTATGATCCTATAGGGCTTTTTGTTCTATTGTGGGAAAGTGTAGGTGTATAGCATTTATGTTTGATGGATAGATTATTATTTCCATAATCATTGATTGATAACCTAGTATGAGGGCTATGCTTGCCTTCAAGGGGCTCTCAGTTTACTGGTACATAGACCCAAGTTTGAGTTAGCATGTACTATACTGGTTTGTCAATGTAAGTTATGTTTTTTCAACTGACATATCCCTTTGCCATGGAAGAATTTGAAATGCAGTGATCTGCTGTATATTGCACCAACATCAACATAGTTAATCTATATGTTTGAGTAGATAGTGGGATACACATATCCCATGGAACTAGACTAAACTCAGGTGAATAAGCCATTCTTTCGCTTCCCAGAAAACGGAGGAATATTTGTATGCCTGCTTGAATTAGAATGGGAAAGATCAGAAAACACTATCCCTTCTTTATTACTAGAAAGAATTACTGAAAAATCATATGCTTCTTTAGGCTGGCATAATTTAACTGGTTCATTTATAAGATTCCTTCTTCTCACTCTTCCTGCCCTAACCTGAAGAGCAATCTAAAAAAAAAAATCTGTATTGTCTTTATTCTAACTATTCATTAATTTCTAATTGGGTTTAGGATAAAGACTCTGTCTCTATTACCACACCAGCATCCTCCGTGAGTAATATCCCTTTGCTCCTTATCTGCTGATGCCAATAATGCCATGTTCCATTCCCTCCTCATTGCCAAACATGCTCCCAATATGAAGCTTTATCTTGTTTTGAACCACCTTCACTTACTTTACCCTACTCTTCTTAAGTCTCACCTCAAATATTGCCTTTAAGGAAAGTGTTTGTGGCAATAATTATAATTTTAACTGATTTTGCGTGTTCTTTTTGATCGTTGCCTTACTCAGACATTAGAATACAAGCTTTAGAGGACAGAGTTTATTTATTTTATAGGCATATTTATTTGCTCAGCATATTTCTCTTTGGCTGGCACTCTATTGCTAGTAGAAGTCTGAATAATATTTAGAAAGTGTATAGCAGTTCATATAACCTCAGGAGTACATTGGAGAAATGAATAATAAAGCAGGATTTTGGGCTTCTTTTTATTGTTAATAGTTTCATAATTCTTGTTATTGCTTATGCTATAACAACTTTCTCCCTAAAAAGTGTTTATTTACTGTTTTAAAAAATAATTTTCATATGCATTATTTTATTTTGTCTTCTCAACTGTTCTAACAAGTAAATAACTGCTGAATATAAATCTGGATGGGAAGATTCCTGATCTCCCTTGCCTATACGCATACAGACCTCAAAGTATGGTGAATAACCTTTCAATATATCCAGAGTAATAGGAATATCATCCTCTCGATCTTTTAGAATCCAGATCATATTATATATTCTACTGTGTGTGTTTTAGGGGTGGACAGGCCTTTTTTCCTCCTTTAGTTTTATTCTTTCATTATTTTAAGCACCATATGAAAAATCAGTCAATTAATAAACTTCATTTTTTTTTTAATTTTAGGTTTTTGAAGTGGAAATTAAAAGAAGTACTTCTTAGGGTGGTTAAACATTAAACTGATGTTTAACAGTTGATTAAATGTCCAACTCTTGGTTTTGGCTCAGGTCCTGATCTCAGAGTCATGAGATCAAGCCCCACATCAAGCACTGTGCTGAGTGTCATCTACTTAATATTCTCTCTCCTTCTCCCTCTGCTGCTCTCACTTAAGCTCTTTCCTTCTCTCTTTCAGAATAAATAAATAAATCTTTAAAAATAAAGTAAAGGAAGCACTTCCCTTAGTGACTTCACTAGTATGAAAAAGAAAATCTAACTAGTTCTTTATTTTAGCATAATGGAAAGAGTAGAGTAGAGGAAGTTGGGTTCTTAGTTTAAAGTCTTACACATTTAAGCCAGTGTTTAGTATACACAAGGACCTGAAATAGCATCAATATTAAATTGAAGGTTCTGTTTTCATTTAGTTTTACCAAGCCTTTGACAGTCCTAGTTATAATCTAATGTTTACATATTTTCTGATTTCAGGAGTTCATTATAGTATCATTTTTATAGAAATTAGGAAAAATGTTTTTTAATAAATTGGTCGACAAAAATCTGTTGCTTTATTAATATATTTAATTATAGTGTTTAAGTATCTGCAAGACAAGGGAAGTAGCTCATGTTTTTATTTTCTGAAAATATTCATTTCCTATTTCTAGATTTGCTAAGAATCTATATTAGGTAAGACTTTGGGCCTTTCATTTTATCAATCTATAAAACTGACATAATATTATTTATTATACTTTAAATTTAGAGAGAGATATTAGCACTAGTTGATACTTTTAGCATATTTTTGAAGTTATAGGATAGCATTTATTTATCTGTAGATTTTTTATTTTCACCTAATTATTCAATGTAGAGATCTTCATTCATAACCTTTGCTGGTCAAATTTGATTTTCCTTCATTCTGTTTTCCCATGTCTTCCAGTTACAATATTTTGAAACAAAATTGCTCCAGGAAAAAACTTGTTTATTATCAAAGTTCAAAAGGAGCAAAAAAGTAAATTGTGCCTTTATAACATTAATTAAAATGTCTGAAACAGACATTATTACCTTAATTTGATAAGTCTTTGGAAAACTGAACATTTCAATAACAAGTCATTATCTTAAATAATATAGGATTCTAATGTTATGGAGTGATAATTAGAATAGTTTATTATGCACCAACATTTGTTTACAGTTCTGCCACCCAAACACCAGAGGGAAAAAAATTATAAAGAAATTTCCAGATAACTGAGTTCCTGATTTTATGTTGAGTGCTACACAAAAGTCATAGGGTTATAAACTTGACAGTTATAACTACTTTGATTCAAGATAGGAGGATTACCAGAATGTTAATTTCTCAATTAACTAAAATGAAAAGAGAGGAATAAAAAATACAGAAACTTTGCTTGAAAAAAATAGATGGGATAAGAAAATATAAACACTGACTTGTCTTAGCAATTTTCCATTTTCAGAAAGTGCATTAGAAACTGGATTATTTATGTTTATGGGCAATTTAGCAATCTGAGTGATATAAACAAAACTCACGGTATAGAAAATCAAGAATTCTAGAAAAAATAATATGAAAATTTTTCTTCCAAAACATTTCACAGCAGTCAGGAAAGTAAAAGAAATGTGTGAGCTTAAAATGATGATAAAGTATGAATTTAAAGGAGAAAGTGAGCTTTGAAGTTGGTACTTACCTTAGGGCATTTGATAATCACTTGATCTTATGTCTTGGGGTTTAATTATCTTTTTATATAGAAGATACACAACAAATCTCTGAATCAACATAGTAAATGTTAAATTATAGACTCCCAAGTAAAGGTTGAATCTTTGGAAGGGGATGCCATGCATAAAAATTGAACATATCTGGAAACCTACCACATGGAACTAGATTATACCTACACTTGCTTTTATAGATTTTCATTTTCCTTGGAAAGATCAGAAAAGTTTCCAGAAAATGCACAAATTGAAGTTGAGATCTGAATTCACTTTATTCTTCTGTCCCAAAAAACTATAATCCTAGAAGGTGACTTAAACTGGTCCTGAGTTAGTAATGACACAATACCAATGGCAGACCCACATTTCCAAAGAAAAGCATCTATAAACTCAGGCTTTCAAAAATTAACACAAAAAGGAATATCAGGTCACAATGAAAAAGGCAATAAGTACATAAAGAACGAACCGCTCTCGACAGTAATCAAACGGAACAAGAGAAAAGACAACTATGTTTTATTTGTTTAAAAAATGGATTTGAAATTAAGAACAAGAGAGCTTCAAAAAATTACTGGATTTGGAAAAAAATTAAAATTTTAAGAAGAAACCATACAATATTTGAGATTACAAACTTGGTGAATAAGTAAAATAACAGATTTGAAATATCTGAAAAAGGTAGAAGCCCCAGAATAGATCTGAAAAACAATAAAACAATAACAGCATTAGCAAAGAAATGGAGAGCATGAAAGAGATAAAAGATATAGAAGACAATGAGATAGTTCGACATATGACTTTCTAGCATTCTAGTAATAATTAATAGAGAAAATGTGGAAGCGGTAAAATACACAGGGATACTGAATGAGAATTTTGTTTAAAGTCACAAACTGTTAAATGAAGATTATTGGATTCTAGAAAGAATTCCCATTTTGTCATATCATAAAGCGGTAAAGCATCAAAGGTAATGAAATATGTTAAAAGTAGCTGGGGAAGGAGGGAGGACATTACGTACAGAAGGTTGTACAGAAGATTCTAATAATAATAGAAACTAGTGTGAATAAATAATGAAAATATAACTTAAAAATGCAGACTTACGAATAAGTGTAGACACTTAATGATAAAATTAAATGAATCAATATTGAAAAATCATTGTAACAACAAAATAGAAAGCCCAGTGTTACAGATGAGTTATATCACATATTCCAGGTAATATAATTACAATATTATACTACTCAGAGAATGCAAAAGGTGGAAAAGTTCAGTCTATCCTTCCTATAATATCAAAATAAAACAGAGATGAGAATAGAAATTAATATTGTCAACTGTATCACAAAATACATGCAAAAATCCAAAAAGAAATAAGAAAATGTGTTTAAAGGATGCTATATACATACACATGTGCGTGCATACATACACATTTATTCACCACATTGACATATTAAACAGAAAAAACGTAAGCATGTAGCAAGATACAGAAGGGAACATTTAGTAATACCTTCCAGATGAAGCAAAAATAAAGACAAACAAAAATTTCCCAAAATAGAAACCAGAAGGATAGGACAACGTATGTGGTGAGAATGTAAAAGTATTTCTTTTTTTTTAATATTTTATTTATTTATTTGACACAGAGAGAGAGAGATCCCAAGTAGGCAGAGAGGCAGGCAGAGAGAGAGGGAAGCAGGCTCCCTGCTGAGCAGAGAGCCTGGTGCAGGGCTCGTTTGAGGGGCTCGATCCCAGGACCCGGAGATCATGACCTGAGCTGAAGGCAGAGGCTTTAACCCACTGAACCACTCAGGCGCCCCTGTAAAAGCATTTCTGAAAAGGTAAAAATACCAAAGATATCACGATTAATAAATCTGCCTATTGTATTAAAAACTTTGGCTAGTGAAAAAGGAAAAGCAAGAGCCCTGAAACAGTTTTCCCTTTCCATTTTTTCCTCTTGCCCTCTCTTTTCTACCAACAGTCACAAAGATTCTTTTGTCACTTCTCTACTGAATCCAACTCAGTAGTTTTTTTTCAGTTTTCTTAGTTACATTCGAAACCCTAACGATGGCCTATGAGGAGTCGCACGATCTGACTCTTTTCTCCTCTCACATATCCGTACTCGCTGTTTTAGCTATTCTGTCTTTGCGACTTAAGGCACATGCTCACTTTAAGATACTTTCAGCAGCATTTCCTTTGTGTAGACATGGTTTTTCTAGATGCCTATTGCAACCATCCTGACCTTTGCTGAAATACAATCTGCAGTGAGGCCTAGCCTGACAACCAGGGTGACACGCAGCATCCTCTCCACCATCCCCTGCACTCAATACCATCCACCCCACTATTTCCTTTTCTAGAGCACGTATCACCTAACATTCTATATAATTTACCTAGCTATTATTTATTTTGAAAAGATGACCATTTAATATTTTTCTGACTAGTACAATTTGAAGAATGGAAGAGTTTGCTATCAACGTGTCATGGAAACAGGCACAAATTGAAACTATCACAAGCAAATGGGGATATTTTTTTTCACTCTAATCTTTTTTTTTCAATATTACAAGTTCCATGAAAGCAGATATCTTTTTTATCGCTGTTAATGACATAATTCAGGTGGCTGGAATAGTGTCTGCCAAAATAAACATTTGTTCAGAGACAAAATGGCTAACAACTCATTCTTAGTTATTAAAAAAAATCTTTCCCCCCAAAATACTCAGTGATCCTAAAAGTAATCAAATATTTTTGATCAGTTAACTATGTTGCACATAGAATTCCTAATAATTCATATAGCATGGATTCTCAGTTATTCAATACACAGGAATCATTCCTGAGGTGTAGCCTTACATTAATATGGCTTTTTACGCAACTATCTTGAAGGAAAAGTTTTCGTTTTTGACATAATGCCAGAAGGGTTTTATGTAATATATTTTCTTTAAATGTTAAAGTTTGCTTTCTGTTTATTTAAAAATTAAGTAGAAATTTGCAAAATAAAGTGGAGAAGCAGGTGTCGGCAACTAGAACACATATATGCTGGCAGATGCCAAACAAATAGACAAACAAAAGCATTTGGAGCCTTTACATTCTTGCCAGTCTGATGCCTTAGCACAATCTGCAAAGTGCTGTGAGGATTGTCCTTATGTTTATTCATTGAATAGAAATATTTGCAAATTTCTCTTTCCCCTTTGGATATAAAGTTCTGTGAAATATGATAAAGTAAAAGGAACATTTCAATGACAGAATCTGCATACATATTTCCATTACAGGCAATAGAAATGCTTGTGACTTCCCATCATTCAAGTATGAATATATATTTAAAAATATACCAGTAGAAAAAAAATCTACCAGTAGATACTTCTTTATATGAGAGCAATCAATAGAAACCTTAGGAAATTAACATTTATTTTTAAATATGATCATTTAAAATTAATATCTTAACCATTTAAATCTAACTCCAGATATATGGAAGAAAAAGTGCAACAAACTATTGTATCCGGGTTACACAGCTAAATTGAACCCCTATTGGATATTGAAATATTTAAATTATAAACTTTAGATATTTATAATCTTTAATGGGAAAGTCTTTGTTGTGAATTTGCATTAAAAAAAAATCCAGATTATTAACTTTGGCAACGTACATTCCTTACCAAGTGCTTTGCAAATGCAAGCTGTTGAGAACAAATGAGATTGTCTTAATACCTGTAGGGTATGTTCATTTATCTTCTGTTTCCCATACTCTGATTCTATTTGCACTGCACAAAACCCTCCAGACAAAGTCTCTTGCTGCTTGCATTCTAGACTAGACAATGAATACACATGCCCACAGATGATATATATCATACATCTTGCATATATGTCACATATATTAATATTGCATATACACACATATCACACACACAACACACACACACATATATACACTCATGCACATGAACATATATACTAGATATATAAATTTGGATTACCAATACTACATCAGTTAGGAAGTTGTTTTAGAAATTCCTTTAGAAATAAACACTCAAATCCCTAGTCTTTTTTATCACTTTTAAAATAAGGGCCACATGATGCTCTCTTCTAGTGTAGAAGCACTACACTAGAAGTGTAGTGTAATACTAACTATATTGTTCTTCAGCAACTAGCATGAGTCAGAAAATCCACCCTCAGGAGGACCTTTCTAAATTAATTTGCTAGCTGACAGCCCGGGCTAAAATAGTTGCTAACATAGTTACTGGAAAGTAATTGAAGTCACCCGGAAATCACATGTACAAGGAATTGAAGACATTTTCTTTCTCTATATAGATAACACAAACATTTCTGGACTTGCTATCCTCATATTACCCTCAAATGTTAACAAAGATATTGCACACTTGTCTAGTGCTATCTGTATCTCTGTGAACTCAGAAACTTTCCCTGCACAGATTTATAACCATCACAACTCTGTCCCAAATAATGAAAAAAACAGTCACAAACAACAATAAATTTCTCAGTAAACTTGAAATTGTAACATCCACCCCACCAGAGCAGTCAGTCTGATGTAACAGAGAAAGGATTTGTTTTGTTGCTAGGCAGAGGAGATTAAATCTTGATATTACTAAGGGATAGCTAGGTCAAATTATTTATCCTCTGTAAGCCTTACTTCTGCCACCTCTAAAATTGGAATAAATCATAATTTCTGTGTGTGTGTTGAATATTAAATGAAATAAAGTGTTTAAAGTTTTCTGATCATTCTGTGCTTAGTATACGGCATATGTTTCCATCCTTTTCAGAAGTTAAATATTATCACTTTATCTTAAATTTTTAAATGATTTGAATTCTAATTTATTTGAAGTATCATAGAAATATTTTACTGTCCTTTAAAATGATGCAAAATCAGATATGTAAGCATGGGTCTTTTAAACTTCCTGTCTTATATCAATAATAGAGAAAAGAAAAATAAAATGAAACTAGGGTTGGAACATTGTTAATACTTTTACATAATTAATACTTTTTCAAACACTGAATTGACCACTATCTATACAAGCATTCATATTTTCCTGTTAATTCGGTATCTTCTAAAACAGTCATTTTTTTCTTTTCTTCAAATATATGTTTCTAGTTATAAAGCACCTTGTTAATTATCCACTTTATTCATAATTTAATTTAATTTATCCACTGTATATCCATATAGCCAATAGTATGAATATAAATTCAAATAGAAAAATAGGTTTAGTGGATGACATCCATCATTTTATATAATTGTAAAGATTAGCCAAATCTTGGTCTTTTTAGTCTTCTTATTATTTTCAAGTATGTTCTGTGCACTTTTAAACATACCCATTTGTACATTTAAAAATAGTGTCCTACGGTAATGTATTTTGGAACCTGACAGCCCTCTTTGACACAAGACAGATATCTACTTGCCAGGCTGTGCCAAGTTTTCATCTATTTCATAAAATTCACTTATCAAGGCAATTTTCAAACTTTTCTAAAAAGAAGCTCCAAGCAATTAATTAATTTGCTTTTTTATTACATTTTTCATTGCACTGCTCCAAGCCAAGAATATTCTCTTTTGAGGTGAAAAAACAGTTTGGTCATATTCATTCATAATTTGCATTATTGGCTTCAAAACATTGCTCTGAGTGATATTTTCATTTAGTTATTGCTCAAGGTTTTCTCTCATAAGAGACAACAAAATGCAGACTCTTTTGAAACTTCAAAGTCATAAAATCCATATTTTAACTATCTTTAAAAATCTTACTTTTTTTTTTTTACTTTGGCTAATGAGTAAATTGCAGTTATGATAGCTTACCCGGAAGCAGAAGCATACTCTTTCCACTCGTGATGATTTCCAGTTATTATTCATTTTTCTGCATATTTTATTGATTATAATATCACGTATTAAAAATCTTTTAATCTCTGATCCTTACCTCAGTTTTTAAGAGTAGAATTTTAAAGTATCATTTTTAAATGGAAAAGTATCTGTAAATATAAAATATTTTAGAATGCATATGTATATTTGCCTCAAATGGAACTCACAGAAATACTATTTAAACTGAATATATTTCCTTTATTTGTAATAAGTACATGGGGCAATAATCAGCAGCCTCAATGAAGAATAGATAGGAATACAAAGTGATCAACTTATATCTAAAGCCAAATGTGTTGAACTTTAAGAACACTAAAAAATAAAATAAAAATCCGTTACTTTCTACTTCCTCTACTTTAAGTAACCATCACTCGCTAATTCTATCTTGTTCTAGTTCCAGTATAATAGTGTTCTTTCACTGTAGTGATCATCCTTCCAGGTTCCAAAATGAGGTTTTTTGAAAAGTATTATTTGCTGGCCACCTAATTATTTGGACATTGATAAAGCAGCTTGAGATCAACTAACATGGAAATGTTGATTGATGAACTTACTTGTCCTTTAATATGGCAAAATCTTTAAGAGGAAATATATTTAAAATGTTTGTTTACTGTGTTTTAAGATTTAAGAAATAAGCAATCACATACTTTTGTGGTACCATATAAGATGATTCTCCACCACACAGCTCGGTTGTATTAATTCTCATCTTGACAGCACAGTTTGAAAAAAGTGGAGCTGGAAATCACTGAAGTACAGTAATCTTCTTTGAAGTCTAATTATATTAAATGGAATATTTTTATTATTATAACTAGGAAACTGCAATTATTCTAGCTTTTTTAATTGAGTCATTACATTCATGATAACCTATCATGCATATTTAATTGAAATTGTGAGTCAGCAATTGTAAAGATATTCCAATATATAAAATCCTCAAATCTGAATTAGTTATACTCAATACTTAAATATTTCTTGGTTCTATGGATATTTTTTATTTCAGGAATTATACCATTAATTATTAAAATGGGTATGACTTCTTTATGACATTCACTTAACAGCAGAAAGAGTAGTCTATAGGGGCTCATTCTCCTCTACTCTTATGTCTATAACAGATGCTTTGTATGGTTCCAAAAGTTAATTTCCCCTGTATATACTTGACAGAACTGAAAATGAAAAGCTGGAGAAAAAAAGGAATAAATTTAGGTTCTTTATTTTATAGAGGCTTATAATAACCTATTCCAATAATTTAATTAAGGATATAAAGAATGCTATATAGATTTTTAGACTTCACTCATTTATTGCAAAATATTTAGAGGAAACATAGGATGTTACTGACTGCCCCAGAATCATATGTGAAGAAAAAATAGCTGACGCTTTTTTTTTTGACAAACACTTTCTTTCCAGAAGCATGCTGTATTAATGTTTTAAACTAAAATACAAAGAGAGACAGCAATTGCTTTCGGATTCTAGATGCTGAAAGTTTTACACATTATCAACCATTGATACTTTAAACTCAAAATCATTGAGTTTACAACATGGTAAGAATTCTACAGCAATATTTAATTCAAATACCCATACAGTTCAAATATCACTACTATGAGACATTGCAAACTGACAAGGCACATGCTCTATATTGCTTAAATTGAAGTTTCATTTGGATAAGAAAATATTGGTGCACAAATGTGTGTGCATTAATTAATTTTGTATTCAAATGTGCAATACCACATGATATTCGAGATGTGTATTCTTCTCAAAAAAAAAAAAATTACACATGTATCCCTTTGCAACACTGTGGCAGAGCTGAGTAATGGTCATCTGTTAGTCATCTATTAGCTAGATCACAGCACAGTAGATAGTTTCCTACTATCTACTCCTCCCCAATGATTTTTTGACATTCAGGCTCAGAGTCAGCCATTAATCACCAATGTTTTCTTTTTGGCTTTTCTTATGATAAGAGAGTTCATGAAGGAAAAAGCACATTTCCTGTATCCATGAATAAAAACCACACATTACAAAAAAATCAATTAGCTTCATAATCTTACATCTAGCTTGATTATTTCATTTATATCACTAGCAGAACCTCTGTACACATTTAAGTTTTGGGGCTCTGCACTACAATATTTCCAAAGGTGAATATATGTAATTTCTTTATTACATCATGTGCTAGAAATCTGCCTCAACATGCAGCCCATGTCACTGAGGAACAGATGCAGCTATTAAAACTATAAATATAAAAATTCTCTTTTTTTCTTTAACATTTTTTTATTAGGGACCTATTTTTTTCTTTCTCACCAATTTACATTTAAGAGTGATCTGCTTCTTGCACAATAGAAGTTTGCAGAGTATATCCATGATAACAAATACAGGATCAAAATGATACCTTGCACAGTCCAATTATTTATCTGTGTTAAAGCGTCATTATAAACTATGAACTAAGGCTTTAGAAAAATATCATTTAAACATCTCTCTGTCATCTACGTTAACATTCACAGTATGTGTTTCTAAATGTATTAGAAAAGCATGGCCTTCTTCACATATAAAACTTAATTATTTAGATGTATATAAACCATGTAATCCTCTTTCAATTATTAAAAAATCAGAATGAAGGGGCGCCTGGGTAACCCAGTGGGTTAAGGCCTCTGCCTTCGGCTTGGGTCGTGATCTCGGGGTCCTGGGATCAAGCCCCGCCTAGGGCTCTCTGCTCGGCGGGGAGCCTGCTTCCCCCTCTCTCTCTGCCTGCCTCTCTGTGTATTCGTGATCTCTCTCTATCAAATAAAAAAAAAATCAGAATGAAAACAAGAGATATTTTAGGTTAAATATGTTCTGACATTCCCCCATGTAAGATAGAATATTTTCAATAAATGTTATAATACATTTTGAGCAAACATCATGCTTCCTCCTCATGCCTGCATTTAAAATTTAAGTTGTAATTTATCTAAATAACCAAGGAATATGAGCTAACATTTTGGGACCACTATATCTACATAAGACAGTCATAAAAAAAAAAAAAAAAAAAGACAGTCATATAGCCATGCTCTGTAGCCAGTACATATATGCAAATTAGAATAGCATGATTTTATATAAAAAAAGAAAAATACAACCTCAAGATATGTGCTTTATGAAATATCAGTGGAGGGGCGTCTGGGCAGTTCATTTGGTTAAATGGCTGATTCTTGATTTTGGCTCAGGTCATGATCTTAGGTTCCTAGGATGGAGCCCCAGTTCGGCTGTGTGCTCAGTGGGGAGTCTGCTTGAGGATTCCTCTCTCTCTGCCCCCTCTATCTCTCTCTCTCAAATAATAAATAAATCTTTAAAAAATAGATCAATGGAACACATTTAGGTGTTAAAAGAAACATAAATGTTAGAAGAAATAAAATTAATTTTTTTTGTCATATATAAAATTGGTAAAAACTCTCTTAAGACAAAATGTCTATTCAGTCATTGGTCTATATCTAATGGTTTATTTAACGTCTAATTATTGAGTTTGAACAGTTCTTTTTTTTTAAGATTTTATTTATTTATTTGACACAGAGAGAAATCACAAGTAGGCAGAGAGGCAGGGAGAGAAAGAGAGGGAAGCAGGCTCCCGGCTGAGCAGAGAGCCTGATGCGGGGCTTGATCCCAGGACCCTGAGATCATGACCTAAGCCGAAGGCAGAGGCTCTAACCCACTGAGCTACCCAGGTGCCCCGAGTTTGAACAGTTCTTTATATACTCTGAATATATTTCCTTTATCAGATATGTTTTATAAGCATTTTCTGCCAATCTGTGACTTATCTTCTCATTTCCATAATGGTGTTTTTTGTTTTTGTTTTTGTTTTTATTTCATAATGGTGTTTTTTGAAGTACAACCAGTTTCCAATGTTGATGAGGTCCAACTTGTCATATTTTTTCTTTCTCATTAAGGATCATGCCTTTGTTGATTCAGCTAAGAACTCTGCCTAACCCATAGTCATGGTTATTTTCTTCTACATATTATTTTAGACATTTTATAGGTTTAGTTTTTGTATTCAGGTTTATGTGTCTTTTTGAGTTAATATTTATGTACAATATAAATTATCTAATTAATTTATTTTCCAGATGAATGCCCAATTATCTCAGCACAGTTTGAAGATATCCTTTCCCAATGAAACCTATTACAAATGGATACAACCATAAATGCAAAGATTATTTCTGGACTCTCACTCAGTTCTGTTTGATTGATCTATATACCTGTTCTTTCACCAAAGCTATGCTCTACACTCTCTTGATTACTTTATGTTTACATAATTCTTATCCAAATCCATATAAATGTTAAGTTCAATTTGACAGTGTCTGCAAAGATGGCTGTTGAGGTTTTTAAAAACAATATGTTGAATATAATTCAAATATGCACAGACTTGCTCTCTCTTTTTTTTTTTTTTAAGATTTTATTTATTTGACAGAGAGAAACACAGCGAGAGAGGGAACACAAGCAGAGGGAGTGGTAGCGGGAGAAGCAGGCTTCCTGCTGAGCAAGGAAGCCTGATGTGGGACTCGATCCCAGGACTCTGGGATCATGACCTGAGCCAAAGGCAGACAGACGCTTAAGGACTGAGCCACACAGGTGCCCCCAGACTTGCTCTCTTGACGATATTGACTCCTCTAGGCCATACATATGGAGTGAAAATTCTTCACTTACTTAGGTGTTCTTTAATATTTCTCAGCAACATATTGTAGTTTTTAGGTTGCAAGCTTTGAACTTATTTTGTTAAATTATTCTTTTCAATGTTATGATAAATTAATTTTTTCAATATCATCTTTTAGTTCATTGCTGGTATCTAAAAACACAATTAATTGATTTTATTATATTCATTTTGTATCCTGAAATGTGATGAAATAGTTTTAATTCCAGAAGTTTTATTGTATATTCTTTAGGATTTTCTACCCATAGGATGATGTCATCTGTAAATAGAAGTTTTATTTTTTCTTTACAATGTAGATGATGTCTGTCTGTCTATCTACCTACCTGTCTATAATTTTTATCCAATTACACTGGCTAGAACGTCCAGTATAATGTGAGATAGAAGTGACAAGAGCAGACTTGCTTAACTTTTCTAATTAAAAAAATGTAGTGACTCAGTTATCAGTTTCATTGTTCTATTACAAAAGTATTAAATGTTTCTAATTCTTAAGTCTAATGACTGCATTAATGAGTACCGTATTTTCTTTTTCCAAAATTAATATTTGTTTTAAATTAATTTCAACATAAGTAATTATATTTCATGAGACTTTTATTATTAAAAATACACATTTAAGAATGTTTATACAGCCATATGAAGGAAGGAATATGTTTTAGTTTGTTAAATTCAATTTGAAAATTAGTAATGAAATTAGCAATATATCATTCTCTATAGATAAACTCTTTGGGGCATTTATTCAAGAGTAGATCATATGTTTTTATGCTATATGTTCTGGTCTAAAATATATTTTTAAAAAGTTGATACTCATCTACTCAATTATGTTCTTAAAGTATTTATATCAACTTTTTCTTAGAAATATAAAAATTAATTATGATTTTTTATTGTCTCTGTCCCTGATTCTCAGGAGATTGGATTTATTTTATATTTGTTAAAATTTTATTCTTGATAACATAATTTTACGGAAAAGAAGTTTAAATATATAAGCTTATATATTGGAAATATTCTTATGGAGTGTTTTGTGTTTATTTTGATGTTTGGGTTGTTTTCCTTAGGGGAAAAAAAACTCGAAACAACATACTTTTCAGAGTATATCTATGGTTTACTTTTTAATTTTATTTTTATTTATTTTTATTTCAGTATATAATTGACACACATTACGTAAGTTTCATGTGTACAACACGGCATATCAACTTTATACAATGCTCACCACAAGTATGGTCACCATCTGTCACCACACAACACTATTCCAATACCACTAACTCCATGTACTGTGCCCTTTTTTCTTGTGACTTATTCATTCCTTAATTGGAAACCTATATTTCCCACTTCCCTTCATGCATTTTGCCCGTCCCCAGCCTCCCCGCCTTCCCTCTGGTAAGCATCAGTTTGTTCTCTCTATTTATAGGTCTGATTCTACTTTTTCCTTTCTTGTTTATTCATTCATTCTTTAAATTCTATATATGAGTGAAATCAGATGGTATTTGTCTTTCTTGTTCTTACTTATTTCACTTAGTGTGTGGTTATTCATCACCCATGTGGTTGCAAATGTCATATCATTCTTTTTTATGGGTGCATATATTATATATTATATATATGTAATCTTCCTTATCCATTCATCAATCAATGGGCATTTAGGTAATTTCCATATCTTAGCTATTGTAAATAATGCTGCAATAAACATAGAGGTGAATATATCTTTTGAAATTAGTGTTTTCATTTTCTTTTGGTGAATACCCAATAGTGGAATTACTGCATCATATGGTACTTCTACTTTTTATTATTGAGGAATCTCCATACTGTTTTCCATAGTAGCTGCACCAATATGCATTTCCACCAACAGTGTATGAGGGTTCCTTTTTGTCCACATTCTTGACAACGAATATTATTTGTTATTTCTTATCTTTTTTATTTTAGCCATTGTAAGTATAAGGTCATATTTCACTGTGGTTTTAATTTGCATTTCCTTGATGATTAGTGATGTTGAGCATCTTTTCATGTTTCTGTTGACCATCTATATGTCTTTTTTGAAAAATAAAAAGTGTATGTTCAAGTCTTCTGACCTTTTTAAATTTTTTTATTTAAATTTTTAGAATTATGCAGATTTTGTATTAGTCAATAAGATAGTTCTGATTAAGAACAGGTTACTATTTAACTGACATTCCTTCATTTTCATTGACTATTTTTTTTCAAGAGATTTATGGTGGTTTCTGATGTTGTATCTGGTATTCCATAGCAACACATTATACTAAGGGCTTACTATGGAGCTTTGAAAGAGCAAAGAGGTTTTTTTATCTTGCATATTATCTTAAATCCATCAAGAGTAGCTTCATGCAGCTCTGCAATGAGAAACAGCCTGAACTGAGTCCAGGAAGATTCAGTGAAGAAATAAGGCTGTAACTGATAGTCACACCTGCCACAAGGGCAGAAAGGAGCATGTATGGTAGGGTGACCCAGGACTAGTCTAAAGTAAGCCTACAGTGAATTACCACTGTTTTATGCTCTGGATCATATTAGAGTAAAATCAAAGAGTAACAACATAGGAGATATTAATCTTTAAGATATTCTTTCAAAATGGGGCAGCTAGGTGGCTTAGTCAAATAAGTGTCTGCTTCATCTTTTTTTTTTTTAATTAATTTTTATTAACTTATAATGTATTATTTGCCCCAGGGTACATGTCTGTGAATCTTCGGGCTTACACATTTCACAGCACTTAATAGCACATACCCTCCCCATTGTCCACAACCCAGCCACCCTATCCCTACCCCACCACCCCCCCTCCCCGACCACCCTTAGTTCATTTCTTGAGTCTAGGAGTCTCTTATGGTTTGTCTCCCTCCCCATCTGCTTCATCTTGAGTAATGATCTCCCCATCCTTGGATCAAGTCCTGCATCAAGCCCTGCATCAGGCTTCCTGCTCAGCAGGGAGTCCGCTTCTCCCTCTCCCTCTGCCCCTTATTACCCTACCACTTCTGCTCACTTGAGTTCTCTCAAGTGAATAAATAAAATCGTTTAAAAGATGTTCAGGAGCGCCTGGGTGGCTAAGTTGGTTAAAGCCTCTGCCTTCAGCTCAGGTCATGATCTCAGGGTCCTAGGATCGAGCCCCTCATGGCGCTCTCTGTTCAGCAGGGAGCCAGCTTCCCCTTCTCTCTGCCTGCCTCTCTGCCTATCTGTAATCTCTCTCTCTGTCAAATAAATAAATAAAATCTTTAAAAAAAATATGTTCTTTCAAACTATGTCAGACCAAAAACATTAAACCAAAGCATTTGTTATAATTAAATCATTCAATGATTTTTTTCACTCATAGGGTATATGCATACACATTAAAAATAAAACTACTATTTAATTTAAGCTACGTTACCATTGTATATATCTTATTTAAACATGGGTTGATTATATTAATAATGATCCATGTTACTGGAGCAGGAGCTTTATAATTCCAAATGTAATAGTCAGAAGAAATTTGTTTCCAGTATGTACTTATATTTGGTTTTCCTGATGCAAAAACTTGAACTAAATGCTGATCCACATAACAACAAGTGAATGTATATACTAAGATTCTAAAATGAAGCTTTAAGTATGCTGTACCTTCAGTGCAAATCTGGTCAAATGGCTGCTTCTCATGAATCTTGGCTCCAAAAGTTACAATTCCAGAAAGACTAATTTCCATTGATCTGGGGAGTTTCTATCCAATAATCCAGATCAATAAGCTTTTCTCTTGAAACACTTCAAACTGGCCAAAACTAACTTTGCATTCCATATGCGTAACTGAACTTCTATTATAAAAAGATACATGAGCTTCACAGAATTTAAGATTATTTTTCACACTTTCATGAAGTTTTAAATTAACTTTTATTGTCACTTGTACTTCTTCCTCTTTCATTTGGAAAAAACCCACAATTGGAGGGACAGGGACCTGGAAAGTATAGTAACATAAGTTTGAATGACTCTAAAGGAAGAGTGAATAGAAATTTGTAAAGTACACTAAATGCAGAATCGTCCATTGCATCAGTGCTACTACAAGTCAGAATGGCAAGGTCAAGAGAAGTCATACAAGGATGAACTAGAATATTCTAAAGTGGAGATCCATTGGTGGGGCAGTTCAAGCTGATGGTAACATTTGACATGACTCCTTCTAAATCACATTTGCCTTGTATCTGCTATATTCTATTTATCATATTGCTTGGATTTTACCTTTTCAGTGATTGAAATAGAAACTTGTGGTTTTCCTTCATATATTCTAACTTTCCAGGCTAGCTGCTTTTATGGATGCATCACAGAAACAAGACTAATACAATCCAGTGAATTCTGTAGGTTAGCATATAACATAATTCCAATGGACAAGTTTGTAGAAGTAAATCAGGCAGTTTGTTTAATTTTGTATTTAGTTCCGTGTCATTTTTTTGTCCCAAGTTAAAAAAAAAAATCTTTTACTTCCAAAAGAAAAAAATAATTAATGGTGGATGAGTGGATACAGCTTATTCAACTATTGGAACATAAGTATATATCACGTTATTCTTCAGAAAAGCAACAACTTTCCGGAGTTCTCCACCTTCTAGGATACCATAAACAGATGTTTTATTTTGTGTGAACCAATTATCATGACTCTGAATCAAGTCTTTATCATCATCCAACAATCTAAGTTCAAAGAATAGTGCTTTAAGAAAGGGATGATCTTCATATAATTGAAGATTCATATATAATCCATATAACTTATATTCATAAAATTATAATTTTTATAAATTAAAATTCATATATTCATATATAATTCATAAATTTATAATTCATAAAATTCATATAATTTACTCCATTGAAGTCTTTGGCTCATTTTCCAAGAGGGGGATACCATCTGGAGAATCTGATGGTGCCACAAAATGGAGATCTTGGTTCATGACTATAAGCCACACTGCCCACTGAGCCAAGGTAAGCCACTAAAGCATCAGCTCATCCCTGAGGTCACCAAGGAAAAAGGGCACAGACTGGCCTTCTCAGATGAGCTATTACCAGAAGACCTTAGGCTCATCCAGCCTGAGCCACCTTCTATCCCAACCACAAATACATCTGACTCAGCAAAGACTACCTCCTTCAGATGAGATAACTAAAACCTCTGAGTCTCTCCTGTCAACACATGCCACAAAAGTTCTGTTAATCCTCACCTAGAAGTCTCAAGAAACATTCTTCCCCAACTCCAGTAGCATTTTCCTATACAGTTTACTTCTTGGACAGTGACCCAGAAGGATCATGTTTCTTCACTCACCCCATCAAGGAGCCTTTGCAGTTTGCCTGCTGCTGACTTCCCTCCAGCTCCTCCCAACAGCTAACTGGCATGCACCTCCACTTCGCTCTGCCCTTTTTTTTTTAACTTTTTTAAAAATATTTTATTTATTTATTTGACAGAGAAAGAGAGAAAGAGAGACAGATCACAAGTAGGCAGAGAGGCGGACAGAGAGAGGGAGAGAAGCAGGCTCCCTGCTGAGCAGAGAGCCTGATGAGGGGCTCGATCATAGGACCCTGAGATTATGACCTGAGCCGAAGGCAGAAGCTTTAACCCACTGAGCCACCCAGGCACCTCTGCCCTTCTTTTTTAAATTGGATTGTTTGTTTTTACAGTGTTGAGTATAAGTTCTTTATATATTTTGGATATTAATCCCTTACCAGAGGTAACATTTGCAAATATCACCTCCTGTTCAGTAAGCTGCCTTTTTGTTTTATTGATGGTTTCATTCACAGTGCAAAAGCTTTTTATTTTGAAGTAATCCCAATAGTTTATTTTTGCTTTTATTTCCCTGCACCAGGAAACATATCTAGAAAAAGCATTGCTATGGCTGATATCAGAGAAAATCTGTTGTATTCTGTTCTAATATTTTTATGGTTTCAGATCTCATATTTAGGTCTTTAATCCTTTAATTTATTTTTGTGTATGGTGTTAGAATGTAGTCTGGTTTCATTTTTTGAATGTAGCTGCTCAATTTTTCCAGCACCACTTACTAAAGAGACTGTGTTTTTCCCATTGTATATTCTTGCCTCCTTGGACATAGATTAATTTACCATACAAACTTGGCCTTGTTTCTGGACTCCTTATTCTGTCCTATTGGTCTATGTCTATTTTCCTGTCAGTATCATACTGTTTTGATTATTACAACTTTGTAGTATATCTTGAGTGTGGAATTGTAACACCATTAGCTTTTTTGTTCTTTCTCAAGATTGCTTTGGCTATTTGGGGTCATTCATGCTTCCATATAAATTTATTATTATTCTACTTTTGTGAAAAATACTGTTGGTATCTTAATAGGGTTTACACTGAATCTGTAAATTGCTTTGGATAGTGTGGAAATTTTAACAATACTAATTATTTATCTGTGATTTACTTTAATAATATATTCTGAATTATCATCTGTAATTATATGTAGACATAGAAATTAATTAACTTATAAGGTTATTAATATGAGGTAAAGAAATTAGAGATTATTATTATTATTAGTTATTATTTTTATTTGGCTTGTTGTGTCAGGCTTGGAAAAGCAGAAACACCACTTACACTATCTCATCCTAGAAGGACCCTCTGACCAACTACAATGTGTTAAAGCCTGTAGTGCTTAGGACTTTCAGGGTACACCTACATTTTAGAACAGCGGCTATGCTCTTGTAAAGGAGGTGTCCAATGGCAGACCATAAAGGTAATAAAAGGATTTAGCCATTTCTACCCAACAAAGGGATTTCTTTAACAGGCAGTATTTTCTCCAGGAACTTTCCATTGGGCTGGCTCAGATGTTGTCATGTTGGAATCACAGTCTGATTATTTGTCCTGCACAGTCTTACCTGCTTCCTTTTTTTTTCATTCAAAAACTTCCTTTTTTTTTTCATTCAAACAGTTACTTTTCAATATACCTTTTGTAATTCTAACTCTCTTTCAAGATCTGCTCCAGGAGAACCCAAACTGCATCACATGAATTAAAAGGAAACCAGTCAGTGTAGAAAGCTTTCAGGAATCAACATGGCAGATGATGAGGGAGTGGAGAGCAGAACAGCATTATCAGAGAGCTAACCCGTGAACAGGAAATACGCTCTTCTGGTTTGTGCATGTGATCCTTTGAGTTCTGAATTGACCACTTATGTCTCAAGAACAATCCACACAATTGCAATCAGGACGCAACAATTAATAGATTCATAGATAAAATAAACTTAATCCATTCACAGACATTTTGATATTGAAGTAAACTTATAGAAAATAAACAATCTGAAATTCTCAGAGCTAGGGTACTAAAACCACCTTTATCTTTTGTTTGTAATCCTTTAATACCCAAACTGTTTTTTACTATTTTTAAGTATCTGGAAATAAGAATTTAAATTCATTTTGATATGTAAAATTATGAGTACTAAAATATGATGTTCATAAATTATCCAAATCTAGAAACCTTTCCTCACTAAGTAACTAAGTAACTATCATAATATCAGAAGTACTCTTTTTCCAACCCCATTTACATCTTCCTTGTCATTTTGAGAAACTCTGAAATGCAGCACCTTCCACTCTAGGAAACTAAGAATCATTTTGTAGAATAAAAGATATATTGCTTATGTGTGAAGCAATTGTATAAAGACAGAAAAAAAGAGAAACACTTCTCATTATGTGATTATTCTAGGAAATGTAAAATCAAAGCACAGGAATATAGTTCATGTTCGAGTTGCAGGAATGAGAAGTAATAGGAATACTAGAATTAAGAATATAAGGAAAGAATTAAAAACATAAGGAGAAAAGTGGAAATAACTCAATGAACTTAAAATTTCCAGATGTATAATGATGCTGTACACAGGGTTGTTACCGTAGGATTTAGCTGATATATTGTGATTGAAATTTAATGAATAGCTGGCATATAGAAGAAAATATTTTATATTGGAGTAAAATATAAATAAAGTAAAATAAAATGAAAATGGAATAACATAACAAAGGAATAGAAGCCTAAAATATTTTAAAATATGTCATCAGAAAATTAACTGTTTATTACTATCATGAAGTTATTTTTAGAAGTTTTCTACTAACTAACATTTAAAATACAGAGTACTCATTATAGACTAAACATCATGCTAAGTACCTTTACATACATTATTATGATACCTTTACACTTTAATAACTATTGTCATTCCATCTTGTGTATTAGTTAACTAAGACTAGAGGATATTAAGTTAGTTAGCCTTCAGTCACAAAGCTTCTTTTTTATTTTTAAAAAAATTTAATAACTTTTTTCTTTCTTTCTTTTTTTTTAATCTCCAAAGAGTGGAGGTAAGCTAGATGTTCTTCAAGAGGTAAATGGATAAACTATACATTCATTCAATGGGGTACTATTCAGAAATAAAAAGGAGTAAAATATTGGCACAACCCATGACATGGTATAACTACAAATTATGTTATGCTAAGTTAAAGAAGCCAATCTTAAAAGGCCAAATACAATAGATTTCAGTTTTAATTTTGGAAAGAACATTTCTGGAAACTACAATTTCTGGAAAAGATAATTCTATAAGGATGGAAAACAGATCAGTGCTGTAAGGGGCTTGGGGTGAAGGGAGGGGTTAGCTACATGAGGGGATTTTTTGGGTGATGAAATTTTCTGTATTCTGATTATGGGGATGTACACATGAATCTTTGCTTATGTTAAAACTCAAAGAATTGGAAACCAACCCCCAAGAAAGAAATTGCATTATTTTTAGCTAAAAATTATAAAAAAAATATTTTAAGGAATTTGATTATGAAATTAACATTTATGGCATAAAACAATGTTCCATGCTTTTTGTGAAGAGTATGTCTACTAAAAATTACTTTATATTTTTTAATCTTATTATTTTATTTATTTATTTATTTTTTAATCTTATTATTTTATATGTGACAAAATAGGACTGGTATTCTGTATTAGCTTTCGCAGCTCTAAATTCAGCCTATGTAGAAATTAATGTGTTTTGGAAAGAAAATATTGCACAGATGTCATTTTCCTCAAAAGCAAGCAAATTATGAATGTAAATAATGTGCTGTTTTGGTTTTGAGCTTCCAGAATCACTTGGAATCTGAGATATTGAACTGTCAACAAATTTGAGACCATTTTCTGCCATAAATGGAGATGAATAGATTGATAGCCACTTGTCTTATTTATAACTTGCATTAATTTTTATATAAAAATGTTTAAGAATAAAATTTGGCAGAGTTTCCTTTTCTATGATTATAGTACTATTATGTTATGAAAAAGCACAACCCAAACATAAACATTAGTTTTATGTCACTTTTATTTATCTTTTATGTCACTTTTATTATGCAGTAATCATTACATAGGAATATGAAGGTGAAAAGATAAGTCAGAGTAGGATTATATTAAAATAAACATTCTTGGAGACTTCTGGGTAAAAAGTCAATTTGAGTGTTGATGTGTTCCCTAAGGTATTCATTAAATGATTATACATACACTAATGTCTATACAAACATGTACATGAGATCGATAACAAGCATCAACATTTTACAATCTATTACAATTGTACCAAGCAATGTACCTACCAGGCATTACAAAGTTTGGCCAACACTAAGTTTGTATATCCCTTGACTTGGTTATCTATTGGTAGCCAACATGGATGGTTTACTGAAGAATTGAGGCAGCACACAGCTGATAGTTATTCCTTACATTACCAAATTCTTCCATAATCCCTCTGATCAAAAATAAAATCTCAAAGAAATCATTAATATCACAGAATGATCTTATGAATTATCAACTCTATATCCTTTACTGTTGCCATAAATTCTCCAGGCCATCAAAAAGCCAAATATATTTTGTGAACAAGATAAAACACCTTATAATTATAACATGCAGTAGCTAAAATTATCATTTGCTTATAAATGTTAGTACTTTAAATTGTGTAAATGGATAACATACTGCTTGTCTAAGGAAAATATTTAGTTTAGACATGCACAGAAAAATGATCTTGTATTTCTAAACTTCTAGAAATGCATTACTCTTGTTTAAAGCCACCAAGTATATATATAGTATTCTGTTATGGCAGCCCAGATCTACCAGCATTACTGAAACCCAAGTTTGGCTGTTGTCCCCCAAAAGGCCAATCCTCAAGAAATGAATTTTGATTGGAAAGGAATTTGAGCTTTATTCAGGAGGCTGGCAACCTGGGGAGAAGGCAGACTCTTGTCCAAAAGCCAAATCCAAGATTTCCGCCTGACCCAGATATTTTTAAAGGGGTTAAATCAGTTAAGGAAGTGCAGTGGTCTGTGACATTTCTGGATTATGTGGAGACTCGATGATACCAACTACAGTTATCACACAGTGCTCAGAGGTTATGCAAGAAGGTCTGGTTCCTTGGTATTAGCGGTTGTGCAAGAGTACTCTATTCTTTTTTTTTTTTTTAAGATTTTATTTATTTGTTTGTTTGTTTGTTTAGAGGAGGGACAGAGGGAGAGAGAGAGAGAGAGAGAATCTCAAGCTGACTCACACTGAGCATAGAGCCCCACAAAGGGCTCAATCTCATGACCCCTGAACCAGGATCTGAGCCAAAACCTGAAGTTGGTCACTTAAACTGACTGAACCACCCAGGCACTCCAAGAGTATTCTATTCTTTCTGGAAAGGAGGGCAAGGTCTACAGATGTGCAAAGGGAAATCAGTAAAGTCATTTGTGTGACCTCTAAAAAGAAAAACATTTGGCTAAAAAATTGCTGGGCTGATCAAAAAGCTGAGGCTGCTTCAAAAGGATTTGTGGACCTCTCTGGCCTGGGAAAGTTCTGATCCTTCATTCCCCAAGGCCCGTGGTCTATAGATATCAAAGAAAGTAAATTAGTTTTATTACAGATCAAGGGCTTTAGGTTAGCAAGCAATGAGTGTGTCAACTTGAGGCAAGTTAACCCTTAAGGCCAGCTGGAGTGCTGTTAAACCAAAACACTTGATATTACTCCTTTTCACGTGTGAATAATTGATCAACAAACTCTCCTTAAGTCATTCTTTGTTCACTTTTTACCTCTTACCCACTAAATCAGAGGAGAAAATAAAACAAAATTATCAAATGCATGTGTAGATAAAGTTCACATTTCAATTTCTTTTGTGTGTAAATATTGCATAACATACTTAAGGGTACCTATTTTGACAATAATAGAACATAGTTTTGGCGTAGTGTTTTAAAATTTAGAAATATTTCTTATGCTAATTTATTTTTCTTATTAAAGCAAATTATTTTTAGGGAAGGATTCTAGAATAGTTTGGGGGGCAGAAAAACTGCGTTTGGATCTTAGCTCTACTATGTTGCAAATATGTACTTAAAACAGGTTCATTTATTGGATTGAAATCCAGTTGTATTCCAAATGAAAATTCAGAAAAACTTCATAAATATCTAAAAATGCTAGAAAATGACCGTATCAGCTCTGTATTCTGTATCACTGTGCAGGCTGGTTTACTTTTCTTCAGCAATCAAAACAGTATTTAGTTTGAAATGCATACCAAAATTTGAAAACCATAGCTTTGCATGTTTGTTCTGTCTTCAGTTATGAATGTAACACTTCTGAATGTTCCAGAATGACAGTCTTAAAGTGAAAGGAAAAGAATATACTTGCACAGCACATTTGGCTCTAAAATTCGATTTCTGGAAGCTCTTGATGGCCTTTCCAATAGTATTAAGGTTCTGTTTGCCTGATAAGGAAAACAGCCAGTCACTTCAGTCAACAAGCTAGTTATCAGATATCCCAGAGGCGAAAAAAAAGTTGCATTCATAAATGATTTCCTCTTCAAAATTTTTCTTTGCCATGATAAATATGTATTCTGAATTCTGAGAAACCTATTTACTCTAAGAAGTAGAATTCATATATTTACTTGGTAAATTGCCATTTAAAATACTATTGCAATAGAAGAATAGAGGATAATCATTGGTATAGTTTTAAAACCAATTTGATATCTCAGCCCAAACAAGATTTTAATCAATGAGTGACTTGGTTATTTAAATTTATTACATTAGCTCTATAATTTAGGTCATGAGAGAAAGTTCTTCTGGGATGCAGTAAAACTTGTGATTATAAGAGCATACTCTACAGTATGCTCTTGGTCAGTTTCCAACACTGACTTTCACACTCTAAATATGTAAACTTTGAAAATTTACTGAAATTCTCTAAGATTTTGTAAGGCTGTCAGAGAAATAGCATCTCTTAGTACAGAGTAATGTGAGAATGTCCATTCTTCATGTTCCCCCAAGACTCCTTCCTCTCTTATACAATCTTTACTTCAGCCAAGAGAACTGGTGGGGGTAGGGGGGCAGGGAAATGTTTTGGTTTTTTTCCCTCTCACTGCTGAAATTGCCTGCACAGAGCTCTCACTGAGAATCTCTTGGAGACCTTTAAACTTTACAATTTTTTCAGTGGTCCTTTTTTCAACCTATAGTCAAGCATCACTATATATTTCTTTTAAGAGAGACCATGTTGTTCTCAGTCCTGGCTCCTTAACCCTAATGCATTGGCTTGTGTCATGCCCAAATCCTTAGGAGTGCCCTTTGTACTTGTCTATCTCCCATCCAGCCTTTTACACATCCACCATCTTTCTATTTTCTCCTGGAGAAAATTATTCTTTCCAAGAGTACTATAGCAGCTCTTCCTAAGTTCTGTCAGGTGAACTGGAAGCCTTTTAGTAAACTAGCCAGTCTTTAAATCAAATATATACTGTTCTTGGTTTGTTATCCTCTCATGAAAACTCCATCTTGGATGATGATGAATCCTTGTATTTTGTGTTTGTACTTCACGAAGCTACCTGCTACAAGGTGGGTCTGTAGAGTTCTATTATCATGATTTCTGAGAGACAAGGAACACTTACTATTCTCTTCTAAATGCTGATTGCAGATTCTACTGTCTCTAGTCTGCACTAATCCCAGATCTAGTAACACAGAACCCAAGAAGTATTAATTTGCTATATATTTACTCTAGGTTCATTCCAGCCAATGATGCTGCAATGTGTAAACAAATTTATTGACAAAATGTGCAAATAGAACCAAATTCAATGATGAAGAAGCAAAGAAAAAATAGAATTATGTATATGAAAATGAACTCAGAAACAAAAATCAATTCAGGAGTAAAGCAGCACATTAGTCACAAAGTTATACAAATTTTGTAAATTTGAAATATATTTAAAAAGATCACTCAATACAACTGAGAAAAACAAGAAGACTTGAAAAATGAAACAACAGTTAAATGATAAGGACTTTCAAAAACAATATATGTAAGATTTTTAAAAAAGGTATAATAATTTTAAAGAGCTGAGAGACTATACTGACAAACTAGATGGTTTTACTCATAAAATTATTTTAATAATATGGGTAAAATATATTGCAAATAACCCAAACCTTTTTTTAATCAAAATAACATTAAACAAAGAGATTCTAAAGAATGCAATTTAATAAGAATCAATAAATTTGAAAAATAAAATCTGAGAAATTATAAAGAAACATAAGAAAAACAGCACACAAACTTAAATATGCATTTACTGAATAATATTTATGCAAATGATGATGATGATCAGGAAGATGAAGAAGATGAAGATGATACTTAAAATAGTAGTGGAGGGGGCGCCTGGGTGGCTCAGTCATTAAGTGTCTGCCTTCGGCTCAGGTCATGATCCCATGGTCCTGGGATCAAGCCCCACATCAGGCTCCCTGCTCTTGGGAAGCCTCCTTCTCCCACTACCATTCCCCTCTGCTTGTGTTCCCTCTCTCTCTGTGTTTCTCTCTGTCAAATAAATAAAATCTTTAAAAAAAATAAAAATAAAAAATAAAATAAAATAGTAGTGGAGAATAATAAATAAAACTGAAATCTTGTATAACAAAAATATGCAAACTCTTTGAAGGCGATTAGACTTTTTAAGTCATTGTTTTTAAGATTTTATTTATTTATTTGACAGAGATAGTGAGAGAGCACAAGCAGGCAGAGAAGCAGAGGGAGAGGGAGAAGCAGGCTCTCCACCAAGCAGGGAGCCCGATGTGGGGCTCAATCCCAGGATCCTGGGATCATGACCTGAGCCGAAGGCAGTCGCTCAACCAACTGAGCCATCCAGGTGCCCCAAAGTCTTTTTAATTTGGAGGAATGACAATAGTGATTTTTAATTAGTTAATTTTTAAAATATCAGCTATGCCGTTTTAATGGTAGCAACTAAAGAATACAATTTTATACAAATTGGGGGAAATAAACAATATGGAGATAGACACAAATAGAGATAGGGATATACAGTTATAATAACAAGATAATATTTATTCAAAAACACTAGTTTACTGAACTATTAAATACCATACCTAATTCACCATGTTAACATATTGGAGAAGATAATTCATATGATCACCTCAATGGCTCAAGACAAAGTATTTTATAAAATCTAATACACTTTTATTATCCAAAGTGTAAAAACTAGTAATGGAAGTTCCATCTCTTCATAATTTCATTTACCAAAACAGCTAAATTCTTAGAAGTAATAGGAGAGATTTTTACAAGTTTTATTTAAAATAAATATACAAAAATCAGTATTATGTCTATATACATGTAAAAAACAACAGCATAATTTAAATGAAGAAATGATGATAATATCAATAACAGTTCAGAGTATCTTAAAGTATTTCTAAAAATATATTTAGAAACTTTAAATACTATATTATGACATTTTATAGATTGATTTTATAAGTAATCTAACTTGTTGAAATATAAATAATATTCATGCATAGAAAACATGTCAAAAAAATCAAAAAAAAGAAAAAAACGAACAAACAAACAAACAAAAAATGTCAGTCCTTCCCAAATTGAAACCAAATTTCATTAAAATGAAATGAATGAAAATCTCATTCATGAAAAATCTCAATGTACATTTTTGCATTGAACAAAATATATCTGACAGAATAATTCTAGCATTTGTATAAATGAGTAATCAGAATTGTCAATGCATAACTAAAGAAAATCAAAGAGAGAGACTTTCCCCTCCAGATGTCAAGGGTTATAATAAAACCATATTAATTAGAATAATACGGTATTGATACACAAAAAGAAACATAAAACAATGGAAAGAATACAGTGCTTAAAAAGAGACTAGACCATATGAAGAAATAATATACTGGTCAGAGGTAGTACAATTAGTTAATGGAGAAAAGATCTTAAGAAATAGAGAAAAATTAAATTGTTCCAAAAGTTAATGAAAATTGGATGTTTATCTCGTAGTATATACAGTAAATTTAAATATGACAAGCTAAATTATAAACTTTTAAAACACATTACACTAATTTGTAAAGTTGAGTAAAAACAGGTTTTCATAGAAGACGTGAAAAATAGCAACTCTAAAAGAAACAATTTTTTAATATGGAACAACATAAATGAAATAGGTCAGTTACAAATGGGAGTAATTGACATTTCCATAGAGCAAGACTGGCATGTGTCTGAAAGTTGAGGCCTGTACTTAGGCTATTGTTACCAATTTACATGCCACAGGTTTCTGGGGTTTTTTTTAAGATTTTATTTATTTATTTGACAGAGAGAGAGAGAGATCACATGTAGGCAAAGAGGCAGGCCGAGAGAGAGGAGGAAGCAGGCTCCCCGCAGAGCAGAGAGCCAGATGCGAGGCTCGATCCCAGGACCCTGAGATCATGACCTGAGCCGAAGGCAGACGCTTTAACCCACTGAGCCCAGGAGTGGGACCTAGAAGGATCAACATTTTCTTTTTGTATGAATTTTTCCTAAAATCAATTAGAATAGTGAAGTTCTTCTTAAAACACAATATCTGGAAATTATTTTGGAATCATAACACTTTTCCTGTTTGACCCAATACCAAAAATATGACTTATTGTATATTTTGACCGATATTAGAGTAACAAGCTAAGTCGAAACTTTTGCCTTTCTTTTCACACAAAGACTGGCATTTATTTTTCTTTCCATAAGGGTATATATGGATAATTCTAAAATATAACCAGAATTACTCTTTGGCATCTCTCTAGTGCCAGTTCTCTAGTTCGTAATCTCAGTGTGTCTTCCTGGAATATCCATAAAGTTCTATGCAATTTCTTTTTTCTATCTCTCCCCTAGGCTCTGATATTTTAGTTCCCAAGCAAACAAACAGCACCAAAGAAAACAAAATTGTCAATGTCTTTTTTTAATACCCCAATTTCATTTTCCTGAAATTTAATTTTCTGCTTGAACTAACCCCACTCAACTTTTTCAGGCTTACCTTTTTCTAATCCCTTTAATGAAACACAAGACCTCTCCAAACTAAGGGTTTTGTTTTTTTTAATACATGCTTATACTTTCAGATCTTCATTATTTCTACAAGCATACTCCTCAGTCTTGACTCATCTCCTTTGTTGTACGAATGTACAACAAACACTTGCCCTTTAGAGTCCATCTCAACTGGGACAAAATACTCCTTGATCTCTCAAGACCTGTGCTAAAGTATTTTCTCCCTTTTCCAAATAAATAACAACTCTTCTTTTTAACTCTTTAAGACCTATATTTTTCAATCCTGTGTTATATTTATATCTGTATCTTATCAAATGTTTTAGATTTTAAAATCTAGAAAAGATTATTGTATCTGAATAACATTTATTGTCACCGTACTGCACATAGTGGGTACCACATAAATACTTTCTTGTAATTACCAAGGTTCTAATAAGCATAAAAGTCAAATTTTTATCTTAAATCAAGATCCAAAACCCTTTTTTTCAAAGTTGAAGAAAATAATTGAAAATAAAATGGAAGAGATAACTGAAAATATCTCCTTTGATTTATCTCCAATATGGAAAAGAATAAAGATTCGCCAGATGACAAAAAGAACAATGTTAATAATATATAATTTTAGAACATAATAAATACGTACATACATATGTACATATGATCACTGCTTATTAATTATAAAAGCAAACTGAGCATGGTTTTATTTGAATACAAGATAAACATTTTGTTTCCTCATGTCTAACCCTGTTTCCAATGTATTATAAAGCAATGGAAATAGCAAGATTTAACTATGATCAAATTTACTTTGTGTTACATAGTGAATTTTGGTCATACAAGAGAGGGAATGGTAATTTATTTCTATAGTGATGACTAAATATAGATGATTTAATCATAAAATATGGTGTGACAAACAATGCAGTTTAATTTCCTAGATACTTGCTTGATTCGTTAGTGGAGATCATACTGCATGGTTCTTTTAATATGCTAGACATTTGTTGATAGTTCTTATATGTCTGTCAGCAGAAATCAGGAGAAAGATCATCATCTGTATAACATTACCGATTTTGTAGATACAGGAATTCTCGCTGAGTTTTTTAGATTGTGAACATGGAAGTGCTTTAAATGTAACATTTTCCTGGCTGTATGTACTTTTCATATATAAAAATAAATAAAAATAAAAATAAATTAAAAAAAATAAAAATTTAAGTAAAACAAAAGTGGGCAAAACCAGAGAATATAACTCACCATGTAGCTCTGAGGGTAGATTACAGAAACTAAGTTTATCTCCACTTTGTTTTTCTTCCCTTGAAGCTCTTCTGTGTAATCCTGTTGTGGAAATATGGTGGCAAAACAACCAAAATATTTTAAAATAATTTATGTCAAAGCCTCCCATAGTACATAATTAGATGTGATTCTGTTTGCCTGCATTAGTCATAAGTTGTCTGAAGATATGTTAGTGAAACATCTGCTTTCACTTTAGTCCCTTGATCAACTGATTTTGTGGCTGAAAGAATGCAGCATGAATAGCCACACTGAACAATCTAACGGTCTTCACGGACAGTAGTTCTGTCCTTCACCACCAGCAGTATCCCCCCACCCCCACTCTGCCACCAACATCTGATACCATTCTTCTCTTCACCATTGTATTAAATGTGCTGAGTTCTTCTGAGTGTGATGTAATCATCTTCTAAGTGCACATACACCATTCAATCATTGTTAAAAGCCTTAGAACCTTACTTTCAGAAAATATAAATCTTAATTTGACCATGATTTTGCTGTTCCTAAGAGGCAGTAAAAATTCTCCCATTTCTCTCTTTGTATTAGCAACATTTTTAATTTCTGAAATTTTATCTGAAAAATCATGCAGAATTCATCCAGTCTGTGATTATCATATGGGTATCATCCATAAAACTAAGATTTTTTTCAGTCTCTTCACTTTCCCACTTCTTTAGAATTTTAACATATGCATAGATTTGTTTATGTTTATTCTTTAAAAGCATAACACTTCTACAATAACTATTATGCACTTCTATAATAATACTAATTAGTGTGAAATGAAGAAATAATATTATGTGTTCTGAATTCTATTAATTCTATAGTTTACTTCTAAGAGTGACTTACCCAGTAATTCAAAACATCAGTTTATTTTAACAAAATCTGATCTAGCTATTCATTGGTCTTTACTCATACCAACCAACATACACAGATTGTTTGGGGCAGGATGTGGGCTTTTGTATCCTTAAACCAAATCCTCTTCAAATTCCCTTATTCAAGAGATATCTTGAAAACCTTGTCTGATATCAATATTACAACCCCTACTTTTATATTGCTTGTGTTTTCTTGGTTTAATTTTTTCCACCCCTTCGGCCGTGATGAGTCTCTCTATTTTAAGTAAGTATCTTATAGAAAAAAAACTTAATTTTTTTTTCAGTGTTACAAGATTTATTGTTCATGCACCACACCCAGTGCTCCATGAAATTTTAATTAGTGAGCAAATCCAAAGTAGAAGATTTAAACTCCATTTACAAATATTAATACTTAGTTCCATATTTTCAGGAGATTTTAAGTTATTTTCATGTGTATATTAAACGTATCTTTCTATATATGGTGTCCTTTCCCAGTTCTTTTGTACTAATTCTGGTATTTATGAGGATTTTGATTTTGTTCAAATTATCATCTTGCAGTAATATATTTCATAATATCCTTAGGCTGCTATTTATTTGGAATTCTATAAATCTTTGACTCTCACACATTACTGATGTAATTATCAATGAGGTTATTTTACATTCTCACATTTTATTTCTACTTTTATTGAACTTTTAAAATTCAAATATTATCAGTTCATTTTGTCCCCACTTTGATTCCAATAACTACAATTAAATATGTTTATGCTGAGCATTGTTCTTCACTACAGTTTAACCTCTAGTTAATTCTTCAGAAAGGACTCATTATTGCATCCTTGAAAATTCAGTTATTCTTGTATTCTTGATAGTTTGTCTGAATTCTAAATTTTTTTTTCCTTTGTGGTTCTTAAAATATTATTTCACTGTTGTCTTATGTTGTGTGTTATCAAGATGATGTTGTTGACCTGATTTTCTTTAGAAGTGACTTGATCATTTTGCCTGGAGGTTTTGCACCTTTTTCCCCTATGAATTACAATACAACAGTTTTACATGTCTTAAAATTGTCAGTCACGTACAATTTTCCTAATTACATAATGAAATCTTCAATATATGGATAAAAACTATAAGTAATAGTTTTAAATATTATTTCTATACCTTTGTTTTTCTTTGAGAATTTGACTTATACATTGAATTGAATTAGGGTTAGGTTTAGGGTTATAGTTAAGGTATTCTAATTATTTCATTTTCTTATTTTTTTAGCACATAATATTGTTTTTATTCTCTTCACTGTTTTGTTTCTTTCCATAGGAACACTTATTGTTTCCTGACCTTCTTGTAACTCCATCTTCCTTTTTTGTTGTTGTTTTGATTTGGTGATTTTCTTCAGTGAATTTTCGGAATTCTTTTCCCACATTTTATGTCTTTCTTTTTAAAATTCTATTGTGAGTTTTAAAAATTGCTGATTCATTATGTACAATTGCTACATACAATTGTACTGTATGTACAATAAATTCATTGTACATGTTGCTACAGTTGTTAAAGATATTTCATTTATCCTGGAGGGTTTTTTTAATAGTTTTACCTGCCAGTTTAGTATTTTCATCATGTGAAAATCTTGCTTATCACTTTCTATATTGTCTTTTCAGATATGTCTTCTGACTTTTTTTGTTTATTGTGCTGTTTTGTGAGGCAGTAACTCTTGTCTCTATGGATGGTGTGAGACATTTCATTAGCTTACTAAGTTTCCTACCATTAGTAAAATGAAGTGCATTTTATTTTTCGGTAAAATACTCCATTTAAAACAACTATGGTTTTCAGAACTGTGATGCTCTTATTACTGTAGGACTCTATTTTTACCACTTTATTTTTTTTTTTTTTTAATTCTACACAAACTCAACAACGTATGCCTCTCCTTTCAACTTGTTTTCCTCTCCATCAGCACTGCCCCTCTGATCACAGGCACCATGGAGAACCTTCCCAGCAGCCAGGGCTCTGATCTACAAAGTCTCCCTCCCTTTCTCATTGTTTTCCTCTCTCTCAGTAGGACTCTCCTCTGGGTGATATTATCTGCTCCTGCCACCAATAGAACTCTGTTCCACTTTTCTTTTTCATGCCGGATTCTGTGCTCTGCTACAGACTCCTGAGTCTGCACTTCTGGTTCCAGAAATTTGTCATATCACTTAGGTACAAATAGAAGGCTACTGGATTCTGTATCCTACTTCCTTCCTACATGTGGATTGTGAGTGGTTTTATTTGCTCTTTTTGTTGAACTCGGTAGTTTTCAAGGACATGTATAAACATTTAACTTATTTCACCACCATCCTAGGAAAACACCTATCCATCACTGTAGTTGTTCCCAGGAGGAGGAAGGATATCCTAATAATTTTATAAAGACTTAAAAAT
>CM053607.1:15600197-15710480 GCA_028646535.1 Procyon lotor
GTTGAAATAATTTACTGTGTAAATGTCAGTTACCTGCATTTTCTTCCAGTCTGTTGAAAACTATTTCTATCAGAATAAGGTCTTAGAAGTGGGGACCTCTAAAATATGCTGGTTCTTAAAGTCAGGCAAACCAAAAATGTAAGAGGGAGACTCAGACACTTGACATAAACAAGTGTAACCTTTCATAAATTGACACTGCTATGTTGTGCACTATCTCCATTTATACTACTAAAGACTTTTAAGTCCGTGTCAGTTAAAAATGCCTATAAACTTTAGTATGATATCTTTTTTCTTGTTTCACAATCCTCATAAATCTAGTTTTGTGTGGTCTATAGGATAGAGGTTTATAATCAATAATTTCACTTATCTCAGAGAAATAAATGGAAAATGAAGTTGGTTAAATAATCAAACCCAAAGCTTCAAAATAAATTACATATTTTAGCTTCTAGAGGTGCTTTCTTATACCATAAATATTTATAGTTTGGGGTGATAAGTCATTATAACCTATAAAACATTATTTATTAAGCTAACTTCAAACCATATCTGACACTTCAGTGACTCAAAATAATATAGGATGTCAGGGCCATTCAATGGGGTAATGTCAGTCTTTTCAACAAACAGTCCTGGAAAAATTGTATATACACATGCAAAAGAATAAATCTGTATCCTTACCTTACATGCTATATAAAAGCCAAAAATGGTGCAAGAACGCTAAACAAAACTCTTGAAGAGAACATAAAGAGAAAAAGCTTTATGACAGGGGCAATAACTTCTAGGATATGAGATCAATAGCACAGGCAACAGGGGAAGCTGGGTGGCTCTGTAGGTTGAGCATCAGACTCTTGGTTTTGGCTCAGGTTGTGATTTCAGGGGCCTTGGATGCAACCAGGGAATCCTCCTCAGGCTTCGTGCTCAGGAGGGAGTCTGCTTGAACATTCTCTCCCTTTGCCCCTCTCCTTCTCACACTCTCTTTTTTTCTCTCTCTCTCTTGAATAAATAACTACATCTTTTAAAAAATAGCACAGGCAATAAAAGAACTTATAGGTATATTGAACTTTATCAAAATTAAGACATTTATGCAGAATTTCATGATGCATTGTAGTAAAGCTATAATGAGATACAGACATTATCAGTACTTACAAAATTGGTTATAATCTAGAATGCAGCTTAGTCAAAAAGGGTAATTGTAGAAAAATTAAAAGGAAAGCTAGAAGAAAGTATTGAAGGTGAAGAAAAGGAAATAAAGATGAAAAAGTCAATAAAAAGAAGGAAGAGAGGAAGAAAGAACAAATGAGTTAGGAAAGGAGAGAAGATAACAAGGAAAATGGGTAAAAGCAAAATATTGAAAAACTTTTGGTTTCGTTTTGGTTTTGATTTTGGCTCAGGTCAAAGTTTTTCTTGACTTACTAATAAGGCACCAGCTGAAAGACAAGAGATCACGCCTATAGGTGTTTGAAGACCTCATTAGGGAATGCACAAATAAGAAAGTCAAGTTAGCTAAATGACAGGTTAATTTTCTACAGAACTACAAAATCACAAGCTTTGATTTATCCTTTTTATAGGTCACAATCACAACTCACAGTTTTTTCAGTAAGCTAATTTCTAACTTTATGGAGCTCAAAACCATCAGTCAACTATGGAGATATCTCTTCAGTTGATTATCTCTTAATTACATGAGTGGAAAGTAAGCTTATAAAAAATACACTTCAAAATATTACATAATCATTTGTCATATCCCTTATTTTCATGTTTGGGTAAATTACTTTTTTTTTTTAATAAGAAAATGAATGACAGGGGGTGCCTGGGTGGCTCAGTGGGTTAAAGCCTCTGTCTTCAGCTCAGGTCATGGTCTCAGGGTCCTGGGATTGAGCCCTGTGTCCGGCTGCCTCCCCCACCCCCGCCTGCCTCTCTGCCTACTTGTGATCTCTCTATCAAATAAATAAATAAATCTTTAAAAACAAAAAAAAAGAAAAAAAGTGAATGACTGACAGAAAAAAAGAGAAAAGGAAGTAACTGAGGAGAAACTTTGGAGAAATAGTTATCCAAACTTTCAATTGTATAATGCAAGCTTATTAGAGGAGTGTAGCCTTTCTGAACAGGATTCTTATCACTCTTCCAGTGATTTAATAGTCAATGAAATAAACAAGCCTAAAATTTATCCTGCCTCTCTGTCAATACTTTTTTCCTTAAGTGAACATAATTTATCATAGTTTTGCTATGCTATTTACATAATTAATCATAGTTTTGCTAATAAAATTTATATAAGTATGAAGAATATTCTAAAATATCTAAAAATTAGATACACAAAAATCTTTTTCTTTAGTCTGGTAGACATACTTTTTTTTTTTTTTTTGGTAGACATACTTTAAAGTAGTTGAGTTGGGTCAATTCAATTCCTGTATCGTCAGAAGTTAATACCGTGAATTTTAATCAGTATGCATTTACAAAATTTTCTGTTTAACAACATATGTAATCATCTGTTAATAATTGAAAATATAACCTTACTAATTAAAAATTAGTAAAATGCTAATGCTAGAAAATTATAGACCTGTATATAGTAATGAGGTTTATGATACAGTGAATTTAATACATAATGTAAATATCCGAGTCTTTGATTTCACTACTTTCATGGCTGAAATTGTACTTTCAGAATTAGATGAACCCAAATGTTGTTTAGAATCTGGCCACAGAGTTAAAGTTTTTAGGTTTATACTGAGAGTCATGTCTATTTTGCCAACTCCAAAAGTTTTATTATCTTCTGAGTAAATACAGTAGACTTTTGCTTCTATCCTCCTTGAGATACATTGATATTCAGATGTATATTGAGATAGCCAGATGAATTTGAAACATGATTTATATACATAAATGTTTGTTAAACTCTTCCATAGTTATGACTTCATATCCAAATGTAACCAAAACTCTGATTCTATTGATCTCAGAGTTCAGCCTTGGGAAATATGTGCTATCTTCACTTGCTATCTGAATAATTCATGTATTCAGTTTGAGTCTGAGATTTCTGGTTTATATGTTCATAGATGTTGTCTTATGTTCGCTATTATTATAAAGGAAATTTTAAAAGATAAAAAAAGGATAGGAAGATGTGGAAGTACATAGGGTGAGTTCCAGAAGGGTCGAGAGCACGGGAGCTTCTGCCCCATGGCTTTGGAGTGTGTGATGCTCCCAACATGTGGATGCTTTCACCAGCCTGGAAGCTCCTATCAATACAGAAATTATCCCTCCTGTGATAGTCCATTAACCGAATTTAAGATTGTTTTTCTTATGCTTTCTTGCTCTGATTCAGATATGTGATAAATAATTGCACATATTATAAATATAATGTAAGAGCATTATTATGAGAGTTATTTCCACCTTGCTTTATAACTATGAAAACTGAGGCTCAGAAAATTTAAGTTATTGGCAATGATTCATGACTACAATGACTTTCATTGATATCACAGAGTTTCTTGAACAGAGATTTGCTCTCAGTAATTTCCATTATGGCCAAAATGAAAAGAAAAAGAAAAAAAATATATATATATATATAATTAGCTACACATGTAGTAACCTGTAATACAGAAAGAAAACCTTTACCTCCTGAAATTTTTCTGTACCCTGTGTTATGAACAGTCCTTGTCTCAACAATGTCATGCAATTTTAAGTTTTTATATTTTTCTCATTGCTGAGTGTTCCTCCTATCATTATCCACATTCATTAAAGTTTGATAATGCAAGTCTTTGAGCATGATCTAACTTGAATATAGTGTATGAATATAGTGTATCTACTATAGTAGCGTTATAACTGAAGTATCATGGAACAGTTATAAAAAGCTATTCTTGAGTATAAATGTGTCATTAGAAATGTCAAGTACAGGCGCCTGAGTGGCTCAGTCATTAAGCGTCTGCCTTCGGCCCAGGTCATGATCCCAGGGTCCTGGGATGGAGCCCCACATCAGGCTCCCTGCTCGGCAGAAAGCCTGCTTCTCCCGCTACCATTCCCTCTGCTTGTGTTCCCTCTCTCGCTGTGTTTCTGTCAAATAAATAAAATCTTTAAAAAAAAAATGTCAAGTACATTTACTGTCTAATATCTAAATACTGCGATGTAGAACCTGAGAAAAATGTGTGCACAGGGAGGACTCTGCATTTGAATCATATTCTAAGTATAAAATCTTATACATCTTATAAAAATAGTATCTTGTTTTAACTAAATTTGCATTTTTAATTACGTCAGAAAATTATATACTTCACTTGTTTACAAAAATACTTATAAGACTCCTCTGTTCATGTGCCCCTGGAGTCAGGTTGCTGTATGTTTGTACTGCATTAATAGTTTATTCTCCATAATTGGTAAATATGTTGTGTCAGGAACAACCTAAAACTTCAATTTCCCCTTGGTCTTCTCTCTCAGAAAGGCTGATCTTGCACCTGATGATGCTAGGTCAGGAAAAAGACCTATGAGTTCAAGCAGGAGCCTTGTTCTTGGAGTATGTAATCTTTCGCATTCCTCAGTTTGTACTTGGGCATTCTGCTTTAGCAATTCTGACTACCATTAATCTTCAAAGTCCTAAGTGTCTACAATGAACTGCAGCTTATTTCTTTACTCAAGGGCAGGTATTTTATCTTTTCAAATAATAGCAAGCGTTTACCAAGCATGCTCTTAAAACTATTTTAAGTGTTTTGTAGAATTGTCTTCATAAGATTCAAAACTCTCTGAGGTAATGCAAGTAACCACAAAAATGTACCTTGTAGACCCCCAACTACCAGGAGAAAAGTCAGCCCAAGTCCCCAGCTGCTCTGCTCTGAAATGCATCTCTGCATGTGTGCTGAGCCCACACTTCCCTTGGACAGCTCCCAGAGAGTAACTGAGCTCAGCAGGGATGCTGCTGGAGATCCATTCCTGGTTGGTAGTGTCTGGATAGGACTACCTCTGATGGTTGTTTTTGTCTTAAAGACTGCCCCCCCCCCAAAAAAAAGACTTCCCAACAGCCTTGTGAAATTTTCCACATTGCATAGCAGTTTACAAACCTTCTACACAATCTACCTTCTTTTTTCTCCTTCTTTCTGGGTCAGACTTCAATTGTGCTCAGATTGCTGTTCCAATTTTATGAAGCTTTCTCTCTAATTTCTCTCTAACATACCTGCACATTTATATTGTCTTGGTCTTACTTCTCAGGTGATTCAAACCAACACAGACATATACTACCATTGATCCTATTTTTTATACCATGATAGAAATTAAGGTAAATAATTTATCCAAGATTACTGATTTAAGAAGATTTGTCTGGGACAACACTATATTCCCCAAAAGGGAGTCATCTTAGGTCTAGTCAGTTTACTGCAACAGTAAGTTCCAAGAAAGAATACTTGTGAGTTGGACCTCAGGATCTGTATGGAGTTTGAAATATTTTCCACTTGCCTTATACCTAGTAGGAATTTTATGTCCCGCAACATGTCACAAAAAGCATAATTTTTAGAACTTTTATAGCAACCTTTACATTCCTTTTTATTTTTTTTTATTTTTCTTCATGTTATTTTATTGTTCAATAGGGGCAAGAACTTGCAATGACCACATGTGGACAGGATATATTGAATAAAGTGTGCATGTATTCATTAAGATTTATTTAATATAGGTGCATCTTTAGGTATTTATTTGTTAAAGCATTCATTTAAACTATATTTACATTTTTTTTAAGATTTTATGTAGTTGACAGAGAGAAACACAGCGAGAGAGGGAACACAAGCAGAGGGAATGGTAGCAGGAAAAGCAGGCTTCCTGCCGAGCAGGGAGCCCGATGCGGAGCTCGATCCCAGGACTCCAAGATCATGACCTGAGAAGGCAGACGCTTAACGACTGAGCCACCTGGGTGCCCCTATATTTACATTTCTATGTATAATTATTTAGTTAATTTAGTTCACATATTTTTAACAAATGAGACCAATTTATCTATATATTCATATGAATATATACATATATTCAGCTTCTGGCCTTTCACTAATTTACATAAACTTCTACCACTCATTGAAAGATTTCTTTTTTATATGAAATAATGACTTTTGTTTTCTTTTGTCACCTAATTAAAAGGAAAATGAGGGCGCCTGAGTGGCTCAGTTGGTTGAGCAACTGCCTTCGGCTCAGGTCATGATCCTGGAGTCCGGAATCGAGTCCCGCATCAGGCTCCCAGCTCCATGGGGAGTCAGCTTCTCCCTCTGACCTTCACCACTCTCATGCTCTCTCTCCCTCTCTCTCGCTCAAATAAATAAATAAATCTTTAAAAAAAGGAAAATGAGCTCATATAGGTGTCCTCCCAGGGCACACTGAAAATTTCTCCATGGTTGTAATATAACATTGACTTTCATTATGTAAAATAATCAACTTCAAAAGAAAGATGCAACTTCTATTATGAGTTTCTGTTTACCAGAACATGTTTAGAGTTCCATAGACCTATGATGATGGCATTGATTCAAGCAGAATCATAGATGCGGTATTATGTTGAGATAATCTTTAGGATATTTAGGCTTAGATGCCATTCCAAATCCTCTACCAAAAATTATGTATAATAAAAAATGTTACAAATAGAAGCACTTTTATAGATTACTTCTTGTAGCAAGTATTCTTCTAAATAATTTGAGAAATACTACTCTACATAGAGTAAATTTTGAATGAGAATACACCCTCATTGACAAATATAGGGCTCTCTGCTCAGCAGGGGGCCTGCTTCTCCCTCTCCCTCTGCTGCTCCCTTTGCTTGTGCACTCTCTCTCTCTCTCTTTCTCTCTCTCTGTCAAATAAAGAAAGAAAAAAGGAAAAATATATCATTTCTATCTGTCAATATTGTCAATAATTAGAATATAAGACTGTTAAGTCAACACTATTGATTTGATATAAATAAAATGGTTTTCAGAATAAGAGCTACAGGATTTGGAAACTATACTGATTATGTGGCATACAGGTGAGGATTGTAATAAGAATAATAGTAGGATCTAATTAAAGCATGAAAATAAATAATAGGTTTTCCTTTCTTTTATCTCTGACCTTTGGTCACTTTTAGAAATTCTGTGATTACCTTAAGTATTAATTTTGGAAAACAGAAACAAATAGGGAGAAAAAATAAATCGTCAAGCAATAACCTGAGAGCTTTTCCGTTGGACCAAAACTACCAACATTCACACAAGGTTGAGAATCATTAAGCTGAATGAATGACACATAATAAAGTATTTTTGAACATTTCCCCATTTCTTGACATTAAATGCAGATTTTATTAGATGGTGGTGCTCCCTCAAAAAAAAGGTTCTGATATTCTTGTAAACCTGATCATCATTTCATAGTTTTAAGATTTTATTTATTTATTTGACAGAGAGAGAGAGAAAGATCACAAGTAGGCAGAGAGGCAGGCAGACAGAAGGGGAAGCAGGCTCAGTGCTGAGCAGAGAACCCTGTGTGGGACTGGATTCGAAGATCCTGAGATCATGACCTGAGCCGAAGGCAGAGGCTTTAACCCACTGAGCCACCCAGGGGTCCCCATTTTATAGCTTTGATGAGTTTTTTTTGTCTTCATTCATGGATGGATGCTCTGAGTCACTTGTGGCCCAACAGTATTTGTATTTCTACCCCTCAGTGCTTAAAAAATATAAACATATCTGAATCCATTAGCAAGCTTCGATTTGTGGCTTATAAGATTGTATTATTCTGAATAAATGATGTAGGATAAAAATCTAATAAATTTACATAATGGAATCTATAAATGTAATGGATTAACTGCATTAATGTATTTGTTGCGGTAATTTACTTTTTCTTTTTAGATGGAAAAGAATGTTTTTAATTTTCCTTTAACAGATATTATTAATCTTGTTGACTTTGTGGCTAAACATGTTGTCAGATCTATTTACCACTAAAGATAAAAATGTCTTGCATTTAAGCCTCTAGGGAGAAAATGCTACATGAATTTCTAAAAAGATTGTTTTGAATATAAACTGATATATAGGGAATATTTAAAACATATCAAAGGGAAATAAAAATCATTACTATATTGTATTATTTCTAAGAACTTAAAGCAAAAACTAATACAGTGTCAAAACACAAAATGAAAAAAAAATATTTATACAGTTACACAAGAACATTATTAACCTCATATTTTTAAGTATATAAACATAATTTTAAAGTAACATACTTTATTTTTCATAAATGGGGTTGAAAATAATCATTTTTGCCCTTATCGCTATCCAGTTGTGCAATAGTATGTCTATGTTACAATCATATTTCATTAGAAATTATATTAATTTAGTTTCTATTTTCTGAATTCTCTGAAACACATTTTCTCTGCTAAACAGTTATAGTTACAGTTCAGAAAACTGAAAAAAATACTCACATATGATATTGAGTCCTAAATGACTGATTAAACATGAATGATTATCTCTGTGGTGGTCAAGATTTTAAATTATGGAATAAATATTATTTAAGATAGAAGTAAACCAAATTAAAATTCAATTTAAATGCAGTAGTTTAGGAAAGCTAGTGGTGTGCTTCTATCATATAAAAATAGTAAGATTGTTTAGATGGCACAGAAAGAATAAAGATTTTGACAATAAAATGAGGGTCAACAAAAATGTCAGTTCTTTAATATTTTACCCCAAATATGAAGGCATTAGAAGTTAGGATTGGTAGTCTGTACCAATAATTAATAAAGAAAGTATAACACTTTATTTTAATAAAACCAAAATATTTTCTGGCTTTAGTACATATATAACTCTCTCAGGCAGAAGTTATGACAAATTGATTTTGTGACTAAAGAATATAATAATGCCCAATGAAACTAAAATCACCAATACAGAGAAGGAAACTTTATTTCTAAGCAAATATACACACATACATACATACATATATACATACAAACAAACAATCTGTATTTGTTTTCTATTTCTGCAAAATAAATTACCACAAATGTAGTGGCTTAAAATAACACCCATTTATTATATCACAGTTAGGTAGGTCGTAAGTCAAGGTGACTTGGTGCAGCTTAGACTCTCACAAGGGAAAATCGCGGTGCTGCTCAGCCTAGGCTCTTACCTGGAGATTTTGGAAACAGTCCCCCTCTAGTCTGATTCATTTTATGGAGAATCCCATTCTTGTTGTTTTAGGATGGAGGTCTCGGATTCCTTTCTGGTTGTCAGTTGCATTCTTATTTCCTTTTTCACTGTCAGTTGTCAGTTCCTAGAAGCTGTCCACATTCCCAGTTACATAGCTTCCTCATAATTTATCCATATATCTCTGAAATTCTCTTCTGCTTCATCTTTCTTGCTTCCTTTTCTGTTTCTACTGTTAAGGACTTATGTGATTATGAAGGTCCACCAGGACAGTTTACCTATTTTAAGGTCATCCATTAGTAATCATTGTTACATCAGCAAATCTTTACAATGTAAGCAAATATGTCCACTCTCCCAGAGATTATGGTATGAGGCCTACTAGGTGCTATCCCTATGAAATCTCTATGAAAATACCGATGATATTTTTTCTGAAAGTAGAAATACCAATCTTGAAATTTATATGAAAACTACAGAGGATACCAAATAGCCAAAACAATGTCAGTGAAGAACGAAGCTGGAGTTATACTTATTAATTTCAAAACATTAAACAAAGCTACAGTAATCAAAACAATATAGTAGTGGCACACATACAAACAAATGCACCAGAATAGAGAGCCCAGAAATAAATACACACACACACACGCACACACACAGACACGCATATATAGAGAATATATATATACATATATTTCACAAGGATGCCAGTACTACACCAAGAGAAAGAATAGTTCCTTAAATAAATGGTTTTAGGAAAATTGGATATCCACAAGAAAAAAATGAAATCAGACCTTTATATTATACCATACCTAAAATTAACTCAAAATAAGTAAACATTTAAATGTAAGACTTGAAATTCTGAAACTCCTAGAGAAAAACATATAGTTCTTAACATTGACCTCAGCAATGATTTCATGGATATGAGACTAAAAGCACAGTTGAGAAATATAAAAATAGAAAAGTGGAACTACATCAAACTAAAACATTACTGCACAGCAAAGAAAAGAATCAACAAAATGAAAGCTAACCTATGAAATGTGAAATGAATATTTGCCAACCATATATTTGATAATGGTTAATTTCCAAAATAAATAAGGAACTCTTGGAACTCAATATCAAAACAAAATCCTAAAAAACAAAAAATAAATAACCCAATTAAAAAATGGACAATGGACTTGAATAGACATTTCTTCAAAGGAGACATAGAATTAGCCAAGAGATATATGTTCAACATCACTAGTCATCAAGGAAACGCAAACTGAAGGATATTGGACTATCACCTCACACCTATTAAGATGACCATTATCAAAAAGAAAGAAAAAGACTGAGGAATTAAAATAACAAATTCTGGAAAGGATGTGGAGAAAATCAAACTGCTGTGCATTGTTAGTAGGAAGGTAAAATGATACAGTTGCTATGGAAAAATGGATGGAGATTCCTCATAAATTAAAAATATAACTATCATATGTTCTGCAATCCCACTTCTGGGCATTTATCCAAAAGAACTGAAAACGGGTTCTCAAAGAGATATGCACATTCACATATTCATTGCAGCATCATTCACAAAAATCAAAGGCAGAAACAATTGACATTTCCATTAACAAAGAGTAAAGAAAATGTCATATATATATATACATATATATAGAATACTATGGAATATTATTCAGCCTTTAAGAAGGAAGTCTCATCTCACAATAAAGCATGGATGAAGCTTGAACATTATGTTAAGTGAAATAAGTCAGGCAGAGAAGGACAAATGTTGTAAGATTCCAACTATATAAGCCATCTAAAGTATTCAAACTCGTAAACTAGAAAGTAATTGAATTTCTATGTCAAAGGCTTTCCAACAAAATCTTTATAATAATTGACAAGACCTTACATCAACGGACCTTTCATTATCTCACGTGTCTTTCTACTTCTCAGACTCTCACTCACTCTGTCTTCTTCCTTATCAATCTTCCTTTTTTTTTTTCACTAGAAAACTGCAAGAATGACCCCAACTCAGGATATTAGTATTCCCTTTAATGAAACTTGATTTCCCCAGTTATCTACATGGTCTTTTTCCCTAACTTAATTTCTGTAATTATTCTAATATGATTTCTGTTGGAGTGGTTTTTCCACTGTCAACCAGTGGGGGCGGGAGACAAAAAGGAACTTCAAAAACACGTCTTTCCATCATGCTGTCTAAAGGAGGAGTGCAAGACTTGTTTCTCTACCTCCGTCCCAGTCATAGTCTCTAGCTTCTTCTACTGAATGAAAATAAACATTCAGTTGAATATTTCTTCTTCATATCATATCTTCTTACTATCTTAATACTTGGATAATTTTAATTTATACTTGAAAAAGTTTTGGTAATTTCTCCTGGGTACATATTATAAAAGATGCACTTACAATGGGAACTGTGGTTTGCTGGAAAGATTACTGGATTTGGTAAATGATAGAAGTTGTCAGAAGCATGAGTAGATTATTTTGATAGCTTGAATATCAATATCTTTATCTATAAAATGGTAAAAATAACCCCCTAATTTTTCCCTAAATAAATTCTGCCTCTTAATAGCTACATTAACACGTTTGAATTCTACCTTGAATGTTCTAAAATTGTGCGTGTAACCATGCTTACCATAAACTCTACTATTTATTTATGCTACTAAAATTTGTTACTCATATTGGAGTTATACATCCTAGTGAAAACTCCTAAACCTTTTTTTTAAGCTTAAATAAAACCAAAACTCAACAGCTTTATATGTAAACAGCACAACTGACATATCACATTACACCTCAATCCCTCCTCTTTCTATGCAAATATTCTCAATGCTTTCACCATCTTCCATGTCAGAATCCTGAGTCAGTCTTCACTCCTACCTCTCTTTATGCATAAACATCTAGTGGTGCAGGGCCTCAAAATAAGATTAAACATTATGTGCTGCCTTGAAAATCTAATAAAGTTTGAAGGAACTAAATGACCTAAGCCTTCTCTTCTCCTATGGATAAGATTCCCTAACCAAACAATCCTCCTTATCACACAGGCTGGACACAATGGCTACTTATTCCTTAGCATCAGATTTCATTTTCTATGAACTCTCAGAATTATTCAAATAACTCAATCACATCCTCCCCTTGTTACTACAAAGCTTGCTTCCTGCTGGCACTGCTTGTTCACTGTGATCTAGAGTGAAACTCCCATGAGGCCATGTGTGGCACAGTGTCTTTGGCCCTCTGGCTGTAAGTGTATGTGACTAATAACCAGGTGTCAATCCCATCTGTCCAATGTCAGGTGTTATGTGTTCAGCCATCCCCATAAACTATGGCAGGAATCTTTCTCTTGCTAATGGAGCAAAAAGGAAACAAAACACTTCAGTGATGAAGTGTTTCATTTTCTTTCTTTTCTCTCTTTTTCATGCATTTATGCATGTATCCATTTATTCACCCAATAAATATTTAGTTATATTCATGCTTCTATGAATCTGAAAAAAAATTAGTAATTCATCTCTGCTGGACAAATTCCTAAACATTTTTTCTGAACTATTCCCTAAATGTATCTTTTTATTTTTTTTAAGATTTTATTTATTTATTTGACAGAGAAAGAGAGATCACAAGTAGGCAGAGAGGAAGGCAGAGGGAGAGGGGGAAGCAGGCTCCCTGCTGAGCAGAGAGTCCAATGTGGGGCTCCATCCCAAGACCCCGGGATTATGACCTGAGCTGATGGCAGAGGCTTTAACTCTGGCACCCTGGCACCCCGACTTGTATTTGGGCTGAACTTCGTAACTTTTAAGAGAATGATTTTAACAAATACATGAAGAAAGAGAATCAAGCCAGCATTTTTAAAAACTGTGCACAGTTGGGATGACCAAGAATCAAGGGGGCCAGTATGTTCGGGGCAGAGTGACCCGGTGGCCAGAGTTAACAGATGATGAAGTCAGAGAAAAAAATGGTGGTCAAATATATTGGATGTTGGGAGCAAAATTAAGGTCTTTGATCCTAAGAAGTTTGGAAATCCATTACAGTGTTTAAGCAGGGAATTGGAATGAATATATTTACATTTAAGAAGGAACTCTGCCTGCTTATAGAAAATAGGTTATAGAGCAAAGAAAGATAAAAGCAGGGAGACAAATTAGGAAACTACTGTAAAAGCCCAGGTGGAAAGGGATGGCCACTTGAAATATGATAATTACTGAATTATTCTGATACAAAGGAAGAACCGATCTGACAATTATTTAGTTTCAGAATTGTATTTAAGAATTTCTTCTGTTGAAAAAAAAAAAAGAATTTCTTCTGTTGAAAACATCAGGGAAATTGTTCTGTTATTCAGCCAAATTCCACATATATATAAATACGTTTATATATATGTAAAATATGTAGTGTTATTTAACAATAAGCAAGTGATATGTAATTTTAAAAGCAGATGTTTTTACTTCAAGAAATTTATTTCCTTCTAAATGTGAGTTAAAAATAATATAACACAGGGGCGCCTGGGTGGCTTAGTGGATTAAGCCTCTGTCTTCGGCTCAAGTCATGATCTCAGGGTTCTGGGATCGAGCCCCATATCTGGCTCTCTGCTCAGCAGGGAGCCTGCTTCCCCCTCTCTGCTTGCCTCTCTCCCTACTTGTGATCTCTTTCTCTGTCAAATAAATAAATAAAAATCTTTAAAAAAATACTATAACACAAATATTCATGTTTGTTTCAACTGCAGAGAAATTTTAAGAAGCTTGTTAGTATAATTACGGCTTATGATCCCTAAAGGCCTTCCCTATTAAATGTTATTAATATACACATTGCATTTATTTTCAATTTTATAGAACAAACTCCTATTGAGAAATTTCTTTATATATACATAATAATGATATAAACATTAATAACTGTGAGTTAAGCTTAATAGTCAGAAAATTGTCTAGATCATCAATTAGTCTTTAATAGGATATGAGTAAAATTGTTGACCAACCTCCTTTGACCAATATACATGAAAAATAAATGGATACTATCTCATGACTTGAATTTCAATTCATCTACAATTTATTTTCTGAACAAAGGATCACATTTTTTTAAAAATTTTATTTGTTTATTCGACAAAGAAAGAGAGATCAAAAGTAGGCAGAGAGGCAGGCAGAGAAAGAGGAGGAAGCAGGCTCCTCACTGAGCAGAGAGCCCGATGCGGGGCTCAATCCCAGGACCCTGAGATCATGACCTGAGCTGAAGGCAGAGGCTTTAACCAGCTGAGCCACCCAGGTGCCCCCACATTTTTTATTTGAATATCTTCTTTTGAGATTTTATATATATATATTAAGAAAATACAACTAATCCTTTATATAACATGATTTTTAAACCAAGGATATTTTAATAACACAATTTTAATGTTGTGATAAACAGCTATTTCCTCATACTATCCTGAAAGCACACAAGCTCTGCTCTGTAGAAATTAGCCTACTCATATTAACAAGTGTGCTATATAAATGTACATACAAAAAATGTACATACAATATTATAGTGGATTATTTCAAGACACCTTGGGGTTGGAACTAAAATGTTTACTCATGGGGAAAAATAAATCTCCACTTTTTATTTTAGAAAGTCCAAAATTTTATGTTGCACTGCATAAGTAATTAAAAGTTGTATTTAAAGTACACAGTAATTGGGGAGCCTGAATGGCTCAGTTGATTAAGTGTCTGACTCTTGATTTCGCCACAGGTCTGATCTCAGCCAGGGTCTTGAGTTTGAGCGCCCATAGGGCTCTATGCTGGGCATGGAGCCTGCTTAAGATTCTCTCTCCCCTTCTCCCTTTGTCCCTCCCTACTTGCTCTCTCTCTCTCAAAAAAAAAAAAAAAGTACACAGTAATCAATCACAATGAGATACCACCTCACACCTGTCAAAATGACTAAAATTAACAACCCAGGAAACAACAGATGTTGGCAAGCATGCAGAGAAAGGGGAATCCTCTTACAGTGTTGGTAGGAATGCAAACTGGTGCAGCCACTCTGGAAAACAATATAGAGATTCCTCAAAAACTTAAAAGTAGAACTACCCTACTACCCAGGAATTGCCCTACTAAGTATTTACCCAGAGGATATGAAAATACTGATTCAAAGGAGCACATGCTTATAGCAGCATTATCAACATTAGCTGAATTATGGAAAGAGCCCAAATGTCCATCAACTGATGAATGGATAAAGAAGATGTATTATATATATGCAATGGAATATTATTCAGCCACCAAAAAGAATGAAATACTGCCATTTGCAGTGATATGGATGGAGTTAGAGTGTATTATGCTAAGCAAAATAAGCCAGTCAAGGAAAGACAAATACCACATGATTTCACTCATATGTGGAATTTAAGAAACAAAACAGGTGAACATAAGGGATGGGGAAAAAGAGAAAGAAGCAAAACATAAAAGACTCAACTATAGAGAATAAACTGAGTGTTGCTGGAGGCAGGTGGGTGGGGATGGGCTAACTGCTTGTTGGGTATAAGGAGGACATTTGTTATTTGGGCAGCGAGTATTCTATGTAGGTGATGAAATACCAAATTCTACTCCTAAAATCAATATTACACTATATTTTAACTAACTAGAACTTAAATAAAAATTTGAAGAAAATAAAGTACACAGTAAGTTTATCAGCAGTCGTAAACTCACATAAGAATATTTGGACCTAGCGAAGTGTCAATTAACTGGCACACCAATTTTAATCAAGCTGACAATTAGTTAGTCCTTTCCATCTTTGACACAGATATCTCCAAAATGTAAAAAATATTAAAAAATAAGATATTGAGAAAGAATAATAAAAAACTCTGAGAGGAAATTAAAATCATATAATTAGTCATATCTGTGAGGATTTTTAAACGTCATTTAAAATATCATATAAGTATGCTGCAATAACTTTACTGTGCATAAACAAATTTTGTATCATAAACTGTGATATTCAAAAGCAAGGAATAAGTTTAATTAGAATTTTAATATTTAAGCACTCAAATATTTAACACTGGGGGTCCACCACTTTCTTAGTATATGTTATTAATTTTGCATCTTTTATTTTTTAAATCACATAACAGAAAATAGAAATAAGACCAAAATTCAGAAAAATTATTATTTTAATAAATAATAAATAAATATAATAAATGATTTTAGAATTAAAATAGGTAAAGTAGTATTTAGTTGCTATTTATCACCCAAGTATATAGCTCTGATCAGTGCCTCTATGGCCCGCCCAACTTCCCACCCTTTTAAAAGAAAAACAAAATTTATTTTCCAGAAAAAATGAAGAAAACAAGTACTTATTGTTTATCTTACTATTCATTATTCTTTAAAATTTTATATGGACTTTCAGATGATTCTTCTACAACATCAAGTCCCATTTTTCCAATGTTTAAGTGAAGTCATAGAGGAGGCTAGTGACCCTTCATCTGTTGTAATACTTCTACCTTGGAAAACTATTACACATTTTGCTTATGGCAATTCTGCTCCTTGAATCCACTAAAATGCCACTTTGAAATAAACTCCAAGAAGAACTAACTTTTTCTGTTTCTGTGCTCTGAAGTGATTATTTTTCTACCTTTAGTAGAACCCTGGTCTTTACATCAGCTTACGATCTATATTCAGTTTGTTTCTGCCTTAATCACTGGCTTTAGATCATAAACTATTTTGAAGTTGATTCTGTAGTATCTTTAATCTTTCAATTATTGTGCAAAACAAATAGTTAAGGTATAGTATGTCTCTTGCATCACAATAAGAGTTGGATATGTCTTTTACCCTAGTGACATTTATAATCCTCAAGAGAGACATAATTTTGTAAAAATGTAGTTTCATGTATGCTGGGTGTAGCATGAAACAGTAATTAACTTTAAGCATGTAACAGGAAGCCCTAACATAACTTAGAGTTGTGGAATCAGTTATTATAATCAGTTTTGAATTAAGTTCAATTGATTTTCAGACTCAAGATTTTTTCTTTTAAATATGATGTAAATATTTTTACACTGCATTTATTAGCAAAAATGGAAAACTAATAAAAATCATTTGTATATGAAACTATTTCCATGACTGATGATCAGAATCAAGCATTTCTCTTTTTGCTTTAGAAATAACTGTATGTTTGAAAAATTTCTTAACTCCGGGTTTGAAGAAATTAAAGAAACTATACAAGGAGCATACTCTAAAATGTTTGAATTTGAAATTATTTTCCTACCTTCCTAAATGTTTATCCACTATTTTTATTTTGTTCTTTCTTATTAAAGTTGACTCTCTTTAATAATCTCAATCCCCTCACTGTTTTATCATCCACCTCGTTGTTCCACTAATATGCTGGGGCAGATGTGTTTAACTTGCAATGGGCTAGGCTTTTGGCCATAATTAGCTATGTAATTGATTTCCTCATCACTGACACTCTAAGTAATGTTAATGTTACAAACGCTAACAAATCTTTGAACCTACATGAGTAGGAGAAGTATAGGTCTATAATACATTGGACTCTGTATTTAACTTAAAGAAAATTTTGCAAATAAGACAAAAATAAAACTAAATAAAGCAAATAAGACAAATACTTTGTCTAAAACATTCCAGTTTCTAAAATTTGACTACTGTAAGTTGTTACAAACACTGGGATTAAGATTCTTTTTATTCTTTTGTATAGTTAAAATCATATGAAATTTATAAGCTACACATCTAAAATTTTAAAGATTGTACCATCTTTTGTATGCTACTTTTTAAAAGTAATTTGAATAGAAAAGGCTCCTGGTAATTTCCTTAATAAACCAAAGTTTATCAAGGTTAATAAACTCTAGGTTAATAAACTTTGTTTCTCAGACAAAGTAGTCACTCTTACTATCTTTTTTGCCTGAGAAAAGTTGTCTCACAAACTATGATAATCCTTGGTATTGGCCAGAAGCAAAGTTCTCTGGGACTTGTTCTTCTGCACTTGCTGTATAATAATCTCAGAATGGAAACTGGATCTTTCATCAATGCCTCCTGCTTCTCCAGTCTTCCAACACCAATAGAATAGCCCCCTCCTGATCATTCTATGATAAGCTGTATAAACATAAAAGTCTGGGAGGATTCAAGAGCACCTTGTCTAGTTGTATCAATATCATGTACCATGTAAGAGGAAAAAAACTAACCAGATTTAGATCTTTGAAATGAAGGTGTATCTAGACAACACTATATTTCTTCTGAGTTTCTCCTTTGTGACTTTTCTTCATTTCCCTCAACCATGCTAGCACACACTGGAAAAGCCTCTTAAGTTTTAAGTTGATTATACAATTTCCAGGCATTAAGAAGAGATGCCTTTCTACTTTTCTCCATGCTGACACCCCATCTAAGATTTGTTTACCTTTCCGTGTTCTTGCTGTGTTATCTGTATATATCCTTATCTCATTACTTTTATATAACATCTCTTCACATGCAGTGAGATAAAAAGCACATGCCTTTTCACCAAAAATTTAAGGTAATTTATCCTTCTTTTGACACTGTTGGAAAACAGAGAAAGATTCAGTTTCACCTCTCTCATCATATAGCTCTCTTGATGCCTGACCGTGGTGGTGAGGTAGGAGAAATAGGGGGCCCTCTAATTTCTTCAGCATACAGTTCTCCTATTGCCTCAGAACCCTAATGCATGGCATTAAAATGATGGTTCTTTCTCAGAATTATTTCATTGCCCTCCTACACATTTTCTTCTTTTCTTGTTCTCTTCAGATAATTAGTCACTTAGAAATAAAGCAGATCTTAGTTTAGTGGTCAAAATAAAATAGGGAAAAATAAAAACATGCATAAGTTAATATTTCACATTTATAATGCATAATGCCAAACCTGTCAACGCATTTTTATTTCTCATCAGACTATAAGCTTGTTGAAATATCATCTTTTTTTTATTTCCCCAAATGCTTACTTTGTACGTAATACCCAAAGACATACAACTAATAAATCGTAGAAGTTAAAGAAAGAGCAAATCAACATTAATCAAAGAGTCGAACTGAGGTTGGAAATAGATACATATAGCCATAAAAATGACTCCCAGGTTTCTTATATACCTAAAATCATGCCATCATTCTCAGACAACTACAGTGATGAATCCATATGGATGGACACTGATATATCCACCCAAACTGCTTCTTCACCTGTATACTACCAATGATATTTTATCTCCTTACCACACAGACTCCTATGAGCATACCCTGGTCTTGTTGACACAGTAAATATCACTTAAAAGAATCGGTAATTGAAACATCTTAGTTATCTTCTTCTGATTAGCTATTCTCAGGACATTCTTTTAATCATTACCTTTTCCTTTGCACTTTTCCTCATAGTTCAGCAAAGATCTTTAGGTCCACACTTATTATGACAAATTTCCAGATACTATGAATTGACTTCCTTTTTACTCCTTCTATCTATATTCAATAAAACAAAACCATTATCTGATCTTTCCTTAACAATTTTCAAAAAGTATCACTATATTTTGAGTGTGAAACACAAAGGCCTTTTTTTTCTTACTTAGATTAATATGCCACTTATAAATGAACTTGGGCTACAAAGGTCAGTACAGTTTTACAGACTTATTATGCAAGGTGTTGAGATAGATAGATAGATAGATAGATATAATATTTGCATTATACCTAAATAGGGAAGAAAATTCTGGAGTTGCATTAATTACAAACTTATTGAATAGGACAATATGCAATAACAGTAAACAGAACAAGAGAGATTTTTAAATTACTTAGTAAATAAATATCTCAAGTATAGGCCTTAGAAAAACATTAAGCAAACAAATAAATTGCGTTTTAGTTAAAATCATTGACTATATGATGTCAAAAATATTATTATGTCAAATGAAAAGACTTAAGTAAGCATAATGATCAATCTTGATGATTTTTGTTTGTTTTCTAGAAACATTTTGGTTTTACTGCTTTATATGCAATTCTTAAAATTATGTTGTTTTGTGGTTAACTTCCCCCCACACACAGATATTTTTTTCCTCTATACCAATTCTTTCATTCACACACATAATTACATATTGAAAAATTCAAGCCATAACTAGTGTAATATTATTAGACTATACACATGAGTTTTTAAAAAAATACTCTAGATTGGCCAATTTGTCAAATAGTCACTATTACTTTGCCATTTGCAGATCTCAGCAAAACCACATGCAAATAAGAAATCATCCATTTTCATGAGTAATAACAAAATGCAGTGTGATCTCTTAATGTTCATTCCTCCTCATCATCAACTCAATGTTATCCTTAAGTATTTCAAAGTTTGGAAAATAAATTCCTTTTGGATCACAGAGCTCACATCACAGGAAAATAACTGAAGTCGGGGGTAGAATAGAAATAAGCCACAGTCAATGTCAAAGTTGGTTTGTAAGCATCATTTTCAGGTTTCATTGCCTCCCATTCTCCAATAACTTTTGGAAAATGTCAACCAGCTGGAGTTATCAGGGTATGGAAATGGACAAATGAAATTGGTTATTGCCTGCCATTCTCCAATGCTTTTTGTTTTGGGGAGTTTTCTTATTTTATAATTGAGGCACTATTTACAAAGGCTGCTATTAAAATGCATACGTGATATCTAGATGCTTTTAATATATTAATTGATTAAATATAGGCAAAATACTAAAAGCACATGTAAATAAAAACTCCTATACTAGTAGGAAAGTTTTTATGGTTTCAAAACACTCAATTTGTTTATTCTTTCATTCCCTAAGTAAAGAAGGGTTTGAATAAGTGTATGTGTTTGCCATTGTTGTACACTATGCTGACATCAAAATAAATAAACCCTAAATTCTGTCTTCAAGGAGTTGGTAATTGGCAGGGAGAGATGGACAAAGAGACAGATGTTCATGATACAAACAATAATCACAACAAAATAAGCATGGAGCATTTAGCAGATGCTTTCCTTGAGTCAAACGTGGCTTGTTATATCTTTATAACAGCCCCTTAATTTAGGTTTGATTCTCATTCTGAGATCTCAGAAGAGAAATTGAGGCACTGAGATTTATGTTGCTCAATGCTATATAAGGTCATAAAACAAAACAGCAAATGTGGGATTGCAATGTAATTCATGGAAGGTTTTTTTTAATGCACGCATGTACACTATGTGTGTGTGTGTATGTATACATGTATATATACATGCGTATATATATACACACACACATGCTTGCATGGTGGCATTGGAGTGTATGAAGAACTACCTACCAAGAGAGCTTGGAATGGCTAAGGTTAAGTTAGGGCATGTTCTCTGAAATATCATAAAGTAAGAGAGTTAATGAGGGAAGAGAATGGGGGAAGGGATCCCAAGCTGAAGAAACAGCATAAAAGTTGAAAATGTCAACCAGCTGGAGTTATCAGGGTATGGAAATGGACAAATGAAATAAAGGGAGAGGATAGGGGAAATTTTGGCCGAAAACAAACCTAAGAGGTTCCATCTGTCAGATCAGAGAGCTGGAATTTGACCTAGAAGAAAATAGGGACCCCTGAGGTGGTTTGTTTCAAGGAGTGAGTGTCACATTCGTATTTTGTTAAAGCCAGCATCTTTTGTGAGATATTTTGAGGGGGCCAAGGTGAGAGGAAAGAAAAAAGGAAAGCCTTTTGTATACCGTGGTAACCCTGTGGGGTTGCAATACAGCATGAACATGGGAAATGATAATTGAATAGAGTGAAATGGTCGGAATGTGGATAAATGCATAGGTGGATATTGGAAAATGTAATTGAACATGTATGTTGAGAGAACAGTCATTAAGGATAATTTCTAGACTTTTTGTTGTTGTTCCTTGATTCATTGCCAAATTTTCCAGCTGAGATTAAGACTAAAAGAGAGGTAAATCATATAGGGTTATGAGAATGATGAATGAATACTTACTTCTGTGATGAAGTAATGAAAATAGTGGCATTTCAGGGAAATAAGAAATAACCTAGAGGAAAAAATGGTGGCATCATTGTGGGTAAAGGGAATACAATATTTGAGCAAACACTGGAAGACCCCATCTTCATTCAAGGAACAGCAAGTAAACAAGGTTGTAGTAATGGGAAATAGGAATAAGGAAGTGGTGGAGAGAATTCTTAGGAAGGTAATTTGAGTAGAATTGATGAAGATTTACCTATCTGATTACGGAGTGCTTATATTTAGTTATTCATTTCAGATTGTGTATTTAGTGTAATTAATATTTAGTTTGAAAATATTTTACTTTTAAGCCTACTATAACATAAATAAAAGAAACTTTAAAGTAGTTTCCTAGAATGGATAGAGATTAAGGATTACTATAATAAATTATCAAAAAATACCGTTTGCATTCTATGTGGCAGGTTTCATGTTTATCATTGATACAACAAAACACTGAACAATTCAGAGTATATAAATTAAAGCAAATTAGGACACAAGCAGTAAACAAGCAAATTTTTGCTTATGTATATCTATATCTCTGTATAAAAGCACAATTTGTGATGGAAAGATGCAATACACACAATTATGTAAACAGGCTGTAATGATAGAAAATAATAGAGTGTGAAGGAGCCTTCAAATTTTGGCAATGAGGGAACCCAATGAGATACATTATTCACTGATTGCCTCCCTGGGAAAGTGAAATTGAAGAATAAGAAAATTTCAGTAATGTGAAGACTAGAGGAAAAGTACTTGCAAGCAGCCATAAGAGTAGGGGAAAAATCCTGGAGTGGGAAAGAGTTTAGTTTGCTTGTAGGAAAGCAAGCAGGCCACTGAGCTGGAACACAGGACTAAAGGGTAGTTAATAAGACACGGTTGGAAAAAATGGGCAGGGTAGAAGATATAGAACTTACCTGCTATGTAATGATCAAATTTATGACATAAGAGCGGAGGGAAGTTAAGCTCCCAGGAATAAAATCTTAGATTTGAAACTATCAGAGAGACGAAGGGATCTCTATAGACACAAAGGGCCTAAGAAATGTCCAGATCATAAAAGTGCTCAAAGCAGACATTTTCAACATCAACTATATCTTTTTACTTTTAAAGTACTATCCTTTCTCCTTTTAAAAATTGTTTTCCTTTGTTTTAAAGAATTGCATGTTACGTTATATCCTAAAGTGTAACTTGTACTCATCACTGGCCTCAGGCCAGGTGGGCAAGGTAACATTTAAATGCATGACTACAATAATGATTCTTGGCAGGAAAATTCAAGAGCAATGACTTCAGCTAAAAGAAAGTGATGGAGATATATCATTTTCACTTCTTGAAATTACTGAGTGGTACTTCTACTAAAACCAAAGATAGATGAACATTATAGATATTGCCATTATTCCCCCAGAGTAATACTTTCTCAAAATATTGTTTTAAAGTTTTGATGGGTTCTGATAAAATTGCCAAAACTTACATTTCAAAATCAATATATACTCATAATCTAAAATTTAATAATAACATATTCTATTCATCAATTTTCTCTTTACAAGTGATGAGCTTTTTGCAGTCTAAAACAGTCATAATTAAATCGCACTTCTCTAATGTGCATGAAATTCTACTGGTAGGTATGACAGCCAAAGAATATTTTTTTAAAATAGTTTAAATATAATTTTCCTGTATTTTATTGGAGCTTTAGGCTTGCTAAGATCTTAGTGAAATTTTTCTTTAAATAAAATGGATCATTACATTAAAAGCATACTTAGCATTGTAATGATATTGAATATATTTTATTCTCATTGATAATAGTCCTTTTTGGAAGACAACATGTTTCATACAATTTGGTATATTCAGTGTGAAAAGTTTATTATGTATATGTCAGTTACTTTAGGTTTAATCGTAAGTGTGATTAGATAACAAATTCTACCAAGAAAGTGTAGTTTGAAGGCAGTAGAAAAAGAGGCATGTTGTGGATTGGGCTATTAAACATCCTTCAGTTACCCATATTTTATTCAACAATCAGCACTGTCTCATTAGCATATTGGATTAAATGTTTTATATTGGTTAAACAGTTTCCTATTAAACAGCATGATAAATATTGGAAATGGGTTTAAGATTCAGTTACAACTTTACAGGAGTATGGGTTAGCTAAAACAGTTTAGAGATACTCTTCCTTCTAACATTCAAGAATTGAATATAAAAATCCACCTAGATCTACTTTCTCAACTACTAGGAATAGTGCACTCATTGGTTTTGTATCAAGTCTTCTGTTTATGAGGATTTCAGATTCTGGCACTAAGAGTGTAGGGGTGTCTGAAGCCATCCTTTCATGCTGGAATTCTAACCTGAACACTTAGTTGTCTGATCTTGAGGAAATCACTCATTAAAGAATTTAGAACAGCTACTGGCAAAGCAATAAATATTAAAATTTTTCTTTGATATTATAATAAATTCTTTGTAGTGATGATTAAAAATAAAGTGAATATGACAGATTGCCATTAGATATTGACAACCTTACTAAAAACAAATTAGAATTTTATTACAAAAACCAGCAATTGAATATTCAAACATTATGAAAACATATATAACTCATCTTGAAATTTCTCTTTCTTACATGTCCAACTTTTCATTTAGTACACGTCTTCAATTTTCCTTATATTCTACTCTCACTCTACTTTTTTCAATTACCATTTTCAAAGAAACAATCAGCCCTATGCTGACAAAAGTACAAATCAAAATGTTGTAGGATGGAATTCCTTGACTTACTCATAATAGATTTAAAAGTTACAAACAATATAAAACAGACACCATGAAAAACAAAATTACAACTCAGTACACTGCCTTTTTTTGCAACATATATAAATTTGAAAAACACCAAGGCTAATCTAGAAATCACAGTAACAGTTAACTCTTGAAGCAGTGGGTTGTGAATGAAACATAACCCCATGAGGCTTCTGGGTTTTAGCTAATTTTTTATGAGGAGCTGCTGGTTACAGGAGTGTGTTCTCTTTGTGAAAAGCTATCAACCTGTACCTTTGAGATTTCCTCTATTACTCATATTCAACAATATGTTTAAAATTAAAGAAAAATAAAAGTAGAAGTCAAAAAATTTCAACCAGAGGGATTGATGTTACATTGTAAATTCAGAAAATTATAAGAATGACTTATAAAGTGTGGGAAAAAATTGAGCTGTAATCATGATAAGGAATCTAAGGAGGAGAAAGCAGAAGTGTGTGCGTGTGTGTGTGTGTAAGATAATCAAGTATTCTATGCAACAATCCAAGTTTTAGCTTTTACCTCCTTTGCTCTTACCTTTCTTAACCAATCTACCTCTAAATCTCTCTGGTTTTCATAACGTGCTTTGATATCTCTCTGTCCACTTTTCTCTACCCTACATCATTTCTCACGTATGCTCCTGCAGTTGTCTAGGAATTGTAATTGGACCTATCTCAGTATAGAAATGTGTCTAGCCATTTCCTTTATCTACACCCTGCTGACTCATCCTGAACATCCAAACAAATGAGCACTACAACATGAAAGTCTAATCACATGGCTAAAATATGTTTAATCATATTTATAGCTCTTAGCTTTAGCCATAGTCTTAATGATAATGTACATGTGCTCCTCCCATTCCATTCTCTGTTCTAGTAGTAATGGTCTTACTTCATTCTCTAGAAATTACCTCTTTTTACTTTTCATACTGCTTCTGTGTTTGGATGATACTATCCTACCTTCTCACTTCAAAAGCTCTTATTCTTCATATAAGGGCTAAGTCACTTCTTCAATGGATTATTTTCTTAGCTCTCCTGACTTCTGGGCTAAATAAGAAAAAGAAAACAAATCCTGAAATATCTGACCCCCTATTTTATACTCAGAAACTGGATAAATAATCATAGGATGGGCTTTGGGTTCTTTGGAGTAACATGAATGTAACTGAAGCCAAAATTAGTCATCAAAATTCAATGTCTCTATTTTAATTATGGGGCTGCAATGATATTATGAGTTTCCAGGAATTGATAATTTAGAGCTACTATATGAAATTTCTAGAAAGTTCTGAGCTTTGATTTCCTCAGTATCTATTTATTTGCTTGTTTGTTTTATTTATTTTAGAGAACAAGAGAGAGCACGTGCATGCAGTCACACAGGTAGAGGGGCAGAGGGAGAGGGATAGAGAGAATGTCCAGCAGACTCCCTACCCAATTCAAAGCCTGATATAGGGCTGGATCCCTGACCCTGAGATCGTGGCCTGAGCCAAAATCAAGAGTGACTTAACTGACTGAGCCACCCAGGCACTTCCAGTATATATTTAAATGACTTAGCCAGAAATTCTTTTAGATAAGTCTGTAAGGAATATACTCATCAACATTATTTGAGTTGTTACTGTTCACTCTTTTTTCAAGTATACCAGGGTCCCTGTCTGAACTCATCAACCTTTACTAAGTTATGCTTCATTGACATACAAATCCCAAATCTAAGAAATATGCAAAAAAAATGTATTTTATTTTTTTCACATTGCATGTTGACTGTGACTCTACTTCATCTATTTTTTTTTTCATTCTGGGGTGCATCTTAAGGAAACAGCCCATTTTGGAACACGTCATTTTTAGGGAGAAAAGAGCCATTATCACAAATGCCTTTTAAAATTTTACTTAGAAATGGAAAAATACTGCTCTTATTAATATGTCACTGGCCAAGCCGGTATAGGCTTCTCAAAGGGAAAGACAGATGGGAGAAGCTATATAGGCATGGGACCAAGTAGAAAGAAATAGAAAGTACATGGACAGATAATAGAGTCTAATATATTTCTTTCTACAAGCTTTGCATCTCTGATTTGACTCAAATATGGGAGATGGTTGGGGGAGGAAATCATCATTCCCTAGCCTTTTGCTCCATTAAAACTTTTATTTACTAGCCTTGAATTGATTGACTTTTTTTTTTAAATTAACATATAATGCCTTATTTGTTTCAGGGGTACAGGTCTGTGGTTCATCCATCTTACACAATTCACAGCATTCACCATAACACATACCCTCCCCAGTGTCCATCACCCATCCAGCCCATCCCTCCCACCCCACTCCACTCCAGTGACCCTCTGTTTATTTCCTGAGACCAAGAGTCTCTTATGGTTTACCTCCCTCTCTGGTTTTGCTTGTTTCATTTTTCCCTCCCTTCCCCTATTGTCCTCTGGAATTGACAGACTTTTAAAAGGAAGTACACATTTAATAATTAGACTGCTAATCTGTTTATTTCTAAGAAAACCACATGTATGACCACATAACCACTAAAAGTGGTTATATCACAGACAGACTTGCCTGGAAGATTTCCATGGATATTGAAATTTCCTCCCACTGAAAGTATGTATAAAACCTTTTGTAGGGGCGCCTGGATGGCTCAGTGGGTTAAGCCTCTACCTTTAGCTCAGGTCATGATCTCAGGGTCCTCGGATTGAGCCCCGCATCGGGCTCTCTGCTCAGCAGGGAACCTGCTTCCCCCTCTCCCTCTGCCTTCCTCTCTTGCCTACTTGTGATCTCTTTCTCTCCATCAAATAAATAAATAAAATCTTAAAAAAAAAAAAAAAAAAACCTTTTGTAATGAGACTCTTTTCTACTTTATTTCAAAAATCATAGTTAAAGGTTATTTGAACCCAAAAAACGTAGTCATCTTTCTAAATATTTATACTTCTTTCCTTCAACATAAGGCGTGGCGCCTACATACACGTGTGCTTATATTATCCCCCCACCCCCACCCTAATTCCTAGGAAGGGATAGGAAGGTCTACAAAGGTCCTGGTCCCTGGATTGGTCTTTCAGAGCTATGAGTAGTCTTTTCTACTTAGCCTGGGATGTCATATAAATCCTAATTTTTATTTTTTGACATGAATTGCAAGTTATTGAGGAAGATTGTTCTTATTTATGTCAGGTAATTTCTTTTTTTTCTTTTTAATTTAATTTTATTTTTTCAGCGTTCCAGGATTCATTGTTTATGCACCACACCCAGTGCTCCATACAGTACGCGCCCTCCTTAATACCCACCATCAGGCTCACACTTCCCCACCCCACTCCCCTCCAAATCCCTCAGTTTGTTTCTCAGAGTCCACAGTCTCTCATGCTTCATCTTCCCCTCCGATTTCCCCCAATTCACTTTTCCTTTCCTTCTCCTAATGTTCTCCATGGAATTTCTATCATCTTTATTTATTTGAATAGGGTATATTAAAGCCAGGCTTGGATTCACCAGTGGATGTTCTAATGTGACAACCTACCATGCCACATTCTGAGTGTGATTTCTAGTTACCTCTGTCCTAAAGGGGTTAGCAGTGTCAAATTTGTTTCTCCACTGTTACAGAATATCCTTGAATTTAGTTCCTGATGTAGACTAAGAAATTTGGAGTTTATATGGTGTGTTTGTGTGCACGTGCGTGTGTGTGTGTGTGTGTGTGGTCATAAGTTTTCTCCAGCCTGCTGAACACTGGCTGAGCCACTTCCATTCAGAATTTTTGGATTCTTTCAACAATACATTTTGCAAGAGTTATCTCAATGAACTTTTGATTCCACATTGTCAGCTAATTTACTAGCCTGGCTTATTAATAGGTGTTTATAGATTTCTGCCTAATCTGAGCATTTTAGTTATTTTTCAGTGCCCCACTTTTCTCCAGTTTTTTTTTTCCCCTCCAAGCCACTGTTGAATAGCAATTTATCTAACAGGCAGGATTATAAATTGCAAATGATATGATATGATCTCAGATATATCTTTTAAAAAGCATGGAGAAAATTAATTAAAATCAATTGAAAGTAAATTGAAAAGTCTATTTAGAAGGTATTGGGGGTAGAAGGTAATGAACCAAGAAAATTTCAGGATACAGACAGTAGCAACCACAGTAAAATCAATTAGTTGAGTAAGATCAATGTATCCGCATGATATAGGATTTTATGAGTTCACTGGTATGCGAAATCATCTCATCAACTTTAACTCATCTCCCCAAACTCACCACATGGTGGCTTCAAAAATTCCCCAAATTAACAACTCTAAAAAGAAAATTGTGCCCCATGTTACTTAGTCACACCCTGTCAGCATGGAGTGAAGAACAGGATGATCTAGCCACTGAAGTTTAGGACGACACAGGCAACTTAGGTATGCCTTCTGACAAGATACACAAAAATCAATGTGTAAACAAAAATAAAATAGGAAAAAGAGTTGGAGTCTCAAAAGCAAATAAAGCAAATGTATTTTGAAATATTTTTAAATTAAAATTTGTAATATTTTGACATAGGTAGCATTAAAATTCATTGAAAACATGTTTTTTTCTTAGGGGGAAAATGTTGAAACGTAGTCAAAATCAAAATAATAACTTAAATCAAGACTGAGTTTATTAGTTTATTAGGCCAAAAGAGCCCGTATCATACTGGAATAAGTAGAATGAGTATTTCTGTATGTGTAATCTGAAAGGTAGCTACAATGCAGAAAAGAAGAATTTCATTCAAAATAAGGTTGGCATCAGAAAAATACAATTTGATTAGTTACAGAAGATGATTGAAAAGTCTCTTTTGTGATTGGTCATTATTGCATGATGTCATTTATTTGGGCATGAGGCCAGGCATGGTTCTCCCAAAGATAAGTCTTTTAGGTTCAAGCAGATTTATTGACTTGCAGCAATGTAGCCTTTGTTTATATGTACAAGTTTTAAGAAGAATTTTTCTTTATTTCATATGGACAAATCAATAGAAAACTAACACACACATATCGAGGCTTTTTGTCCTATGATATATAAAACTATTTTATTAATATTTTTGCAATCTCATATTTCTTTATTTGTTAAGTTTTTGTGGAACATATTATGTATATAGAAAGTGCAGAGTAGGAGCTCATATTTCAATTATGGAAGTCAGAGTATTATTGAAAAAATAATTTAAATGGAGTCTATGCATTCTGAAATGCATTTCATGTTTCTAAATGTGTTTCTGTTAACAATCTTAAAATATGCAAACTGTTGAAAAGCATTTTTCTGTATTCAAGAACATGTAGACAAATTGTATTTGTGTTTTCTTCGAACAAAGAGAAGTCTTATTTTTTAAGTACACTTACTTGTTTGATTATTCTAAATTCTTTTAGACAATTGCTCTTCATTAAGCAGGTTCATTACTTTTAATTTCAGAGACAGTGAACAATTTTATTGTCTTCTGTGGAATTATAAAATGGTTTCATGTCATCATTATTTTAAACAAGCATTAATTTTTTACTGGCTCTATTTGTCTTTATTTCACATTTTCCCCAACTTTTATTACTGCAATATTGCTCAGTAATATCAGTTTAACAGATAAAATTAGAATGTTTAAATAAGCAAATATAAAAATGGAACTTTCCACCATCTATACCCATCATGAACCCTTATTGTTTAGACGTGTGGGGGAGCGGGGGTGGGTACACATGCACTTACATCCATGCACTGCCATAAACCACTCAGCTAAAACTGTTAAGGTACAAAATTCTGGTCTGACTCCAAGGAGTATAGCTTCTAGTTGAAAACCCATGGATGATTTTTCAGGCTCAACCATATGTAATTACAAAAGCCTCATGGAGAATGCTGCCTTTCCCTTCGGAGGTTCATGATCTCTAAAGGCAGATGTAGTCAAGGATTCAAACCCCTTGATGAAGTCCCAATAGTTCATTTTTGCTTGTGTTTCCCATTCCTCTGGTAAAGAAGTATGCTCACAGCATACTAGTATGCTAGTAAGAAGTCGCTACAGCAGATGTCAAAGAGATAAATTGCCTGTGTTCTTCTCTAGGATTTCAATGGTTTACTGTCCCACATTTAGATATTTCATCCATTTTGAATTTAGTTTTGTTTGTGGTATAAGAAATTGGTCCAGTTCCATTCTTTTGCACGTGGCTGTCCAGTTTTCCCAACACCATTTGTTGAGGAGACTGTCTTTTTCCCACTGGATATTCTTTCCTGCCTTGTTGAGGATTAGTTGACCATATAACTAGGGGTCAATTTCTGGATTTTCTACTCTGTCCCATTGATTTATGTGTCTATTTTTGTGCCAGTACCGTACTGTCTTGATGACTGCAGCTTTGTAATTCTGCCTAAAGGCCAGAATTGAGATGCCTCCAGCTTCATTTTTCTTTTTCAGTATTGCTTTGGCAATTTGGGGTCTTTGTGGTTCCATACAAATTTTCAGATTGTTTATTCAAGCTTTGTGAATTATGCTACTGGTATTTTGATAGGGATTGCATTAAATGTACAGATTGTTTTGGGTAGTGTAGACATTTTTACAATATATGTTCTTCCAATCCATGAGTATGGAATGTTTTTCCATTTCTTTATGTCATCTTCAGTTTCTTTCATAAGCATTCTATCGTTTTCAGAGTACAGATCTTTTGCCTCTTCACTTAGATTTATTCCTAGGTAGCTTATGGTTTTTGGTACAATTATAAATGAGATTGATTCCTTGATTTTTTTTCTGCTGCTTCATTATTGGTGTATAAAAATACAACAGATTTCTGTAACTTGATTTTTTATCCTGCAACTTTACTGAATTTGTGTATCAGTTTTAGCAAAATTTTGGTGGAGTCTTTTGAGTTGTCTTCATAGAATATCATGTCATCTGTGAAGAGTGAAAGTTTGACTTCTTCCTTGCTGATTTGGATACCTTTTGTTTCTTTTTGTTGTCTGATTGCCAAGGCTAGGACTTTCAGTATTATATTAAATAGCAATGGTGAGAGTGAACATCCCTGTCTTATTCCTGACCATAGATGAAAAGCTCTCAGTTTTTCCACATTGAGGTTGATATTAACTGATATGATTAGCTGAGGTGATATTAGTATATGACCTTTATGATGCTGAGGTATGTTCCTTCTATCCCTGCTTTGTTGATGGTTTTTATCAAAATGAATACTATACTTTGTCAAATGCTTTTCTGTACCTATTAAGAGGATCATATGTGTGCTCGCTTCGGCAGCACATATACTAAAATAACAAGATCATATGGTTCTTATCCTTTCTTTTATTAATATGGTATATCATATTGATTGATTTGCAAATATTGAACCACCCTTGCAGTCCAGGAATAAATCCCACCTGATCGTGGTAAATGATTATTTTACTGTACTGTTGGATTTGATTCACTAATATTTTGTGCCGCGGCCTGCGCGACAATCTCGAACCAGGGCTGAGGGTAAGGGAATGAGGAAAAAAAGAGACAAAGAGACAAAGTATGGGGGCGGGAGGAACACAAAGGATGATGTCCAGATTGTGTTCAGCTTTATTCAAGAGTGCACCTTCTTATATAGCGAAAAACAAGTCCAAAAGAATGGCTATACCTAGGAGTCACGTAGCATATGTTGTACCTCTAGGAATTTATTATCCTATCAATACAAACTTCCCTTATCACAGGCCCCAGGAAATCAGGGTATCATCTACTCTTAAGACAACTTAAAACTAGAAAGACTGAGTTACATGCCTATGCCTCAGAGTTTAGTGATATAATCAATGCAGCTTGTCCTTCAAGGAGATAAGGTCAATCACAGACCAGCATGCTTCAAAGCCCTTGTTGAGTCCATTCTCCAGCGCCCGCTTTCCGCCCTTTCGGGCAGGGGTCACGAGTCAGGGCACAATAGGTCCCTTTAGCAGCTAGCCAGGGGCTGACCACAATTTTGTTGAGAATTTTTATATCCATGTTCATCAGGAATATTGGCCTTTAATTCTCCTTTCCAGTGGAGTCTTTGTCTAGTTTTGGAATTAAGTTAGTGCTGGCCTCATAGAATGAGTTTGGAAGTTTTCCTTCCACTTCTAATTTCTGGAACAGTCTGAGAAGAATAAGTGGATTAACTCTTCTTTAAATGTTTGGTAGAATTCCCCTCATGGATGCCTGGATGGTTTAGTCAGTTAAGCATCTGCCTTCAGCTCAGGTTGTGCTTCCAGAGTCCAGGGATCAAGTCCAATGCACCACAGGGAGCCAGGAAGCTTGCTTCTCCCTCTGCCTCTCCTTCTCTCATGAAAAAATAAAAAAAAAAAAAAAAAAAAAAGAATTCCCCTAGCAAGCTACCTGGACCTAGACTTTTGTTTGTTAGGAGATTTTTGATTATTGATTCAGTTTCTTTGCTGGTCATCAGTCTGTTCAAGTTTTCTATTTCTTCCTGTTTCAATTTGGTAGTTTATGTGTTTCTGGGAATTTATCCATTTCTTCCAGAGTGCCTAATTTATTAGCATATATTTTTTCACCATATTCTCTTAGAATTGTTTGTATTTCTATGGTGTTGATTGTGACCTTTCCTCTCTCATTCATGATTTTATTTTTGGGGGTCCTTTCTGTTTTCTTTTTGGTAAGTCTGACTAGAGCTTTATCAATTTTATTAACTTTTTTCAAAGAACCAGCTCCTACTACTGGGTTTTGTTTGTTTGTTTGTTTCTATATCACTTATTTCTGCTCTCATCTTTATTATTTCTCTTCTGCTGGCTTTAGGCTTCATTTGTTGTTTTATTCTAGCTCCTTTAGATTTAAGATTAGGTTGCATATTTGACATTTTTCTTTCTTCTCGAGGTAGACTTGTATTGCAAAAACTTCCCTTTTATAATGACTTTTGCTGTCCCCCAAAATTTTGGACCATCGTGTTTTCATTTTCATTTGTTTGCATGCATTTTTTTATTTCTCCTTTAGTTTCCTGGTTGATCCATTCATTCTTTAGTAGGGTTTTCTTTAATTTTCCTGTATTTGTGGTCTTTCCAAATGTTTTCTTGTGGTTGACTTCAAGTTTCATAGCATTGTGGTCTAAAAATATGCAGGATATGATCTCTATCTTTTTGTACTGGTTGAGGCCTGATTTGTGACCCAGTATGTGATCTGTTCTGGAGAATGTCCCATGTGCACTTGAAAAGAATATGTATTCTGCTGCTTTAGGATGAAATATTCTGAATATATCTGTTAAGTCCATCTGTTCCAGTGTATCATCCAAAGCCACTGTTCCTTTGTTGATTTTCTGCTTTCATGATCTGTCCATTGCTGTGAGTGGGGTATTAAGGCTTCTTACTATTATTGTATTATTGAATTCCTTTATATTTGTTATTAATTGGTTTATATATTGGGCTCTCCCAAGTTAGCGGCATAAATATTTACAATTGTTAGATCTTTTTGTTGGATAGACCCCTTTATTACGATATAGTGTTCTTCTTCATCTCTTACTACAGTTTTTGGTTTAAAATCTAGTTTGTCTGATATAAGTATTGCTAGTCCAGCTATCTTCTGATGTCCATCGGCATGATAAATGGTTCTCCACCTCACACCTCACACAAAATTAACAACTCAAGAAATAAAAGTTGTTGGTGAGGATGCCCTTGTTCCTCTCCTGTTACAGTCTTTTGTTTAAAATCTAGTTTGTCTGTTGTAAGTACTGCTACTCTGGCTTTCTTTTGATGTCCATTTGCATGAGGGATGGTTCTCCATTCACTCACTCCCAATCTGAGTCTTTAGATCTAAAATGAGTCTCTTATAGGAAGCACGTAGAGCACTTGTCTTAATTTTGGTCTTTTTGCTTACTTGTTTTTATATATGTGGTAGGTAGAATAAAGTTCCCCTAAAGATGTCCACATCCTATTTATCTAAACCTGTGAATATGTCTACTTTACACAACAAAAGTGATCTTGTTGGTGTGATTAAGGTAATGATTTTGAGTTGGGGAAATTATCTTGACTTACTTGGGTGGGCCTGATCCAGTCAAAAGGTTATTTAGAAGAGGGAGGCATAAATTTCAAAATTAGAGGAGAGGTGATGACCAAAATAAATGTCAGATTAGTGCAGACCCAGAAGTCAAGGAATATATCAGCTTCTAGAACCTGAAAAAGGGTAAGGAATAGATTCTCTCCTAGTCCCTCCAAAAGGAACATAGCCCTGCCCACCTACTTCACAAGTCTGAGAGCCAACACTGAAATAATAAAGTTTGTTACTTGAAGCCACTGAGTTTGTGGTATTGATTTGATATTCCACCTTCAACATACATTTAATGGAAGAAATATGTGTATAATATTCACATTTTGACATGTGTTTTTGGTGCTTTCCCCACCACGTTTTATCATAAATCCTAAATGTCACCTCATCTCACATTCTTTCTTTCTTTTTTTTCCTCATAAAAATATATATTTTTCATATTGGATAAGTCTGATCTTTCTAACTCTATTCTGAATCTACTCCTCACCAGTCTGCCTAGGACCTTGTATTATCTGGCTTTATTCCCCACTGTCTCCTTCTTATCAGAATTTAAATTTCTGCAACTTAATTCTCCATTACCCAATGACTATTAAAATCAAATATAATTATGGGTTTTTTTTTTTTTCATTTTTATTGATTTGTATAATTGGGAATGTTTATGGGAGAATTAATAATGTAATGATAAATCTTCCTATCAAAATGATTCTCTTGAATTACATGGAAACAATCATAATTATACTTGGAAATGGCATTTTCACAATTACTGATATTTCTCTCTTATATTCACTTTTATATGCATGGGATTGAATAAATAATATGGTAGTAGCTTTCGATCTGTACTTTAATCTTCATTTAATGGGAATGTTCTGATCCATAGTATGGTTTGGGTGTTGGTTTCAGTTGGAGATTCTCAATTTGGTAAAGCATATGTTCTTGTATCATGATTTATTCTTTGTAATTTTTAATCAATTTGACTAGAACTTTTTTTTTATTGACCTATTTGTTTATTTTCATGCCAGTAGCACCAGTCTTGATCATTACAGCTTATAATATGTTCTGAAGTTAAATACTTTGTCTTTTAACTTTGTTCCTCTTTTTAAAATTTGATTTTTTTTTTAATTTTTATTAACATATAATGTATTATTTGCCCCAGGGTACATGTCTGTGAATCGTCAAGCTTACACATTTCACAGCACTTAACAGCACATACTCTCCCCAATGTCCACACCCCAGCAACCTTATCCCTACCCTACCCCACCCCCCCGGCCACCCTTAGTTCATTTCTTGAGTCTAGGAGTCTCTTATGGTTTGTCTCCCTCCCCATCCTTTCCTGTTTCATTTCTCTAGGTATTGTCTCATTATATTTTTTCTAATTTAAACTATTAACATACTTTTTTTTAGAAGAAATTAAATGTTTATTTTTCCTACAACTGAAATACAACATTATTTATTTAGTCCTTATGCATTATTCCTTTAATATTTATAGATTGTATTCGGAGGTTGTTTCAGTATTTTTCCATCTATTTTTATTAGTGAGATTCTTTAATTTTGGCAGATTGTACTGTTTTCATCTCTAAATGGCCAATAATATTTAGAGGCAAAGCCATTTTGCGGTAAGATGTATCAATATTTAATTAATTTTAGTTTAATGTAATTTAATCTTTAAGATATGTCTAAAAATAAATTTCAATTAAATTTTTATTTTTAAAATCTGTGTTTTGTGACATGACTTCATAAACAATGTACTATAAATTTTGATCTATTGAGGTCGTCTTGGTAAAATAAAAGATGATCATGTTTAAATGTTCCATGGATACTTTATATTTCATGGTATATAATGTGTATAATTTGTCAGATCAAGTTTATCAAGTATATCAGTTATGTTCCAGTTATTGTTTTGGGCACATTTCCTTTTCAAATATTAGGAATATACATTATTAAATTCTCTTCAGCTATCATAATTTTATCAATTTCCATTTTCTTTAACATTTATTTTTGGAAAAGCAATATATAAATGATTCAGATCATATGTTTTTGAACTTATGCAGGAATTTGGTTTTTTTTTTACTTTGTTGTTTTTTTTTTTCTTTTGCTCTTAGAAGATTATAACTACTTTTTTTTTTAAGATTTATTTATTTATTTGTTTGACAGAGAGAGAGAGAGAGATCACAAGTAGGCAGAGAGGCAGACAGAGAGAGAGGGGGAAGCAGGCTCCCTGCTTTGCAGAGAGTCTGATGCGGGGCTCTATCCTAGGACCTGAGATCATGACCTGAACTGAAGGTAGAGGTTTTAACCCTCTAAACATAAGGTTTACAGATGCACTGAGCCACCCAGGCGCTACAATTACTCTTTTTAACAGAGATTAACAAACATAGCTTCAATATTATGAATGCAAGTTACAGTTTCTATTTTAACTGGTAGACAACAATGTGCACATTTTGCATAATGAAAATTAATATGCATCTGTAATGCCTAAATTTTGACTAACGTAATAATCAGCTGAATACTTTTTAAGCATGTGCGGGATTTTAAATACTACCTTCAATATTTACCAGCTTTGTGAGTGCAGGGAAATTTTTTAACTCATTGGTTTTGTTTCCCAACTTTATGCTAGAAAGGTACACACACACACACACACACACACACACACGCGCGCGCACACATATAACCTGAAATATAAGAGGATGTATACTAATAGATATGTTTATATATATATCAGAAATAATATATATACATATATGTATACAAAAACATCAGGAGTTATATTTATACTTTTGAATTCATTCTAACCCTACACTATTCTCCCTTGTCTTCTTGATTGGTATTTCCCTTCTTCCCCACTGACGAATGCAGTTTTAAGCAACAATATATTTGTTTATTGCTCAATCCCACAAATTACAGAATATGGTTTTAAAAAATTACTAAACTCATATTATTATCTCAGAAATACCAAGTTTTCAGTAGGAGCATCTGTATGTGTATTTGTATGTGTGTTTTAGTTGAGGGTTTATCGGTAAAATACTATGTTCAAATGTTACATGGACAGATTATTTTTATTATTCTTGTTATATTTTTTAGTTTATTCGCCTGAAATACCCTTTGATTTATTTGTTCAGTTTGCTTTCAGCTTGGGATTATCTGTTCTAATCCCTCTCTCACTTGCTCCTCCACCATTGTTAATTATCAATTTCATTAGAGTCTGATTTTTCATTAAGGAAGATAAGCGGACAAAAAATCCTTCATATGCAAAATCTAGAATGCTTGTAAGGCTCTCAATATTTCATTATTATTCTCAATGTAGAGCCCTTTGTATGTGTATTATCATAATATCAGAGGTCTTTTTCCAATGTAAATTCCCTGAAGTAATATTGCTCTGTGAAGGATAAAGGGAAAACATAAGGTTTACAAATGCACTAAAGTCATCTTTGTAGGGATTGGATCTTTTTTCCTCTTACCACTAATCCATGCAAATGCCTGTTTCCCAGTAGCTTCATTAACAGCATATTGAAGAATATTGGAATTTAAGGCAATTCAAGGTTTACAAAATTGTATCTGTTTATGTTTACATATGTATTTCTCTTGTTATAACTGAATTTGAATATTTTTTCTGTATTTAGGAACCATTTTATATCTTTTTTGTGAAATATGTGTTCATGTTTATCCTATTTTTCTCTCATGCTTTTTTGTTCTCATGCTTTATATCCTCAATTTTTACATTTTTACTTATTATGTACTTAGCCTTTTATAGCTGATATTTTAAAAATATGTTTTCCCACATTTTTAGTTAGATTAATCAGTCTGTCCTATTATTTCGTTTTGATTTTCAGTTATAATTAGAAAACATTCCTCTATACCAAGGTTACAAAAGAATACAAAGGATTCTACCCATGTTTTTCTCTAGTGCTTGTATGATTACATTTTACATTTATATCTGTGAATAATTTGAAGTTTCTTACTTTTTATTGTTTGAGTAATGGATGTATTTATTGTCTTCTTTCGGATCACTCTCCGTTTCCAAATGTTCAATTTTAATTATATGTCTTTATGAGTGTATTATAGATTATGAATTGTGTATTTAAAAGTTCTACCATATTAAGTTTTGAAATATTTTAAGATCTTATCTAGTCTGTCCACATGCCCTGACATTAATTGAGTATGGTGTGTTAATGTGTTCTATCTTCAATGTTTTTAAAAAATTTATTTCTACTTACTTTTCTACAGTTTGCTTTACATAAGTGTTTGCTATGTTATTAGAGGAATAGCTATTCATGTGTGTGTGTATATGTGTTTTGTATTTTAGCCCTAAAAGTATTTCTCATTAATTTTTGTTTTGTTTTGTTTTTTTAGAGAGAAAGAGAGCAGGAGGGAAGGGCAGGAGAGGGCAAGAAAGAATTTAAGCAGGCTCCACACCCAGTGCAGAGCTCCACATAGGATTAGATCTCACAACCCTGAGATCATGACCAGAGCTAAAATCAGTCAGACACTTAAACAGCCACCCAGGCACCCCACTTATTAATGGGTTTTTTTGTGGGGTTCTTCTTTTTTATATTCATATTAAGATCCTTACTTTCTTAATATTTTTATTCCATTAGTATTTCCTTTCTCCTGTGTTTGTGTATTCTTGTCCACACTTTTATTTTCAACTTGTATCAATAATTTGTTTTTAAATGAGTCTCCTTTTGGAGAATAGACCTGAGGATTGCCTTATGATATAATTTAATTTTATTATTACTAAATAAAGCTCATTCAGATTATTGATATGTTTGATTTATGGCAACTCTGTCAGAGTTTTTTATTTTATAATTACTATAATATATTATTGTTACACTATATATTATATTATACTATATTATATTATGCTATATTATTATATTATATTATACCATATTAAATATTAAAATTTTTAATGGTTATATACTAGCTATATTTACTCTATTTCTTTCTCATTATTTGCAGCTTTGTTTTTCAATGTTTGTGGTATTTAGAATGATTAGCATATTTATTTTGTATCATGTTTATCTTTTATAATGCTCTCAATCCTCTTCTATTAACTATTCCTTACATATCTAGTTTGTCAAGTTTACATGATATAGTCTATCTCCTACCTATTACACAACAGTAAATGATATTATTTTACCCTTTTTTCTCTATTTTTCTACCTTGTAAGAACACTGCTTTCTTCCATGACACCTCACCTTTTGTACTTTTGCCAATTTTTTCAATCTCTTTTTGGTTGTATGAGGTTCATTCTCTAGTATAGGGAAGGGCATATAAGAATAGTTTGCCATGCATAGACACAATCTGTGCATATTTACATATTTATGGCTCTTTCATAATATTTGAAAGATACTTTGAATATAAAATTTTTTCTTGCATCTATTTGTATTCAACTGTTGAACTTAAAGTTGAATTTCTTTTTTCTGGAAGTGATTTTGCCTCATTTGTCAAAGACATCTGCTGTTCCATATTCTTTTCCATTGACTTGTAAAGCTTCTCTTCCTCATTCTCAATCTGCAAAGGCTTACACCAATGGCTCAAGTTCCAGTGGTAACTGCATTGGAATCTGTCATCTGTTTCTGTACTTACGAGTAATTTGAAAGTCAGGATGTTTTCTATCTCCTAGTAATAATGATCAATGTTTGATAATGTGGGATTTTTTTTCCTATGTCTTATTGACCTTACATTTGTTATTTTGGATAAAAAGATTTAATTCAGGTGTTATCCATTTTCTTCAGCAAATGGGAGTCCTCAATTTTAGAAATTATAAGTATTTTTTATTAAAGCATGTATAAATTTCCAAGATAACAATTTATCCATTTTTCTAAGTCTTTTTTTTTTAAGATTTTATTTATTTATTTGACAGAGAGAGAGAGAGATCACAAGTAGGCAGAGAGGCAGGCAGAGAGAGTGGGGGGAAGCAGGATCCCTGCTGAGCAGAGAGCCTGATGCGGGGCTTGATCCCAGGACTCTGAGATCATGACCTGAGCCGAAGGCAGAGGCTTTAACCCACTGAGCCACCCAGGCGCCCCCATTTTTCTAAGTCTTAAAATCAATTATAATTCATATCTGGGTAAACTGAATTTGATGTACCTAAGATATTCATGTCACTAAATTTAATTTATAGAATTATATTTTTATAATTCTATAAATGCTTAAAATATGCAGACCATTTGAAATTGCTTAATATTATCAAAACTTTTCTTCTTTTGGCTTCTATGTTACATCATTCTACTTTTTCCACTCTATGTTTCTGACCTATGGTAATCATTTGTAGTCTTACTTTTCTGCTTCTCTTTTTCCAATTGACATCTAAATGGTGAATTAAGCAAGGTCTTACTCTAGCTCTTACCTCTTCTCTAGTACTTTGTTTTCCTTGAATGATCCCATACTCTCTCATGACATCAATTACAATGGATATACTAAGGGTTTCCTATCTCTTCACAGTTGGATCTATTCCTTAAACTCTATATGAATACCTCCCATAACTCATTTGAAATTGCCATCTTATCTTGTATAATTTACTGAAGATATCAATTTCTGGCTCCTTAAAATTGAAATAATATCTAATCCTTTAGATTAATGTGCCAGTAGATTAAAATTGTGTGTTTGAAGCATCCAGCACAATGTCTGGCTAGTAATAAGTGATGTGAATAGCTATTAGTAGTAGAAATTCAATGGGAATTTTTGGAAACTAAGGGAAAGATAATTGAGAGAGAATAATATAAGAGACAGAGTCAAGAATAGGCTATATATATTGCAGAAAAAAGTCTTCTCTCCTCTGTGGAATGAAATACAAGCTCTTCTTCTAGCTTTTTCTCTAAACTTTGAATATGATACACGAATGATTTCTACTATTTTATGAACAGTGTAGTCTCAATAGCAGTGACTTGAAGACATATAGATTTAAGAAGCCTTCCATAACAAATTCTGGGTAAGAGATCCTCACTATTTATGTCACATTCTCAGGTGCTTCGGAGATTTCTGGAGTCTCAAATCTAGCAGTGGAAAACCTGAGAAGATTGACTTGAAGTCCCCTCTCCTTGGATTGTGATATTCTTACTATTTGACATTGTAGAAACTGAGAAGCTCATTAAATCACAAGCCTTAATTAAATTGTGCTCAACCAGGAAGAGGATGAGATAAGAGTGTCCCTCACTATCCTACAGTAGCTAAAATGTGTAGTGTTTTTCCCCCTAAGGAGGTTATTCTGTATCATATAGTTGTATCCTTTCTGATTGTGTTTACTCTAGTTGCCCCTAAATTGTCTTGAAGATCTTTTGCACCCTTATATCTCACTTATTCAAAGAATATTTATAACAAAAAAGTGTCTCTATTGAATTTCCATTAGATCAAAGTTTAATGATTTCATCGTGTCCTTATTGGAATTTGGACAGTACATGGTGAGTTCTTGACCTTTTTGAATTGGAGATTAATATAATTTCAAAATCACTCTCAATAGTTGGAAACTCACAACTGAATTGATAATATGAATCCAAGATCAATTATAATTTCCATAACTAAATGATACAAGTAGAAAAAAATAAACGTATAGAAACGATTTTGATCATAGAAATCAATATGATGTGATGGTTAAAATAATAGTTAAGAATGAAACTATAAAGCACTGGGGATTCTTTGAACAAAGGTAGTGATGTAAGAATCAGAACTGATACTAAGATTTCAATTTGAAAATATAAAAACAAGATAGTGTTTTGTTTTGTTGGGGTTTTTTTAAGATTTTATTTATTTAGTTTTGAGAGAGAGAGAACAAGGGGAGGGGGGCAAGGAGCAGAGGGAGAGGGAGACCAGCTGAGCACTGAGCTGGTCATGAAGCTTGATCTCACAACCCTGAGATCATGACCTGAGGCAAAATCAAGAATCAGACACTTAAGCCAATTGAGCCACCCAGGTGCTCCTATGAGGAGCTTTAAGAAACTCTTTAATAAGATGAAGTGTAGGGGCCCCTGGGTGGCTCAGTGGGTTAAGCCTCTGCCTTCGGCTCAGGTGATGATCTCAGCGTCCTGGGATGAAGCCCTGCATTGGGCTCTCTGTTCAGCGGGAATCCCGCTTCCCCCTCTCTCTGCCTGCCTCTCTGCCTATTTGTGATCTCTTTCTCTGTCCAATAAATAAATAAAACCTTTAAAAAAAGGATGAAGTGTATTAATTAATTAAGAGAGTAATAATTTTATCCTCCAAATATTTCATTTCTTAGTAGGCCATGTAAAATAATGAAAGGGCAAGAAATGAATTTTCTTTAGAGTTGCATCAGAGTTCTAAAATGAAGGTAAAATACAATTTGCTTCCTATTTTTCCAAACATCAAAGACTTTCTGTAAGGAAGAAGGCTGGCAATAGGTTCCCAACAATGTGTCAAGAGAGTAATTAATTCATAGGACCTTTGGACCAAGTAGCTTCACCACCTACAACAAAAGCAACAGGATGCCTTCTGTTGAAAAGATCTATGTTGTTTTCTTGTGCCTCTTGTTTTTATCTCAAGATATAAATTTTTATTTGAACTTGACAATTTGTTTTCCTTGCACTTCTTTATGGATTCTCCCCTGGAAAATAGAACAAATGGTGGTTTAAAATCAATTGCTCTTTTTTTTTTCCATTTTCCTTTACAATTGCAAATGTTAGGTTGAGTTGTTTTAAATTTTTCTTTTTTTTTTTTAAAGATTTTATTTATTATTTTGACAGAGAAGAGATCACAAGTAGGCAGAGAGGCAGACAGAGAGAAAGGGAAACAGGCTCCCTGCTGAGCAGAGAGCCCGATGCAGGGCTCCATTCCATGACCCTGAGATCATGACCTGAGCCAAAAGCAAAGACCTTAACCCACTGAGCCACCCAGGTGCCCTAGTTGTTTTAAATATTAAAGTTATTTTTATATTACCCAATATGAATTCTATGTCGATATGCACTTTACAATTTTAAGTTCATTTTCATTTGGAATATTTAAAAATATTTATTTATAGAATTTATAGTTCAATATTCCTAGAGATAACAGAGTTTATCTAATCCAGGTAGGCAGGAAGAAATAAAGTTAAAGGATGAAGACTAAAGAAAAAAAAAGTGTACCATCAAAAATAAGAAGCCAGAATTAAAAATTGGCTTGAATAACAGTACATTTCGTTGGCACCTAAGTAAATTATTCCTGATTACAATCACTGAATTTGTCAATTATCAAAATAGTGTTTGAGGGAAAATAAAATAGTTAATGTTATTTCAAAAAATGTTTAAATCTATGGATTAATGTGACGTCATGCAAAAAAGAACTGAGTATTCTTAAATCATTAATTACAAAAAAAAAAAAAGCCAGGGACAAATGAATTTTATACAAAATCAGATAACAAATGATATTTAAATTTTCTACATTGTCTCCCAAAACATTGTAAATATGTTAATAGTTGATATTGACATGACACTTTTCCAAGAAGGGTACAAACACTGAAATTTTTTCTGCTTCCAGCCTCCATATGCAAAAAGTTCCCAAAGATCACATATGAGAAGTATTCAGTGACTGAAAAGCTAATCATCTTTATTAACATGATGTTTCTTTTTTTATGATTTAATTTATTTGAGAAATAGAGAGAGAGAGAGAGAGAGCACTAACAGAGCAGAAGAAGAGGGAGAGGCAGACTCTCTGCCAAGCAAGGAGCCTGATGAGGTGCTCAATCCCAGAACCCTGGGATCATGATCTGGGCTACGCAGGTGCCTCTTACCATGACATTTTGCATCCAAATGCCAATGTTAATGTGGGGGTAAACCATGAACTCTCCTTTTCCTGGACCATATTCGGCCCACAAAGCAAATAATTAGGCTTCCTTTGTATTCTTTTAAAAGATTAATATGTTAATGGATTATTTGCTTACTGACAACAAGTAATAACAATGATGTAAGAAATATTTTTTGATTCAATTCCTATATGTTGATCTTGTCTAGGACTCTTACTCAAATATTCTTCAGGTAGTGTCTTTCTAGTCCCCGTGTCAGTTAGCCCCCGTGGGATAAAACAGCTTTCAAAGAAAGGGAAAAGGAATCTGCCTGGATAATCTCCCCAGTGGAAGCACTCTCAATTTCCATACCCCACGTTGTGTGACAACAAATAGAATAAAAAAATAAAAAAAAATAAAAAAACAACCACAAACTGTGTTTAATCTTCTTACTTACTTACTTACTTACTTACTTAAGTCAGACCCTTAAAAAAACAAAAACAAAAATAACATGGTCCTGTTTATGCCACCAATTCATACCAGCACTCCCCATTTCTAGGAAAGAAATGGATACTAGAAATTGTGAAATTTCTAGGACACTAGAAATTTCTAGGACACTAGAAATTGTGATATATTCCAGGAGAATATAATACCTGAACAAGACCCTGAGTGATACTTTGAAAAGGTACCATATTTCTACTGCATTTTCTTCTCTTACTTTTCAAGTTATAAGAAAGTTCCCAGAACCTCTTTCACTTAGAACAAATCAGCTATGCTCCAAAGGCAAATTCTTCCCCTTAGTAAATAGAACCTGCTCACTGCCTACACTCTACCTGCTTGTCAATTCTATCCACATATATTGGATCGTTTCCATTAAAAAAGAAAATAAGCAGCTTCTTACAAATTTCATAAAATTCTCTTTTGATGCCACTTTCTCCTCCTCCTATTGCCCAATTTTCTTTTTCAATTTAGAATTAAATTTCTTGAAAAAAATTATCTCTACTCAATTTTTTCTCATCCAGTACTTTGTGAACCATTCCAAATAGACTTTTACTCCTCCAGTATTCTCCCAGTGTGGATGCTAAGCAAAGTAGTTGCTTTGTATACCAGTCGTTTCTCAGTTTTCCTTGTAATTATCCAGTTTTTTTTCTTTTCTTCAGATATATATTTTTTTCATGTAGAGTTCAGAGCAATACACCCTTAAGATTTTCTCCTATCTCACTGGCCACTTCTCCTTGGTCTCCTTTAAAGTTTCCTCTTAATTTTTTTCTCAATGTTGAAATGTCCCAGATTCAGTTATTAGAGGACTTATCTTTCCTATCTTCTCTAGTGCCTCTGATCTTGTCTAATTTATAGATTTTTGTGCACCATTTGTACACAGAAAATTCCAAATATATATTTCCAGCCAGTGTTCTCATAAGTTCCCAAATCATAGGTCTAACTGCCTGCTTTATGGCTCCTACTGGCTTTTTTTGACATATCAAACTTATGTCCAAAGGTCTTGTATTAAGCAGAACACCTGATCTTCCTACAGTGCTTCCTATCACAGTAAATGACAAGTCCATTTTCCCAGTTGTACAGATTATAGAAACTTGGAATCATCTTTGAGTATTCCTATACCATTTTATCTCACATCTTTGAGTTCCTATTCCATTTTATCTCACATCCAGGTGTGAGCAAAACCTTTCTCTACTTCCAAAATATATCTAAAACCCACTTATTTCTTACACATCCACGGACTGACACCCTAGTACAAGCCATTATCTTCATTCTTTGAGTGATTACAATAGACAGTCTCCCTGCTTTTACATGCGTTCCATTTTATCTATTCCTAACCCAAAAGCTAAAAGGACATTGTTAAAATAGAGGTCAGATCATGCTAATCACTACCTAGAATCCTCCACTCTATTCCCACTTCATTCATAGTAAAAACTGAAAACTTTAATATGATCTACAATACTTGATACAGTACTTAATAGTCATTCCTTATGCACTCCCCTCAAGGGGTGTATTCCGACTCTTTCATCAGCCTGAGGGACCACTCTTCAAATAGCTACACTGCTCATTTATGCACCTCTTTCAGGTTTTCATCCAAATACCATGTTCTCAATAAAAATATATCTTCTTAGAACCATATAATATGAGGCGCCTGGGTGGCTCAGCAGGTTGAAGCCTCTGCCTTCGGCTCAGGTCATGATCTCAGGGTCCTGGGATGGAGCCCCACATTGGGCTCTCTGCTCAGCAGGGAGCCTGCTTCCCCCTCTCCCTCTGCCTGCCTCTCTGCCTACTTGTGATCTCTCTCTCTGTCAAATAAATAAATAAATAAATTAAAAAAAAAAACATATAATATATCATAGATTTTATTAACATATTTTAAAATCACTTTCTCTAATAAAACATAAACTTCAGGAAGGAATTATTATTATTATTATTTTAAAGTTTTCTTTTATAGTATATAGAATATTTTCTGGCATCTAAGAGACCATCAGTCTATTTTGCTGAATGAATGAGTGAATGCATTTCTGGCACATTATACTTCCCCTTACTTCAAGCTAGGAAAGAAATTGTGTAGTTCAGGTCTGAATACAAAGGCCTAAGGGAAGAAGATCTGATGTTATAACCTCTGGCAAGAGAAGACCAATATCCCAGCTCAAAAGACGGACAGAGAGGGTAGATTCTCTCTTATTCTGATTTTTGTTCTATTCAAGATTCAAATGGCTTGGATGAGGCCCACCCACATTGTGGAGGACAATCTGATTTATATAGTTCACAAATTCAAATGTTAATCTTATCCAGAAACCACCCTCACAAGTACACCCAGAATAATGTTTGATTAAATATCTGCTGCTCTGTAGCCCAATCAAGCTGATATGTAAAATTAGCCATCATGGACATTAAAGTAAAATGTTATATCAGTGTTATGATTAATTTATAATTAAATAGCTCATCAAAATCCTTTATCATTTTTCTAACTCTTCAAAAGTAATTGTGATATTCTTCAGTGTATTAGAAAGTCATTTCCTAAAGCTTTATTCATGTTTTATTTTCTACTTTGTAAAAGTTCATGTGCTATATGAATGACATTTTATAGAGTTTCAACAACAGCAGAAAAAAATTATACACATAAATTCTCCTGTTATGCTCATCAATAAGAAAGAAGTGAAATGGTAATTGTGATTTCTTAATATAAAAAAGCCTTAGAAAGTAATTCCTGACATTTTAAAGCAGCTGAAAATGAGGAGCTTATCACTTACAAAATGCTTCTAATATTGTAGCACTGTACATCAAAACCATAAGGAAATATCTTTATTTAAACATGCATTTAATTATTTTGCTAATACTTTATTTTGAAAATAATTTAAATTGAAAAATAAAAATTTTTATACCAAATTAAAAGTAAAATAAATAAAGAATAGTATATTTTTACACAGTAGAGCTTTATAAGAATAAGCCATAATTGTTCCAGAACTATTTCTATTGGGTTACTCAAATTATCACAAATGTTAGGGTATTAACTTTATTGATGAGTAAAAAAATATATCTTTTTCACTTTATAACACTTTGCTTTGGGGTCTTATTTAACTACTCAATTCAAAGTATGATTTTGAATCAAAATATTAAAAACATAATCAGCAAAGCAAAGCTAGCTATCTTCAAGAATATAGAAATATAATACCTTATCTTTTGCCCTGAAGGAAAACTAGAAAAGGAGACTTAGGTGATATTTGGTAAGCTTTGTCATGGTCCACATTCAAACCATTTAGAAATCCTCTTGAATTCACCTTCAAAACATATATCAAATATGTTATTTTCTCCATTTCCAATATTTACTCCACGCTAAAATCTTCACTGGCCTCCTATTACATTTTATAGAGTTTATCATTGTCTTGATAGGTTTCTAAGTGTCCTCCTAAATAATACTTTTTCCCCAGAGCACTTAACTATTAAGAAAAGTCAAACTACCCCAAAATCTAGTGGCTTAAAGCAAGAATATTTTTCTGATTGTTCATGAATCTACAGAAGAGCTACATGCTTCTGATGATCTTGACTGCATTTGGCAAGGAAGTTCTGGGCTTGGCTTAGCCACACTTACATATCTGGCAATCAGCTGGCTGTTGGCTGATATAAGATAACCTCAGCTTAGGCTATTGGCTCCATTTCATGCATCTATTTATTCAGCACACAGGCTGAGCATCTTTTCATGATGATCTAAGAGGTCCAAATGAGGCAACAGAAGTGTGCCATGCCTCATGAGGCTTAAGCTCAGATCTGGAGCAGTGTTACTCCTGCCATGTTCTATTGGCCAAAAGTTGCAAGGCCGAGGCAGATTAATGGGAAGGAGAAATAAAAATGATGAGAGTTGTTGCAAAGACACATTGCGAGGATTGTGGACATGACACAAGGTTTTGGGGGGGTGGGGTGGGAAGAATGGAGAACTGTAGTCACATTTGCAGCCAATTTACCAAAACCTTTAAAATCCGTTTTAAAAACTGCATCCAGGAGTGCCTGGGTGGCTCAGTCAGTTAAGCATCCAACTCTTGATTTGGGATAAAATCATGATCTCAGAGTCCTGAGATTAACTCAGGTATGAGACTCTATGCTGCATGCAGAACCTGCTTAAAATTCTGTCTCTCTCTCTCCCTCTGCTCCTCCCACTTCTCTTTCTTCAAAAATAAATAAACAGATAGATAAATAAATAAATAAATTTTAAAAACTACATGTATTCATGGATAAAATAGTAATGAACTTGATGCAGGCTTATATGTATTTTTATGTATTCTTGTGATATTCTTGCTGTTACAATTTTTCTGTAAATTTTATTTTTTCCAAATAAAATTCTTATATTACATACAATAGTAACAAATCTAGGCAAAATCTCTACCATTGTAAATTCGGCATCTTTCCCCCCAATCTTTCCTGTATCATATTAAAATTTTGTTTCCTGCATGTCTTTTGCACACTATTCACACATATTAGGACCAAATTAAAGAGCTTATTTTTTTAGCAAGACTTACTCTTTGATTTTTTTTTTTTTTTTTTTTTTTTTTTTTTGGTGGTGAGGTGTATCAATGAAGACTAGGATGGGGAAACTGAGTTGTTTCTTTTTTCTTCTTCAATTGCTACTGGAGGGATAATTTACAGTGCGATATTGTAAAACAAGAACTTGGTGTACAGGTGCCTCCTTCCATGCATCCAATGTTAGTAAATGCTCCTGTCTCATCTCATTGGAATACACTGAGTTGCTTCTTCCTTTGCCACCACAAAAAACACTTCACTTGATATTTTCCTGGATTTTCCCTGGTTGTCTTTATGATATTTTTGTATCCCAGTGAAGGGTGTATTTCTATAGTAATATCACAGTATTATATGTCTGGTGAGACTGAAACCATAGCCTTAAGCTACTTGTAGATCCAGTTAGATCTCACTGAGGTAATGGAATATAAAGTGATGTAATACATTCTGCAAAAGTTTAATAAATTCTAAGCCCTGTGCTGATTTTCTTTAATAATAGGTTGCCAATATCACTATGTAAGGGCAAATGTAAATGTGGAGTCCTTGAGGAAGTGCTCCTTACCATTTGAGTGTCCTTGTTAATTTCTTATTGAAAAAGTATGTACTTTTTGGCCCCATAAAGATATTAGCAATATCATTCTATAAGATAATAATCTGTACATGCTTAATTTTTTTATTAATATTCTTGATAAAGTAGAAGGTAGCTGTAGAGCACTCAGACTCTGAAGTCACTTTTCTATGTATCATCAGGCTCATATTTGAACCTAGATCTAGACTTTGGCTTGTTTTTGTTTCCCTGACCACTTACTTCAATACAGTTGACTTCTATAAGTTATCTGTTATTAGCTATCCTTTTTCTTCTCTCCAAGCTTATATTTGTCAGGTACTTACTTAACCTGTATTATATTATTATTAGTTCTTTTCATCATAAAGTTTCTACTACTTACCAACTATACCCCAAAAATACCTTAGCAGAAGGAACAGTTGGAAAACACAGCTGGGAAACAGGAAGCCATGTATCCCTGGCCAAGTTTTTTCTATAGGTGATTAGAGCTAACAGCAAGACATAAATGTCCTCTCTGTAAGACAATCATACTGAAACTTTTTTTTTTTTTCATCTTCAACTGAGGGAACTGGAGCAGAAAAGATTAAGTGGCTAGTTTTCATGCCAAATCAAGATGATCTATAGCTGAGTCGATAATAGAATTGCTGGTATGTAGCATATGTGCCCAAGGCATCCTCTGACCGATAAGAAAAGTTTCAGTTCAGACTATGACTCTGGCAATAAGGCTAAGCATATGATTTGTTGAAATTATACAATTGAACTCTTTAGAATAGGAAATGACCTTATAAACCAGCTATTCTAATCTCTGAGATGCATAGATTAATATATTTACCCTAGGTACTCAATCATTGAATATTAACTATATAGACCTTGGATCAAATAAGCAAGTAACTATTTGAGTCTTAATGTAGTGTTTGTTTTAATTCTTCTAATGTTTAGGTGTATAAAATATATAGTTAATATTAACATGTAAATATAATTTTCTTTGATAATCTTGCAGCCTTAATAAGAAATCTTACATATGTTCTTCCATTTTAAGTAATTTTGAGACACAATATAATATTTAATCCATAAGCCAGTAGCTATGGAGAACTCACAATATTCAAAATACTATTTGGTTCTACGACACTATGAAATTTTCCAAAGATTATTAAAAGGTAACCAATATGGAAAGGTGTTTTGTAAGGTCCATTCAAAGGTCAATAACACTTTTAAAAAGCTAGTTCTTTTCAACTATTTGAACTTAAGTTAATAATTTTTTAATAATACCAAACATACCTAGGATGCCAATGGATAACAGAAAAAGTAGATCAGAATAGTGAGTGTTCTGGATCCATAGTTTCGAAATGGTGTTCTCTTTAGAGTGAGTTGGAGAATTTGGACTGATATAATCATATTCCATTCTTTTATTGGCTGGGAAGTGACTGGAGGATTCCAAATACAGAATCATAGTAGGTGGCTATGATAGTCATAGGATTGGTCTAGGGTGAGATTATGAACATTGCCAGTGCTCACCAATACCTGGTGTGCTTCTCCTTATAGGAAGTACAAGAGGCTGTTTCCCAGGCCTCTTGCACTTAGAACCCTCGTTCTTCCTGAAGAGCTTTAAGCAGAAATCACATGCTTGACTCCTGGGCTGATAATACTTTTCTTTCTCTTTCCACACTAACATGAGTTGGAAGCCACATTCTGAAATGATGGTTCTGTGCAATGGGCATGGACTAGATCCATGAGTCTCTAAAGAACCAACATATTGCAGGAGACATTTCCAGATCAACAAATAATTCTTTTCTATGCTATATTAATGGGATTTCTTGATTTCATTGTCACTCCAGGATAGTAGCTTATCTTGAAAAATATAGATATTTAAATATAATAAATGGTACTTAAGTAAGAAGGAGTAGGGTGTGAACTAGGGAAAATATTTCAAAGCTGGGAAGTAAAACCTTGATCCTATGAAAACACAAAAAATCACTAGGCAGACAGATGTAAAGTCTTAAAAAATGGTCAAGGTCTGATGTTTGAACATGACAGACGTTTGGTTTTTCAGAAGTGATCAGAAAAGAAAATAAGAAGTCTTATTATATGGCAAAACAATGTTGCTTATTCCATAGGTATCCTGTCTATGTAATTGAAAAATGTGTTTAAATGTGCTATTGTCCATACTAGGTCTGCTCTCTAGAGTACTTCTTAAAATTTCTTAAAAGAAGAATCTTTAGGTTTTTTTGGAAGCATGCACTACAAATATGTTTATTTATTTATTTAAAAATACATGCATTTCTATATTTCATTAACTTAAAATGAGAATATAAATAATTCCCCAGAGAATTATTATAATATTAAGCAAATTATAATCTGTATTGCTGGCTGGGTGTTTCTAATGGCAGACTTTGGGACAAAATTTAGCTAGCATGATGTTTTAAGTACTCTTAGGATCAACACCTGTGGAAGGAAGGGGGGCAGGAAATAAAAGTGCACCAAAGGGAGAAGTTCAGCTGCAATTCAGGCCTGGCAACAACCTCAACTGATCATTTGAGGGAACTTTGGAACAAGAATAGACTTTCAAAGTTTTCTCTAGTTGAGCTAAAATGTCCAGGCTTTTATATTCCATAACAATCTGTCATTGAACATGGCCTGTTAGGGAAAGAGAAAATGGGAGCTGGGACCACACTTTCTTGACTGATCACCACAACACATAAAGTACTTGAAACAGACCTAAGCATGTTGTAAATGCTTTTTAATTTTTTATAGTGGAACATCAAAATTTATATTTCCCATAGTAATACATTAATTACATTTGAGACCATACATTAAAACTAAACAAGAATGCTATAAAGATAAATTAGTTACACTTTTTTTAAATATTGCCTATTAGTGGTTCAAAAATCCTTTCTCACTATAAATTAGAAGACTATAGTGGAGAAGGAAGAAGTCATAGTTGGTTCCTTTTAACCTTGAAATTCCACATTGTCTTGAACTCAGTAGTTCCTTTTAGAGCCTCTCTTGTGTTGGAGCAAGGAGAAAGATATTTTAGAAGAAAAGAGGTGAAAATATATGCGCAGCTTATTTACTTTAAATCTGGCTTCAAGAATTCTAAAGCTGTTTCTGTCACCTGGATGTTGGGGTTAATGTAAAGCATGAAATCGTCCATAGTACCTGACTTGCTAAGATGTAACACAGAGGCCGCAAGGGGCAGGGAAGTTTTGGGAGAAGAGAGTAGGCCTTTGAATGAGGAGGCCTGTGTGACCACTCTGCCGTAGGACTGCTGCCTGGACTTGTCTTCCCCGAAGCTTCCTTTCTTTTCTTTTTCTTTTTTCTCTAAGATTTTATTTATTTATTTGATGGAGAGAGAGCACAAGAAATCAGAGCAGCAGGCAGAGAGAGAGGGAGAAGCAGACCCCCCCTGAGCAGGGAGCCCTGTGCGGAACTTGATGCCAACACTGATCATGACCTGAGCTGAAGTCAGATGCTTAACCAGCTGAGCCACCCAGAAGTTCTTCCTGGAAGTTTTCTTAGCCCTAACAGTCACCCTGTGATCTAAGAGATGTATGCATTGTCCCTTAGGCTATATTTAGCGAACTCATAGAACACGCAAATTAGCATTTCATATCTTTCCCATAAAGAGATCCTCCTAGTTCCAATAAGACCCCTTGCCACACATTGCGTGCTTGAGAAAGTGATAAGGATTTGTAATTATCCTGGAGGACCAATAAAAGTGGGAGCAATGAAGAGCGAAGGGTCTTCATCTCTGAATGTTGACCCCCTTGCCTTCTCTTCTCTTTCATAGCAGAGTTTGGAATAATCTTTCATCCATTGGTACAGGGATTGCTGGCTATTCCAGCACTTGGGAAGCTCTTTGCTGACCTTGGTTAATTCAAATCCTTGGGCTCACCCAATGGCAAATATTCACAGCAGGATTTGTCTTATCTAGATGGCCATTCCTCTTAGCAATACAACTTAACCCCTGTTTTCTAGCAGTTTATTCCACAGAAACTTTTTCTGAGCAGTAATCTTGAACTCTAGACAAGCCATTGTGGCAAATTACCTTTAAAGTTTAAAACAGCAATGTATCGCCACAGACTTACTTGGGCTTTGAGAAAACTCTAGCATCTTTATGCTGAAAACCATGGAAGGACATGACTAAATCTATCTCTCTTTCTTTCCTCTCTTATGCTGTGTCAGCTCCAGACAGCCACTTACTTTTGGAACTTGTCACTTGAAAATTTCAGAGATGATATCCTCCAAAGTCAGTGGTCACATGATACCCTCTTCACTATGCTTACAGTTGTGGAGAAGAAACTCCACCTTCCTCACAGCGCCATTATATGACAAGGATCTTGAAAACTCAACTATCTTTTTTACTGATTTCTTACCTACCTTATATCAGGTTTGATAATGATTTAAGGATGGTAAAATCACTTTGGAGATACTGATCAACTAAACAGTTTATCAATTTAGTTACTCATATTAAAACTGGAGATACAAGACACATGTTTTTTCCAACTATGTGTTTTCAGCTGAAACACCATACCCAGAAGAATCCCATTTAACATTCTGTAATTGTTTTGTTTTATTTCTTAGACCACATTTGAAAGACTGGTAGCTTAAAATATTTCGCTTCTCATTGAAGGAAGGAAAACACATAACGGTTGGGATGACCTGACATCCTTAATTCTTGGGTGAGTCAGATGAACTGCATTACTGAGCACCTAATTACATTTAAAAAATATATAGACTTTGATGTAGTAATTCAATTTTTATGAATTTGATTCTATAGATATACTCAAACATGTCTACATGAAATTTCAAAAGAGTATTTTTTTCCTCGTAAAAAGGTAGACAGCCTAATTCTTTCTCAGAATGGGAACTTTATTTTTTTTAATATATTTTAAATTGAATATTATTTTGTATACAAAATAAATTAGATATCTATGATATTCAGAAATTATTGTTATTGGTGAGACAAGATTAACAAATACAAGGTGTAATAGACTATTTCATTTATTTCTAAGTATATACATGCATATGTATAGTATATGTATACATTGTATATATATTTGCATGTAAATGAGAATTTTCTTTAAAAAAATCCATAAGAAATTTTAAATAGTAAATAAACCTTAGCAGATAACTTGTATTTGTAATCAGAGAGGAAAATAATTTTCATGTTATGTATATCAGAAGTAACTTAATACAAATTAGTTAAAACATATACCATAGTGAATCTGCTCAATGCTTTAAAAGTTATTAATGTCAAAACAGGTAATAAATATGATTTTAAAATTTAAATGCAGATTAAATAAATGAACATAAAAAACTCAGAAAGATATAATCAAGAAGTATTAAAGACTGAGATCGATAGTTAGCAAAGAACTTCCTTAGTTAGACCTGATTTTAAAGCATAATTGGATAAAATTTATGGTAAAACATAAACCATAAAATTTAAACAAATTAAGCCTACATTAACTTTGAGTGAAACAATTAGATACTTATGGAAACAGGTAATTGAAGAAAATTACCTGCTTTTCCGGACATTCAAAGAAATAAATTTTGATTCCCTAATTTTGAAACTCAAATACAAGAATAAAAAATTCTTCATGGAGCACTGGGGTAGCTCAGTCAGTTAAGCATCCCACTCTTGATTTTGGCTCAGGTCATGGTCTTAGGGTCGTGAGATCAAGCCCCATGTTGGGCTCACCACTGAGCACAGAGCCTGTTTAAGATTCTCTCTCTCTTGGGGCACCTGGGTGGCTCAGTCGTTGGGCGGCTGCCTTCGGCTCAGGTCATGATCTCAGGGTCCTGCGATTGAGCCCCGCATCAGGCTCCCTGCTCAGCAGGAAGCCTGCTTCTCCCGCTACCATTCCCTCTGCTTGTGTTCCCTCTCTCGCTGTGTTTCTCTCTGTCAAATAAATAAAATCTTTAAAAAAAAGAAAGATTCTTTCTCTCTCTCTCCATCTGCCCCTCCTCACCTCCCTTTCTGTCTCTCTCTGTCAAAAACAAAACAAAAAAACCTTTGTGGAAAACTCATCAGAAAAACATAAGCAAATGTTTAATGGACAGATGGAATGAATAGATTTTTTTTTTCCTAAAGAAGACATACAAATGGCCAGAATGTACATGAACAGGTGTTCAAATCACTAATCATTAAAGAAATGCAAGTCAAAATCACTTGAGATACCACTTCATATCTGCTGGAATGGCTGTCATCAAAAAACAAAAAAAAATAAGGATGTGGAGAAAAGGAAACCCTTGTATACTGTTAGTGGGAATGTAAATTAATAAAACACTATGGAACACATTATAGAGGTTCCTCAAGAAATTAAATTAGAACCAATCTACTTTGGTATATATCCAAAGGAAGCAAAATACTTAATTCAAAGAGATACCTACACTACTGTGTTCACTGTAGCATTATTCAGAAGAGCCAAGCTATGGAAACAATGTAAGGGTCCATCAGTGGAGGATTGGATGAAGAAAATGTGGCATATGCATACAATGAAATATCATTCAACCATGAGAAAACTCATTCCCAAATTCGCAAATCCAGCAATTTGTGACAACATGAATGCAACTTGAGGGCATTATGCTAAGCAAAATAAGACAAATGCTTTATGATACTCATTATTATATGTGTAATCTTTAAAAAAAACTGAACAATGCTGGGCACCTGGGTGGCTCAGTTGGTTAAGCTACTGCCTTCGGCCCGGGCCATGACACCCAGGTCCAGGGATGGAACCCCTTTATGGGATCCTTCCTCAGTAGGGAGCCTGATTCACCCTTTCCTCCCCACTCATGCTCTTTCTCACTATCTCTGTCTCCCTCTCAAACAAATAAAATCTTAAAAAAAAAAAAAAACTGTAACAATGCTAACACCATGATGGTAATCATAGTGTAATATATAAGTGGATCAAATTAATGTATAAATTAAACTTACACAGTGCTATATTTCAATTATATCTCAAAACAAGAGAATAGAACAAAGGAAAATATTTGTTTTCTTTTTCTTTTTCTATCCTTTCTTTTCTTGTCTTTGGCATAAATTTGTCTAAATTTTAAAGTATAGTAAAACTTGGGCGCCTGGGTGGCTCAGTGGGTTAAAGCCTCTGCTTCCGGCTCAAGTCATGATCTCAGGGTCCTAAGATCAAGCCCCACATCAGGCTCTCTGCTCAGCAGGGAGCCTGCTTCCCCCCTCCCTCTGCCTGCCTCTCTGCTGGCTTCTGATCTCTCTCTCTCTCTGCCAAATAAATAAATAAAATCTTTAAAAAAAAAGTATAGTAAAACTTATTTTTTACCTAAGCTATAGCAATGTAAGAAGGCAGTAGAGCCAAATACAAAATGAAGATTTAAAAAATAGATTATTTATGATGGGTGTATTTTAGACTGCCATTGAATTGAAATTACAATTTAATTGTTTCCTTGAGACAATAAAAGTACCATGAGATGTCAGTGAGTTTTCCTTGATCTCTTCAAGAATAGACAATGTGAACAACTATTCATTATAACCAAGTACACTACCAAGATTAATAATATTTATGAAGATATATAAAATAAAAATGAAAAGAACAAAATATCCAAGTCTGTTAAACCTAAAATATAGTTTCATAGAAAAATACTTGGATATAAATAGATATCAAGCAACGTTTCTCTGGGTAGGTGAATATGGAAGCTAATAATAAAATCAGTAAGTTTTCTATTTTTAAAAACTTAACACATTATTTGTAATTACAAATTAAATTACTATGTATGCCAAATGTAATTTTATCTTACATTAAATATGTCTAAACATGACTATCCTATTTCCCATGTGTAGCTAGGTGTGACCTAGAGAGAGAGTTTTACCATGTTTATTGTTGGAAAAATCAATAATTTAAGATACCAGGTTTTTTTAAACCACCTATAGATCAAAAACAATCAAAATACCAGCTAGGTTGTAGAAATTGAAAAAATGACTCTAAAAACCATTTAAATGCAAAGTCACTAGAGTTACCAAAACCATTTTGAAAAGGAAGTAGGATGAATTACTCTTCCTTCCTTGAGGAGTTATTAAACCCAGGACTGAAGTATTCAAGATAGTATCTTACTGTCATTGACTTAGACGCATCACTCAATGGATCAGGTGAGTCAATCCAGAAATAGACCAACTTGCTTATTTTCAACAAAGTTGCAAAGACAATACAGTGGAAAGAGTATATAATCTTTTTTTAAGAGTATATAATCTTAAGATATGACACTGGAACAACATTGAATTTTGCTCCATATGTTGCATTATATGTAAAATTTAGCTGACAATGGATCATGGTCCTAAATATAAAACTTACAACTATACACTTCTAAAAGTAAACGTAAAAAAAGTAATTATAATCCTAGATTGGCAAAATATTTTTTTTTTTTAGTTACAATACCAGAAGCCTATCCCATAAAAGTAAATTGGGCATCATCAAAATTGAGAGTGTCTACTTTTTGAAAAAGACTTTTAAGAGAATGAAATAGCAATATACAACTGGGAAAGATATTTGCAATTACTATGTCTGATAATGCACTCACTCCGAATACATAAAGATCTCTCAATAATAAGGGCAGATTTACATAGACATGTAGCAAAGAAGATGTACAGATGACAAAAAAGCATATGGGAAGATACTCAACATTATTAAACATTAGAGACATGAAAATTAACACCACAATGAGATGCCATCACTATTAGAATTTCCTAGAAGCAAAGACACCAACTGTAGACTGTACCGTTTCAACTCCTCACAGCAAAGTGGCTTCAGGAAATTAGACTTTTTAAATTGAGCTCAGCACTCTAAGTGAGCATGCTCCAATAAAACACAAATAGGCTAGATCATCTTTAATCTGGAAGTCACAGTGTCATCACCATCAGTCTGCCAGTCAAAGCAGTTAGTTACAAGCCAAAACAGATCCAGGGGAAATTTTTAGATTCACCTATTAATAAGAGCCTAGCCAGGGAGCATTGTAGAAGAGCCCATGGGCCAGAGACATTGCCATATCAGTCTTTGGAAAATATACTATCTACCACAATGGGAAGCACATATTTATAGAGTATCTAAGAATTTCCCAACTTAGTTACTGTAAAGGAAAACAACAACAATAAAAAATGTCTTTAAACTATCAAGATTAAGAGAGATGCCTACCAATGAGGAGTAATTAAAATGCCAATCTCACCTAAATGTGTTTATCAGCGTTCACCTGGAAAAGATCATTCCTCCTAATTATGTAAATAAGGGAATGCAGAAAGGCATTATCCCAGGATTGTGATGTTACTAAGGAATTAAATCTTCTGTTCTTTGATATATATCTGGTACGCAAAGCTTGTCCTTGTAGAAGATGTGTATCATTTTAAAGAGGCTAACTTTGGGGCGCCTGGGTGGCTCAGTCGTTAATCATCTCCCTTCGGCTCAGGTCATGATCCCAGGGTCCTGGGATGGAGCCCCGCATCGGGCTCCCTGCTCGGCGGGAAGCCTGCTTCTCCCGCTACCACTCCCTCTGCTTGTGTTCCCTCTCTCGCTGTGTTTCTTGCTGTCAAATAAATAAAATCTTTAAAAAAAAAAAATTAAGAGGCTAACTTAAAATGCCCAAAGCTGACTCCCTACAAATTCCCATTGTCTCATTCCCTAGTATCACACTATATTCTCTTTATGGTGCATATGTATAAGGTATAAAGCAATATATTACTGCCTCTTCCCTTGAACTCATAATGTTATCATTTTATTTGAGACAAGCATCCAGTCATTTTCCTCCCTCTTGTCACTCACAAGTGCATATTGTTACTTTCATTCTTTAGATAATTGCCTCTTTCCTTTTTATTACCCTGTGTTTGGCTGACTTCCACATCATAGCCACAATAAGATAACATGAACAACTCCTAAGTAAGATGAGAGTCTTAAGGCTGCTGACCAGAAAATTCGGCACCTTGACAAGAGTTATAGATTCAGCAATGCGTTTAGGATCTCTCTCAGGAAAGCAAAAAGTAGTAAATGTGCCTGGTTATTTGGTACATGTTGTAGATCCTAAGTTATACTTGTCTTTATGTCAGGACTCAGAAAGCGATCCTGCTCTATCTCTGTACGCTAATCAAAGGATTAATTCCTCCATAGGGGTATGAAATTTTAAGAGCTTGGTGTGTTTTGTTTTTGTTTTTCTGTAACTTTGCCTTTCACCTAAATAGGGTAACCAAAACTATTTAAATTTAAAGATTCAACTTATAAATTCAGGTCAAAACAGAAGACAAACATACTATCAAAAGTTGAAGATAATATATTAAACAAAAATAAAAATTATATATGGCTAAAATGCAAAATTAGTTATTTCATACTTCAGGAGTGGTAGTAAAAAGAGGTAAAGAAATAAGTAATATGACACTTTTTTCAGTAAATTTGAGGAAAATAAAAAAATCTTCTGCAATGTCTAGGATTTTTGTAAATTTATCTCCTTGTCACTATTATAGAATGTTTTGGTGATAGATGAAACATACTCTCTGAGAAAAACATACTCTCTAGAGTAATCAATGAGGCCGCATCTTTTTTTTTTTTAAAGATTTTATTTATTTGACAGAGAGAAACACAGCGAGAGAGGAACACAAGCAGAGGGAGTGGTAGCGGGAGAAGCAGGCTTCCTGCAGAGCAGGGAGCCCGATGCGGGGCTCAATCTCAGGACTCTGGGATCATGACCTGAGCCGAAGGCAGCCGCTTAACGAAGGCACCCCCGCATCTTTTATATAAGACATCATTCCACATCATTCCATATCATTCATGGCTAAAGAGTATCAGAGCACTCTCGCTTACTACCCACTCTCATGCCTATCTCTAGTATTTTTAATATGTCTCTCATACTACTGTTCCCTAAAGGTACCCCTTGAATGTCACTGATCTTCCATGTCCCCAAGAAGCAAGGAAAATGTCAGGTTGGATCTGGTAACACTGTTATTAGAAAACATGGGTGCTATAACATATATAGATGTAGTGCAGAAGAGATAGTATGACTCTCACTATCCAATATTTGGAAATAGCAGTAGTTGTAACAATGATATAAACAGTAATAACAATAATAGTATTTCTGCACCTAGTTAAGTCTGTGAAAGATTGATTCTCTACTGATGTTCAAACAAGAAAAGTCAGCATAAAATGCATAAAAAGGAAAGTGTATAATTGATGAAACATAACTAGAATAAGATGTGTATATATATATTTAATTTTTAAATAGGGAGGACAACGTATATGTTTTCTCTTCTTAACAGAATTTTGGCTTGCAAAATATGAACATGTCTAACACACATAAAACAGGGTCAACTTCATGGGCCTGTGACTTGTACAGATGCACAGAACCCAGTATTCATGGTGCCCTTAATGCCCTGATATCACCATCTTGAAATTCTTAATATTTTTATTTTTGAAATTGTGTTTTGCAAGCAAAGTCTGACATGACCATTGGGCTTGCATGTGAGCAAAGAAGATACACACAACCTTTATTTCCCAGTTCTTGGATGCCTCCTTTGTATATCCAATAAACACCAGCTGAATGGTGTTCTGATGAATCTGAAATGCAGGGTAGTTCAGTGAGAGTCAAGGCGAATTTGAGGTAGGCTTGTTCTGGTAACTCACCTTGTGTTCACTTTGAATCTTGCTGAACCAGCAGCTTTGGAGGCAGTGAGGATTCTGTGCTCATTTCATCAATAGCTGTGACTGAATAAGCCAGGTCACCGATGGTCCTAAGAGGCTGTATTTTCCATATGGACTTTTCAGTACTGACCAACTACTTATGCTGAATATCATGACATAGAAATAAAGGGGAAAATGGGATAACCCATAATTTCGTTTTGTTTTCCTTTCAGTCCATTCATATCCACCAGTAAGCCAAAGAGAGAGAGTTTCGGTAGTATGTTCTATACAGAAGTAAAATAGCAGAAGTAAAATAGCAGTAGTTGAACTAGGTTTCTGCAGTGCTTTCATTTTTTTTTTCCTGTTAAGAATGAAATGCATTGGGGCACCTGAGTGGCTCAGTAAGTTAAGTGCTGCTTTCAGCTCAGGTCATGATCTCTGGGTTCTGAGATCGAGCACCATCGGCTTCCCGCTCAGCTTGGAGTCTGCTTCCCTCTCTCTATGTCTCTCCTTCTGCCCTTCCCCACCACTTGTTCTCTCTCTCAAGCAAAAAATCTAAATATTTAAAAAATTAAAAACAATGAAATGCATATACACAGAAGAGCCACAAAATACGAAGTGTGCAATTTTGATGATTGTGCATAAGAGTTAAGTGTTCATGTGTATGCATTTAAAACTGATATTACACTCTATAAGTATGATGATAAATGTCATAACTTAAATCATTAATTTTTCATCATGTAGAACATTAAAGAACAAAGGAAACACAATGATAAGTATATTGACAAAGATAGAGAAGAAAAAGAAAAACTGTATAGTTTTGAACATTTAAAAGCATACTTTTCTTGCTTTTTTTTTCTTTTCCTTCCTTTTTGAACAAGGGGTTAAATGTTTTCATTTTGCACCAGGTCCCACAAATTATGCAGGTGGTACTAAATGCAGTAAAATGTAAAGATTAAAATATATTGTGATTAAGTGCTTTTCATTCAAGCAATACAGGATTTAATACTCAATAATTAATTATAATTCACAACATAAAGAACTTTTTAAAAACTTTCTATTATCTCAATACATGAGAAAAATCATGTTAAAGGTGAAACCCTCAATTATTAATATATTAGAAAGAGAACTTCCTTCACATGATTAAGTACATTTATGAGAAAAAAGTACTAAAGTTAAAATTATATTTAATACTAAAAACTGAATGAATTCTTTTGCACTTAGGAACAAAACAAGGAGATGTGCTCTCATTGTTTTTTATCCAACATTGTATTGGAGAGCCCAGCCAGTGAAATTAGATGAGAAACATGACTATAGGACATAAAGATGGTTAAGGAAGGTGGAAAGAAAAGCTTTTATTCACAAGTCTTTTTTATAAATAATGTATTAATTTTGTAGCCCACAGTATTACTAATCTCACTTCTTAATTATAATAGAATTTTTATAAAATCTTCAGAATTTTCTACTTAGCTGACCACTGATTGGAGGTGACATTTTGTCATAGAGTGACTTTCCACATGCATTTAAGTCAATTTCTGGACTTTCAATTTTATTTCATTGTTCATCAATTTAGTCATGTAGTAATGCATGTTTTTTAAAATCTGAGGCTTTAAAATATATTTTAATATTTGGCCAAATTGGTCACACCTCACTATGTTTCTTTTTAAAAGGTTTTCATTGATATACTTATTTTTTCTAAGAAATTTATGATCAATAGGTTAGTCTTCCTTCAGATTGATTTATAGTTTTATATTATCTTAATAAAAACAACTGCTTTATTTAATTTATGTCATATTGATTCATTGGAATTTTTCATAAGAATATAGCTACTAACCCCCAAATAATTCAGACCAAGAACTTAACTATCTTGAATGTTCTTAGGAAAATCTAAAATGTAATATATAAAAGATGAATAGTCATTATTATAAGTAAGTTTATACTTTTAATATACATTTTTCTAAAGTAAAATAAATGTTAAAGTAGTGGTGTCTTGCTTTGTTTCTAGATACCTATATATATGTATATGTATACGTATATATACACGTATATATACGTATATATATATATATACACACAACTTATATGGACTATGTTATATATGATATACATATATGTATATAGAATATATCCTAAAAAAAATCAGCATTTAGAAGGAATGGAAGGTCACTTCCTATAAATATAAATTATTCAACAGCAAACAAATTATACTTTTGATGTAATTGTCAGAGATTTACAGACTATCCTAAATTTGAATATCTTTTCTGAATTAGAAATCTTAAGGACAGAAGAATACCTATGAATAATGAGAAACAAACCTGCATACATGAATTATGGCTTAAACCTTGTCATGTTAATAAAGGGTGACAGGAGCATATTATGCTGCTAGATGAAGTTTCAGCCTTTATTACATGATTTGATTTCTTTGAGATCCATGGAGATAAACTGAAATGTTTAGTGACAGTCCATTTTTTTAAATCATCTCCTCTTCAGAAACAGATAAAAAAAAATGTAGACATATAGTTTATTATACTTGGCACCCTAATAAAAATTTTGAATATTTGCACAATTGAATCAGTCCTCAGTTCCTTATCTATCAAAATTAGCAATTCATATACCTAGATAAACAAAACTTCCAACCAATACATAAATATCCTTTTAGTTATAAAGGATATAAGCATGACATTGAAAAGTAAGTAGAACAAATATTTTAATATGTCCTGCCTCCAGCACAATGGAGTTAATATTCTGTCAATATGTCCATTTTACTGTACTTAAAATTCAGCTGTAAAAAATCATTCAAGCAAAAGTATATTAGTCATATTATTTCTCTGCTTTTAACTGGCAATCTTTTATGTTATTTCAACTATTTACAATTCAGTATATATTTAATTCACGTTCATACCTAGAAATATCCTCTGTGTCTCCAGAAAAGAACACCATGGTTGGCAGTATACAAAAACTCTGCTTTCAGAGAAATATTTCATTTTCAATACTATTTTTTTTTAATTTAGTGTATCAGGGCAAAGACCACCCTTCCTCAAATTTGTGCATCATGTATTGCTGAGCATAATAATGAGTTGCAGAATGTGCTTTGTAAATAAAATAAATTGGCTCCAAAAGCAGATATTCTGCTTCCATATCTTCATAAAATTCAATGCATGTTTCACTCCTTTCTACCCTAACTTGTACGTCCCAGACATTCAACAGTGTGACTTTTCTCTTCCAATAATTCATTGATTTTTTAAATTCTTTGGGATGTCACTGGTTTCCTTGGGAAAATATTCCATTTTGGCTCCGGTGACATATGGCAAATTATGATATTTTTCCAAATCAGTTTTTCATGACTAGATTTTGGTAATATTAGCCAGGATGTCAGGGAAAAGAGAGGCATGGAATTGAGAAGCTGGTGATGTGAGCAGACACGAGGCTGATCTTCCACATCGCAGTGTTTCAAGTGCCATACACAAGTTAGTAGCAAGCCCAGTCTTCTCTTTACTGATTTGCCTACTTTGCTACAAGTCAAATTGAACATGTAAAAAAAGACACCATAATTTATTTCCAAGGTACAACCCTCGTCCTTTCTGTTTTTATAAATGGGGTTACTGTGTGATTGGTGTTTCAAACACAAAATGGCAACCATCAACAGTTTCTTGCTTCATCACATCTCCTGGGTCCATTCTTTCATCTTTCTGAGGTTTTTGTCTAGAATTGAGAAGAAATTTTAAAAATATTTAATCAATTTATGTTTTAATGTTTTGTGGTATTTATAGTGTAAAAATAGCTTTAACACAACCATAAACTTCCGCAACTTCAGATTTGATAGGGAGCTAATACAAACACATCTTGACCTTTGATTCATCCAGTTTCTCCCTAAGTACTCAAGAGTATGATACGCATATCCCTGATGGGCAGCCAGCATCCATCAAAAGGGACTAAAAGATGTAAAGGGCTCATCTTATAGGCCCAGATCAGATAATTTCTTTGGCATCTTGAAACTGTTCTTTGGGGATTGAAGGTGAGGGAAGCATGGATGAATGCTATTGAGATATGTCTTTGTGCAACTAGTCATCTGCTAATAATGAGATATATCCTCACCAACTACAAAAGAACTTATATACCATAACCATTCATTGAGTATGGTTTATGAAAATCAACAACTAAGCTCTCTGCATCATTTTATTTTTCATCCATTTTGTGACTCAGTACTATAATTTGGTAAAAGAAATTAATCTGATGCCTAGAACACTTTTGGTATTCTTGCATGAGTTTTTTTTTTTCTTCTTTTTAAAAAATTATTTTTGATAAGCTGCAGTATAGTGCAAGGCATATTCAATTTTTCTTATATAAACAAGATTTGGACACAAATGGTGGCATAAATAACACTTAAAATAATGTTTTATTTACCCTCAGTGTGTCAGATTATATTCCAAAAATGGTCACAACATTTCCAGTTTTCTTTATTCTTATTTAAAACTTTAACACTCTACTACCAAATGGGAGAAGATATGTACCTTTCTATTGAATTATGGCAGGATTGATAAAATATGACTGTTGAGGCTAAAAGACAATGCAGCTTTCCTGGTTCTCTCTGAATGCTCATTTTTGGAACCAAATCATTATGCTGTGAGGAAGCCACACGGCTACACGTAGATGTTCTTGCTGACAGCCCTTTGGTAAGACCCTACCAAGAGCCAACACCAAGCTATCAGACATGTGGGTGAGTAAGCCTGCAAATAACTGTATTCCTACTGTCCTCTGAACAACTGCAAGTGATGCTATGTGGAGTAGAATAGGTCCTTTTCTCCACCAATAGCCACCAAAGTTGCAATCGATGAGTTAATAAAAGATTATTATTGGCTTAGGACCTTACTTCTTATGGTGATTTGTATAAAGAGGTAAGTAGTATACATAAGTAACATTTCCATAGTCTGTGTGGTTCACATCCTTCTATTTATGTTCAGGGGGAGGGTTTAGATAGCACATACTTTACTGAAGTCAACTGAATTGTTATTCCAATTTTTTCATTGTTTTGCTTCATTCTGTAGTTCTCCATCTTTTTACCACTCTTACAGACAAAAAGTGACCAAAATCACTGTTTATCTTTGAATAAACACTAACAGGGCTGTTGTTCTTTCTTTCTAATGTGGTAAGTCTGAATGCTAAAAGGAATTCTTAAAAATGAGGATGAAAATAATGTTCAATAAAATTCCTTATTAGACACATAATGCTTTTTAACTATTAGTTTACTTCGAAAAGAAACTTTAAAAAAATTAGGGGCTAGTAGTGAAGGGATACTTAAGTAGCATATCTTCATGCTTCTTGGAAAATAGCAAATCACAACACAAGACAGTGGCTATGTAACATGATACAGTTCCTTACATTTTTGTCTGTTACAATCCATTTTTATTGCATTTGTTTATCCCATCATTGAGACAGCATTTGGATACACTCCGGAAAAGAATATAATCCAATATTCATGATAACTCTTAGTTTTAATGTTTTTCTATATTCATTTCTCTTGGGAGTCTCAATCTATTTGCAAATATGGCTTGAGACCACCAGCTTTAATGTTCCACGAATTTCAAGGTAGTCAGAGTTTTACTCCTTTTCATTTTATAAAATTTAACCCTCATCATCTACCAGTAGAGCAGTTGGCAAACTTTATCTGCAAAGAGTCAGATAGGGTCAATACTTTCAGCTTTGTAGGCCATATATCTCTGTTGCAATGACTCAACTCTACTGTTAGGACACAATCCATAGACAATACAAAAACTAATGAGTCAGGCAGTGCTCCAATAAAATATTATTAACAAAAAACAGGTGGCAGGATGGATTTGGTCCATGGACAGTAGTTTGCCAAACCCTCTACTAGAGTGGAGACATGATAGCAATGTTTCCTTTTAATATTTGGCATCTCTACAAAGCCCATTTTTATTATCTAAGCATTCTTCTTTCTATAAAATGGTTAAAATAAATATGTTAATGAATATATAATATTCATTATATTATATAATGAATAATTATATATTTATAATTATTTTATTTTTATATAATTATTTATATAATATAATTTATATTATATAATGAATAATTATATAATGAACATAATAAATGTTCTTATCACATACAAAATAATAATAATAAATAATAATAATAATAGGGGGAAAATTTGGGAGGTGATAGATACGTTCATGACCCTGAAAATGGTTTTGTGGGTGAAATATATAATGAATATATTTTAAAAGATTTTAGCAAGATAGAAATTATATATTTTAAAGTTTAGCAAGTAACACAAATCTGCTTTTAGCTTGTAATGGAATATTTTAAAGCCTTGGGACTTAAAAAAAAATAGCTTTATGATGATAATTTGAACATTACCCCATGAGTGGTCTAATAAAAGTCACTTTAACCAAACACCTGGATTAATTAGAGAGAAAATAGTAACTTCTTTTGGAAAGCACAAAAAAAAAAAAAAATGGCTTTTGAGTTTTGTTGTAAATAAAAAAAAAAATAGTTTTGGAATTGAAGGCATAGGGAAACACACCCTTACATTCTAGTCTACAAATAAATAGTAAGATAAAGTTCAAAATAAAGTTAATGATATTCAAAATGTATTTTATTACTCTAAATAAAAGAAATTATTTCTTGTCTTAAAATAAAGGTCAAATTCACAATTAAGTGATAACTATAATGCATTTTTAATTAATCTAGTAAAATTAATTAAAAAATATTCCTGGCTCACTGTTTTAGGAGCCACACATAACATAAGGAACCAATAAACCAAAAATATTTACTTTATGAAGCTTATATTCTACTAGAGAATACACATAAAAATAAAGAGAATATATGACTTGGGGATGATTATAAAACATAAATCAAACAAGATAAGCATTTCAAGATTAGAGGTAATGGAGGATACAATTTTAGATATTCTAAGAATCATGAAAAATTTTCATTTGTCAGATACCAAAGAAAGAATTGTTACCTGATGTGGTTATATGGGAGGAAAGATTTACAGGCAGAAGGTAGAACAATTATTAATGCACTAGCCAGAGTTTGCCTAATGTATTTTTGGAACACTTGAGATGCCTGCCTGGGAAACCAGAGTGGAGAAAGAAATGAGGTTGTAGCAAGTTCATAAGGGGAAAGGGGGGATCAGATACTATGAGAAAGGATAGCAGGCTTTTCAAAGGACTTTGGTATTTACTTTGAATTTGAAAGATATTGGAGAGTTTTAGGCTGAAATACACATGAACTGAATTTTTTTTTTTTTTTTAAAGATTCTTCTAGCAAAGCTAGAAAAAAAGGAGATCGGGTAAAAAGCTGTGGGTGTTTAAGTACAATGTCAGCAAGTCGAAGGGTAGGAAATGATCAAATTCTTTGATGAGAAGAAGCACAATAACTCTTAGTACTTGTTTCATTGCTGCTGTTAGGTTTCCTAAATGATATCATGCTAAGTGAAATAAGCTAGTTACAAAAGGACAAATACTGTATGATTCCACTTATCTGAGGTATTTAAAGTAGTCAAATTCACAGAGTAGAGACTAGAATGGTGGCTGCCAGGAGCTGGAAGAAGGTGGGAGTGGAGGAGTCAATGGTCAAAAGGTACAATGTTTCAGTTATGCAAGACGGGGAAGTTCAAGGAAATCTACTATATAGCATAGTGTCTGATGTTAACAATGCTGAATTGTATACAAATTGCATAAAATTTGCTAAGAGGGTAGATATTACTTTAAATGTTCTTATCACATACAAAATAATAATAATTAATAATAATAATAATAGGGGGAAATTTTGGGAGGTGATAGATATGTTCATGACCCTGAAAATAGTTTTGTGGGTGTATACTTTCCCTAAACTCATCCAGTTGAAGCTTTTCACATGCCAATTATACCTCAATAAAGTGGTTCTAAAAAAGGACATTAATAGGGGTGCCTGGACGGCTTAGTGGGTTAAAGCCTCTGCTTTTGGCTCGGGTCATGATCTCAGGGTTCTGGGATGGAGCCCAACATTGGGCTCTCTGCTCAGCAGGGAGCCTGCTTTCCCCTCTCTCTGCCTGCCTCTCTGCCTACTTGTTATCTCTCTCTCTGTGTCAAATAAATTTTTTAAAAAAGGACATTACTAGAAAACTTAATGAATCCAAATAAGTTCTGTACTCTAGTTAATAGTATTATACTAAGAATGATTTCTTATCTTTGATAAATGTTTCATGGTTCTGTAAAATGTTAACATACAGAAAAGCTCTATAAAATGTTTTCAGAAAAAAGGGAAAAAGGGTTTTCAGGAACTCGCTATAACAGTTCTGTAATTTTATGAGCCTAACATAATCTCAGTTTTTAAATGACTATCAAAAAAGATAAACTGCATTGATGGTGCACCTTTTATGAAGAGATGCGTCTGGTGACTTAAATAATTGTTCATGTTCATTTTTCATAATTCCTGTACCAAAAAATATTCATTATCAGAATATAAATTTGCATTGACAATACTATCTTTGCTGGTGGATAGTAAACTAAGCACAAATTTTACTTCATGAAGTAAAATACCAAGAGATATAAAAGTTTTACAACTCTTTTATTTTTATTAACATACGAAATTAAACTTTGCCAAGTTGGAGGGCACTATATTATTTGATATTCAAAGAATATTTTTTAGCAAAATATTATTTTAAGAGCCTATTTGACTCTCTTTTGTGAAGAAGAATGCGAGAGTAGCTCAAATATAATTATTACCAGTGCATACTAAAAAGTCAATTAATATGTAGGTACTAATAGGATAAATTATGTATATAATAAAATAAATATTAATAAAAATTAATGGATATATAAGTTGAATGGTAGAAAATGATATATAATATAATAAATATTTAAAGTATATAATTATTTTGGCTATATCTCCTACTTGTTAGTTTTTTAATTCTTCATATAAGACTCAAATAATCTTTAAAGCTGAATTCCACACTGTATTTTCAAGTGGCCTGCGTCTTCAGATAACAATATGGATGATGCGACTTCAGGATTTTTCCATTTTAGAGCATTGCAGATATAACCAGGGGGAAAATCCTCAAGCTTGTTCAAATGTATTCAATCTATCAACCATTACCCATAAAAACTGTGTCAAGTCATTACTCAGTCTCAGTGATTTCAATTATCCTCAGGTGCTGAATGCAGAATTGATTCTCTATTTCATCTACCTTTCTTGTCACTTTTGTTGTTATTTTTGCTCAGCATCACGGTTTAAACTGTGCATTCTCTTCAACATTCAGTTTTTCTTGCAAATCCTTCTACCCTACATTTTATATTTTCAAAGTTTCTGCAAACATTTTTTGGCATGGCTTGAATAAAATGGAAGATACACACTAAATTTATTTTTATCTACTTTCACTATGTTTATGCAGCGAGAAGCACCACTGAGCACATTTAGCTTATACAAACAAGAAATATATAATTGAACATAAATATTTTCAAGGATTCACAGATGTTTTGTGGATGCAGCCTATACATTACTGTTTTTTAACAGCTCCCTGGGTGATTCCTCTGTGCAGCTAGGATTAGGTTCTGCAGTGTTACGTATATGCTTTGACATGTGTCAGCAGTTCTCAAACTTTTTGAAGAGTCCTTTGAATTCTTAAATATTATTGAGAACCCCAAAGTGCTTTCATTTAGGTGAGTTCTATAGGTCAGTATTTACTCTATTACAAATTAAAACTGAGGGTGCCTGGGTGGCTCAGTCAAGTGTCTGCCTTCGGCTCAGGTCATGATCCCATGGTCCTGGGATCTAGATTGGCATTGGGCTCCCTCCTCAGCGGGAAGCCTGCTTCTCCCTTCCCCACTCCCCCTGCTTGTGTTCCCTCTCTCACTGTGTCTCTTTCTGTCAAATAAATAAATAAAATTTTTAAAAAAGGGAATTAAAACTGAGAAAGTCTAAAGCTATTTGGTCAGTTTAAAATAGCAGTAATAAACCCATTGTATCCTAACAAAATAGCATTTTAAGAAAAATACCATAATTTACAATCCAATAAAAATAATGAGGTAAGTAGGCTCATTTTATATCTTTATTTCTTATCTCTTTAAAGACTGACAATTAGAAGACAGCAGATTCTGATATCTGCTTCCTTATTTAATCTATTGGGATATAGATGTCATGTAGCCACTAGTAAACTCCACTATACATTCTTTAAAAAATGAGAAGGAAATGACAAATATTATCTTATTTTAGGGAGATAATTTTGATCCTACATTTAGTTGGTAAGTAAGTGTATAAAATGTTGCCAAAACATATAAAATCGTATTTGAGCAAATATGCTCACATTATTATTCTGATTAGCTACCAGCATGATACTTGAAAAGTACTTATAGTACAACATTTTTGGAAATACATTTATTGTATAAAGAGAGAAAACTCCATTCCTTGCTATTTTATATATGTATAATTCCCAGTAAATTTTAACTTAAAAATAATCTTAATTCACATTTAAAAGAACCAAAAAGGCAAAGGATCAGCACTCGGACAATTATAGCACACTCATGAAAGAAATTAAGGAAGACACAAAGAAATGGAAAAACATTCCATGCTGATTGATTGGAAAAACAAATATTGTTAAATGTTACTCTACCTGGAGCAATCTATGCATTCAGTGCAATTCCTATCAAATGCCATCAACTTTTTTCAAAGAGCTGGAACAAATAATCCTAAAATTTGTATAGAACCAGAAAAGACCCCAAATAGCCAAAGGAATGTTGAAAAAGAAAACCGAAACTGATGGCATCATAATTCCAGACTTCAAGATGGATTACAAAGCTATAATCATCAAGACAGTATGGTACTGGCACAACACAGATACATGGATCAATGGAACAGAATAGAGAAACCAGAAATGGACCTTCAACTCTATAGTCAACTAATCTTCAATAAAGCAGGAAAGAATATCCAATGGAAAAAAGACAATCTCTTCAAAAAATTTTGCTTGGAAAATTGGACAACTACATGCAAAAGAATGAAACTGGACCATTTCCTTACATCATACACTAAGATAAACTCAAAATGGATGAAAGCCCTAAATATGAGTCAGGAATCCATCAAATTCCAAGAGAACACAGGCAGCAACCTCCACCTAGGCTGCTGCAAATTCTTGCTAGAGACATCTCCAAAGGAAGGGCAAAAATATATTGTTGGGACTTTATCAAGATAAAAAGCTTTTGCACAGCAAAGAAAAGAGTCAACAAAACCAAAAGACAACCAACAGAATGGGAAAAGATATTTGCAAATGATATATCTGATAAAGGGTTAATATCCAAGATCTATAAAGAATTTATAGAACTCAACACCCAAAGAAACAAATAATTCAGTCAAGAAATGGGCGGAAGACATGAACAGACACTTCTCCAAAGAAGCATCCAAATGGCCAACAGACACATGAAAAAATGCTCCACATCACTTGGTATCAGGAAGATACAAGTCAAAACTACAGTGGGATACCACCTCACACCAGTCAAAGTTGCTAAGAGTAACAAGACAGGAAACACCAAACGCTGGCAAGGATGTGGAGAAAGGGTAACTCTTTTATACTGTTGGTGGGAATGCAGGCTGGCTCAGTCACTCTGGAAAACAGTATGGAGGTTCCTCAAAAAGTTAAAAAAAAGCTATCTTAGGACCCAGCAATTGCACTAATTGCAATCGCAGCAATTGCACTAGGGATTTACTTCAAAGATTCAAATGTAATGATCCAAAGGGTTACCTGCACCCCAATGTTTATAGCAGCAATGTCCACAATAGCCAAACTATGGAAAGAGCCCAGATGTCCATCGACAGATGAATAGATGAATGGATAAAGAAGATGTAATATACATATTCATGTGTGTGTGTGTGTGTGATGTGTGATGTGTGTGTGTATGCACCACACACACACATCACACACACACACACACACACACACACACACACACACTGGAATAGTACTCAGCCATCAAAAAAAAATGAAATCTTGCCACTTGCTACGACATGGATGGAACTAGAGAGTATTATCCTAAGGAAAATAAGTCAATCAGAGAAAGACAATTATATGATCTCACTCATATGTGGAACTAAAGAAACAAACAGAAGATCATGGAGAGAGAGAGGAAAATAAAACAAGACAAAATCAGAAAGAGAGACAAACCATAAGAGATTCTTAATCGTAGGAAACAAACTGAGGATTGCTAAAGGGGAGAATGGAGAGAATGGGGTTACTGGGTGATGAACATTAAGATGGGCACATGATGTAATGAGCACTGGATATTATGTAAGACTGATGAATCACTGACCTCTACCTCTGAAACTAATAATACTTTATATGGTAATTAATTGAATTAAATTATTTTTTTAAAAAAGAATAAAAGGATGTATTATGTATCTACTGTGAGTCAGACACTGTACCCAGACCTAAAAAGTCAATGGACCCCAAAGGAAGGCTACCATGCCCATAAAGAGAAATTGCTTGGATTGCTGAAATGGATCTTAAATGATTAATAAAATTTAATGAGGGAAAGAAAACTAGAAAGACTTCTAAAAAGAAAAAACAAAAGTCTGGTTATAAGGAGAAAAAAATTATATGTGTGAAAATAATTACTTTGATATTCCTAATGTGGCAAGAAGTAGGCAACAAGACATACTGGAAATATTTAATGTCAAGACCAGAAAGGAACACCAGAGAAAGGAGTGAAGGGAAGGTGCTATTAATACTTTAGTCTTAAAGAAATGCAGGGACAACAGGATTTGTGATAAATTTAAGAGGTAAAAGTTCCAACCAAATACTCATCTAGGTCACCATCAGTAGGATGCTATATTAGTTTGCTATTGCTGCCATAACAAGCAGTCACAAACTTAGTGCCTTGAAACAAAACAAATTTATTATCTTAGAGTTCTGGGCTTCATATATCTAAAAAGCATCAGCAGGATGGCATTTTTTTCTGGAAGCTCTAGGAAAGAATTCATTTCGTTGCCTTTTCCAACCTTGGAGGCTACCTGAATTCTTTGACTTATAGCTCCCTTCTCCAACTTCAAATCTCATGACTCCAAACTCTGTTTTCATGGTTACTGATTGACTGATCTTTCTGCCTTCTTCTTAAAATCCAGTATAACTTTCCCATCTTAAGATCTTTGATTTAATCACATCTGCAAAATCCATTTTGTCATGTAAAGTAACATATTCACAGGTTTAGGGTATGGGGACATGGACATTTGGAAGAAACATTGTTCTGCTACCATTCAAAGGAAAAATTTAAATGTATTCTAAAAAATTCAAAATATAATCACCAAACACCTATTATTAGTAAAATAACCAAGCATGATCAATGATATCTACTGAAGTTTTAAAATCTAAATATAATACTATTCCAAAATAAAAGTTGTATATATAAATTAAGTAAATAAAAAAACAGTAGTTTGCATGAGGAATAGTGTTTTTCCCACTCAAAACTGTGTGTATGTAGGGAAACACTGATTATGTCTACTTAAAATTAATTAGATATATCAATTAATTGCACTAAATTTTATCACATTGCATTAGATGCAATACTAAAGCAAATACGTGCATTTTCAGTTTTATTTACACCTTATCAAGTTGTATTAAATGCAATAATAAATAAAATGCAATTTTACATAATCTTTATCTTACCAGAGAGTGATATTAGAACCAAGAGCATAAACAATCCACAAGTCAAATATCCTAAAATTATTTTACTGGCAAATAAATGTGTGTTATCAGCAATAGAAACATTTTGTTTTATTAGTATTCTTGCTGTTGAATATGATTCAGTTTGAATTGTTATTAGTCAGTGGGGAACTTGATGCTCAATTGAATATAATGAAATGCTTTTCTGTTGGTTTTTGTTTTATGACCACCCAGGGGGCAAATTAAAATAAAGTACCGTATTCTTGTATACCTATGTATAAATAGCAAACTCAAAGTGTTAGTAAAGAAAATAAACTATACACTATTTGTGGTCAGGTAATCAGATTTGATTTTAATGACTTTTACCAACTAATGTTACATTTTTTATAAAATAGTGTTTCTGTAATTTGGAGTTTGATATATGTCCTTGACCACTGTGATAAAACTGTTTCTTTGAAATTACTTTTTCAACTATTAATGTTGAACACAAATCTTTTCAGGATAATAGATAAGATTCTTAATGTTTAAATACAAGAAAATCAGTAAGGGTATTATGGTTGAAAATGAAAAATATTTTTGGGGCACCTGGGTGGCTCAGGTAGCTCAGCCTGGGAACCTGGGTTAAAGCCTCTTCCTTCCACTCAGGTCATGATATCAGGGTCCTGGGATCGAGCCCCAAGCCCCGCTATCAGGCTCTCTGCTGAATGGGTAGCCTGCTTCCCCCTCTCTCTCTGCCTGCCTCTCTGCCTACTTGTGATCTCTCTCTCTCTGTCAAATAAATAAATAAAATCTGTAAAAACAAAAAAATTAAAAATATTTTGAGAACCTGACTAGCTTAAGTAGTGGAGTATGTGACTCCTGATCTTGATGTCATGAGTTCCAGCCTCAAACTTGGCATAGAGATTACTTGAAAAAAAAAAGGAGAAGAAAATTAAAAGTATCTAAATAATACTATTATCAAATGTTTAATGTTAAATGGTTAACATATGCACAGTAAGTTGAAATGATACCATCTACTCAATGTGTTCAGAATCAACATTATCTCCAGTGTAAAATATGTTTTATAAATGTCTTCTCATCTCTGCATCAGCAATCAGACAACAAAAAGAAAAAAAAAAGGCATCCAAATCAGCAAAGAAGTTAAACTTTCACTATTTTCAGACAACATGATACTCTATGTAGTAAACCCAAAAGACTCCACCAAAAAACTCCTAGAATTAATACATGAATTCAGTAAATTCATAGGATTTAAAATCAAGGTACAGAAATCTGTTGCATTTCTATAAACAAATAATTAAGCAGCAGAAAATCAAGGAATCAATCCCATTTAAAATTGCACCAAAAATCAGAAGATACCTAGGGGAAAAAATCTAACCAAAGAGGTATAAGATCTGCCCTCTGAAAACTATAGAATACTTATTAAAGAAATTGAAGAGGACACTAAGAAATGGAAAAAACATCCCACGCTCAAGGGTTGAAAGAACAAACATGGTTAAAATATTTATATTGCCCAAAGCAATCTACACATTCAGTGCAATCCCTATGAAAATAACACAAGCATTTTTCACGAAGTTAAAGGAAATAATCCTTAAATGTGTATGGAACCACAAAAACCCTGAATAGCCAAAGTGATTTTGAAAAAGAAAAGTGAATCTAGAGGCATCACAGTTCTGAACTCTAAGCTGAATTACAAAGCTGTAGTCATCAAGACAGTATGGTACTAGCACAAAAGACACATCAATCATGGAATAGAATAGAATACCCAGGATTGAACCCATGATTATATGATCAACTAATCTCTGACAAAGCAGGAATATCCAGTGGGGAAAAAGACACTCTTGTCAACAAATGGTGTTGGGAAAATTGGACAGCCACATGCAGAAGAATGAAACTGGACCACTTTCTTATGCCATACACAAAAATAAATTCAAAATGGGTGAAAAACCTAAATATGAGACAGAAAACCATCAAAATTCTAGAGGAGAAAACATGCAGCAATCTCTTTGACATCCACTGAAGCAACTTCTTACTAGATATGTCTCCTAAGGCAAGGGAAACAAAAGCAAAAATGAACTATTGGGCCTTCATCAAGATAAAAGGCTTCTGTGCAGCAAAGAAAACAATCATCAAACCTAAAAGGCAACCTTGAGAATGGATGAAGATATTTGCAAATGACATATCTGATAAAGGATTAGTATCTAAAACATATAAAGAACTTATCAAATTCAACACCCAAAACACAAATAATCCAGTAAAAAATGGGAAGAAGACATGGATAGGTATTTTTCCGAAGATATAGAGAGGACCAACAGACACATGAAAAGATACTCCATATCACTCATTATCATGGAAATACAAATCAAAACCACAATGAGGTACATTGATACACAATGAAATATAATCAAAATCTCAAGGGGCGCCTGGGTGGCTCAGTGGGTTAAAGCCTCTGCCTTCGGCTCAGGTCATGATCTCAGGGTCCTGGGATCGAGCCCCACATCGGGCTCTCTGCTCATCAGGGAGCCTGCTTCTCCCTCTCTCTCTGCCTGCCTCTCTGCCTATTTGTAATCTCTCTCCCTCTGTCAAATAAATAAATAAAATATTAAAAAAAATAAAAATAAAAAAGTAAAACCTCACACCAGTCAGAATGGCCAAAATTAACAATACAGGAAACAACAGATATTGGCAAGGATACAGAGAAAGGGGAAACTTCTTACACTGTTGGTAGAAATGCAAATTGGATCAGCCACTCTGAAAAACAGTATGAAGTTTCCTCAAAGAGTTAAAAATAGAACCACCCTTTTGATCTTGCAATTGTGGTACTAGGTATTTACCCAAAGAATACAAAAATACTAATTCAAAGGGACACACAAAGGCACCTGTGTAGTTCAGTTTTAAGTAGATTACCGTTCCTCCATGACAGGCTTCATTTTAAGCCAGAAAAAGACAGGCCTAAGGGTATGAGCATGAAACTGTTCCTGGAATTTAGCTTCCCTGTGTGATGTCTAGCCCCCTGAGTTGTTCAAATGCACCAATGAAATGCATAGATTTAGGTAATTGCCATATAAAGAATAAGGAACTCGCCTACGTGTGTTGTGACGTATGTGCTTGTTTACTCGAGTGCATAAAAATGCTGCAAAGGAGAGAGGCGGGGCTTCTTGCTTTAGCACTGCACTGCATCGTATGTGCTGGTGATAGCCCCAGCTAGCTGGAAATAAATCCTCTTGCTGTTGCATCCAGCCTGCCTTTTGTGGGTTCTTCTGGGAGGGTCTCGATCTGGACATAACACACCCTGATGTTTATAGCAGCATTACCAACAGTAGCCAAACTATAGAAAGAATCCAAATGTCCATCGACTGATGAACCAATAAAGAAGTGGTATAAATGCAATAGTCTACTACTTGGCCACCAGAAAGAGTGAAATCTGGCCATTTGCAAAGATGTGGATGGATCTAGAGTTTATTATGCTAAGCAAAATAAGTCAGAGAAGGCAAAAACCATATAATTTCACTCATGTGCAATTCATGCAAAAAAACAGAAGAACTACAGGGAAAAAAAAGAGAGGTGCAAACCATAAGACAGGTTCTTAACTATAGAAAATAAATTGAGGGATGATGGAGGGAGATGGGTGGGGGATGGGCTAAGTGGGTGATGGGTATTAAGGAGGGCACTTGTGTTGAGCACTGGGTGTTATTTGTAAAGGATAAATTACTAAATTCTACTCCTGAAACCAATAATACATTATATATTAACTAACTTGAATCTAAATAAAAATTTGAAGCAAACAAATAAACAAATAAATGTCTCCTTTACCTGTGTTATATTGAAAATCCTGCCCATTCATCAAAAATAAAAAAAAATTTAAAAGAGAGCATTGTAAAATTGTAAATTCTTAAATTTACAGTTTAAGAATTTAGAAGAAATTTGATTATTGAAAAACTTGAGATACATACAAACAAAATATTTTAGTTAAGAGAGAAAACTGTGTATAAAATATTTCCAAAGCAGATAAAATATCATATAGATTAATGAACATAAGTTCTCAATGACCTCTATAAACTCCTCCCTAAATAGACATTATTTTTTAATGTCAGTGAAGGGAAGTATTTCCTTACCCCCAAAAAAAAAGAAGAAGAAATGTATTACTGATTGAACATAGGCAAGAAGGTGTAGTGACAAAATGGAAATGGAGAAGACATGTAGAGATTCATATTGCTTTTCCTTATATTATTGCTTGCTAATTCATTCAGTCGCTATCTTTGACTTACAGCTATAAGCAAACCATCTAAAAATTTTGGACATATGTAGTTTTTGGGTTTATGCAGCTTATAAATGATTACCCCTTAAATAAACAATAACAGAAGTAGTCATTTTTAAATCAAGTATAAATATGCGCTCACTCTGCCTGGAACTAATATTACCCTGTATGTTAACTGGAATTCAAATTAAAACTTGGAAAAGGAAAATAAATAAATAAATAAGTGCTCTGGAGGAAAATATCCATTTTTAAATAATGTTGGTAAGTAGTCATAACTTACCAACTAATGGTAAGTTAATGTGTGATGATGACGTGTCTTTGTGTACTGTACTGGCACATAAGACTTAGTAGATAGCATATTAAGAATTTAGATATCTCTGGCGCACCTGGGTGACTCAGACAGTTAAGTGTCTGACTTGGGCTCAGGTTGTATCTCCAGGTTTTGAGATCATAGCCTCACATCAAACTCCCAGCTCAGTAAAGTGTCTGCGCTCTTTCCTTCTGCCTCTCCCCCTACTTGTGCTCTCTCTTTCTCTTTCTCTCTCACTCTCTCAAATGAATTAATAAAATCTTAAAAAAAAAGAATTTAGAAATCTGAATTTTTGTTCCATTTTTCTCACAGTGTGTCCTTCTGCATTTGTGGATTATTTTCTTTGTGATTCACTCCCATTGTTTCTAAGTGAAGTTCTTGATGATCTAATGTTTAGACATTTAAACAAATATTTTTTTCTGCACAAAGTAAAACTTTGCTATTATTTTGATTATCTAACAAGTTAGATTAGTGCTATATAGTGCTATATATATATATTAAAATTTTGATTATAGATTAAATATGATTGAACATAAGTAAATGAAAGGCAGTAATGTTACTCTGAAATACAGTTCAATAAACCCAAAAACAAATGCATTGCAAGCACATGATTATCATTTCAACAAGGAAAGTTATCCCAGAAATCTTGAACTCTAAGAAAAAAAATTCAGCAATGATTATTTATATGGAATTATAAAAGTATGACAATTAGTCATCATTTTACTATTAACTGACTATATGTGAATAATACCATTAATTGCCACTTTAAAATATAGGTTTGATAAAGTTAAATTCACTTATGAAAAGTATAACAAGACTATTAATATACTTTTATATGTCTATAGACATAGATATTTAATACTCTCATCTATGATAACTATAAAACAAAATAGAAACTAAGTTTTGATTCCTAACTACTAATTTTGATCCGGTTTATCATTTGTCAACTCTGTCACTTCTAGTGCTATTTAATGCATTAATGGTAATATCATTAATGGGCGAGGGCCACTTCCTTTTATCCACTTCTTTCTTGGAGGGCTCCAAAATTGACCAGCTCAAAAACATTTTTGGATAATTTGCTTGAATTAATTCTCATAATACCCAGGAACCTGGGGAATACTGTAGTTTAAAATATAAATCCATAGATGCACTTCAGAGTGAAAAATTTCCAGATCAGTGGCAAGTACCCAGCCCTGAAAATCCAATATAGGTTTTTAAGCATCCACATTAATATAAGCACAGTCTATGATTCTTACTTTCATTCATATATAAAGTTATTATTTTAATCCATTATTAAATTCAGGTGATCATTTTTTTATTAGTGGTATATATATTACATTTACTTTGAAAATAAAGCTTGTCTGCTTATTGGATATGTAGTGGCTTCACTTATTTAAATCCTATATGAAAGTAAAAGGAATTTATTTCAGTTACAAATTTAAGTACACAAGAAATATATCATTATTTACTTCTCTATAACTACACTTATCTACTTTTTATCCTGATTCCAGCAGGGAAACAAAATAAAATTTGTTATCAGGTTCACATTTGTTTCATAAACACATATAGCAATACATGTGTCAAATCATGAACATGGGGTAGGAATAAATGTTCCTCAATTGTCGGTTATCTTTTATGCAGTTTTATTCAGCTTCTTACCCTAAACATGTTCACTTAAACTTTATTTTTTAAATGTGAAATTATAGAATTACATGATAGCCAAAAAGATTTGGTTCAATCAAGTTGTGTATCTATTGAGAAAGCCAACACCTGTAGAAGACATCTCATTTCCCTGAGATACATTATTATTCTAATACTCTATAGATTTTCAATGACTATTGGAAAAACTTGTAGGTTGCTTTCAATGTAAGGCATTTCCATATTTTGGTTATCTATTACATGTAGAGAGATTTAGAATGCTCAATTTATGCTTATAAACTCATATGCAGTTTATATATAGAGTCCTTAAGAGTAATAGAGCATGGTTTTACAGGGGTATGCATATGTCCTAACTCATCAAGTTGTATGCATTAAATATATGTGGCCTTTCATCACACCTTATAATTATTCCTTAATAAAGCTGTTTTAAAAAAGAGTAATTGAGCATAAGTGATTCATTGCTCTTCTCACTGAATAAGAAAAATATTAATGGTGGTGTGAAGTTTATATTTATAATTAGGAGTCATTAATTATAACGTGGGATTAATGCCATTAATAACAATAAACACTAAATGTGTATAATGTTAAAATAGACACAGTGAAGTTACTTTATTTCCTGTGCTATCATTTAGTTTTGAGTAATCAACATTTGATTCTAGCTTATTGCTCAAAAATGATGCTTCTGTGTTAGATATACTATAATTTTTTAATTTTATAAATTAAAGAATATTAAAATTGAATTAATGTGATCATGCTGCTTTATTTTATATGAAAATAAAAGCATGCAATTATTTATAAAAGTCACCTTCAAAAATATTTAGCTATTCTATTATCACCATCTGCTCTTCATTTTTAGTCTGAATCTATACTTTTATAAATTATGCTTGTGAACACTTAGCTGAACGAAACTGATTCAAAATAGTTTTTTATGCATTCCTCAGGTGAGTTTGAAATCACTAAGTGAAAACTGTTTTTCTAGAAAGAAAGATTGAAAGTGAAAGCTGTTGTATTCTTTTTATTTTAATCAAGGTGAACATTCATTTCCAGACACTCAGATTTACTTTTTCTAATTTCAGAAACATTTTTTTCATGACAAATTCAGTCCCTGAGGCACTAATGTCAGCTTTCTAATAAAAATAAATAAAATTAATTTCACATACCTTCTCAACTGTAAGGTATGCCATGCCAATGAAAGTCTAGCATATTTAAAAGATATATTTAATATACGGGACACTCAGTCATTCAAAAGAAGCACATGTCCTTTTTAATATACTTCTTTTGAAAAGCAACAAAATAAAGGTGACCTAAGAATTCTCTTGTAGTTTGCTTTAAAAGGTTTAACTGATTGATAGTAACTGACAGCAAAAAAGACAAAAAAAGGTTAGAAGAGATTTCTCTATAACAGTAAGTATGCACCGAGATCAATGTCTATTGTGAATTAGCCATATTGGATTTCATGACATTGTTCTCATATAATAAATATATATATATTAATCTTCCAAATTAATTTAAACAAATTTTAACTCTATTATTTTTCTCCCTGATGCTTAAAAAAGTTCATAACTATTCCAACAATAATATCCATGGATATTTTGGATGGTGTGTTTTTCCCTGTGAATATATATTTTTTCATTTTTATAAATACTAGGTTTTTATATATGACAGCCATTTCTATATAATTTTTTAAAAGATTTTATTTACTTATTTGGCCGAGAGAGAGAGAGAGAGAGAGATCACAAGTAGGCAGAGAGACAGGCAGAGAGAGAGGGGGAAGCAGGCTCCCCGCAGAGCAGAGAGCCCAATGCTGGGCTCGATCTCGGAACCCTGAGCTCATGACCTGAGCCAAAGGCAGAGGCTTTAACCCACTGAGCCACCCAGGTGCCCCATACAATCTTTAATTTACTTGAGGAACCACAGAAGCCTTTAACTTTAAAATAATTTTGTATATTAGAGAATGAAAATTGCTTTCAATATATATTAAAGACACCACTGTGTGTGCAGATGATTTTTACCATGATGTTCTTCCTTACAGGTTGGCTGATAAAATCCTCCATTTTAATAAGAGTATTTTATGTAAGAAGATTCCCTTTAACAATAGAATATAATATTTCTTCCTGGTTATTTTTCTAATATAGAGACAACCTTTGGAAGAACTTTTACTCTTATTAAGGGAGGATCTGTTGCATTCTCAGTAAAAAAATCTTAGTTATTCTTTATTTAACTTACACCTGATTAGCTCAATGTTTATGTCTATCTGTGCTAGTTTGTAGCCATCTTTGCTACAATCTTGCTGGATTAATTGCTTTTCAGACTGTAGATTAATTGCACACATTAGGCTTCCAAAGTTTATTCCCCTTCTGCAGTTGAGCAGGAATTTTTCCTGTGATATGCAGTGTCTAGTAATCTGGCATCCTTACACCTTTTGCCTTTCTTGCTGTAAATAGCAAATACATAGTCTCTGTTTTAAAAATGTCACATGCACTCTTTGAAAGCAAGACACTGTAGAGAAAGTCCTGGACAAAGAGATTGTGGAAGAGCAATTAAGAAGAATGTTTCTAAGCACAAACATCATTGATACCTTTTTAGATTTGGAGAATTTTTCACTCCAACATAAATTCCTTACTCCAAATCATGTCAAGTTATTTAACAAAGATCGGACATGAAGTCTTGGATCTTTTATTTTTCAACATAAATTTTACTATTCCTCAAACTGAGTAAAAAATAATGCTAAAATTTATACCACTGATATTTTGAGAATAAATCAATCATTATCCTATTATAAAAACGAGGTGAACACAGGATGCACCAATTTGGGGATAAAAGTATTTCCTGGCAGAAAGAATAAACATAATTTAAGGAACAAGTGGTGGAACCATGTGAGGTTTTAAAAAATTTGCAAGTCATTCTCCTTGTGTTTTTTTGTTTCTTTGTTTCCTTTTCACTGCTTTTGTTTGTTTGTTATGCATTTACCAGTTTACTAAAGGATATAAAGGATGCAAATTAACAGCCCGATGAAGAGCTAGGGGGCAAGGTATGGGGGGAGGGCCCAGGGCTTCCATGACTCTGCAGGCACCCCACTGTCCCCCAGATCTCCACATGTTTACTAACCTGGAAGCTCTCTGAACCATGTCCATTCTCTGTGTTTTGACATAGTATGATAAGTAGGGGAGAATGAGAAAAGAGGATAGACATGACATAAAAATAAATAGGACTGGAGAGATAAGACCCTACCATATTTACATTTTAATGTAAATCTCCTGGCAATGCATCCCGACTATCCTGATCTTCAAAGATAGAATCGGTTCCTCAAGAAGTTAGAAAAGGAATATGGGAGATACTAATCTTCTTGATGTAGCTGTCAAGAAAACAATGCCAAAAGATTCATCACAGCTGAGTCCACTTCTGGTAGAGTTATTCCACACAAATTGGAATGAACAATTTTTCCAGTTTTCTTTTACATTCACTCTGGGAATTCTTCTTTAGAAATAAACCTACATTGAAATAAAAATTTGCTAGATGTAATTTTCTTTAGTGTGACATGAGAAAGGAAGTAGGTGCCAAATAAAAACATCTAGGAGGTGGGATAATAGCAGATACAGTTCCCATGTTGCAATAATAGTCAGTTTTCCTGGAACAAAAAGACTTTATTAAAAAATCTCTCTCTTAGAGAGTTACAATAAGTTTTAGAATATTAAAACCTACAAAGTTAGCAGTAAAAAAGGAGTGGTGCTTTACAATTGTACAATTTTTGTGATGTATGTTATGTTTCAGTATTAAATATAGGTACATAAAGATATCTATCTGTATCTTCAAAGGTTCATCAAACATTCTGAACAATTTTTCCTTAATACACAATTAGAGTATATTACTATATATAGTTAAAGCCATAAGAGATGATATTCTTGTTAATTACTTTTAAAGTTTGGATATACAAAATAATTATGTATAGGAGAGATAAATTTGTTAAAACCTACTTTGAAAATAGAAATAGTTGATTATATCTACTATACAGTAATTGGTTGTTAATAAATTTGGAAAATTTTTTAAAGAATAAGATTTGTCAGTGAGGTCATCAAAATAAGTCACATATACTAATACTCTTGGTGTCCTTCAAGTGTGCAAACAGATGCCAGGGTACAAAGCTAAAGAACTAATTTTATGTGTTCTTTAAAATAATGAGGGCTCCCCTCTGAAAGGCAATTTTCTCTATTGCCAAGAAATGGTAGAGATTTTCAGCCATCTTCAAACCTGCATATATGGTAAGGTAATTAAGAAACCCAGCGTCAAATAATTTGAAATTTGAACAGTGAACTAAATGTGGAGGGAACTAAAGTTAAGCGAAGTTTTATAGTTTTCTTTGGTCTTCATTTTTTTGTATTTTTAATAATATAAGTACATTCAAACCACTGTCTTCTTCCATTGTTTTTATTGCTTTAGAAGCCACCTGACTGAACAGATACCTATAACTTTAGGCATTTATGTAAAATGTTGCTATTATAAAATTAGAATTAATATCTTGTATGAAGCACTGAAAATTTTAAAGATGTTATCTGTGTTTCCTTTACTAGGGCTTATTTTGATGTCTATTGTTAAAAGTCACTAATGACTGTGACCTACAGCAGCTTATAGATGATAGTTATTTTTTAGACAAGATCATTTTGGAAAAATTTTAATTAATACAATAATTTTAATCTAAAAACTTGACTTTTTAATCTAAGTTTATTTTAATACTTCATCATCATATTCACTATACTGTGTCTGAGTATGAAACATGAATTACATTGGCTAAGGAATATTTTTATTAAAGCAAAATTTTCAATAGCAAACACAGAGGGTGCCTTGGTGGCTCAGGTAAGCATCTGCCTTCTGCTCCGTCGTGATCCCAGGGTTTGGGGATCAAGTCTGCATCAGGCTCCCTGCGGAACCTGCTTTTCCCTCTGCCCCCCCCCCGTCTTTCATGTATAAATTAATAATTAAAAAAAATAAAAAGTGAAAATGAAAAGGCAAACACAGGTAATCATGATTTTTAGAAAAGGGATAGAGTAATTGATTAAAATCCACACACACAAAATCCTTTCTGGCTTCTATGTTCCTTTGCATTTCTCTAAGTAATACAAATATATTGACTTACTTAAACTTCCACTTCTTTTTGTGAGGCTATTTAACTGATGGCACCAACAAGATTTAAGAGTTAACAGTACATTTAAGAGTACATTCCACAAAAAGCATCCTATCAAATGAAGGTTTTCAGCAAGCAATTTCCTATATGTGTATGGATCAAGTGGTCTTTAGAACACTGCACTAAATATACGTGGTTAAGTTTTCTTCTCATTCTCATCAAATTTCTTTAACATTATAAATTTCTTCAGTCCATATCTCTTTCTTTTTATATCACAATTATTTATAAAGAAAAAGCCAACATATTTTTCTTTATTTTAATTTTATTTTTTTTCAAGTTTTTATTTAATTTCTAGTTAGTTAACATCTCCCTTCTTAAATTACTTGTTTTAACATATATTGAATGGTAGCTATAATTTTGTAGCTTCCAAAGAAGCCTGTGCTTAAAGAGAAGGTAATATTTCAGCTGGAAAAGTGAGAAAAGGAGTAGCTTATGAAACACCAACTTTTTCAAGAGATCTAAAGATGGTGCAAATCACAAATGTGTTAGGTAGCTGAAACAGACTAGGGTAAGACAAGATGGTAAGCAGCATAAAAAATACCGAGGTAGATCTGGAGAAAACATTGGGTACCTTGATAATTGGCAAGACTTTATCCAGTGGGCTAGATTTCTGTTGATTTTAATGTTGTTTGGTTTAGAAAACAAATTTTATGATCTAATGAATTTAGCTAGTACATCAAAATATTCAAGAGGATTAAATTTATGCAGTTTGATTAGAGAACACTTAAATGGCATCAATTCAAACAACTTTGTTTCATTGAACCTGTTTCTGGGAGAAAATAATCAAAACATGATTATAAAATAAAGACCCTGGGGCACCTGGGCGGTTTATTCAGTTGAGCATCCAACTCTTGGTTTCAGCTCAGGTCATGATGTCATAGGTCTTGGAATCAAGCTCTGCGCTCAGCAGGGAGTTTGCTTGAATATTCTCTCCCTCTACCCCTACCCCTACTTGCATGTGCATGTGCATTTGCTCTCTCTCAAATAAATAAATCTTTAAAAAACTACATAAACCTTGCTTGAAAGTTTCAAAAAACTAAAATTTAAAAATGGGCAAATAGGGGCACTTTGGTGGCTCAATCAGTTAAGCCTCTGACTCTTCATTTTGGCTCAGGTCTTGATCTCAGGATTGTGAGATGGAGCTCCATCTCAAGCTCTGCAATCAGCACAGGGTCTACTTGAGATTCTCTCTCTCTCTCTCAAAATAAATAATTATATCTTCTTTAAAAATGAGCAAATAAATTCATTAATTAAATAAAACATAGACCTTAGAAGACTATGAACAATGAAAGGTATATAAGTCAATTATATGTTGCTATTGTTTAACCACTTACCCTAAAGTTGAGTGTTTTCTTTTTACTTCTAAGTCTTAATATATTTTGACTATTTTCATTGTTAAATACAAATAAATGATATTTGTGCCATTTATTAGTTTTGGTGGCTTTAGATATGCAGTAATTTAGAAGTTTCTGTATTTCACTGTACAAGATATTCCCCATTATTAAGAAAATTATTTTAGTAAATGAGGCATATCAGACTAAAACAAGGTAGAAGCACATATAATAATTACAAATAATTTCCCATTCCTGATTGAAAACCAGCATTTTATATGTAACCATCATAACCGTGTGATTTAAAGTAGCCTTGCAAATACGCTCATCAAACATCTTTTCCTGACTTGTGGTCCATGGGTTTTTCCTAGATGAACATTTCTATTTTAACTTTTTGTTTTGTGGCCCAGTTGAGCTGTTCAGTTTCAGAATCTATTACACTTTTCAGGTATTCCTATGAATAATTTAATTTTAAAATGCATTTTCATTTTTAAAAATGCAAATTCAACCTAATTTGAAAACTGACTTCCTCAAAAAAAAAAAATTTGGACAGGTAAGGAGATTCTCACATCAGGGTCACTGGTTCAAACCTCTGCCTATCATTAGCTTTTATTATCAGCTAGAAATTCATAAAAATATGGCATGCACAATATCCTTATACTTTTAATTCCACCTTTCTATCATTGCTTAACCCAGAAACATCTCATGTACTTTTCATTCAGCCCAGTCATGTCTAAATGCATTATATCTGCTAGAATCTTTTAGAAATTTCAATCATTTCTCTCATAAAAAAAATACTTTCAGAGATTCTTTCTCAAATTTTCATAAATATATAAGGATATTTTGTGGGAAAATTGATACACAAAAAGGAATTACACATGTGTTTTAAGTTTAAATTTATTTAAAATAATTTATATTTTTTATCTTTTTCAGATCTGAGGATTTAAAATAAGAATGTTACTGCTCAGATATGTCATTCCACTATAACAATTAACATGATAATACATGATATGTAATAAAAATTATAATTTTAAAAAACATAATATACAAAATACTCTGGTTTTGACCAAATTTTTCCTTCATTTATAATCATAAAAATGTGTCTTTGCTTTATGCATAATTTTATGTTCATTTTCCCTTGATCATTAACTGTATCAATACAGGGAAATGTCATTTGTGTTTTTCTAGCATTATCTTAACACTTAGCAGGGTCACAATATATGTTAATTTATCCACAAACACATGTAATATTGGCATCAAATTAAAGATACTTAAAATACTGACACTTGACAAAAGAAAGAGCATGAAATCACTTTGAAGTAAACCCAAACATACAATAGTCTGCCAAGTTAGTGGCCAAATGTAATTAATCTTGGAAATGGTCAGCTACTGAAAAGCCGTTTCCTATATTTCTGATATTTCAGTAATTTACTCATAAAATAAATCATAGTAACAATTTAGAGTATATATTACTGATATTGGTAAATCATCTTCCAATATTGCTATTCTCTCCAGGAACAGGTGTCAGAAAACTAAGATAATTTGCTTACAGTTTTCACATAAAAAAGTAGATATACTTGTTCAAACGTTACTCATTAATTTATTGTATTACTACTATGTATGGGAAGAATTGTCTGATTAATGCTCATTCTGATTGCCACACGAAGCTCTATAGAGTCAGGCCATAATTTCTGATTTACATAAATTTGCCCTGCAGTTTAGTGTAAACTCTGCTTCCTGGTTACAAATATATATAAGATTAATAACAATAGAAATTTCTTCAAGAGGTGTGTAGATTATATGTGGACACATACAACAAAGATTTAACTGATCTGCATGTTCAGAGTAATTTTCCCTGGAAAACTGATGATTGAGGAAATAATAAAGTGTAATTATAACAGGATGTGAAAAGGTCCCCAGGAAATGGTGCATGGCTCAATAGAAGAACATTTCAATAGTACCGAGTATCAGTGATGAAAAGAGCAAAGGAGAGCATACTGTAGAAGAGACAGAACAGGGAGAAAAAGATCTGGGTCCCACCCAGAAAGCAATGGGAAGACTCAAATGGTAAATAATGGATTGGGGGAGAAGAAACACACAGTTGTGCTATTTTAATAGATTACTTTGTCTTCGGAGACGCATTTGGAGGGCAAGAATGTGGGTTTTGTCTGATCATTTGGAGAAGACTTCAGTTTCCTGTGCTAGGTAGAAATAAATAAAGGTAGTTGGCATCTTGTTGGAGTAAAATAAAGGGAATGGATACATTCACATCTAGTTGATAAAATAGTAAGTAGGTTTTTTGCCTTTTGGAGGGTGATTTAGACAATGTCTGAATTTAGCTATTTTTAGAAGTTGCTATGCTGGGGCACATGAGTGGCTCAGTTGGTTAAGCCTCTCCCTTCCGCTCAGGTCGTGATCTCGGGGTCCTGGTAATGGAGCCCTGCTTTAGCCTCCCTGCGCAGCAGGGAGTCTGCTTCTCCCTCTCCCTCTGCAGCCCCCATGCTCACTCTCTCTCTCTCTCTCTCAAATAAATAAATAAATCTTTTTTAAATCTATTTTATATTAGTAGAGTAAAATAACATAATGGACCATTTAAACTTATGTTCTAAAATACACTCAGTTTTCACATAAAAAAATAATCCCCTCATTATTTCAAGACTTATGCATGGATTTCAGACTTAACAAAAACATGGTTGTAATATGGCATTCCTTCCTTTTAAAAATTAGACTTATACATTATATGTGTTCATTTAACTTTTTTAAAATTAGATTTATACATTATAAGTGAACATATTGAGTGCACCTTCAGGTAGGTAAATTTAGTTATGTACTGTAATTGTTAAGGTAGCAACGGTGACTCACGAAGGACAGTTTTCCTTTATTTTTTTAAAAGATTTTATTTATTTATTTGACAGAGAGAGAGAGATCACAAGTAGACAGAGAGGCAGGCAGAGAGAGAGGGGAAAGCGGGCTCCCTGTTGAGCAGAAAGCCCAAGGCAGGGCTAGGTCCCAGGACCCTGAGATCATGACCTGAGCCGAAGGCAGAGGCTTTAACCCACTGAGCCACTCAGTAACCCCAGGACAGTTTTCCTTTAAATGTGTGTTGGTGTTTATATATGTGTGTACATATGTATATATGTACAGTTATATATGTATGGATATATGTATACATACATATTGTATATAACTGCTTATACACAAACATACAAAAATATGTATTTAAATCCAATTTAAAATTCAGACTTTGAAACTGTTATTGTGCTTAATCTTTGTCTACTGCTGATTTCATCCTAAAGAAGCAAACCTTATGATGATTTAAAAATTAATTAATAATCCAAGTAAGTTCATTATCATTTAAGATCTATTTTAGCTACACTTTTTAATATTCTGTTTTTGTTGCAGAGCTATTTAGACACAGCCATTCATGGATAATAAGTCGTTTATTCCTCATTAACTGTTAGGATGGATGTAGATATTCATTACACCCAGACAACAGACTCATTTAACTGCATACAGTACATGATTATATACCACACCAATGACTAGAATGCAAATTCTATTTCACATTAGCCTCATTTTTAACCTAAGGATTTGTCAATAACTCAGATATTCTCCTTTGTAGCTGATCATTTCTTTTTAGCTTTTATGCCAGAAAATCTTCAAATTTTTATTTTTAAAAAAGAAAAAAATAAAAGGAAAAAAGAGGAGGGAAAAACCCAAATGTTGTGGACAGAGTAAAGTGTGTAATTTATATTGATAGTTCTCTGTGCTGTGACTCACATGTTCTCTTAAAATTTCTCTTTGAAACCATGTTTTCCCTGTTGGAAATTTATGCTCTAGTCAGCATTACCTTAAACCAGATGAGTTTTAGCTTTTAAATACAGAAGACCTTAGCAAATCATCATAGAACTGGTCACAGTTGCAAACTTTATTTGAGCCTACAGTGAAATTCAGGAATTTGCTACTTTCATTCCACAAATAATGGAATACTGTCTTTATTACATGAAAGTATATTAAAAATAAATTTATATTTTTTTATAAAATTAACATTTTAAAGTTAGTGACTATGGAAAATATGGATTTCTCATGATGTTGGATTTTTTTTTCTGTAAAGAATAAACCTATTCCTCTAACGATCAATGGCAAATCATTTCATTAATATTATATGCCTAGGATATAGGCAACATTAAGATTACAAAACATAGATTTAGAAATATTTTACCCATTATGTAAGATACACTCTTGCTGGAGAAACATACTTTATAAACAGGTATGGTAGCATATGTATAATTAAATTTTAACTTCTATCATGCTGGGTATTAAATACAACTAATGTGTGGTTTGCAAAGTCATCAAAGAGGATAATGTTAAAGAAAATTTCAGAGTGAAGATTATATTAAAATGTAGGTTAAAAAAGTAAAATACATAAAATAAAATATAGGTTGAAAGATATATAAAATAAGCAAAAAAAATAACAGGACAATCCAGATAAACAATAGCCACAAAATGTGCTGAGTTAAGGATGCACTATAGTCAGGTAAACAGGATAACTGGAAAAGCCTAATGATAGTAATTTGTTTTATGATAGATTTGGACAGGTTACAAAGAAATAAATGGAATATCAAGATAACCTCACCTAACATGACTACTTTTTAATATAATGGGGAAAATATTTTCAGTTCTAATTATTGTACTAACCTTAACAAAGAATTAAGTGATAGTAAGAAACATTATTTATTTTTTAAAATACCAAGCCTCATCTCAAATATGGCTCATCAACAGATTGGTTCATCAACAGATTATCTATATGTACTTTACTAGCAATTCATTATACCTTGAAACATTATGAAAATGTATTTTTAAAGTATGTGGCACTAGAAATGAATAAGTTATAATAGAGTCGCCTTATTTAAATATTCACTTATTTTAAAGAATGATCTCATCAATGCACGTTGCATATCACTATGTTGGCTGGGTGAATATGGAGCACATCATCTTTCTACTTCCCTTAACTCCTAAAAGACAGCTAAATTATCCCATTTGCTTTCTTCCAATCCCAGAAACACTTCAGAGATTTTCTCAATGCAACTACTGACAGCTATTAACTGAATGAGCAGAATATACACCTAAACTGAGATCTGTACACTATGTCTGGTTTTAGACATTTATCCAGACTAAAATATAAAAGCAAATAATCCAAAAAATCATTTTGATTCCAAAATATGAATTGTGATTCTCCAGTGTTCTTCATCTCTATCGTTGCATATCATGTGGTCTACATATGATCTCCATAGAGCAATTTGAATTTTTTATTTCCATTAAGTAAAATACACATATCAAAATGAAAGTCCAAGTGGACCAATGAATGCAAAATTAAAGGCCTTGCAGTCCTCATATCCTTTGATAGATCCTGTCCCTCAGAGCTCTGTCTTTGCCGATTTCAATTGTTTGAATGTTTACTTCTTTTCTTCTAATATGATACCACCCTATTTCTTGAATCATCAAATTTAAACTTCCAACTAGTTAGTCAGTTGTGACATCACATTTCAAGGAATAATCTACCTTTCTGCATTGGATTGAGATTCCCTAAATTTCCAAAATAGTTTAAATCTAGTCCCGAATTTTTTATTCTACTCTATTGATCTTTGCTTCTACATTCATGAATACCATGCTACTCTAATTATTGATACTTAAAACTTAATCTGGCTGAATGCTTTCTCTGCTTATTTCTATTAAAATTCATCTTTAAAAAATAGAAAAATAAAATTCATCTGGTCTAGCCCATGGATGCATGATTTTTACATACATGTTATTAAACTATATATAAACTAACATGGTGAAAACTGCACAGATCTTAAATAAAAAGAATGATTAATTTTCACAAAATACACACTCCATATAATACCATCAGATCTGGGGCGCCTGAGTGGCTCAGTGGGTTAAAGCCTCTGCCTTCGGCTCAGGTCATGATTCCAGGTTCCTGGGATTGAGCCCCACATCGGGGTCTCTGCTCAGCGGGGAGCCTGCTTCCCCCCCCCTCTGCCTGCTTCTCTGCCTATTTGTGATCTCTCTCTCTCTCTGCCAAATAAATAAATAAAATCTTTAAAAAAAATACCATCAGATCTAAAAAATGGTATATTACCAACCAATCATCATCTTTTCCGCACTTATGGCCATTTACACTAACCTCTGTTCCCTGAACTATCACCATTAATTACTTTTGCCATTTTGAATAAAAAATTAATGCAGAGATAGAAATGTCCGGCAACTTTTGCTCAACATAATAATTGCAAGATCCATTTATGCTGCTGCTTCGGGAAGTAGTTCATTCATTTTCATTCTGTGAATACATTACAAGGTACTTATGAATTATATTGCTTATGAACATTTGCATAATTTCCATTTTGATACTTTTAAACAATATGGCTCCTGTGTGCAATCTTGACATATCTATTTGTGTACAAACGTATACATTTGTGTTCCATATACCTAACTTGTATTTACTTGGTCATGGGTATTTATAGGTTCTTTAGTGGATATGCAGCTAGTTTTCCAAGTGCATGTGTTGATGTGTACTTTTAGCAATGTATGAAAGGTGCACTTGCTCAATATCTTTAACATTTGGTATTTTTGTCCTTCATTTCCATACATTTTTGGATTTGAGCTGAGAGTTGTTTATAGTAATCCTTTATCATTCTTCTATTGTCCAGAAGATTAGTAATCAGGACTTATTTCATCTCTAATATTCTTATCATATCCTTCTTTTTCTTTGCTTACCCTGACTAAATATTTATAAATTGTATTGATCTCTTGAAAGGTACATATGTTAGTTTCCTTAATGTTCTCTATTGTTGTTCTATTTTCATTTTTATTCATTCCTTTATTATTCATTTTCTTTTGCTTGCTTTAGGCTTAACTTTTTTAACCTAAGATGGGTCTTAGGTTATTAATTTCAGATATTTTTTCATTAACAAAATATATTTTTAAGTGTTATAAATCTTCTAATACTGATTTCACTGCATTCCACAAATTTAGACCTATTGTATTTTTAGTTTCATTTAGTTCAAAATACTTGTGAAATTCTCCTGAGGCTACTATTATTTACAAATGTGTTATTTAATTTCCTAATATTTGGAGAATTTTCCAGTAACCTTTCTGTTATTGATACCTACTAAGGAACAAAAGTGTATGTCTTCCCACGCTTTGAGCTGTATCCCCTATAAATACACTTGTGTGTTGTTAATGTGGTAGTGGCTTAGGCACTGGGTGGGGAGAAGTAGCCTGCAATCTTCTGATTAATTCTCAGTCTTCTACTGGACTGTGTTGTGGAGATTTAACCTTAACAAGTGTTCATAGCTCTTCTCTCCCACCCTTCCTTTTAGATTAGATATGAAGTCTAGAGGGGAGTTGTACCATATAAATAAATACCCATTCCCCATGAGCGGTATGTCTCTCATAAAGTCTTTTCTCACTTAGATTAGGCCTTTGGAAAATTCCCCTACGAATTCAAATCATAATGCTTTTATTGGAACCTAAACTGATTTTTATAAGAAACTTCTCTATTCTTGCTTAAGTTAATTATCATACTTAAGGTCCTTATTGATACTTAAAAGTCTAGTTTTACAATTTAAATTTTCTAGGTGTATAGAAATATGCTATTGATATTTGCAACCTCATGCTTCATTTGGAAAATTTGCCAAATTTTTTGCTTGTTTCACGACCGTGTTGATTTTCTAATTAACTATTCTTAACAAATGAGGACAGTACATCCTTCCTCTTGTAGTCCTCACAATCGTTTACTTTTCTTTTTTTTAATTGTTCTTCTTTTTTTAATTGCAAGTACCGCCAATGCAAACAACTCAATAATAGTGGAACAATCTTCTTGCTTCCAAAAAATGCATCTGATATCTCTAATAAGTATGTTTGCTATCATTTTTTGTTTATAAATATTAACAAGTTAAAAATTTTTCTTCCAATCTTTATTTGGTAAATATTTTAAATCACAAGTGCTGAATTCATCAAATAATTTACATCATTTGACATAACTATAGTTGCATTGTCAATTAATTTTTTGACTTATATTACGTTTTCTGATTGGAAAAGAGCCTTATATTTTTGGGATAAATGTTACTTGGTCATGATGTTTTATTATTTAATACAATGTCAAATTCAGAATGCATAGTTTGTAAATTCAATTGAATCAGAATGTCTAAATGAAATGGGCTTCTAATTTTCTTTTGTTATAATCTACATAAAAAAATACAACTTTTTAATCAGATTTTTCTAGTTCTCTAGTGTACACTGAATTCATGCTAGACTTTCATACACCTCTCAAGTTAGAACTTCACATGCATTGTGCTCCTAGGTTAATATTTTTATTTGATGTTCTCTTGATTTTTTTTGAATAGTTTATATACCTAGAATTAATTCACATTGGAACAGTGAGTGAATTATATAATAAAACTGTTGTTAAACCTAATTAAGGCCAGCCCATAAGCTGCATTTTCCCTTTTACATAAATGGGTAAGGAAGTTACAGATAACTAACCTAGTTGTGAAAGCAAACAGAATATTTGAGCTATACATAGTCTTACCTAGGATTTGAAACAAGTAAAGCACAAAAGATGCATCGAGATTAATGAACATTTAAGATTCTCTATACTATAGCTATAGTGGAAAATCTAATTACTATGTATTTCCTATCAACTCGGGGTGCTGGTCAAATCCAGTGGCATAATGATTGGAATCTTCACTGAAATATTTCTTCTTGGAAATTTGTACATCTTCCTGCACCTATTTTTCTCTGCCCTACTTTACCCATACATAAAACAATAGAATCATGCTAATTCTTTTGTAAAGGTTATGAAATGATTTAGGTTAAGAACATATTGTAAACATGATCTAGATAATGCAATAGGACAAACCCAAAGCCATAGCCAATAAAACAGTATTGATACTTAAAATATTGTCACTGAAAGGCAGCAAGGAATGAATTTTTTTTCCATATGAGACTAGTGCTTCAAATAGTTTTCTTTATAAAGATTATATTTATGCATTAATCTCAGGTGAAGGAATAAAAAAGTAAAAAGTTGTAAAAACCACCAATTGCATTTTCTAGGAAACATAATCTTAATAATAATTTTTAAAGTGTTAGAGGCAATGGAAATAAAGACTCTCGATTATAATTCTATAAATTACTTGATGTTATATTGAACTACACAAGTCCTATCTGGTAAATACTATACAGAAATTCAGTGAGAAAAAAAATCACCTGATTATGCAGGAAATAATATATCATTACTGTTAAAAATGTATTTATAATAACAATTTTTACCAAGCCACTACTTGAAAAAAATGGAAACAACACAAACTCAATTCAATCTGTTAATGTTTTAATTAATTCATCTTTTTTCACACAAATTTTTGGCCTCTATACCTCATTTACCCAATTTCTTTTCAAAATTTGTGGTTACATTCTGAAAATATTTAAAATGTCTTACTTGCTATTTCTGATTTGCAAACCAAATAAAAATGCGCAAATATTGCATTTGTGTAAATTCATTCTTAGTAGAAATATTTTTAGAGATTTATTAGAAACCAAAGTAAATTTTTGACTAATAATGTATGTTTCATCTACTCTTTTTGCCTCATCAACATATAGGAAAACAGTAAATTCACTTCTGCTTTGAAATACTTTTCAAAAAACTCCAATAAGAAGTGAGTCTGAGGCTTGGGTCATTATTGGTATCAGCTATAATCTTGTGATGAGCTACAAAATTAATGCAGTGCAGAATTTATATGATGAAAACATTTGTTGCCCAGACATTTGTTGGCACTAGAAAAATGACAAAGGAAATCATTTTAGAGGTTTGATTACGTAGAGTTATATATATATATTTTATTGTTCTTATTTCATAGTGGATATAAATGTAGTTGTGACCAATTTGGTTGTCAAATTAACCATAGAACTTTCAAAAAAAGAGAGTGACATTTTTGCGGTTTGTTTTACAATTATATTCTATTTTTATCTGTGATCTCATATTCAAATCTAATGACAATTCCATTATTAAATGCTTATAATAGAGTTAATTCATGTAAAATATTCAGGATTATTTAAGTCTTATAGTGATCAACAAAAATTAACATATTGTTCATCTTTCTCTTTAGATATTAGTAGTAGTGAAATAGTCTTATTTGAAGTATAACTATAGTAATAGTACTGCCAAAAGCAAGGTAATACTCAGATTATTTTTATGATATTTATTTTAAATATAAGTATGCCTGTTTATTATTGGAAAATAAATGGAAGTTCCCATTGAATAGATAAGAAAATAATAAGAGAACATAGGCAGTAACCTCTTCGACATCAACTACAGCAACTTCTTTCAGGACATGTCTCCAAAGGCAAAGGAAACAAAAGCTAAAATGAACTTTTGGGACTTCATCAAGATAAAAAGCTTCTGCACAGCTAAGGAAACAGTCAACAAAAAAGGCAACCCACAGATTGGAAGAAGATATTCGTAAATGACACTACAGACAAAGGTCTGATATCTAAATCTATAAAGAACTCCTCAAACTCAACACTCACAAAACAGATAATCATGTCAAAAAATGGGCAGAAGACATGAACAGACACTTCTCCAAAGAAGGCATACAAATAGCTAACAGACACATGAAAAAATGAACATCATCATTAGCCAACAGGGAGATTCAAATCAAAACCACATTGAAATAACATCTTACACCAGTTATAATGGCCAAAATCAATAAGACAGTAAACAACAAAGGTTGGAAGAGGATGTGGAGAAAGGGGAACCCTCTTACACTGTTGGTAGGAATGCAAGTTGGTGTAGCAACTTTAGAAAACAGTTGGAGATTCCTAAAGAAATTAAAAATAGACCTACTCTATGACCCTGCAATTGCACTACAGGGTATTTACCCCAAAGATACAGATGTAGTACAAAGAAGGGCCACATGTACCCCAATGTTCATAGCAGCAATGGCCACAATCGCCAAACTGTGGAAAGAACCAAGATGCCCTTCAACAGATGAATGGATAAAGAAGATATGATCCATATATACAATGGAATACTATGCCTCCATCAGAAAGGATGAACATCCAACTTTTGTATCAACATGGACAGGACTGGAAGAGATTATGCTGAGTGAAATAAGTCAAGCAGAGAGTCAGTTATCATATGGTTTCACTTACATGTGGAGCATAAGGAAAAACGTAGAAGACACTGGGAGAAGGAAAGGAAGGGTGAATTGGGGGAAATCAAAGGAGGAGATGAACCATGAGAGACTGTGGACTCTGAGCAACAAACTGAGGGTTTTGGAGGGAACAGATGTAGGGGGTTAGCTGAGCCTGGTGGTGGGTGTTGAGGAGGGCAATGTATTGCATGGCGCACTGAGTGTGGTACGTGAACAATGAATCTTGAAACACTGTAAAAATAAAATAAAATTAATTAATTTTAATAAATAAATAAAGTACATAATGTACACTTTAATATGAAATATAATACAGAGAAAACATGCAAAAATAACAAGATGATTAAAAATGATCTTCTAACTATATGTATTCTATTGTGTTAATGGAGAAATGACTTCTTGACTCAGATTTGAATTAACATGTTTTATGCGAGGTAAATTCTATACAACAGTAAAGATCATTTTTTTATTGATATGATTACTCCTGTCCAAGAGAAACTGATGTTCAGTAATGTTTCTGATTTTTAGAAAATGAGTATAATTCTGTACTTAAAAATTGGCACATTATGTGAGTTCTGGTGCCATTAATTTCTACCTTATAATATAAAATTAATTATATAAGAATAACTAGATACCTTAGTGTTCTTTAAATTCTTCTCATTAAGCTATTTAATTATTTTACATGTTCTCTATTCTTCAGTCTTACACATTATAAATATTTTTCTTTTATTACATGTACTTTGCCTTTTTATTATTGTTTAGGACATTATTTCCTATTGTTTAGGTACCATATTCTGTAGGTATCAATATTTAAATACATTTGTTATACAAGAATACAGAATGATAAGCAGCTATATAGATATGCATATGTGTATATATGTGTGTGTTTTATTTATGTATATATGTATGTATATATATGCCATGTGTATATATTTTTTCTTTCCGCCAACTCATTTTGAGCTGAAGAGTTGAAAAAAATTCCTAATTGAGATAGTTTAATCTGGATTCTACCTAATCCCTCTGATGACAAAAGAAAAGCAGGAGTAATATCATAAGCATTTTGACCCCTCGTAAGAGAAACATCAATGCGAGGTTGGAAAAGTATTTTGACTTATCAGTCATATTTCATTTTTCTCCAATGATGATTTTTTGCCTCCTCCTACTGACAAGAAAAAAAAGTGCTTGGTTCCAACATTAAAGAACATATTTTATTTATCGCCAGGCAAGCTTGAAATTCTTCATTTTAAATCCCTGCTGAACTTTAGAGAAACCTTTAAAAACTCAATTACATTTATACTAGGCTTTTACCCCAGCCTTCAGAGTCCAGAATTCAAATGCTCAGAGAAAAGCAACCAATGCCAAAAATCTACAGGACCATACGAGTGTCTTAAATGAGCGCTATCCCTAAGTTTTGATTGCAGAAAAAAACATGGACAGTGTTCATTTTCCTGGGAGAAAATGTTGGGTGGCTTTCAAATGAAAATGGTTTCTGATTGCTGTACATGAAATAATTCTATATCGAGATATCTTTTTAGTGGATTTTTTCCTAATTTCCATTATTGGAATGGCAGTTTATCAGATTAACTTCTTAAGGATCAGTCCTCGAAATTACTAATCAGAGTAACATTTAAGCAAGCTAAATAACTTCTGAACAGTTACTTTTTTTAGAGCGCATTTTCTTTTTTTTCTTCTTTTCTTTTTTTTTTAATTTTATTTATTTGACAGAGAGAGACACACATAGGGAGAGAGGGAACACAAGCAGTGGGAGGGGAAGAGGGAGAAGCAGGCTTCCTGCTGACCAAGAAGCGCCATGTGTGACTCCATGTGGGATGCGGGGCTGCATGTGGGGCTCGATCCCAGGACCCTAGGATCATGACCTGAGCTGAAGGCAGACGCTTAGCGACTGAGCCACCCAAGTGTCCCTAGAGAGCATTTTCTAAAATACAACTTAGTAGCCATAAGTCCATATGGATATTACACTTCTATTTTACTTTTAACTGAATCTAGAAGATGGGAAAGAAAGTATATTCCTAATTTATGAGGACAAGTAATTGTTGTGAGATAATTAATCATATTTTCCAAAGGCTGTAACTCAGAAGAAGACATTCTTCCTCAATAATTAATTTGTAATTTCTTAGAAATTTTAAAGGAAGAATTATGTTTATTTTTGTCTCTAAAGAAAATAGGCAAAGCCTGTAATTTTGACAGGAAAACAAAAGGCATAAATAAATAAGTTATAATATTTTTGAAAATATTTCTCAGTACTAAAGACAATGCTACTTATATACAATGCTTATACTACTTATATATAATGTAACTCTAGCATTTAAATAACTCTAATTGTGAAATCAGGTCATAAAGGTTTGTCCTGATAATTTCCAAACCTTTGATTATAAAAAAAATTGTTGTCATTATCTGTCATAGCAGAAAAGCATATTATAAATTCAAGATATTAAACCATACTTAGTTAATTCAAGTAACTAATGGTTCATGCATGAATACATATGAATTATTTAAAGAAAGTTGAACTTATTGTTCATAACAACAACAGCAAGAAGTCCTGGTTCTTATTTTTATGAATACAAGTAAATTTTTACCTATATCCAAAGCATCGATTTTAATTACCAAGGTTATTCCAATTAATCTTCAATAACAAAAATATCAAACAACACTCAAATAAAAGTTTTTTTTAAATATGTAATCAATATTATTTCTAATGGTGGTCTTATCATTTGGTTTCGTTTTCTCTAATAAACATTTACTGATGACTTGCAAGGATCTGGTACCAGGTAATGTGTTGGCAACATACAAGTCTATTCCTCAGGTAACTCATAATGTCATAGAAAAGACAAGTTTCCCAAAAAAGATGAGGAAATACAATGTGGTACGCACAGTGATAGGTATAGTGAAAGGGTATTAATAAATGTTGCTAAGGGGAAGAAGAGAAAGAAAGAAAAGTGACAGAATATCATGTTAGGGTAGTATCTAATAGAATGTGATGCCACAGCTGATCTTAAGTGATGAATAGAATTTAGCTGGGGAAAATATGAGACATGTAAAGTACTACAAGAGTAAATTTATGGATTTAGGAAACAAGTTTGTATAGACAACTGTGAGATGTCTACACTTACAATATAAAGTATTCATTACTGATGGCAGATGAAGCAAGAGATGCTGGTAGTAAAGAGTTTGGCGGAAACTCATTTGCTCCGTTGTGAACTTATTGTAAATCCTATAATGATAAGGGAACGCTGGAGAATTTTAAATATAATAGTAAAATTAATTTTCTAATGCTTACTTTTTTTCCTCTGTAGTTACTGTAAGGAGGTTGGATTTGAAGGAAATAAGAAAAGAGACAGGGAATTCATCAGAAGAATGGTCTGGTAGCTCTGGCATGGCTTTATAAGGGAAAGAAACTACATTGGAAGGTCGTAGGAATAGATAAAGCAGATTGTTCTCTATGCTACTCTTTATGTCACTGTGATTTCAAAGAGTTATAATGTGATTTGATCTTTTACAAAATGTAATTAAATGGCAAGGAATAGAACTTATTGAAATGCAATTTTTATTTTTACACAATTGTAGCAGATAGGGTCATACATATCGCTCAATAGTTTTCTGGTATGTCTTTTTGTATAATAGAGGCTTAAAAGTTAAAAACTACATTTCTGAACTTCAAATAATCTTCGTGATGTGACTTTGGTTCTGTCGCATTTGGTTCCATACGAGATTTGAATTCAGGACCAGTTCAAGTGGGATAGTTAGAAAATGAGTGACAGCCATCCACAGTGCTGGAGCAGTGTGATTTTTGGATCCAACATTCACAGCAGTAGGTTCTCATTTCCAAGATGATAATTAATACTCAAGGGTCAGCAGTTAGGTTAGCAGGTTTCCAACTGAAGCAGAAGCCACATGTCCTTGGTGGGTTAGTTCTATTGATACAAATATTACTTAAAACTCATTCCTAAGAGGAACCTGGGTGACTCAGTGGGTTAAAGCCTCTGCCTTTGGCTTAGGTCATGATCTCAGGGTCCTGGGATCGAGCCCTGCATCTCTCTCTCTCTGTCAGATAAATAAATAAAATCTTAAAAAAAAAAAAAAAACCTCATTCTTAAAGAGGCACCAGGGGCCTAGTTGGTTAAGCATCTCCCCTCAGTTCAGATCATGATCCCAGGGTCCTGGGATCGAGCCCTACATTGGGCTCCCTGCTCAGCGGGGAACCTGCTTCGCTCTCTCCCCACTGCTGGTGCTCGCTCTCTCTCTCTCTCTGGAAAAAAAAAAAGTCAGTCATTCCTAAAGGACACCTAGGTGGCTTAGCTGCGTAAGCATCTCTTGATTTCCGCTCACATCATGATCTCAGAATCCTGGGATCTAGCTCTGCATTAGGCTCTGTGCTCAGTGAGGAGTCTGTCTGAGATTCTCTCTCCCTCTCTCTCTGCTCCTCAATAAATAAAAAAGTAAATCTTTTTTAAGTCATTACTATATATATATATAACATTATACGTTCTGTATTGAATGAGTATCTTTTGGTATAAAATAGTTGGAGGGCTTTATATCAACTGCTTTTGACCCAGAATGATAGTGTCAGGTTAAATTCTTTTCTAAAAACGAACCCCAATTAATTTGGGGCAACAATGTACTCTGCTATAAAACTACAATCATTTGTCTGTATTGTAACTATGATGACTCTTTTTTTTTTAAGATTTTATTTATTTATTTATTTATTTATTTATTTGACAAAGAGACACTCAGCAAGAGAGGGAACACAAGCAGGGGAGTGGGAGAGGGAGAAGCAGGCTTCCCACTGAGCAGGGAGCCCGATGCGGGGCTCGATCCCAGGACCTCAGGATCATGACCTGAGCAGAAGGCAGTGGCTTAATGACTGAGCCACCCAGGTGCCCCAATTATTGTGATTCTATGACACAATATGAACCAATTAGGCACAAGTAAAAGTCCACTAGAAAATTCTGCGTGAGTTCTCCTGCCCTAATATGTCTGCCTCTTATTGCCATTTGCATTATTATTTTTTAACTTATTTTACTGCAGGAAATCTGTCTTAATGACTGAATCTCTAACAATCACCATGTGGTCCCACAAAAAAAGAGCTAAGACAAATACAAAAATCTTGGCCTATCAACTTTGTGCCTTTGAATCATTGAAGTAATTGCCTTTGGGACATCTTAAGTATCAAGGAAAACCATGTTCAAATTATTGTCAGATTTTCTGTCACTTATACCTTATATTAAACACAATTCTTTAATAGATATGAGATTTTTCTAGTTCATGCAGAAGTTTCAGTTGCAAGCAACAGATTCTGACTGCCTATGAATAAGCAAAATATGGATTCAGTAAAATAATATGAGGTAGTTCCAATAATTGTTTTGAGGGATAGAAAACAAATACCGGGAACTGTATCTAAAAACATATGTATTAAAAATGACCTGTGGCACCTAGGTGGCTCAGTCGTGAAGTGTCTGCCTTCAACTCAGGTCATGATCCCATGGTCTTGGGATTCAGCCCCACATCTGGTTCCCTGCTCCGCGGGAAACCTGCTTCTCCCTCTGCCACTCCTCCTGCTTGTGTTCCCTCTCTAGCTACCTCCTCTCTGTCAAGTAAATAAATAAAATCTTAAAAAAAAAAAAAAAAAAAAAGACCCAAAGACGACACAACTGCTGTTTCTCAACTGAAGCTGTCTCGCTTGAAATACTCCTTCTTGAAATGAACAGAATACCACTGTCATTGCTGCTGCCATCAAGGCTGATGATTTGGCCATCACTTAAAAGGGGTGTTACAGACCTTTATCCCTTTACTCATTTCCAAACTTAAGTTTGTAGTGCTTCTGATTTGAGAGTCTTTTCTCCAAGTCTGTATACTAGCTGGCAATGATTCTAGGAATTTCTATTTCTGGGATTTGCTTTGGTGTGCAAGGCCATAGGCTTGGAATCTTCCAAATATAACCAAGGATGTTCAACCTGCTGAGTAGTCAGAAACATGACAGATAGTTACTACACTGTATATGATTCTTTGATCTTTAAACTGACAGTAATTTACATGATCAAATTTGTGTTCAGGTTAAGTATAAAATAAGTACTGTAGAAAAAAATTAAATAAGTACTGTCATTCCATGACATTATCAATATACTATTGATATCTTTCAAGTCTGTGTATAATTTATGAATTTTTCAGTAGTAAAATACTGAAAAACACAGTATCTACATGCAAATATACACATATAATCATGCGTGTAAATATCTAAATCCCTGAATTAGTAACATGAAAATTAATTTAAAATGATGGTTTAACCTGTATATGAAATACTTAAATAATCAATAGAACCTTAGGTACAACATGGGGACTATAGTTAATAATAATATATTGTATACTTGAAATCTGCTAAGAATAGGTCTCAGTTGCTCTCACACAAAAGAAAAGAGGGAGGGAGTAAATATGTGAGTAGACAGATATGTAAATTAGTTTAATTGTGATAATTAGAAGCAAAGGAGGGAAAGGGAGCAATGAAAGGATTTTATTTTTTGATACAGTATACCTTATAATTTAAAAAATGGATCATACTTTATAACCTCTACATAAAATAAAATTATCTAGCTTAAGGGAAATAGTTGGCTTAATTCTCAAAGGACAATGAGTAAGTTTATATGTTTACTTTAAATATAATTGAAATACCTATCCAGTAGTTAAGGATAACACCTATTCTAAGTTTTAAATTTCTGTGAATAAATCTTGGCTTTAGCAACAGAGAATTAGATTCTATTTGCAATAAAATTTCAATAGCCATTGCTTAGTGTTTCCTTCAGTCTTAGATTAAATCTTAAAGTTTTAGTATCCGAAAAGAAGTTCAGGAAATTCATAGAAAATAAGAAAAGAAAAGTAACCTAAAATTGCATTAGTTAACAGAATTTGATAGTTTCCTATAGTGCCATAAAATCTTATGTCCATAGAATATTCTCTTTAAAGTATAAATTAGACTCAAATTTCTGCAATGGAAATCTTCACATTTAATCTTAAAAACTTATAAACAGAAAACCAAGTAAACACTCAAGTTCCACCTCAATAATCTGGTTGGCAAAGAATACCATAAGAACATTTAAAAAATCATATATAAACATGGGATGATTAAGTTCTAAAATAAAAATTCATTTGTAAGAATAAAAAATTCACACAAAAGTAAGCTAAAAAATGGACTTAGATTCCTTAAAATATGAAGTTTTCATTTTCATATCTAGATCACATAGTTGAAAGTTGTAATTATGTTGAAAGTTTGTTAATCCTAATCAGACATGGAATATACCTTTTTTTTGGATGGGTTAGCTTTCTGTAGCTAAAACTGATCATTCATATCTGATATGATATGTTTTTTCTCTATGTCTTTGTTTTTTTAAAATATTTTATTTCTTTATTTGACAGAGAGAGAAAGATGATAAGTAGGCAGAGAGGGGGAAGCAGGCTCCCTGCTGAGCAGAGAGCACGATGTGGGTTCTATCCCAGAACCCTGAGATCATGACTTGAGCCGAAGGCAAAGGTTTTAACCCACTGAGCCACCCAGGCGCCCCTCTATGTCTTTGTTTAATTCTATTTCTATGCCAGACTGATTCTATTTACTTTCTTTTGTACTGCCAACAAGTCTTTTCATTGTCTTTTTCTTTTTAACAATTTTATGTTATTTTAATGTTGTTAATATTTTAAGATTTGAAAGATTTCCACTCAGAACTGAGGATTAACATGGGCTAAATGACTCACCTGTACACAGGTGTGTCAGAGAGAATGAGCAACTAGAATGTATGCTTTAAACAAATTCTTATAAAAAATGGTTTACCCATATTCTTAGATGCAGATATTTGAAATTTATTTGTCCCTTATGCATTTGAAGGAGTGGGTTTTTAACATATTCATCAGGAAAATTTCTATTTGAAGATATTATTTAACTCTACCTTTATAACAGAACTGAATGGGTTTTTATCCCAGCAGATATCAAGCAAGCTCCTTAATTTTTTTAATAAGAAAGGGATATCAAGTTACCTGTTTTTATACATGGATACATTTTCAACAAGTAACCAACAATATTGACTCCATACTATGTCCGGAAAATCAGATCAAGACTGGGTATTTCAGATTCTATCAAAGAGATACATGTGAAAAACAAATATTTGAAAATACTGCATCATAAGAATGGTAAAGTACACTTGAAAATTTACCTTCTGATGTTATTGCCTGCTAACCTCAAGTAGTCTGAATGGGATGCATCCTTATTTTTAAATATTTTACAAACATGTACATATTATGAATTAAATATACTAAATATAGTAAAATAAACTTATGAACCATAGTAAATCACCCACATTTGATCATTATGAACTATAAACCCAGCAATTAGGACTTAGAGTTGTACTTCCTTGATTTACATAATTAGTATCATTTCTTTCCAGCTTCTTACTGCTTTTATTTTTGTACTCAATAATGTGTCTTGATTAATTACTATTATGTAGCTATTTATTTAGACTAAATCATCTAGTTATCAATATAAAATATTTTCAGGGGCGCCTGGGTGGCTCAGTGAGTTAAAGCCTCTGCCTTTGGCTCAGATCATGATCTCAAGGTCCTGGGATCGAGCCCCGCATATTCAGTGAGTTAAAGCCTCTGCCTTTGGCCCAGATCATGATCTCAAGGTCCTGGGATCGAGCCCCGCATTGGGCTCTCTGCTCAGCAGTGAGCCTGCTTCCCCCTCTCTCTCTCTGCCTGCCACTCTGCCTGCTTGTCATCTCTCTCCCTCTGTCAAATAAATAAATAAAATCTTTAAAAAATAAAAATAAAAAATAAGTTATGTATATAAAATATTTTCAAAAGATATACAATATATTATTTACTCAGTTCATAATTTATATACATGCATGCTATTTTATAATTTATTTTGGTTTGCACACAATTGTACAATTATTATCCTATGCACTCTATTTTGTGAACATATGTGGAAATGATTCTAGATATATACAAAGAGGGATAATTGTTATATATACTTATTCCTACTCTAAATTATGTCTCTGAATTTAGTTTCACCACCAGAAGGCTACACATCTGGTCTATATAATTCTAGCACCTTGCAGAATTGGTTCACTGAGTTATGCTTAATCTTTAGTGCTCATCATTAACAGTAGTCTCACATAAAAAACAACATCATGGAATGTACTCAAGTATCCACTGCAGAAAATACTATCACTGCATAATCCTTTAGTGTTTCACCATACTTTCCACAGATATTTTTCTATTTTCTGAATTATCTGTAATGATAATGTATAAGATTTTACAGGAGAGTGATTAAGAATTTAATAATTGAAACGTATCTATTCCATCATTTTCTATTTTACTCTATAAACCAAAATGACAACTGAAGTTCAATTAGAACAATGAGGTCGGTTTTTTAGATGTGTATGTTGCTTCACTTTACTAATTCTGTCCATACTATTCTTATCCAAAATGTATTCTTCACATGATGTATTTATTATTTTATCAAGTATTTAGAAAGCTACAGCTATATCCAGTGATAAGCTTGAATAAAATCAGTCTTAATATCTAATATCTACCTTTTCTCTTGGTGTGTTAAATAGTATATTTTACACCTAGCAGAATATATATTAATAATCTGAAGGTAAAAGGAAATGTCATTTCTTTTTGATAACAACATGAACAGCAAACGATATAGATAGATGAGTTTGGCTTTCCGCAGGTATAATTTCATTGCAAGTGATGTGTAGTAAATTAGATACTCATGAGGATAGTTTGCCCCCACCAATGTTCTCAAAGACCTATTAATCTAAATGTAAATTAATATAAAATGAGAAGGATCTCAGAAACCTTTCCAGGTTAATAACAAATGTGCTTGGACATGTTGTTCATTCAGTCTACATAATGGAAAACTCAAGATAAAATCTAAGTAATGATTCTTCCAGCATTATTTAAGGGAAAGAGAATCTCTAGAAGTCATGGGAATTCCAGAAATTATAAATGAGTTTTCCAAAGTTTTTTATATATTCTTTAGGAAAATGTATGGTGATTAGCCCTTCAAAATTTAACTGCATGCTATAAGTACATGAAAAAGCACTTCCTAGGGAGTAATGTTAATGAAATGGCAAAAAAAGAGATTGGAAGCAGAAGCCAACTTCTGTTCCCGCACCTAAATGATAATCTGGTAGCTATCCATGGACCAAAGTACATTGATGGGAGCTCTGGAAGCTAGATAGGAAGATGCAAAACTTCAGTGAAGCTCAAGAACAAAGAACGCAGCTTTTAAAAAGCAAGTCTGTGCTCTGGTGGCAACTGGCCAACGTGGTCCCTTCTGCAGACCAAAAGCAGACCAGTCTCCTTTACAGAGTTGGCTATAGCCCTACTTGGCTTAGGTCTGCAACGAATCTGTTAAGGAACCCAAGAACAGTCAAACCTCCCCATCTCCCCATACCCTTGGTGGTAGGCCCAGTGGCTACAGACCTGATTGCAGATCCTGAAATGGCCCTGTGACCTGGCTCTTGTACCACTCTATGCATCCCAGATCAGTTCTGCATGGCTAGGTGCCTGTCCAGGCACTTGACAGGAGCCTGTGCAGGGACCCAGAGGGACACATACCATCTATTTCCCTGGTAAAAGGTCCGCTATTTGTCCATGGCAGCCCCATAAGTTGGCCTGTTAACTGGCCTGTGGTCTCAGAGGCACTCTCATCCACATCTGCCCATGCCCTAGTAACAGGCCTACTTCCTACAGACTCAACTGTAGACCTCGGAACAGCCATATGACCTAACAACTTTGCTTGTCTAGTTCCCAGACAGTCCTATCAGTTGGGGACCTGGCCAACAAATACATGAAAAGGTGCTCAACATCACTGATCATCAGAGAAATGCAAATATAGTCTGCAATGAGATATAACCTTCTAACTGTTAGAATAGCGATAGTAAAAAGATAAGAGGGGCGCCTGGGTGGCTCAGTCGTTGAGCGTCTGCCTTCAGCTCAGGTCGTGATCCCGGGGTCCTGGGATCGAGCCCCGCATCGGGCTCCCTGCACGGCAGGAAGCCTGCTTCTCCCGCTACCATTCCCTCTGCTTGTGTTCCCTCTCTCACTGTGTTTCTCGCTGTCAAATAAATAAAATCTTTAAAAAAAAAAAAAA
>CM053607.1:15710980-15745636 GCA_028646535.1 Procyon lotor
TAGGGTGGCTGGGTTGTGGACAATGGGGAGGGTATGTGCTGTTAAGTGCTGTGAAATGTGTAAGCCCGAAGATTCACAGACATGTACCCTGGGGCAAATAATACATTATATGTTAATAAAAATTAATAAAAATTAAAAAAAAAATTGTCTTAGCCCTCAAATGCTCACAAAAATGAGATTTTATCAGTATATTGTAAATGAGGCAACAGGAGCCAGATAGATTATGTAACATTGGAAAAGTGACTCATAGTTTCTGGAGCGCAGTGGTTTGGGAGGATATATTTATATTTATATTATTTATATTTATATTTATAATAGCAAAATTATATGTATATGATCCTTATTTTTGAACTTTACCTCTAACATAAAATATTTCACTCTATTTTCTATTGAATTAATATTATTTCAAATTGAGTTATGCTCAAAACACTATATACAAACTAGTAGTGCCTTCTTTCAGTAGAATTTGAGTATCTTCCTGTTAAAAATGAAGTTGCCTCCAATAATAAATTCAAAATCTTGCTGCGTTCATTTTATGTATTTAACTGTTATAGTCTAGATTATATTTCAGAACTAATTGTGGGGACAACTTCAACTTTGTGTTATGTCAAAACAATTCAGGGCTGATCATAGAACACGGTTTTACATTCTAGGTACAGAAAAACATTTTCATAACTTGTGTACTTTGGAGAACAGTAATACTTGACATTTTTCACTTCTTAAGCCAACGTAAATAAACATTCAAATTGATTTTTTAGTTTTTCCCTCATGGAAATTTAATTCTTGCCAATGAAAGCAGGTCACACATACAAGTTAAATGAAACTTCTTATACCATGAGGAAATTTGCTTGGCAAAAAAAATATTTTGGTTCATCACACTCTTTCCTTCTCCTTTCAGTTGCCCATTACTCCTTTCAGAAGCTCATTATGTGAGCTTCATTTCATTGAGACTTATTTCATATTTAACCTTGTATTGCAATTTGACTGGATAAAAAATTTAATTTAGTAATTCCAAGGGAAAGAAATGGTACATGAAAAATATTACACAGTACTACACCTCTGCTAACACTAGAATACTAAAATTAAGTCAAAACAGAAGATTTCTGAATGCCCACCCTATTGGGTCTGCCGGAGTTACATTTTTTAAAAGGAATATTTAAATTATTTACTTATATATCCACAATATATAATAACAATTTTTATATAGTTACTGGGGACATGGAATTTTTTTAGGCACTGAAGTCAGTGTTCTGTGGGAGTATAAGGAAGAAACCCATCACATAGATAACCAAAGCATGAAAGGATAAAATGCAAAATATACTATGATTAGAAAAGAAATTTCTTATGACAATAAAATTAGCTAGTTTAGATAGAGAAAAAAGTGTATCAGAGTTGAAGACTAAACAAATGCCATTTATACGACAGTTTAAGGCAGAATAAAGGGTGAAACTAATAATGCTTTTATAATCACATGAATCAAGATCTGAGTCTATTATTTTTCAGCTGTGTAACTTCAGACAAATCTTTTAATATTTTGGTACTTCTAAACCTTGATTTGTTTGAGTTAAGCTCTATGCTAATTTCTAACTGATATTCGATAATCCATAAACCCAGGAAAGAGAAAGTCATTGTCAGTGCTTACACTGAGGAATTAATACAATTAAATTGCTAAAGTAGATAATATAACTTGGAAGTCATGCATAAAATATCTTAGGATGAATTGATGATATAGTTAGAAGGGGTCTGCAATGGTCTAGGTAAAAAACAAAAATTTTCTGCTCTGTTTTTGATACTTAGAATAGCAGAACAAAGATACAGTAAAGTCAAAAACCCACCCTGATGCTATGCTCTACTAAGTTTGCTACTTCTGTGGTATTGCTCTAAATTAAATACAGGTCATGTGTTTGAATAATCAACAATTCTCTATGAGCAGGAGGGCAATATAGTTAAAATAATTACAGTAGTAGCTTATACATTGAGAGAAATGATAACTATTGGGGAAAACTATCAGTAGAAAATTTGACACAATGGAAGGCTGCCACTTCCCATATTAGGAATGAATACTACTTTCTGCTCCTAGGAGCAGCTTTCTACAGGCTTAGCTTCAGAACTGCAAGAGAATATTTGGGTGGTTTCTACACCACAGAGCAAAGAAACCCAGTTGTGGTATGAATTGCCTTCATTTGCACAGAAAATTCATATTCATTCCTGTTTCAAATCAGTGCTATGATTGAAAGACAAATGACTTTGTATTATTCATGACAAATATTTTATAGTGCAATATTTGTATGATGTTATACCTTGCTGCAGAAGAAATCATTAAAACAAATACATATTAAAATACTCTTTATATATTTTGGAATTGACAACTTGATTAACGTACATCCATCATGGTGAATGGCAACATAAATGCCATGCCAGGAGTTCTATAATTACCATGATCTTTCATAGAATGATTAGAATTAAAGGGAAGGTTATCAGCTTTCCTCTAGAGAAACTGGAAAGTATATGATACATCTTACCAGAGTTTAATTTTGATGGCATGCTTGCTTCTACTTTATTAATGATGGATTTATACAATGTGAGTTACAAAATAATAACTGAAAAAAAAAAAAAACCACAAAAATTAATACAGAGGGGAAATCTGTTTTCACCTGTGTCACCTAAGAATGTATTAAAATACTCACAGGAAACAAAAATTCCAGAAATAAGTTTTATGTGATTAATATCATACAAAATCAATTTCATTTTTATTCCAAACTCAATTCAAAGGAGGAAACAGTAGGTTTATACATGTTGATAGTATAAGCATGAGTAGAAAGTAACAATTAATAGAACAAATATGGTAATATCAGAAATAAAATTGTTAGTAGTATTTTGTAGCAATAACTATTACATATTGCTCTTCTATTAGGTTTGAAGGCAATTAATACATAGTAAATCTAATTTTCAGTGTAGATACCTTTTATATTATTTCCTATGGAACTGCATTCTCAAAAAATTTAGTTACAGAGTAACCAATGACTATATAATGGTAGTTAATACTTAGTTCATATCTTTCTAGTTTAAATATCCACATTTTTTCCAAATAAAGTGGATTCAATAAAGTGTGAAACTCAAAATTAAGTATGGAGTTTGAATGTGTATAACCTAAAGTCCTTCAATTCTAATTTCCATAGTACAATTAGACTAAGGCAAAATAAGACCAGACTAGCTTAATAACAACCCAGTATTTTTTTTCATTTTCTATTTTCTATATGAAATTAAGAGAGATATTATTTGTGCCTCCCTCTAAAAAATAATAAAATTTTAGACTGATATATGTCCACTATCCAAATCATTCACTGAATTACTTTATCAAGTAATCTGTGAGAAATAGTTAAAATAATCCAAAAACTTATGTTAGTAAGTCTATATTAAATACCAAAAAGTAAATAGATCCCCTAAGTTAATAACAAAACATAATGGAGATAATAAAACTGAGCCATCATCTCTAAATTATATACATGACCGAGATAGATTAGGATTTTGGATATGGCAAAATTGTTGAGGTCAGAGAAAAAACTGACAACTCATTTCCATGAAACAAAGTTAGCCACACTAGGAGATGAGGTTTCTGACTATAACTCAACCAGATTTGTGGTGAGGGTATTATGAAATAGTTCACATGTTTAATTTTAGGGTTTTTTAAAAATATTTGAATAAAAAATGAAAGTAGAATTTTAATATAAGTTAGAGGACTCGAAAAGGAAATTTGGGCTGGAGCTATGAACTTGTGAATCTTCTGCCAGTGGGGAGGAGTTGAAGCTGTCTATCTGGGTGGGAGCTCTGTAGAATGAAGGGAAATCAGATCCAGGTCTAAGTCTTGATAATGGTCAACATTAAATAGCTTGTAGAGTGGAATTTTTTCCTGTAAAAGACACTGATATGGAGGAATATTAATGGAAATAATTTGTTTAGTGAACACAAGGAAAGCAAATGTTTCAATAGTAGGCTGCAATAAACAATATCAAAGGCTAACAATAACTGGCTAAGTTGAGGAATGAATAATAAGTGCCTGAAAACATGGGTTACATCAATGCCAGTACTAAGAGAAGTTTAAGTGGAGAAATGGGTGTAAGATCAAGAATAAGGGGGGTAGATTTATTGCAAGTAATTGGTTACCTAGGTAATGGAAAGTCAGAGGTCAAAAAGGGTGATGGTGAGAGTGACAGAGGTGGCCAATCACGGCTAGAGGGCTAGTCTGAGGTTGGGGGTGGGGACGGTCGCTCTTTGGCTGGGAATCGCTAAGGGTTGCATGGAAGAAGGTACACCCATGCATGCAGGTAGGTAACACTGGTGAATAGGAATCAGAGGTTAAGTACCCCAACCAACAAACTTTAACAGTAACAATATGAGAAAGACACTTCAAAGTTTTTAGAGGTACCTGAAAAGTAACATATTGACTAAACAGTTATCCTAGTAAAGAAAATTGGCTTTTTTCCCTTCTCTATCTTATTTGGGTTTGTCCTCACTCTCCTTCTTAGATGAACTAACAAATACTTATTTGCTCCCAAATGTACAGGGTGCCTGACTTCAGCTTTTGGGGGAAATCCAAACTAAGAGTTTGTGTTAGAGGTAGCCCCAAAGAACAGACTTTTGCTGTAGAATTCTTCATCTGGGTCAATGCCTGGTCAGATGACAAGAAAAATCTGATTGTTGATGTGGGTGCTAATAATCCCTGACCAGCTGTGGCGTCACAGTGATTAAGAACTCACTTGTAGAGGTCTGGAATGGACCTGAATGGGAAACCCAGGGTTATGTAGTGCTGTCCCCTGGCATTTGAAGAGTATGAGGGCAAAAGTGATTATAAGAACTGTGTTTTTCACTAACCTTACCTGTAGCCTTGAAAAAATAGAATGGCAAGCTCAGGGTGGGCAATTACCAACTCAGTGGAAATGTTGAAATTCAGAACCTCAAAATTATTTAAAGAAACACTCATCTCTTGCATCTGATTCAGACTGTGGAGAAAATCACATCCAGATGGCAGAGCTGGAAAGAAAACAAAACATACAAACTTGATAGGTTTCCAATGCTAAGGTTAAAGACCTGAAATGGAGTTTTAGGACCATTAATTTGGGCTTGGAGATTTTTGAATGGATACATCTGAAAACCTGTAAATGCCCTAGATTTCCACGAATTCTCTAGGAGAGCAGAAGGAGCTCTAACCCACTTGCTGGAGGAGATGAGCATTTTTCCTGAAGACTCATAGAAGATCCAACCTTAAGAGATACATTTATTAATGATCTTCATTCATTTGCTCTCATTGCTCTCAGAAGAAAATATTTTATCATCACAGTAAATGCAATACTTGGCTAATACTACTAGTCAAAGATAATCCATATGGGAGTGGACCTTCATATGTTAGACTGAAGGAAGAGGTGATTGAAATTGATAAACAGGAAGTAGTAAATGGATTTGGACCATAAATTAGTGGTCCAAACATAGAAAGTGAGGAAAAGAGCAGTAAAAAAATTAAAATTGCACAATATTTGAAATACTAAATTAACCAATAAATTGGTTCTATTATCTTATTGAATGCATAAAATGATTACATTCAGCAACTATTATAAAATAAATTTCTTCCTAAATATAATAAAATGCAACCATGCAAATACGTACTTTGAAATAAGGTAAAAAAGAAACTTTCTAAAAAAAAAAAAGAAAAGAAACTTTCTATGTTGTTAAATTACAAATATGATTTACCAGTAAAATATAACTATTAAAAATAAAATATGAAACATTTAAAAATAAATAAGGACATTTATTCTTTTTTTTAATTTTAATTTTTTTAATTTTTTTATTAACATACAATGTATTATTTGCCCCAGGGTACATGTCTGTGAATCCTCAGGCTTACACATTTCACAGCGCTTACCATAGCACATACCCTTCCCAATGTCCACAATCCAGTCACCCTATCCCTACCCCCCCCCACCTCCCGGCCACCCTTAGTTCGTTTTGTGACTTTAGGAGTCTCTTATGGTTTGTCTCCTTCCCCATCCCATCTTGTTTTATTTCTCTCCCTCACTCCCCTCAACCCTCCGCTCTGCCTCTCAGATTCTTCATATCAGAGAGATAATGTCATAATTGTCTTTCTCTGACTGACTTATTTTGCTTAACATAATACCCTCCAGTTCCATCCATGTCATTGCAAATGGCAAGATTTCGTTTCTCTTGATGGCTGCATAGTATTCCATTGTGTGTGTGTGTGTGTGTGTGTGTGTGTGTGTGTGTGTGTGTGTGTATCACATCTTCTTTATCCATTCATCTATTGATGGACACCTAGGTTCTTTCCAGAAGGACATTTATTCTTGATATACATTTATGTCCTATATATATATACCATACTTTCACTGATAACTTCTGGGGAAAAAAAAGCTTTCCTCAATCTGGCCTTATATGTTGATTATATAGATTAAAATAATAATCTTGATTTTGCAACTCTTAATCTTTGACACCTTGAAATGACTCTTTTCCATAAGCATAATATTTTTTACCACGTAAACTGAGAATAATTTTTGCTATCTAAAGCATTCCTTATTCTAACAGTTTTCATATTAAAATGTGCAAATATTCCAGATCGAATATTTTCACAGTATCTCCATTTGTATCCTCAAAGGCATGTTAGAACTTTTTTCTTTTCCTTCCTTCTTTCTTTTTTTTTTATGGATTCCTTAGACTGTTATGGCACTTGGCAGTTTGTAAGACAATTTTACACTATTTCATTTGATAAGTCTGTGTATGCTATCAAAATTGCCATTTTTGAGGGGCGCCTGGGTGGCTCAGTCATTAAGCGTCTGCCTTCGGCCCAGGTCAGATCCCAGGGGCCTGGGATTGAGCCCCGCATCGGGCTCTCTGCTCGGCAGGAGGCCCGCTTCTCCCGCTACCATTCCCTCTGCTTGTGTTCCCTTTCTCACTGTGTTTCTCTCTGTCAAATAAATAAAATCTTTAAAAAAAAAATTGCCATTTTACAAATTAAAAAATGTAGATTCGAGGATGGTTCCAGTGCTAGTGAAGAAGGATCGAAACCCACAGCATCCTACTTCTAGCCCACATTACTTTTGGTCTTTCTAGCAGAGATGAAGATTTGTTCTGCCTGTCACTCTCACACTCCTGTGTGAGCTTCTTTGTCCAGTGCACAGAGGTTTGGCAGGCCAGGGTCAAGGTCAAGTCTCCGAGTGTGTCTATGAAAGGGAGCACTCCTCCCACAGCCTGGCCAAAAGCAGAAGTGAGAGGAACAGGCCCTGGTCTTGCTGGATTGTGTCCACATCAGTCCTGCTGTCTGTAAAAGCTGGTTTTGCTGGGGTCACCTGGCACCAAGACTTGGGAGGGTCAGAATTGAGTTTCTCAGGTGCCTTTGAGGACAAACTTCACATGTTCCTACGCAAAATTTTAAAATACTAAGTCTTACCAAAAACAATATACCATCTTTTAGTTATTCATTTGAGAGAGAAACACAGAGAGCAAGAGAAAGACACCAAGCAGGAGCAGGTGGAAGAGCAGAGGGAGAGAGAGAAGCAGACTCCCCAATGAGCGGGGATTCCAATCGGGGACTCAGGGGAGACAGATGCTTAATTGACTGGGCCACACAGGCACCCCTAGACCATCCTTTTCAATAAGTCTTCCTTTTCCCTTAATCCTAAGGTAAAGACCATTGAAGTTGAGAATTTAAACACAGAAAGAAAGTGACTGAACCTCTAAATCCTCTTTCCTGCCCCATGATAGGCCACAGTGGCTCTCTTTACACAAAAGAACCACAGGTGTCTAGGGAGCTCTATTGGTCCAGATGGCTATGGGGTGCCTTCCCAGGTGACATTTGCTTCCTTGAACACATTTGAACTGCTCTCAATACTGGAATCGGAAAGGAGAGGTTTGGCATTGAGTTATTTCCAGTTAAGGCTGAAGTAGTATTTTCTTCTCCACTTCCATTTTCAAGAGTTGGTAACTTTCTAAAACCATTACCATCTGGGCTGAGATTTTGTTCAAAGCACAAAGGTAAAGTGTCTATAGAATTTTCCTCAGCAGGACTGAATGCTAAAAGGTGCTCGTAAGAGTCATATTGTTTTTTTTTTTCCAATTGCGATAAAAATTGACATATATAAAAATTGACATATATAATTGACATATAATAGTATTATTTTTAGGTGTACAAAGTAATGATTTGATATTTGTATAAGTTGCAAAATGATTATCAGAATAAGTTTATTAACATCCATCACCACACACAATTACATTTTTTTCTCTTGTGATGAGAATTTTGAAATCTACTCTTTTAGCAACTATAAAAATGTTTCTATAGGGAAAACTCTTAAAATAAGTTGACTATTATGTTATTTGATTTGAGATTCTACAAAATTATAGGCCTGATATGTTTCATCTGATTGGTATTAGAATACATGTATCCAATTAAAAAGAGCTCCTTCAAAATATTGCTCTCACAAGTTGAGATATTTCAAAACACACTTAAAAATTTTCTAAAGTGGGGTCTGGGCACCTGGGTGGCTCAGTGGGTTAAAGCCTCTGCCTTCAATTCAGGTCATGATCTCAGGGTCCTGGAATCGAGCCCCGAATAGGGCTCTCTGCTCAACAGGGAGCCTGCTTCCCCTTCTCTCTCTGCCTATCTCTCTTCTTACTTGTGATCTCTCTCTCTCTGTCTAATAAATAAACAAAATCTTTAAAAATAATAATAATAAAATCCTGTGCAGTTTAATTTTTTTCTTTTCTTACTTGATTTAAACCTACATATCAGTTTTATTCTCATTTGCAAGATGTATTTTCAACAAGTATTATCTTAAAATGTCAAATATAAACCTTAATGCACCATTTTTAATATTTTGATTTAAAATATCTAATAAAATATCTAATTTTTTCTGTAAATAAAACTTTTTTTTACAAAAGAAAGATTCTTTTGTAATTGATTTTGTAAAAATAATTGCTTTTTGAAATTGATTTTGTAAAAATCAGTTTTGTAATTGATTTTGTAAAAATCAAATGTTTTGATTCTTTTTTTTACAAAAGAATCAGTCCAATAATATAAGGATTACTTTTGTAAAAAAGATGCCATTGTAGGATCTTAGACTGATTTGACAGTTTGGAGTTTTTTGTGTTGTTGTTTTTTTTTTTATTATTATTATATTGCATATGTGCAGAAAATAGAAAACTTGTTACCATGATGCAGTATCACAAAATTTCATGTTCCCTTTCTGTAACTATCTTACATAAGGATATGCCACTGGTCTAACAACTAAATTTTATCAGAAGAGGTAGAAAATCACAATGTTTTGCTTTTTTGGTTTTTGTTTTGTTTTATTTTGTTTTTGAGGCAATTATGAATTGCATATTTATATCACTATCAATTCAAAGTACATTTTTGATTCATAAGTTTTTTAATAAAAATACTTTTTAACATGATTCTGTGTCCCAGCAAAATGCAAATTTTCATGTTAGCACAAAATATGCATTCAAATTTGCACACAATAAATTTTCCTTAATATTAGCTTTTTATACTGGATTTATAATAACATTTACACAAATGTCAGATTTTTTTTATTGGCATAATGGATTCCCCAAGATTTTAATTTGCTTACTTTATTTGGATGGAAAAAAATTAAACCATTATTGAATTAATTAGCTTTTCTCATAGAAGTATCTGATGACACTGATATAAAATTAGTATGTTCTTGGGATACCTCGGTGGCTCAGTTGCTTAAGTGACCAAGTCTTGATTTTGGCTCAGTTCATGATCTCAGGGTCATGAGATTAAGCCTTTTGTGGGGAATCCCCATCCACAGGGAGTCAGATTGAGATTCTCTCTTTTCCTCTTCCTTTGCCCCTACCCCCACTCTCTCTCTCTCTCTCACTCTCTCTCTTTCTCTCAAATAAATAAATACAATCTTAAAAAATAATAAAATAAATAAAATAAAATTAGTATATTCTTAACTGTAAAGTATTTCTTATGCTAAGGGAGTCAGTGTATAAGAGCTATTGCACATACCTACATATTCTATTGATAGGGGGCATTTGGATAAGTAACAAAATAGAAATTGATGTAAATTATGTTCGTATATATTGCATTGCCTTAGCTTTCACAAAATCTACCCATTATATTGTGATAAGGTTTTCACATGACATGTCACCAAACTAGATATGCCTTGAATCACAATAGTTCTAAAAATTGTCTCATAATTTCAATTTGGAGAAATTTTGTATGCTGAGGATTACAACTAAATTTCTTAGTAGAAAGAGTAAGCAATATTTAGATTCAAAACTGAACAGTGTATCTTCATAAAAATACTTCATATCATTAACATTATTGTTCTATTTTTAGCATATAGATAAAACTCAGTTTTATCTGACCTTATCAATTCATTACTGATTCTTAAAGTAACATCAATATCCGTGCAATATTAATTTTCCTTCAGAATTTTAATACTGGGATGATATAAATATAAAACTTTTTAAAAACCAGTACGTTGTTCTGTGTTCATGTCTCCTTTCAGTTGAGTTTATACCTTCATCATAGTTTTGTTTTATTTTGTTTTTTTATCATAGTTTTATTAAACATTTCTTTTTTTTTTAAAGATTTTATTTATTTGACAGAGAGAGATCACAAGTAGGCAGAGAGGCAGGCAGAGAGAGAGGGGGAAGCAGGCTCCCTGCTGAGCAGAGAGCCTGATGCGGGGCTCGATCCCAGGACCCCAAGATCATGACCTGAGCTGAAGGCAGAGGCTTTAACCCACTGAGCCACCCAGGTGCCCCTAAACGTTTCTTTTTAAGATTAGTTTATGTGAATTTTCCTTTTCATAGTCATGCACAGAGTTTCATTTATTTTTTCTAATCTACTTACAATTCATTGGAATGTAACTCTGTTCGATATTTCATAAGCATTATCTTTCTTTTTAAATATTTTTTTCTATCTTTGCAAATGTTTTACACCTATTAAGAATCAAACAATAAAACATACATTTGCTCATTTTTGCAAGTATGTGTTGTCATAATATCAAACAATAGGTCACATTAAATGAGAGCCTATTGTGGATATTCAAAGTTTTTTCCAACAGTGGCCATGATTTAATCCTTTTTAAAGGATCTTTTGTTTTATTTGTCTTAGTGAATCTGTCTAAATTAAATCTAGTTCCTTTGTATTTAGTAATTCTCTCCATTGGGTGTCTGAGAGTAGTTATAACCTGGTCTTTGAAATACTCTTCACTAAATTATTCCAAATTTTAGATTTTCCAGAAAATATCATAAATGATGTTTGAATATTCTAAAGACTGTCATTATAAGTAGCACAGTTGTGATCATTTTTCCAAGCAATGCATTCAATTACACACAATACAACTCACAAAGAAATCTCAAATTTTAGCCAAATTCTGGCTTATAATTTTTTTCTTTTTTATTCTTTTTTTTTTTTTTAAAGATTTTATTTATTTGACAGAGAGAAACACAGCGAGAGAGGGAACACAAGCAGAGGGAATGGTAGCGGGAGAAGCAGGCTTCCCGCGGAGCAGGGAGCCCGATGTGGGGCTCGATCCCAGGACTCTGGGATCTGACCTGGGCCGAAGGCAGACGCTTAACGACCGAGCCACCCAGGCGCCCCTTCTTTTTTATTCTTATCAGCATATCATTATTAACATTTTAGCCAAGGATTATGATAACTGGTTGCATCTCAATCTTCATTTAAGTCAAAAGTCTGTTTTCACAAGTAAAAAAATCAATGAAACAGTCGTGAATTTACACTTAGTTGCTTTCTTACTCCCATAGTTCAAAATTCTGTAATATAAATCATAGTTATTTAACATGATAATGACCTTGCTACAATGTACTTGACCTAAGGAACATTTACTTTTAAAACTTTATTTATATTATATTATATAATTTTATTAACCGTTAAACTATAATCTTGTTTGAGTTCTCCATTCTAAAGAGTAGACATTTGTTTTATCACATTTTTATCTACCATGCTTTGGCATTCTGCATCAAATTTTGAAATTTACTTCTACAAAAGCCAGAAAATGTATATTGTTCTGGACATGGTGAATGATTAGTACTACAAGAATTATTATTATGGTTGACTAAAGGTTAGACATTCATTTTGATATTTTAAGTACAGCATGTCAATGATCTATACCGATATATTTTTGTTGAATAACTATGGTGTAGTTTACCCTTTCTTTTTTCTTGTAGTAAATGCTGTTTTGTGTTCGAGTAGAAACTATTCAATTCCATTGTTTCTAGTTCTTAAAAATTAATCCAAACCACTTTTTAAAATATTTCTTTTCTTTTCTGCCTTTTTCCCCCTGAGCTTCAACTTCATAATTTCTATATCTATCAAGATTTCACATTTCATTTGTTTCCAGTTAAATGTTTTAAAAATGTAGTCAAATTGTACTTTTGTATAAGAAAAACATAATGCACTATCTTAAAAGTAAAAGGCTTATTAACTGTGCGTGGTTTCAGAGATCCAGAGTCCTTCTAATCTAATGCTAAAGCAAATATATGTTGTGATCCAAATAGAAGTATCCACACTAAAAACGACAGGATGTAGGAGGAAATTTTAAAAACATGGGTAAAATATAACCCCCCCCCCAAAAAATATGTATAAAACCCAGCAGGAAGTTCACACACTGAACTTTGATTTTCATCCAGAATTTAATTTTATGTCCACTTGTATCTAGAAGTGAGGATAATAAAACTTGTTTTCTTTTAGTACACATCCGTCTGAAGGGGGAAACTTTTAATAAGGAAGAGAGAGAAAAAAGAAAGAAAGAAGAAAAAGAAGGAAGGAAGGAAGGAAGGAAGGAAGGAAGGAAGGAAGGAAGGAAGGAAGGAAGGAAGGAAGGAAGGAAGGAAGGAAGGAGAAGAAAGAAAGAAAGAGAGAGAGAGAGAGAGAGAGAGAGAAAGAAAGAAAGAGAAAAAGAAAGAAAGAAAGGAAGGAAGGAAGAAAGGAGGAAAGAAAGAAAAAGAAGAGGAAGGGAGGAAGGAAGAAAGGAAAGAAGGGGAAAGAGAGATAGAAAGAAAATACTCATAGTGAACAATGAGTATTCTCTGTAAGTATGGATCCCCAGTTATTTAAAACTTTGATTTCCTTTTCAGTTAGAACCACTGACTGACATTTACTCAATGTTTGCTCACATACATTCAGATTCTTCTTCTCCCACTTGAATCTATGGCTTTAAACTGCTATATTTAATATTCTCTTGGTTCTGAAATAACATTTCTTTTCTGAGAGAGAGCCTCAGAATTTGAAGTGGAACAATCTTTTGATTTTGAAGTGGCATAATTTTTTGATTATCTGTTAGAGTAATTTTCTAAGATTTTTATTTAGATTTTATGTATAGGTATAATGTATAAAGCTATGTGTATATCCACACATATGAATGTATAAAGATAAACTTAAGGTAAATAAATACTGAGTATTTCACATTTGTTTTGTGATGATTGCTAAATTTTCATTCTAAAATGAATGTGAAATATTCAGTATTTATTTACCTTAAATATATTTCAAAATTACCCACACAAATGCACAAATCATGGCTAATATAGTCTCTAATGTTCTTTGGAACAATAAAAATTATACTTAAAATCAGGTAGATTTGTGGTGTACTGGCACTTTGTATTGTTCTTTACAGTTTGTCTTCCTCATTATCACGATATACTATACTTGTCATTTCTGTTTTCATTTGTACCTTTGCATTTTTTGTTTATTAGATTGTCAAACACTTTTCTATTTTATTTAAAAAACAAACAAGCTGCTGTATTTACTTATCAAGTTGATACTCCTATTTATCACTGCTGTGTTGTCAGAGGAAAGAATATGAATCACACACATAGAACTTTGTGTTGCATCATTTGTGAGTCTATATGGCACTGGGACAGAAGTCCATGAATAATATGTAGCATAGAGTCTCAGTAGATAGAAATGTGCCTCTTTTTAATCCTTATAGAAGGTAATTATAGGTGTATTATATAAAAAGTAGGCCCTTCTGCAAGTTCGCAAAGGACTGGAGAATTGTGGGAATACAGCAGAGTAATTCCTTGAGAATGTAAATGATTTTAAGGTTATTTTGAGTTTCTAGATAAATTTTCATATGACTCCCGTTTGCTGAAGGGTGATGAAAAGGAAGGAAGTTGGATTGCATTGAATACAACACTGTATCTATAGACTACAGTTTTCGAGTTTCATTAGACAAAACGTTTATAGAATATTTGAACAGAATTAAGATATTTCCATGAAAGACTCTTTAAGACATAGTGTGGGAGGGCGCCTGGGTGGCTCAGTTGTTTAAGCAACTGCCTTCAGCCCAGGTCATGATCCTGGAGTTCCGGGATTTAGTCCCACATCGGGCTCCCAGCTCCACCGGGAGTCTGCTTCTCTCTCTGACCTTCGCTCCTCTCATCTTCCCGCTTTCTCTCTCTCTCAAATAAATAAATAAATAAAAACTTAAAAAAAAAAAAAAAAAAAAAAGACATAGTGTGGGAGCAGGAGGTGGAGCACAGGAAAAGGAAACCAGGATCTACGTGGCTCATTCAGGACACAAAATAACATCATTTTGATGAGGAATAGGGAGCTGAACAATGCTTTTTCCTACATACAGAAAACAAAATAATCTGACAGCTCAAGGAATTGCGGATCAGTAGTAAAGGGTTTCATAGTGAACAACATTGACAGAGAATCAAGAAAAATCCTTGAATTGATAAAAGAGAAAAGAGCTGCTACAAATAATACCTATACAGGATAAATGCTGATCAGCACATGGTGACCCTAGGTAAGTGCTATATTACCATTCGAGGTAGTAGCAGCAGCAAAAAAAAAAAAAAAAAAAAAAAAGAGTTACAACTTATTAGCCACTTTTCCCATAGAAAGAGTCTTTGTCAAGTCTTGAAGTAGGCTTCTGACGATTTGGGTTAATACAGTATAGCAGGAGCAAAGCTAGGTGACATCCAAGGCAAGATCACAAAAGGCCCTCCAGCTTCATCTTGGTTTTTTGGCAGACTTGCACTGTTTGAATCATCTTTCTGAGTGGGCCTTTTCTGAATGCTCCTTTTCTGGCACCTGTTTCAGGCTGAGAATTCCAAGACACATAAAAAAGTCCCAGCAAGTTACCCTGAGTAATAATCCCAGCTGAGTCCAGCCTAAGAGCAATCCCAGCCCAGTCATCAGATGAAAATGTTAAAGAAAAAAGTCTTCGGTGAATTCAGCCCCCATCATTTGTGTCACCGTCAGGTATTGGAGTCCTCTAGGCTGAGGACCTAGTCATTGTGGAATAGGAACAAGCTGTCTCTGCTGTGTCCTCTCCAAATTCCAATGCAAAGAAACCATGACTATGATCAAATGATGTCTCATACCTTAATACAGGGTCATTTGTTATGTAACAAAAGGTAACCAGAACAAAAATCACAATGTAAAAAAAGGTAACCAGAACAAAATCACAAATATACCTGTGGTTGATCAGATGGGAAGTTTTGCAGTGAGATGAGAACAGAAAATACATATGAGGTAAAAATAGAAAAGCTGCATTATTAATATATGTATTTATTTACCCTTTTATATTTCATTTTGAATTTTGTGACAGATGCATATTTATACACACATAAGCATGCAGTGACTACCACCTCTATGCACACTTAGGTTAAAAAACAAATTTATGATCTAGTAATATTTACCAAGTGTTGCTATAGATTCTTTTAACAGATATTCTTATCATACATTCTTTTTTTTTCTTATCATACCTTCTTGACAAGACTAGAAACCAAGTGAATATTTCTGTTTAGAAAAAATATGTCATGGTAAAAGTATGTTTCAGCAAAAAAATTGGTAGACACTTCTTGCAGAAAATTGGGTGTGATATATTGACATTTTGTTATCCTGTAAATAATTTTGACTTTATTGGGGTGCCTGGGTGGCTCAGTCATTAGGCGTCTGCCTTCGGCTCAGGTCATGATCCTGGAGTCCTGGGATCGAGCCCCGCATGGGGCTGCCTGCTCGGCGGGAAGCCTGCTTCTCCCACTACCATTCCCTCTGCTGTGTCCCCTCTCTCACTGTGTTTCTCTCTGTCAAATAAATAAAGTCTTTAAAAAATAATAATAATTTTGACTTTATTAGTTCTACAATATTCAAATAGTTCAAATATTTAATTTTATTATTTTTGTTTTCATAATTTCACTTATGAAATTACACTTAAAGTGTGACAAAAGAAATGTATTATGTTTCAGTATAAATGACAAAAGATTTTTATACATATTATGTTTCAGCTTCACCAATGTATTACATTTTAAAAGTTGCAAATACCCAATTACCACCACCAACGTGGAGATCATTTCCATAACCCAGAAAAAGTTCCTTCTATTCTTTCCAGTCAAACTTCACCTGCCATTCATTGAACATTGCCATTTACTGATTTTAGTCAGCATAACTCAGTTTGTCTTTTTATTTTATATAAATGGAATCATAAGTGTAGTAGACCATCTCTACCATGACCACTAATAATTCTCCCTTCCTAATGTTCATGCCCTGATGTATTTCCCTCCCAGTGGAATATGCTGGACCTAGTTACTGGAATATGCGAAAAGAAGTTTACTTCTAATGTTAGGTAATAAAGGGACTGTGTCTTCTACACTGGGAGCTCTTACTACTTCCCTAGAAAGCCACCCTCGATGTTCGGAAAGCTCCACACAGCAAAGAACTGAGGGAAGACTCACAGTCCAACAGTCCGTGAGGAGACAACTCCTCCAAACATCTGCATGAGTGGGAAAACAGATCCTCCCCCTCTTAACCCCTCTGATACCACATCCCGAGTCAACACACACTGCAAAGCTTGAAACTTTAAGTTAGACGTAGTCAGTTAAGTTGTGCTCAGATTCCTGACTCAAACAAACTGCGAAACAGTAAATTGTTATTTTAAGCCACTAAGTTTTCATGTAATTTGATAAGCAACAATAGAAAACTAATACATGTATGATGCATGGTTTTTGCCTATTTGTTTTGTTCAACATGATGTTTTCAAGATAATGTGTATTTGAAATTCACCATGTAATAGCATGTATCAATAGTTGACATTTTGTTATATCTAAGTAGTATTACATTATATGATAATATCAGAATTTTTCAATCATCAGCGGTTGTTGGAATTTTGTTTCCTTTTTTGGTCTACTATGAATAAGGCTGAGTGATTTTCTTTTGTCATATGACATATAAGTACATTTCTTTTTTAAACTCAAAACTTTTAACATTTCGCACACCCATTAGCAATATGTAAGAAGTTAACTTGTTCTACATCTTCTCTAACATTTTCCATTATAAGTTTATTTAATACTACTTGTTCTAGTGGTATGAAGCATAATCCATTGTGGTTCAGTTTTCACATCCTTGATAACTAATGATGTCCATAATTTTTCATGTGCTTATTCTACGTTTGTATATGTGTTTACAAAATTATGCTCAAGTTCTGTACTGTTAATTAATTAATTAATTAATTAAATTCAGTGGCTGTCTTAAAAATACTGATTTATAAAAGTTCTTTTTTATCTTGGAAATAAGTTTTTTTTTTTTTTTTTCAGATATACCTACAATGAATATTTTCTCCCAGTGTGTGGCTGATGCATTCATTTTTCTTATGGTATCTTTTGATGAGTAGATGTGGTATGCTTATTCATATATTCATTTTTAATTTTATCTTTATTTTTTTCCCACATATTTGAGCTTCTATATGGTGTCATTTAACTTCAGAATAAAGAAATATTCATCATTATTTGCTGGGCAGTTCTCCTGAGACAAATTGCATTTAACTTCCTTAAATTTGTTCTTAATATATTTATTTTGCCTCATTCTAAAAATTATTTTCTAAGATAAAGAATTCTAGGTTTACTGATACACTGTTGTTGGGAAAGTAAACCAGCATAGCTACTGTATGGAGTCTCCTCAAAAAGTTAAATACAGAACTACCTTATGATCTAGCAATTACACTATTAGATACTTATACAAATAATACAAAACATGAATCCAAAGGGATATATGCAGCATTGTTTATAGCCCCATTATTTACATTAGCCAAGATATGGAAGCAGCCCAAGTGTCCATTGATTGATGAATGGATAAAGAAGATGTGGTGTGTGTGTGTGTGTGTGTGTGTGTGTGTGTGTGTGTAATGGAATATTATTCAGCCATAAAAAAGAATGAAATCTTGTCATTTGCAGTGACCTGGATGGAGCTAGAGAGAATAATGCTGAGGTTCCTGGGTGGCTCAATCAGTTAAGCATCTGCCTTCAGCTCAGGTCATGATCCTGGGGTCCTGGGATTGAGCCCCAAGTCAGGCTTTCTGTTCAGCAGGGAGTCTACTTGTCCCTTTCCCTTTGCCGCCCCTCCTCCCTACTCATGCTGTCTCTCTCTTGTGATCCCTCTCTCAAATAAATCTTTAAAAAGAGAGAGCATAATGCTAAATGCCAAGCAAATTAAGTCAGTAGAAGAAAGACAAATACTGTATTATTTCAATCACATGTGGAATTTAAGAAACAAATGTGCAAAGGGAAAAAGAGAGACAAACCCAGAAACAGATTCTTAACTTTAGAGAACTAATGGTGACCAGAGGGGAAGTGGGTTGGGGGTATTGGTTAAATAGTGATGAGGAGTTAGGAGTACAGTTATTGTGATGAGCACCAGGTGATGTATGGAAGTACTGAATCACTTAATTGTACACTTAAAACTAATTTAATACTGTATGTTAACTAACTGGAATTAAAATTTAAAAAAAGAATTCTAGGTTTACACTTTATTTTGCCCTTAGCACTTTAAAGATATAATTCCAATGACTTCTTGCTCAGATTTTTTTTTTTTCCTGATGAAACTTTAGGCATCATTTTTGTTTATTTCTTTATTTGGAATGTGTCCTTCCCCGCTAACCCCAGCATTTGTTGTGATTTCCTCTTTATATTTAGTTCACAGCCCTCTGACTATGATGTGCCTAGTTTGATTTTCTTTATATTTATCCTGTTTTAGACAGATTAAGCGTCTTGGATTTCTGAATTGAGTCACAATGACACTTTGGGAAAATTCTTGGCTTCTGTTTTCTTTAATATGTCTTAAATCCAAATTTTTTCTGCTCCCCTGGGACTCCAGTTAAATGTGTGGTAGAACATTTGATGTTTTCCACAGAGCTTGGATATTGTTTTATAATTTTTATTATTTTTACTCATTCTCTTTGATATAATTTATAGATTGGCCTTAAGCTGACCAATTCCTTTTTTTCTATTGTGTCTAATTTACTGTGAATTTCAATCATGATTTTTTTTAACATTATTGTATTTGTCAGTTCACACATTTTCATTTGCTTCTTTTAATAGTTTCCATTTCTGTATTGAAAATTGCCATCTGTTTAAGTATGCATCAACATTTTCCAAATTTTTTAACTAATATTTTTTCATACTTTAAAGTTTTCATATGATTACTTTTAAATATTCTATTGATCCTTTTCTCTCTTGATTATGAGTATATGTTTGTTCTATTTTGGAATTTCACAATCTTACTTGTATGTAGGTCATGATCTATAAACAACAAACAGTGGAGGTTGATATAAAAGATGTGATTTCCAGAAGATGCCCCATCTTCTATCAGGCTGCTAGATTTTATGGCTGGTATCTAGTCATTAGCTTAGCCGCATTTGGCCTTCTTACAGAGCTTTTCTGTAAAGATTTACACAAAGCTTTTGTGAAGATTTACTTCGCCACTAACTTCAAATATTTTTAAGCCAATTAATTATTATAAGGAACTATCTGCAAAGGAAAAATAATGTGAGAAAAAAAATGAAATCTTGGTAAAGAAGTCAAATATGAAGCCTGGTAGCATATTATGCTTTTTCTTTTTTTTCTTTTTTTTCTTTTTCTCTTACTACAATCCTTTACATTTTTATCAACAGGCTAAAATTACCAAAAAGGACTAATGTAGTTTTCCATCTTATCTCTAGCTTTTAAGTCTGAATATTAATTTTCTCTTTCATGTGAGAAATTTTGTATTTACCCATGGAGTACTGAGGTCTTTTTAAGGGATTTTTAATGTGTGAAATTGCTGGGGAGTTTGCGACAGCTAAATATTGGTTTTTAAGGTATCTTTCTTTTATATTGAATACTTTTCTGTCCTTAGTATACCTGAAGCTAAAAAGCTCTCAGGGGAAAAAATAAGTGTGTGTGTACTTTTAATTAAATTATTTACTTTTAGGAGTGCCTGGGTGGCTCAGTGGGTTAAAGCCTCTGCCTTCAGCTCAGGTCATGATATCAGGGTCCTGGGATCGAGCCCCGCATTGGGCTCTCTGTTCAGTGGGGAGCCTGCTTCCCTCTCTCTCTCTGCCTGCCTCTCTGCTTACTTGTGATCTCTCTCTGTCAAATAAATAAATAACATCTTTTAAAAATAGATAGATAAATAAATTATTTACTTTTATTTCACTAAATTTCAAACACATAGTAAACACCTATTCACCCTTCAACCAGATATTAATATCTTTCCACACCTGTCCCTCCTCTCTCTGTCTTTCCTTTTGCCAAATCACTGCAGATGTGAAGACCTTCCTCCCACCCTTGAGTCCTTCACCATGTAAGTCTCAGGGAAAAGGCCATCGGTTTCTACGTAATCATAATGATGTTATTATAAATGACCTATTAAAATCAAGTGATGCAATACTATAACCAAACAAAACATCCACTCCCAATTTTCCTTGGCTGCCTCCACAATTCCCTTCATGTCTTCTAATTTTTTCAGTCCAGTTTACGTATTGCAGGCTTCTGTGAAGTTTCTTTTATCTCCCCCAACTTACCTCATTTTCATTGGTCCCTCCATTCTTCAGGACAGTGAAGTTTTAAAAAGTCCAGACCAGTTACCCTGAAAAAAGAATCCTGCATTGTGAATCAATATTTTTCCTTTGACTAGATTCTGTCAATAATTTCTTGAAAGAACATTGAGTGAAACGCCTGCCATACAACATGCGTACCAGGCTGCCCCATCATGGTGATGGGAAAATGAAACATCTAGTTAAGATAGACTTCATCATTACCACAGTGTATTTTTCAATTTGTATTTAAGAAGTAAATTATGGGATTATTCTTTGAAGCCATGTAAATAGTCTGTTCCTTAACAAGCCATCATTGACACAATGATTTTTAGTATCTCTTGATTATCTTTGCCTAAATCTTTTTAAAAAAATGATGATTTTAAAAAGCTATCAATTGTTGTACATTTGTAAACTGGCATATTGTTACAAAAAAGAATCTTCTAAGTCCCTGGGTGGCTCAGTTGTTAAGCCTCTGCCTTCAGCTCAGGTCATGATCCCAGGGTCCTGGGATCGAGTCCCACAGTGGGCAACCTGCTCAGCAGGAAGCCTGCTTCTCTCTCTCCCACTCCCCCTGCTTGTGTTCCCTCTCTCCTGTGTCTCTCTCTGTCAAATAAATAAATAAAATCTTTAAAAAAAAACCAAAAAAACAAAAAAAAAGAAACTTCCTTCACCTTTTTCTCTCTATGGATTCATGTAATTTTTTAGTTAATTCAGTTTGTTACAATCCATTACCATCATGATTCTTCTTGATACTCAAATTGTCCACAATTTTATGATTGTCAGCTTTTTCATCCCTTTTCATTTTAGTCTTAACATCCTATTTTTTGGAAATGTTATTGAAATAGAAAACACATTTTAAAAAGTGCATAAACAATTTTACTCCTTGACACATTTTCACAAAGGGCATGAATATTTTTATCTGCTAATCAGATTAAGGAAATAAACTAGATAAAATTCTAAACAATTCTCCTGCTATTCTTTCCCAATTACAGCTCCCCAGACAGCCACAATCTTGACTTCTAAAATTTCTAGGAGAGTCAGAAAAAGCCATCCCGTCCCATAGTCTCAGTAGTCATTATTCTTACCATAACAGACCTGTGCATTAGTCTTGAATCATCCAGAATTAATTATTCTTAATGTTACTATATGTCGCTGATTGCTAGTATCCCACTTCTCATAGGCTGTTAATGATATCAAGACCAAGGATAACTGTAAATGAATTCCGAAATCTCATTTTTAAGGTTCTTTTCTGGGACCATTCTTTGAACCATATGCTGAGCCAGCCAGGTCCCATCAGAAAAGCAATATCTAAGTTAAGTACATCAAAACAAAAGTTAATACGTGGGTTTAATATGAGTTATTGGAGAAATGAACATGAAACAGGGACATGAGGGCACATTGAAATAGTAACTTCAGAAGGAAGTCAATGCTTGGAGTGACAAAGAAAGCTTCAGGTTATTAGTATCTAGAAATTTGAAGAAAGCTTAATTATACCTGCCAACTTTACTGGGCCATGGTGTGCCCAGATATTTAATTCAATATTTTTCTGGGGTGTTTTCATGAGGATGTTTTAAAATGTTAACATTTATATCAATAAGCTGAGTAAAGCAGACTGCCTTCCTTAGTGTGGGTGGACCTCCTAGAATTAATTAAATGTCTGAATAGAACAAAAAGGCTGAATGAGAGGGAACGCCTGCATGACTGCCTTGAGCTGAGGCATTGGTCTTTTCTTGCCTTCTGAGTCAAACTGAAACACCGATTTTTTTCTGGCTTTGTAGTCTATAGGTTTTTAGACTGGAACTACCATTCTGAGTCTCAGGCTTTGGGACTCATAGTGGAAATATTCCATAGGTTTTCCTGAACCTCCAGCTTGCTGACTGCAGATCTTGGGACTTGTTAGCCTCCATAATCACATGTACACACACATACACACATGCACACACAATGATGCTATTTCTGGAAGTTCCAGGGGAAAAAAAAAAATTTGAGGTAGTACTTTAACCACTGCTAGGTAAAGAACCATTTCTGTGATAAGTCTGCTAGGAAAGCAAAGAAAAAATAATGGAGCAAATCATTTCTCCTTCTTCCTACCTTATAGTCTTCCTTCACAGCTACCTTCCTGGTACTGAAACCTAACAAAAGAGTCAACCAGTAAGAAGAAAAATATAATTTGCAGAGATCCAATACTAGCATTAGTGAGTAACTTAATAACCCTCACTTCTGAAATGTAGATTAGATTTTTCAAAATTTGAACTTCATATAAATGAAATCATTTAGAACAAATAGTATGTACTATTTTGCATACCATCTGTGTGTGTCATTTATACATAACTCTGTCTTATCTTTTTCTTAGATTTTATTTATTGGAGAAAGAGAGAGAGAGAAAGAGAGAGAGAGAGAGAAACATGAGCAGGGGGAGGGGCAGAGGGAGAAACAGGCTCCCTGCTAAGCAGAGAGCCTAATGCAGGGCTCAATCCAAATTCCCCAAGATCATGACCTGAGCCAAAGGGAGATGCTTAACCAACTGAGCCACCCAGGCACCCATAACTTCATCTTATTTAATGTTGGCCAATACTGATATATTCTTAACGATATTTATATTTAGCTCTTTTAGAGTAAATCAACTTGCCTTTAATTTGCTGTCTGTAATTTCTGCAATGATCTTCCAAACTCTAATTTATGATGCCTAACATCATTATATATGAAAAAGCTTCAAGTTCACATAGCCCCAAGGGTCTGATTATAGGTCTTCAGAGTTTGCAGAGTATGAACTGCAGCAGCCAGAATCATGGCAGGACAGGTGATTAGAAAGTTTCTTCCCCGGGTGCCTGGGCGGCTCATTCATTAAGCATCTGCCTTCAACTCAGGTCATGATTCCAGGGTCCTGGGATCAAGCTCCACATCAGGCTCCTTGCTCAGCAGGGAGCCTGGTTTTCCCTCTTTGTCTGCCTGCTGCTCCCCCTGCTTATATTCTCTGTCTGTCAAATAAATAAAATCTTTGAAAAAGAGAAGAAAGAAAGAAAGAAAGAAAGAAAGAAAGAAAGAAAGAAAGAAAGAAAGAAAGAAAGAAAGAAAAAGAAAGGAGAAAGAGAGAGAGGGAAGGAAGGAAGGAAGGAAGGAAGGAAGGAAGGAAGGAAGGAAGGAAGGAAGGAAGGAAGGAAGGAAGGAAAGGAAAGAAAAGAAAAGAAAAGAAAAGATAGAAAAGAAAAGAAAAGAAAAGAAAAGAAAAGAAAAGAAAAGAAAAGAAAAGAAAAGAAAAAAGTAAAAATTTCTCCCCCCGCTATACTGACTTTTAGTTGAAAGGAGTATTGCAACTATAACCAACGGAGGCATTATACTTCCAGAAAAAACTCAAGGAAAAGTATTGCAAGAGACAGTAGTAGCTGTTGGATTGGGCTCTAAAGGAAAAGGTGGAGAGATTCAAAAAGTTAGCATGAACATTGGAAATAAAGTTCTTTTCCCAGAATATGGAGGCCCCAAAGTAGTTCTAGATGACAAAGAAGATTTCTTATTTAGAGATAATGACATTCTCAGAAAGCACATAGATGGAAATAAATCATTATTATTGAAATGGCATTGTGTGAGGCTTCCCATTCCACTGAAGTTGTGAAATATTTCATTATGTAATTTTTTTATAATAAATTAATGGTATCTCCCCAAATAAATAAATAAATGAGTAGCTTCAAATTTCTCTTTTCTGTTATCCTTTTTTTAAATGAATAAATTCATATTTGAGAACCACAATATTTACTTCGATCTTGGATTGGATTAAAAGGACTCACATTTTAATATTTCAGATTTTGCACTATGCTGTTAAGATGGTAAAATTATCTGAAATAAATTTTAATTAATAGACAAAGGTTTCATTTGTCAATTTCACAAAGTTTTGATAGATAAAATTAAAAAGTAATAAAAAACACACATGAATGCTTGTTAAGTATGTCATCCAGAAAAAGATACAGTGAAACTACTTCTAGATTAACTGCTTAAGATGTTTCATTATCCAAGATTGCTTTATATATAATTATATATGTGAAGGTAATATGATTTGGTAATTTTACATTGTCATTTTTTAAACTTTATTTTTTTTTTAGTAATCTCTACACCTAACATGGGGCACTAACCCATGACCCCAAGATCAAGAGTCACATGCTCTTTCAATTGAGCCAGCCAGGCACCCCTACACTGTCATCTTAAACAATGAGTCATTAAAAAGGAAATTGCAGGGAAGGAGGCAAGATGGGAGTAGGGGATCTCATTTCATCTGGTTCCTTGATTTTAGCTAGATAACTATCAAATCATTCTGAATGCATATGAATTCAACTTGAGATGCAAGAAAAGAACTGATGAAATTCTACAAATAGAAAAGTGACTACTTTTTGCATGGTAAGAGGTGTGGAGAAATGAATTTGAGGGGAATGGAAGATAAATGGTGGGGGGAGAGAGCTTCTGCAAGCGGGCTACTGGAAAGTGAAACAGCCCTGGAGCACGAAACCGGAACTTTTAGAAGTCTGCTCTGATGAGAAACATCCCTGCCTGAAAGGTGCTCAGGTGGCAAAGTGGGGCAGAATCCTAGATGGGACAGTGTGGCCCCGGGGTCACAGAAAGAACAGGGGCACCTGAGTTGGCAGATTTCCCAAGCACTGGAGCAGGGCAACCGGCTACGATCAGTAAGCCAGGGAATGGGGTCTCAGCTGGGTTTGCCATAAATTGCAAACTGCAGCACCATCAGGTGACTGCTATCTGTTGGGGGAGGCCCTGCAAGAGGCAGGCCCTGAGCCACCTTCCTGCCTTCCCCCCAGAGGATGCGTGTAGCACCACAGGAGTCTGCAGAGTTTGGCACAAACAAAAGTGAACACTGCTTTTCCGTGAGGGTTTAATGAAGAGGGGGACTGAGATCTTTCAGCTCCAGGGATGGAGATTGGAGACATGGCCATTTTTACTTTTATCCTTTAAAGGGGCACTGAAAGCCTCAGGGAGCAAAAGCTACATAGAACAAGCTCCAACAGCTTACACTGAGCCCAGCCTCCTGGCAAGAGATGGTACATCTCCCCTCAGGCAAAGACATCTGAGAATCGAGAATCGGTGCAACAGGCCCCTCCTCCAGAAGAACAGCAGGAACATCAGGCGAGTACCAAGTTTACCAAGCACACTGGTAATACGGAGTTTACCAAGTGAATACCAAGTTTACCAACTGCAACATTCCAGTGCTAGGGGAAAATATATAGAATTCGAGAGTCTTTCGTCATGATTCTTTTATCTTTCAGTTTTAAACTTTCCCTTTCTTTTTTTTCTTTTCAACTGGTTTCTTATTTTGTCAACTCTTTAAGTCTTTTTTTAACTTTCATTTCTACATTTACATTTTATAGATATATTGTTCATTTTTGGCTTCTGTTCACTGTATTCAATTTTATTTTGTATATATGTGCATATATATGTGTGTGTGTGTAAGTTTTCCTTTCTTTACAATTTTAGGATTTAATGTCTTTTAACAAACAGACCAAAATACACCCAAGACCAAGTGGATTACCCTGTTTTGTCCACCCAGGAGGTTACATTCTCTCATTTTTCCTTTTTTTTTTTTTTTTGTTTTCTTTTTCTTTTTTAGTTTCTGACTTTTTGGATTTGTCTAGTGTGTCTTTTGTTTGGGTCATGGTGGTTATTTTTTATTTTGTTCTCTCATTCATCTGTTCTTCTCTGGGCAAAATGACTAGAAGGAGGAACTCACAAGAAAGGAAAGAACCAGAGGTAATACTCTCCACCACAGATCTAATCAATATGGATATAAGTAAAATATAAGACAGGAATCCATCAAAATTCTAGAGGAGAACACAGACAGCAACCTCTTCAACCTCAGCCACAACCTCTTGCTAGACATGTCTCCAAAAGCAAGGGAAACAAAGGCAAAAGTGAAATATCAGGACTTCATCAAGATAAAAAACTTTTGCACAGCAAAGGAAACAGTCAACCAAACTAAAAAGCAACCTGCAGAATGGGAGAAAATATTTGCAAATGTCTTATCAGACAAAGAGCTAGTACCCAAGATCTGTAAAGAACTTATCAAACTCAACACCCAAAAGACAAGTAATCCAGTCAAGAAATGGGCATAAGACATGAACAGACATTTCTCTAAAGAAGACATACAAATGGCCGGCAGACACACAAAAAAATGCTCAATATCACTTGGCATCAGGGAAATACAAATCAAAGCCATAATGAGATACCATCTCACACCCATCAAAGTGGCTAAGAGTAACAAGACAGGAAGCACTAAATGTTGGCGAGGATGTGGAGAAAAGGGAAGCCTCTTACACTGTTGATGGGAATGCAGGCAGGTGCAGCCACTCTGGAAAACAGTATGGAGGTTCCACAAAACATTAAAAATAGAGTTATGCCATGACCCAGAAACTATACTACAAGGTATTTACCCCAATGATACAAATGTAGTGATCGGAAAGGGGCACCTGCTCCCCAACATTCATAGCAGCAATGTCCTCTAAACTGTGGAAAGAGCCAAGATGTCCACTGATGGATGAATGGATAAAGAAGATGTGGTAGATATATGTTTGTATACATACATACACACACACATATGTACACAATGGAATACTACTCAGCCATCAGAAAGGATGAATAGTTACCATTTACACTGATGTGGATGGAATTGCAGAGTTTAATGCTAAGTGAAATAATCAATAAGAGTAAGACAATTGTTATATGGTTTCACATATATGTGGAAAATAAGAAACAGCACAGAGGATCACAGGGGAAGGGACTGAAAACTGAATGGAAAGAAATCAGAGGAGACTAACCATGAGGGACTCTTAACTATAGGAAACAAACTGAGGGTTGCTGGAGGAGAGATTGGTGGAAGGATGGGGTAGCTGGGTGATGGGCATTAAGGAGCACATGTGATGTGATGAGCATTGGGTGTTATATGCAACTGATTAATTATTGAACACTTCATCTAAAGCTAATGATGTGAGATATGTTGGCTAATAGAATTTAAGTTTAAAAAATTGATGAAAAATAGTAAATTGCATAATTTAAACACAAGTTACATAATTTTATATAATTATAAGATAAAATGGTAAATATATACCGTCCAAAACTATTAAGTTATTCAGAGATTTTATTTAGAAAGTACATTTTAAAGATTTATTGCTTTATTTTATTTTATTTTATTTTATTTTATTTTATTTTATTTTATCTTAAAGATTGTATTTATTTATTTGACAGAGAGAGATCACAAGTAGGCAGAGAGGCAGGCAGAGAGAGTGGGGGAAAGCAGGCTCCTTGCTGAGCAGAGAGCATGATGTAGGGCTTGATCCCAGGACACTGAGATCATGACCTGAGCCAAAGACAGAGGCTTTAACCCACTGAGCCACCCAGGCATGCCTTATTGATTTATTTTAGAGACAGAGAGAGAGTGCATGCAGGGTGGGGAGGTGCAGAGGGAGTGGGGGGTAGAGTGTCCTGAGAAGATTCCATGTAGATCATTAGCCTGATTCATGGCTTAATCTCATAACCCTGAGATCACAACCTGAGTGAAAACCAAGAGCTAGACGCTTAACAGATTGTACCACCCAGGTGCCCCTAGAAAATACATTTTAAAATCAAATGGCAATTTCCTCATTATAAGATAGCAGATATCTTTTATCAATATTTTCATAGTTTTTCCTACATTTATAATCAGGATATTATCTAATAATTTGTTAATATGAACAACATGCAATTCATGTATCTAAAGCCATAAAGTGATTTTTCTGACTATATCATCCATTCTCTACTTGATTTCACACTACATTGTAGCTAAGAAATTTTTTACTAGAGAACAACTTGGTAATTTTACTTGCTTGATTGAAAATATTTTTGTTATTCCTTATTACCAGTAGAATAATGGTTAAAGTAAAATATCCAGAAATTTTAGGAACAATAAATCTTGTAACACTGAAAAAAAAAATCCAGGAAGTTTCATCATAAAAAATTAAAAATAAGAAACAAACTGTGATGTGTTGTTTGCTTATTACATATTAGAAATTTGAAAGCTATCACTAGAGTTATTCTGTACTTTACTTAGTAGTGAAGATTATTATCCCCATTATGTAAATGAGAAAGAAGATTTAAAAAGTTTAATGAGTTTCCTAAAGATACATAGGTACATCCAGAAATTCATCCATGCTTTCCAAATCTGGAGCCTTGGCTTGCGCATTTTCACAACTGTTGTATTCAAGATAAATGTCCTTCCCAAATCAATCAAGAGTATTTATTTATCTTTTATATTTTATGTCTATTATCCCTGCTAAAAATAAAATCATAAATTTATTTATCTGTATAGATACCTGAGGCTTTTTTCTGCAAATCCAAAATGTTGGTTATTCACCCATTTCAGGCTCTATTTTTTTCTAAAACCTTTCTTGTAATACACTAGCCAAAAAGGTAGTTTCTTTCTTCTTAACATCTAAGAATTTCTTATGCTCACATAATTCAGGTTCAAGAAAATTTCCTGTTTTGTCATGTCTATTTTGTATACGGGAAATACTTTCAAATGTTAAGTATGGTTCTCTCTGTCTAAATGCATCTCATCTCATCGGGGGTGCCTGGGTGGCTCAGTGGGTTAAAGCTTCTGCCTTCTGCTCAGGTCATGATCTCAGGGTCCTGGGATCGAGCCCCACATTGGGCTCTCTGCTCAGCAGGGAGCCTGCTTCCCCCTCTCTCTCTCTGCCTGCCTCTCTGCCTACTTGTGATCTCTCTCTGTCAAAAAATTAAATAAAATCTTAAAAAAAAAAATTTTTAATGCATCTCATCATCTTCTATGTTTTTTCCCCTGCCTTAGAAAGGAGAGAACATTTTCTCTACTTTCAAATTTCATAAACTTTTCTCTCCTCTCTCCTCTCTCCAGCCCAGGTAGGCCTCTATTTTCCATCTGGGAAGATGTTTCTCCTGTCTAGTGTTTGAGCAGTATGTTTTCTCTCTGAATTTTCTGTTGCCTTGTGAAAATGATGATAGATAAGGCTGTGTTTGCCATCAAAGCTCTATTTGCCTTCTGCCCATTTACTTTGTGAACTGTGCGCACAAGGAAATAAATGTTTCCATGGAAGAGGGAGAAGGAGTCAATGGGAAAGTATTAAAAGTGCAATGTATTATGCCAGACACAGTCCCCCATAACAAACCTTTCTATCCAGTAAATAAAGTTCAATTACTTTTTATTGTGTCTTCTTTCCATAGAGAATGTATCTTTCCAAACAGTGAAGCTTATCTGCAAAGCAGAATCATGATATGAAGACATTATTTTCCTTATTATCTCTAAGTGTTGGAAGTATGGACTTAGATATTGGTTAAATATCTACATCCTTCTGTATTTATTTTTTTTCCTCACTGAGCTTACCCTTAGCCCAGGTATCCTCACTCCCCAAAATGGATGAACTCCATAGCAAGTGACTAGTAGGGGAATAACAGGAAAATGCTTGTACAGCTGACTTGTTCCATTTTTAGATTTTGCATACAAAATTCCATCTGCACTTGTCAATCATCTGGTTCCCCCAACCCGTTAGTCCAGCCATTTCTCTTCTGAGGCACTGTTCTGCATCTAGTTTCTGGACTTAACAAACAAGATACTCCCTGTTTACAGTTTTCCACAGTAGGGAATAGATCAGGAAGAAAGCTGCTTTGTGAGCAGTACCTAGGTAGTATAGTCCCAAGATGGAATTCCTTGTACCTCTCTCTTCTCTTCTAGACCACACATGCCTGCCTAGACATGGAAATAGGTGCTGATTGATCATACATGTTTGCCTGGCTGGAATGGCACCAAGCAATTTTCTTTATCTAATTTCCCAGGCTCCTTAGCCTTGCCCCTGCTCAGTTAAGTTTTCCTTAGCTTTGACCTTTGCAGAACTGGAAGCTCATTAATGGTCATGGTTTACCGTGAACTCTCAAAAAAAGGAGGGAAAGTTCTTTCCTTAACGTACAACAGATAACTTAGAATTCAAACCCATAATTTTCCTTACTAACCAGAGGCTGGACACAGCATCTCTCTGAACTTTTTAATCTTCCACAGCGCTTAGTCTTCTTCTCCAACTCATAGTCTACTTTCAGGTAGCTATACCACAGATGATTAATGGACATATATTCCTGGTGAAATAACATTTTCCACAGCTTCATTAATGGTAAATATAAGACCAGTTGCATCCTTGATTAAGCTAAAAATCTGTCAAGACTACCAACTTCATTCATCATTTGATTAGAGCCTACTGATAGTTCACAACTAAAGAATCATGCACAAAGATAGTAATCTCATGATTCAGTGCTAATTAACTGCTTTTTTTAAATATCATTTTTTTTTAAGATTTTATTTATTTATTTGACACAGAGAGAGAGATCACAAGTAGGCAGAGAGGCAGGCAGAGGGAGAGGGAGAAGCAGGCTCCCTGCGGAGCAGAAAGCCTGATGCGTCCACTGTTCCCCAGGACAGGACGATAAGATCATGACCTGAGCCAAAGGCAGAGGCTTTAACCCACTGAACCACCCAGGTGCCCCTAATTAACTGCTTTTGCTGGAAGTCTTCCTGTTAATGTTATCATGTCATGCTTGAACATTTTGAATTATATTTTGTAAGGTATGTTTTATAGAGTTTCAATTAATCCATCATTTTTTGCTTATCATTGGTATTAGATAAACAAAGATGAGCTTTTAGCATCTAACAATTCAAATATGTTTTTAAGTACAGTATAAACTTAGTATCAGTCTAAACATATATATGAAATTATTCAGATTAATCGTTATTACTTAAAATTAGCTATATATTTTTATACAGAGTAGGATATCCAAATTAGAATCTACCCTGTGTTGGGAACATTATCCCTTTAAAAATTGCTTAGTTTATGTACCCAGATGTGGCACCAATTTGGCAAATACTGTGTTTAAGTTCACCTATCCAACCGTAATAGTTGACATGTTTTTCCTTTCTAAATGAAAGGGATTATTTTTTTAAAGTTGATGTTTTAAACAGTGTATAATTTGTCTGATCTTGGCAGCTAAGCAGGGTCGGAATGGTTAGTACTTGGATGGGAGACTTTCTGGGAATATCTGGTGCTACAGGCTTTGGGGCTCCTGGGTGGTGCAGTTGGGGTTGAGTGTCCCTTTGGGCTGGGGTGATGATCCTGGAGCCCTGGGATGGAGCATGCTTTTCCCTCTCCCCACTGCTTGAGCTGTCTCTCACTATCTCTGACTCTCTCAAATAAATAAATAAAATCTTTAAAAAAAAGAAAAAAGAAAAAAGATGCGGGCGCCTGGGGGGCTCAGATGGTTGAGTGTTATTTCACCAGGAATATATGTCCATTAATCATCTGTGGTATAGCTACCTGAAAGTAGACTATGAGTTGGAGAAGAAGACTAAACGCTGTGGACCACTCAGGTCATGATCCCGGGGTCATGGGGTGGAGTCCCCACCAAAATGAAAATGGGAAATGAGCTAAGAATAATAAAGACACATATTTTTCTGCACCACAATGGGCTTTTCACCAAACCATGGATGAGGGAATAAATGGTTATCCACCACGCATAGAACACACACTGGGCAACATGCTTATTTGTCACAACTGTTTGGAATTTTATGCAAAGAATTTTTAGAGATTATTTACAGCATCTTTTTAAAAAAATTTTATTTTTTTATTTTATTTTTAAAGATTTCATTTATTTATGTGGCAGAGACAGAGGGCAGAGACAGAGGGCACAACGGGGTGCGGCGGTCAGAGGGAGAGGGAGAAGCAGGCTCCCCGATGAGCAGGGAGCCTGATGCGGGACCAATACATTGGAATACTAATCAGTAATAGAAAACAGTGAACTGCCAAATAAATTCAAAAGCATTTAAGACCATATTATGTTGGACGAAACAAGCCACGAACAAAACAATGTGTTCAAATAGATTTACATGACATTGTAGAAGAGGAAATTAATCTACAGTATCAGAAAGCCTATCAGTTTTTACTTGGGCCTAGGGAAAAAGAGCATGAGAACATTTTTAGAAGTTATAAAAATGCTTTCTATCATGACTAAGGTGGTGAAAACCATTATATATGCATTTATCAAAACTCATTAAAAAGGCACACTTAAAATGGATGTGAATTTTTCTAACATGTAAATTATACTTCAATAAGATAGACTCAAATTTCCGAAAGTACTAATATTCTTTCATTGCTTACTGTGATATGCTTTACTATCTCATAACTTTGTATATATTCTTTTATTTTCATTTGGTGATTCAGAATGGTGTGAAAAGTTATTTTAATGTTGCAATTTTTTGGCATCTTATTTTCAACATGAATTTTAATTATCATAAAATAGGTGATGAAATGACATAAGTAGGAATAAAAATGTTCAGATCAATCCCATATTCCCACTTGCATAATAATAAAAGTATTAATTTGAAAATTAGTATTTTCTTAATAATACAATAGTTGTATTAATAATACAACTTAATAATACAATAGTTGGAGTGAAACCCACTCTATTCTTCTGTCACCCTGTAGTATAGTCTTTTTGCTATGTTTTATAGGTTACTTAATTTGACTGCTACAAGTGTTTGAGGAAAATTCCTGCCTATAAAGTGGAATTACACCAATTCAAAACATTTTTAGAATTATTTCAATTAGAATGTTTTCAATATCAGCTTAGCAATTGCATTCTCATGAGAAAGGGTATATTTTATTTTAGTCAGCAAGTCAACAAGTATTTATTGAGCTCTCACAGGATGTCTTCTATTGCACTAAGCAAATTTATTACTTCCTTACAAGTACCTATGAAACATGAGGATGTTTTCCCAGAGTTGCTGTAAAACATATTTCACGGTATTGATTAAATAAGGATGAAAGAAAAGGGAAGAAATTGGCATTTCCATGTAAGATTTTTTCCCTTTTATGGCATAGTATATGTTTTGATAGAAATGTCTCACATTTGAGTAGAGAAGACAAATTGTATTGTGAATATTATCATACATAGATCAGAAATTGACACTAACTTTAAATACAAAACTCTGAGAAAGACTTCTGCTGTCTATGTGTGTATCCCTATAAACAAATAAAGGGGTGGAAAATGAGATATTGAGGCAAATTAAAATCCCTTTGGGTTTATTTATTTCATATGAGCTGCCTAAGTGCAAGTTCCTTTCCAATGCTAAATCCTACATTACAATCCAAAGTATGAACTGGCGACTTCCTTTGATTTTTCCTGTGACAATGGTCAATTCCTCATTCATCCATCAATCACCACTAATTTGCCCACACAAAAAAATTAATTTCAGGCTACCCCAGAGAATGTCTTCAATGTTAGCTACTTTATAAATTAATGTAATGAGACATATAACGATGTTTATTTTCCCCCAAATATGTTTATTTTATTTTTTCAGTGTTATAAGATTAATTGTTCATGCACCACACCCATTGCTCCATGCAATATATACCCTCCTCAATACCCACCACCAGGCTTGCCCAACCCTCCACCCTTCCCCTCCAAAACCCTCAGTTTGTTGCTCAGAGTACATAGTCTCTCATGGTTTATCACCCCCTCTGATTTCCCCCCATTCACCCTTCCCTTCCTTCTCACAATGCCCTCCATGTTTTTCCTTATGCTCCACACGTAAGTGAGACCATAAGATAATTGACTCTCTCTGCTTGACTTATTTCACTCTGCATAATCTCTTCCAGTCCCGTCCGTGTTGATACAAAAGTTGGATATTCATCCTTTCTGATGGAGGCATAATATTCCATTGTATATATTGACCATATCTGGTGGTCATGACCAC
>CM053607.1:15746136-15776531 GCA_028646535.1 Procyon lotor
TGCCTTTGGAGACATGTCCTGAAAGAAGTTGCCATGGCTGATGTTGAAGAGGTTACTGCTTATGTTCTTCTCTAAGGTTTTGATAGACTCCTGCCTCATATTGAGGTCTTTTATTCATTTCGAGTTTATCTTCGTGTATGGTGTAAAAGAATGGTCAAGTTTCATTTTTCTACATATAGCTGTCCAATTTTCCCAGCACAATTTATTGAAGAGACTGTCTTTTTTCCACTGGATATTTATTCCTGTTTTGTCAAAGATTATTTGACCATAGAGTTGCAGGTCCATATCTGGGCTCTCTATTCTGTTCCACTGGTCTATGTGTCTGTTTTTGTACCAGTACCATGCTGTCTTGGTGATCACAGCTTTGTAGAAAAACCCAAAAGACTCCACCCCCAAACTACTAGAACTCATACAGCAATTCAGTAATGCGGCAGGATACAAAATCAATGCATGGAAATCATGTTTAAGTTTTTAAGAACGTCTGAGATGACTTGCTTTCCTATATACTAACAATGAGAATATGGAAAGGGAAATTAGAGAATCGATTCCATTTACGGTAGCACCAAGAACCATAAGATACCTGGGAATAAACCTAACCAAAGAGGTAAAGGATCTGTACTCGAGGAACTACAGAACGCTCATGAAAGAAATTGAAAAAGACACAAAAAGGTGGAAAAGCATTCTATGCTCATGGATCGGGAGAATAAGCATTGTTAAAATGTCTATACTGCCCAGAGCAATCTATACTTTCAATGCCATCCCAATCAAAATTCCACCGTTTTTTTTTTTCAAAGAGCTGAAACTAACAATCCTAAAATTTGTATGGAACCAGAAAAGATCCCGAATTGCTAAGGAAATGTTGAAAAAAGAAAAACAAAGCTGGGGTCATCACATTGCCTGAGACATGTAATGATGTTTTTTGGAAGCTCATGTACTGGTTTGGGAAACAAGTGCAATCATTCAGTTAGGTGCCCACAAAACTGAAATTTTACAAATGTTTCTTCCTAAATCAGAAATCATTGGTTATTTTCTGAAATCCTAAATGCAGTTTTATCCAAATTATAGCTTTTCAGTCTTTCTTCCAAGTATCCCGTCAGAAAGTGATATAAATGTATACTTGAAAATGCCCCCCCAAAAGTGTGACTGGTATGATTGTGCTTCTCTAAAGTATTCAATCATTAAACTGAAAAATGATACTAGGGAGAAAGCAATGACTAGCCAGTGGGTATTATTTAAAAACAGACACAAACTTTTGTATTTCTTTTGTGAATGTTGTAGATAAAAAGATTACAAATACCTGTTTTGCTGATCCTTATCATAGTCTACCTGTAGTACAAGTACAAAATAACAATTTAAATGAAAACAGTATGCCCACTACTTTTTCTTTTACTTTACACTGGTTTAAATGAAATAATATAGCAAAAAAAGAGAATACTTAAACGAAAACAATACACATGCTATTTATATGCAATGTTCAGCCCCTTTAGTGCAAAAGAAGGAATAGAAGAATGTTATTATTTCTCTTAGAAGGAGGACTCCATTCATTTCTATGAGTGGTTGACTTCAGGGTAAGTTACAATTTAAAATTTCCTACTGGGTTAATAGCAAGTACCAAAAGTTCAGAAGAGCATTAGTAATTACTCCTCCTAAAAGCCAAGATTTATTGGGAATATCATGCAGTTTAGCATTACGCATATCCTGTTCTTTTCATTGTAGCTTAAAATACATGCAATTTAATGTCTCTGTTCCTAAGCATTCAAAGACTGTGTCATAATCAGAACAGTTTATTTGACTATTTCAAGTTATTATATATATTTTTTCTTGTTATTGTGATTCTTTTTGAAATGCATAAAACAGTATTAGATAAAAGCTGATGATCAAATCTCAACATCTCTGATCTATGATGAATAGGTCATATATGTAACATATTTTTCTAAATTAAACCAGTCTGGATGTAGTAAGGGTCACAGTGGGATGATTCAAGTACAATCTAGGGAATTGTCTAAGTTTTTAAGGACCACCAGGAAGTGTTACAAACGTGTATCAACTTCAACTTCTGAGATCACTTGTGGATTCAATCCATTGACATGCCAGCAAGTTCTATATTAGCTTGCTCTTCTTTCTTTCTTTCTTTCTTTCTTTCTTTCTTTCTTTCTTTCTTTCTTTCTTTCTTTCTTTCTTTCTTTCTTTCTTTCTTCTTTTTTTCTTTCTTTCTTTCTTTCTTCTGCTCCTGGAGAATCTACCTGGCTTGCTGCTCAGATCCTGTCAGAGGCATCGTAGCTTCCTGTTCTCTGTGTCTCTGGTCCTTCTCCCTGTCCTGCACTCTGCTCCTCTAACATCCTCATTCTGTCCTCACAGTCACTTCACTGAACTAGAGCAAACCCTTTTCTTCCTGGCTTTTATTTCACTCTGTTACAGTGACAGAAATTCAGAAATTGCTCTAAGCTTTCATTATCCCACAGTTATTTAAATGATTTATTTATTTATTTCTTGTTACAGACTTCTCAGGCTTCCTCACAGGACTCAGGGGATGAGGAGTGAAAAAGAAGCCAAGACAGAGGATTGCCTGAGCAATTAACTTTGGTGTCTCCTAAAAACCAGGCTGTGTTTGACTTGAAGTTCAAGTGCCTCTGTTCTCTCTCCCTAAGATGCTAATTCCTCACTTTGAGGTTCCTAGGTTTTCTGTGCGAATAGAGGTAAGTGCCTTGCTGGCTTTTCACATATATTGAGTAAAATGGCCTTAATGGTCCCCTCAGCTTGACTGAATTTTAGACAGATATCTTCCTGGTTACAGACCTCTGATCTACCCCTGTCTTAGAGCACTTACTTAAACACACACACACACACACACACCTCTCCATTATAATTTTTTTCCTCTGCCTCTTTGAAATGTAAATCTTTTCCCAGCTTCCTGCCAGTTTTAGAACTCAAGACTTTTTTTTTTTTTTTTTTGGTAGGACTTAGGCACTGTCTCTATGAAATGTAATCCTCAAAATGGAGGCTTTATCTTCTCCTCTTAGTCTCTGTGAAAAGGCAGGAGCCTCACTTTGATAAGCACCAGTTAGCAAAAAACAAAGTAAATTATACAATTTAATAACTGCTGACTACTTTCTTTTAGGGAGGGTTCCTATTTTGTTTTATACTAGAAATTAAAATTATATTAATTATAATGGTGCATATAATTATATATTCTAATAATACATAATGTACTATTATATTAGTATGTAATTATTAGCATATAATTATTAGTATATGTTAGAATTAGATAAGTATAGTATATACTATACTAGATATATATCTACTTAAATTACTTAATTTACTTATATAATTTACTTAATTTATATTTACTTATATAATAATACTTAATTTACTTATATAATTACTATATAAGTTAGGTTAACCTAACATATAAATGATAAGTAAAGAAACAAATTATGAACAGAATTAGTAAATAAAATGAATTTCAGTGTGGCTTTATAGAATAAGCTAATTTTTTTTACTCGAAAATTATCCTAATTTTGAAATAAAAGATGGAATATAAAAGATATTTGAAACAACTCTCTTCTAGCAGTGGCCTGTAAATATTATTTTTATAAATTTCTGGAGATTATATGACTGAATATCTATTTGGAGAGATATGACTCTTAAGTAGAAAATAAATGGGGTATCCCAAGCACTATTCAAATATTGTTTTTTACTATTTCACGGTTTTTCATTATTTGAAGCACAAAATTGCGTTTCTCTATTACTAGTTGTATCTGTTCTCAAGGTTTATCCCATTATGAAAAATGGGGTGTAATAAGCTTAAAACTGAATAAGGCTTTGAAAATTTGATAGATCTGATATTTTTCATCTTCCTCATTTCTAGAAAAAATATACTCCTGGAGTAACATGTATCTTTAGGCAGAGGTAAGATGAACAGCTTACTTCCTCAAATGAAAGATAGAATTCGACTTTAAATACTTGTCATCATTTATGGTCAACTCTCTTAGAATATTTTATTAAATCTCAAGCAGTTACACACTTTTAAAAGTCAGCCAACTGAGGCTTATTTTTCTTAACTGTATATATCATTTTTATTGTGTCTATTCAATATAGTACTAGGCACTATCGGGATACGGAAGTAAATGGATCAAACATTTTGGTGTGTGAAAATTTGGTTTCACACCAAATTTTGGTGTGAAAGAGATTTGGTTTATCTACCAAACTAATCATTTTATTTTATTTTATCTCTCCCTCTCTCTCTCTTTTTTTTTTTTAAGGCTTATTTATTTATTTGAGAGAGAGAGCATGAGCAGGAAGGGCAGAGGGAAAGAGAGAGTCTCAAGCAGACTCCACTCCAAGCATGGAACCCATAATGGGGCTTGATCTCATGACCCTGAGCTCATGACCTGAACCGAAACCAAGAGTCTGATGCTTAACCTACTGCACCACCAGGCACCCCTATTTTATATCATCTCCTTATCTTCACATTTAACGTTGACATTGATGTTACCAATGTTATTTTACAGATGAAAAAGCAGGAGTTGATTTAGGGCAGAAGCTGATTATTTAAGAGCAAAACATTCCTACTAATTCACCATTCTTGAAAGATGAGCTAGAACTTTTTGACTGAAAATCTAACTTTTCAAGTACACTATTTAAAAGTGCTCTAAAATCTATCCATGCCCTTTTCTTTTTATTCAAAAGGACTTAGTAAGTGTCAGTTCAGGATGTCACTATTACAGGTCCCTTAACCCCCAACAGGTAGTTGGCTGGTCAGTTTCCTTCTACCAGAACTTAGAGAACAACAGAGCTTTCTCTCAAAAATCTTTCTTGCATACAGGCAGATACTTGATTAAATAATAACAATAATAAACAATATGATAATGTGTAGTTCTGTGTTCCTGCTTCCTAGGATTTTTGCTCCCAAATCTGCCTGGACATCAGTTGAGAAAGTTTCATCTTGGAATGATAAGTCAGACTATCATCTTCCATACTGAGAAGTATTCTTCAAGAACACTACATAAATACAAATAAATAAATGTGTTTTATGCACTATCTAGTATGTATGTGCATATACAGCTACAACGATACATGCACAGGTATGTTCCTATTGCTGCTATAGCAAATTATTAAAACAAAGAGATTTTATATTATGCAAATATTATATCTTATAATCTGGAGGTAAGAAACAGAAAATGGGATTTCACTGGGCCCAAATCAAGGTGCTGGCAGGGGTGACTGGGTGGCTCAGGGGGTTAAAGCCTCTGCCTTAGGATCAGGTCATGATCTCAGGGTCCTGGGATTGAGCCCTGCATCAGGCTCTCTGCTCAGCAGGGTTAAATAAATAAAATCTTAAAAAAAAAAACTGCTGGCAGGGCTATGTTCCCTCTGGAAGCTCTAGGGAGGAATTTGTTTATGCCTATTCATGCCCACATTCCTTGACTTATATCTTCCATCTTCAAACAATAGTTAGTCCCTTTCTCACATCACATTACTCTGACCACTGTCTCTTCTTTTGTTTTTTACTTACATTTTTAAGAAGTTTTGTGATTTCAGGAGCCTGGGTGGCTCAGTCAGTTAAGCATCTGCCTTCAGCTTGGGTCAGCATCCCAGGGTCCTGGGATAAAGTCTCACAGGAGTCTGGCTCCCGCTCAGCGGGGAGTCTGATTGTCCCTGTACCCCTCCCCCCTGTACCCCTCATGAACTCTCTCTTTCTAATAAATGAATAAAATCTTTTTTTTTTTAGAGATTTTATTTATTTATTTAACAGAGAGAGACATAACGAGAGAGGGTATAAAAGCAAAGGGAGTGGGAGAGGGAGAAGCAGAGAGGCCAATGCAGCTCGATCCCAGGACCCTGAGATCATGACCGTAGCGGAAGGCAGACACTCAAGGAGTGAGACACCCAGGCGCCTCAAATGAATAAAATCTTGAAACAAACAAACAAACAAAAAACCCCACAAGTTTTGTGATTTCACTGGGCCAGCCTGGATAATCCAGGATAATCTCCCTAGCTCAAAATTCATATCATAATCACATTTGTAGTGTAAAGTAATATATTCACAAATTCCAGGTATTGATAATGTGGAAAACAAAGGCAAAAGAAAAATTAAATCTCCTTACTACTTACAGCCCAATGCAGGTCCTTAAAATAGGTAGTGACATTCCTCCAGGGACTCAATTGTCTGATGTTAATACTTTGCTACAGGAAAAAGACAATCTTAACCTGACCCCTCCCAGGATCCAGTGAGTGTACCCTAACTAATAAAATCTCCTTTGAAAACTTCCTTTCTCTCTACCTCTCCCATCAAGGTATCTGTTAGCAGTCATCCCCCAAGCATATGACCCACTGATATAAATCAGAAGGGTCTCATGACTAAGGTTTTATTGAACAGTAATAAATGATCTTTACCTAACAACCCTCAAGTTCCCAGAAACCTTGTTTCCAAAATTCCTCAGGGACTTACTCTATCCCCAACCTGTCCCAGCTTAAAGGCCACAAGTCCTAAGCCCTTGCTTTATTTGATAAAACCACCTCTTTGCACCACACGTCTCAAAAGTTCTTTCTTGGTCCTTGCCTTCGAACCCTACAGTCTTTCCTCCATTATTAAGATGTGGACATTTTCTTTTTTTTTTTTTTTAAGGTTTTATTTATTTATTTGACAGAGAGAGAGATGGCAAGTAGGCAGAGAGGCAGGCAGAGAGAGAGGGGGAAGCAGGCTCCCTGCTGAGCAGAGAGCCCAGCCCGATGTGGGGCTCGATCCCAGGACCCTGGGGTCATGACCCGGGCCGAAGGCAGAGGCTTTAACCCACTGAGCCACCAAGGCGCCCCAGATGCGGACATTTTCTAAGGGCAGAATTGTATTTGTGTGTGTTTATCTACAATATCTTTAAAAAATACAAATCTGCAAAATGGTGATATTTAGTGGGCTACACTTGTTGTGTGAAGAATTTAATTCTTACCTGAAAGTAAAAAAAAAAAAAAATTGGAAGAAGTGTATTTGATTTTTAAGTCCGCAGGGTTCTATTTAATAAATGACTGCTCCAGTGAACTAGAAGGTGCACCCTTAAATAAGCTTTAGTTCTTTCATATTATTAGAATGTTAGAAATTATAAGAAAAATGGTGCTCCAGGGTTGGACATTTGAATAAAATACATACAAAATATATGGCAGTATAAATACTATACTAATCTTAAAGAAATGTTATACATAAACTTTTCATTCACAAATAATTATTTCTACTACATTTTAAAATAAACAGATAGATTATTCTTCAAATTGCTTAGTAAACAAAGGCATCTTGTGTGTATGTGTGCATATTTTTTTCCAGAAGTATTTCAAAGAGCAGATGTACAATGTTCTCTTTTTAAAAAAAACTTATATCTGTCTATAAGATCAAATCATATAGTTCTCCCAGTGTTTTTAGTAATTCATAATTTCTTTGACAAAAAGCACACATGAAAAATTTATAATCAAGCCCATTTTCATTTCATAAAGGCTATTAAAACACACCTGGATCCACCTAGAATAGATAAATACTGAATTAAAGCCAGTTTTTAAATCTTCAAGGTAAATGTAGGTGAATAACTTTAGACCATCTTAAATTGTTTTAAAAAAAAAAAGCCACCTAAAACTCTACAGGCAGAGAAAGTAATTTAGCTAACCTTCAAATTAAACAATAGAAAATTATAGATTGCATGCAAAATTACCCATTTTGCATATGTAATTACATGGTGGGCTTTTGGGAGTTTTTGTTTTTTGGGTTTATTTGCATCATTAGATATAACTTTGGAAATTTAACCTTAGGATTTGCCTTTCTTTTGGTCAGAAATACATAAATATATGGAAGGATTGCACTAATACTATCATGCTTCAACTTTCCTTCAAAACACATTGCTTCTTGACTATTATTTCCTTTCTAATTAAAAACAATGGATTCATCTTATTTTCTCTCATTTTTAAAATTTAATTCTGCCTTTTTCCCAAGCAGCCTCTCTTCCTCCATTTGTTAACTATAAAGATCTTTTGTGTGTGCTGTTGTTGACCTTGTTAAGGGTGGTTAACACTGAATTTGTTATAGCTATAACTGAAGGGGAGCAGCACTTATCTCCCCAAAAATGCCTCTTTGGCAAATTTTAGTCTGGTTATGTTCTAAGAAACAGCAGACAGTGGAGAAGTTCTGAAAACGGAGTAGAAGTTACCCTTTTGTAAGAGACATTTACATTTATAAGGGAATTCTCCATTTGTAAAGGTGTCCTCTCTGTGTACCAGGAAAAGGAGAAATACTCTAAGTGTCTAGAAACGCATTGGAGAAGACTAATACATCTGCATAACAACCAACAACACTAGGTACTCTTGTTTACAGTGGTTTTCCTGGTAACCTCCCAAAACCATCCTCCCTCCACCCTCAGCATCCCCTTTTGTATTTAGCTGGAGATACTATATAAGGGGGTAACTTGGGCCATTTCAGAGAATTGCTCCGTTTTTCTGGGTATCTCCTATGGATATGGGAGGTATCCATGTTATTAAACTTGTGTCTGTTTTCTCCCGTTAATCTTTTATTAGGTAGGTGTCTCAGCCAAGAACCTAGAAAAGTAGAAGGAAAATTATTTTCCACTCCTTTACATAACTAAGAAATGATGAGTGCAATGAAGCAACAATACCAATTTGCTTTGCATTAAGTCAGTGATTCTCAAATCTGACCGCAATTTATAATCATTTGAGAAGTTTTAAATAGACACCAGTGCTTTGGCTCCTCCCACAGAGATTCTAATGTAATTAGTCTGGGGAATGGCATGGCTATTTTAACATTTTAAAAGCTCTTCACGTGCTTCTAGTATGTTGCCCAGATATGAAACTGTTGAAAGAAGCAGTGACTATCTCAATGCCTAATAATTTTTTAATTCCCTTCTATACCAAGTACATTGTCACTTGTTTGAAATAAATTCTCTTCAATTCTCAAAGTGGCTCAATTAAGATAGATGTTATTATCCCCACCTTACACTTGAAACACAGATATTAAGGAAATTAAAGTAATATGTTCCAAGTCACACATCTAATAATTTTAACAGTCAGGGTTTAAGAAAGGTATGTCAGATTACAAAACTCATCCTTTGCAATTTTCTATCCTCTAGAAGCTAGCACAATCTCAAAGATTTAGGAGCCATTAAAATGCAAGTTAACTATTTGCCCACAAACCTGTTTGTGCTAGTATTTTTTTTTAAAGATTTTATTTATTTACTTGACAGAAAGATCACAAGTAGGCAGAGAGGCAGGCAGAGAGGGATGAGGGAGCAGGCTTCCTGCTGAGCAGAGAGCCTAATGCAGGGCTTGATCCCAGGACCCTGAGATCATGACCTGAGCCAAAGGGAGAGGCTTTAACCCACTGAGCCACCCAGGTACCCCTGTGCTAGTATTTTTAAGTTTAGGCAATACACACTTATCACCAAAAGCTATGCAAAAGGAAAATATTCAAATTTGGAATAGCACTAAAAATTTAGAATAAATTTTGGAGGATATTAGCTGTATTTCATTTATTTAAAGCATATATGTATTTATATTTAAAGAGATTGACAATAAAACATTACTTCAAGAATAAAAACATTACAGAATATATATTTCTACTCTTCAGGTACACTTTCCTAACTGAAACATAATCTCCTGGAATCTTTAACACCCAACATTCTTTTAAAGAGATAGACCTTCTACCACTTCTAATTTATTTTATATTTTTAATATTCATTATAAAAATCTAACTCTAAAATTGTCTCCAATTTGTATGTGAATACAAAGTTAAAATTTGATTTACTTCACTTTAAAAAATATTTGAAATATTATATACTTTGAAAGAAGTATTTTCTGGAATAATTCCTTGTATTCTCCTCTCTAACTGGTTATGGACTAAAGTCATGGGATGTAAAGCTTGAAAATATTTGGTAAATTAATTTATCGTGTTGTATTTATTTCAAGAGAACTCGAGGATTATCTTCCTAAACATTTTGCAGTGGTGTTTTCCAAAATAAATCACAATCACTGGGGCACTCTGGATAAAGGAGCAAGATTCATGACCTGCAAACAGCAAGTTTTAAAATCTGACACTGACATTGTGTTTATGACACCCATGATGTCTCTTTTCATCCTTCAAATTCTGCCTTCCTTTTTCCCCGAAGCTTGGGATTCTGCCTTAGTTGTATAGACAGAGAAATTTGTTGCTTTTCTTTTCTAACTAAAATCTTTGGAATCCTTATGGGCAAATTCATTTAAACCTAACTAGAATAACGTGTATTTTAGTGCTGAATACATGTTGCATGTTAGCTCTTTTGTTAAATTTGATACCCCGCTGCACATTCTTTTTTTTTTTTTCTTGTTTTCAGTCTACAAGCAAGAAATTGGGTTTATATTTTAAAGAGGAGTGATTTTTTTTTTCTGATTTAAAAACTAGGAATGGGTATTGATTAAAAAAAAAAAAGGACTGAGGTGTTAAAGAAAAACGGGCAATTATCCATACTTATGAGATAATAACAAAATGAAAAACTTGTCTGATTGTAGGATCGAATTAAAGTTAGTAGCAGTTCAGCTTTTCCCAAGATCTTATTTTAAAAGAAGACTAAATAGGCATTTTTACTACATGTGGTTTTAATCAGTGTGATATAATTTTCAGTTCCTTTGATTAATGAGTACATTCTCAGCTCTTAGGTGTTACCTATTTGTTCAGAAGCCATAGAAACACCACTTCGATTTAACTGGCTTAACCACAATTTTTGACTTACTTAATTAGCTTCTCTAGAGTTGCTAATAACCATACGGCCTTGACTGTGAACCATGTAATTATTTTGACATTAATTCTCTCCCTGGGATATCTTATGCTTGATGTCATCATTTCTCCACTTCAGTTTCTGGCTAGTAATTTTACAACTGTAATGAAACTACTATTGGAAGATGTGTGTGAATATTATACCTTAAAATTTTGTGGGATAAATAGGTGTCAATTTTAATCTCACTCTAAGAGCAACTATATGCTCTATCATACCTGAGAAGTATATTCTCTATACTACCTGAGAAAACTAGTTATATGTCTTAAAGGAAGATGAATCAAAGTCAAACTTATCAAATTTTTTTAAAAGTTTGATTCAGTTCTTTATATTAAATTACCAAGAACTTGACATAGCAAAATTATAGGTTTAGACATTTTATCAACCAAGAAAATTTCTCTTTTAAGTTGCATTCTTTGAAAATATATGGCTATGCTTGAGAGAGAGAAGAGAGAGAGAAAGACAAGAGGGGAAAAAAAGAGAACGATGAAGCTGAGAGAGGGAGACAGAAGAGACAGTGAGTGATGAAACAAAAGAATTGGTAAAACTTGTTGGGTTAATATGGCAGATTGATCTTGTATCCCAGATTTTGCCTCCTCCAAAAATATTGTAATATAGTAATTTTAAATTCAGAAAAAAATAAAATTTACTAACACCAACCACACACACAAAACAATGAAGCTAGCCAAATATTACTGAATCAAGAAAGACCTGATGGATTCTGAAGTCAAGGGGCCAGGGTGGTGCTCACTCTCTCTTGTACCATAATCTTCAGGAGCTTTCTCTACCCTTGGAATCTCTAGTCTATTGAGAAATCCAACTTTTCCTCTTCCGCAATTCTGTAGGATCATCTTGTCCCTCCTTACCCAGATCAAATTCTGTGGTCAATCATTATACTTAGTCTCCCTTGCTTCTTAAGCTCCATCCAACTTCCTTGGAAAATCACACCATGGTAATGGGTCGCCTCCACTTTTTCTGAACCTCCATTAGTGCAGCTTTCTGGAATGCTGGAAAATACACTTTAAGTTCAAAACCTGGAACCTGAGGTGTGTCTTTATGTTTCCAGGCATTTTGACTATATTTTTTATTCCATTAATTTTCTTATTATCTTAGACAACTATTTTCACTCTTTTTCTCTCCTCCAATGATCAACACCACTTCCTTTGCCCTTTGTCTAAATTGATAACCTTATTTTATTAAGGAAAGTGAAGCATTTGAAAGAGAACTTCTCCAGATTCCTCTGCATATTAGCATATTTCCTACTTCCCAACTCATGTAATATGTTTTACTGCCTGTTAATCATATACGAACCATTCATGATCTTCTTTACAGTTACTGTCCTAACTCGGGCATTAATTTACTTCTCTTTTTGCCTACTCCAGCCTATAGCTCCAGTAACTTCCTGCATTGTCATTGCAGACTGTTTTTCTTTCTATCAAATCATTTTCACTGCTATAAAATAAAATATTATTCTTCCAAGTTAAAAGAGAAGGAGAAGAAGGAGAAAGAAGAGAAAGCATTAGAGAAGGAGGAAGGGGAAGAAGAATTTCCTAAGAATTTCCCCAGCTGTTACATTTTGTTTTCCTCCCTTCAAACAAAACTTCTCAAATGAATATACTATACACATTGCCTCCAGGTTCTTTTCTATTCTCTCTTTGCACACTTTTTCCTAACCAAACAATCTAAATTGGTTTTGTCAAGGTTACCAAAATGATATCTAGATTGTTATTTCTAAAGATTACATCTCAATTCTTATTATATCTAACAGCACTAGTTGTCAGAGTTAATCACACTCCTTAACAAAATTTAATCACTAGGATAACACATAACATGAGTTTTTGTCCTATATCACTGGCTGCTTCCTCAGAGCCTGCTTTATTGGTTATTCCTCTTCTTCCAGATACCTTAAGTTTGGTGTATCCTACGACTTTATGATATTCTTTTTCTTATCTATCTACACTGAGGCCATACATCAGGTGACTGAGGTGCTCTTATACCTGAAACACTTTTTTACAGAACAACTTCCACATTTATATCTTCCCACAAATCTCTCTCCCAAGCTCAACACGTATTCTAAACTTCTTCCCTGAATTCCCTTCCTATGTATCAAATAATGTTTTTCTAATTTAACATGTCCAAGATAGGGGCATCTGAGTCGTTCAGTTTGGTTGAACGTCAGACTCTTGAGTTTGGTTCCAGTCATGATCTCAGGGTCCTGGGATGGAGCTTTTTGTTGGCCTCTGTGCTTAGCATGGAGCCTGCTTGAAATTCTCTCCCTCTCCCCCCACCCTCACCACACTTGCATGCACACTCTCCCTATCTCAGATAAATAAATAAATCTTAAAAAAAATGTCCAAAATAGAACTCTGATTTTCTGCTCCTTCTGCTCCAAATTGTTTCCACTCATAGACTTTCCTATTCCATTTGATGGCAACTCTATATCTCCAGTCAGAATTCTCCTTGAATCCTTTTTTACATATTCGGCTCATTTCTTAAAACCAAGAATTTAGCCACTTCCTCCTATGTTCCCTGCTACCTTGCCAGTTTGTCACCTGTCCCTGCCAATTTGTCACCATAATCTCTCAGATATATGATCACAGTTGTCTTCTACCGGATCTTTCTTTTACCTTTGCCCAACTCCCAAATTCTATTATCAACACAATATTGAGATTGGTCCTTTAAAAAATCTAAGTCTGATAACATTCACACTTGTATTTAGAATCCTCCTCAAAATCCTCATTTCATTCAGAATAAAATCACAAATACTTATACTCACCTAAAAAGGCTTTCATGATCTTAAAGCAGGATCCTTTTCTAATCTTATCTCCTATCATTTTCCCACCTTATACTTGCTCCAAACATACTGGCCTCTTGTTCTTCAACCATGCTTGGTAAACTCTTATGGTGAGCCTTTACACCACCTATTCCTTCTGCTTCAGATGATCTTCATGGAGGCATCTGCACAGATATCTTCCTCGCTTCTTTCACGATTTTTTTTCAATGTCACTTACTCAAAGTAGATTGACCCTTACAATCTTATCTAACTTACCAGTCCATGATCCAGCATCAGTTTCCATAGTATGATGTACTTGCTATCTCCATAGACTGTACTCTTTCTCCTCCCCCTAGATTAAAAGATTGACAGGGAGCAGCCATCTTTGTTCAGATCATTTATACGTCCCACACATTTAGAATGGTGCCTGGCATTATAAGATTCAACATTTGCTAGCAACAAACCAAACTGAATCCCCTTTGTTGTATATAATGCACTCTTTTTGCTCATAACTCTTAGGGTTTTCTATTTATCCTTAATATATTGAAGTGTCAGAGTCCAGCTCCAGCCGGGGTGGGTCTCACGAAGGAAAGGGCGGTGTCGGCGAGTGAGGTGCAGCATCTCCTCCTGAGGATCTCAGGGGACCTTTATTTATACCTCAAGATTTTACATTGTTTCCCATATGTTCTTTGTTTACAGCTCAATGAGTCTGACTTAGACCATACCAATTACAGATATAGATCTTTTCCTTTCAATTTCTTCTCTGCATTCAATAGTTTGACCTTTATAAGTTTCCATTTGTGCTCACTAATGGGCACACGTGGTGTAAGAGGTGATAGACAAAGTTTAATAGAAACAAAGTATAAAGTATATGAGGTGTTAGACAAAGAGAGGGTTGGTGGTTTTACATGATCTTTAAACAATCTGATTAAAGTTTAACCTTATATCAATTACTCAACTATTTTTCCTGAAGATTTATAATCAGCCTCTACTAACATGCAATAATAACATTTGATTCTTGTATTTATTCCAATGCCTGATTTCCTCTAAGCGAACTCTCCTGGGGATAGGGCACCAAGGCGGTGACCTTCTTTTTGTTCTTTCCCAGAGGGACACAGAAAATGCTCTAACCATTTTTCCATTACTCTTAAACCATTTATTTATATCCTCAGCACAAACACCTGCGTGATCATAAATCCTAAGTCGTCATTGATGTTAGTATAAAGATTATTTCCTTTAAGCCCATAGATTAAGCCCACAATTACAAGAGTTGCCATAAATAAAATGAAAGGAAGTAGCAGGGACCAGCTCTGGATTCTCCTGAGTTTTCAGGATCGTCCCTCATACCTGGACTTTGTCAGACAGCATGAGTAGCTTGGTCCACGCCATTGAAGATTCATTACAATGCCTAAATGTTAGTCATTGCTGGAATTTGTTTGCATGTATTATTGTATTGATGTTGTAGCTGTTGTTTGAAGTAGTACATAATTCTGAAGATTCATTGCATTTATTATGTAAAATTTGAGATTTTTATTTCTTTACAGGTTGCCTACTTTCCACACTCAGTATTTTCTCTTTTAAAATTCTAATTAAAGATATTCCGAAGCTTTTGGGTTGATACGATTGCTGTAAACTGTTTTCATATTCTCCATTCTTGTTTTTTTTGGACTCTAACATGATACAGTTTAACATGATTTTTGTCTACTGTGTTATCTCTACACTTCCTCTTAATGATTTGCTGCTGCTTTGGCCATTTTAATATTTATTATTTAATTTCCCAGATTTCGGACTTTTTCTGTTTTATAACAAACTTTCATCTTACATATCTCATATCCTTTTACATGATTTGGTTCCATTTTCAATTTTCTAAGAATTTTAAATATTTATTTATTTATTTAAGAGAGGGAGAGAGAGTACACACACGTGCACAAGTGTAAGGGGGAGGGTCAGAAGGAAATAATCTTCAAGCTGACTCCCCGATGAGTGAGGAACCTGAGGCAGGGCTTGATCTCATGACCCATAAGAACACAGCCTGAGCCAAAACCAAAAGTTGGTCACTTAATGGAATGAACCACCCAGACACCCCTCTCTAAGAGTTTTAAATACATAACTTTTTACAATTTTCTTTGTAAATGTTGTTTATCTCTTTTTGCAGATATTACACATTCTAATTGTTTCTATCTACAAGTAGAACTTCCATGGATGGACGTTAAAGTTAATTATTCATTGATTTTGTATCTTTTTTTGTGGGTGGGAGGAATTTCCCCTGCCTCAGTTCTGGATTGTATGTCCTTCCTTCTGGGGAATCAAATAGAACTAAATTAAATTCTAGTATGAACATTTATATTCAGTATTACCTTAAAGAATAGAGTTTCAGTTTCTCTCTCCCTTTCTTTCTTTCTATTATTATGTTTTTAAGATTTTCTTTATTTACTTGACAGAGAGAGAGTGAGAGAGAGCATGCGAGGGGAGAAGGTCAGAGGGAGAAGCAGACTCCCCATGGAGATGCGAACCTGGTGGGACTCGATCCGGGGACTCCAGGATCATGACCTGAGCTGAAGGCAGTCGCTTAACCAGCTGAGCCACCTAAGCGCCCATGAGTTTCTTTATTTTTATAACAGAAATATGTACCTACCAACTTGTGAAAATGGATTTAAATTATTTAAATAATATATGAACTTTCAAATATAGTGATATGTGATTTCTTTTTTAAAAGATTTTTTATTTATTTGACAGAGAGAGAGACAGCAAGAGAGAGGGGTTGCAAACTGGGGAAGTGGTGAGCAGGGAGCCTGATGCTGGGCTTGATGCAGGGCTCAATCCCAGAGCCCTGGGATCATGACCTGAGCTGAAAGCAGATGCTTAACCTGAGCCACACAGGCATCCCAATATGCGATTAGTAAGTATTATTAGTAGACTGAAATTATTGAGAACATATTCTGAATCCTGTTTCTTTTTATTCTCAGTAAGTATTATAGTAACTGTCATGCCATTGGTGGAGTTCCTATTTGTGGAGTGAATAAATGATGGAGAGGAGGGAAAGTTTTGTGTTGTTTTTACATTTATTTAGAAGGAGTATTAGTATTTTTACCTTCTTTGATTATGACTTTTTTTCCTGCTGTATTTTAAAGGACACTTAAATATCATAGTTGAGAATATTGGTTACTGGTTGTCAACTCTATGTATTAGAATCATGAGAAAAGACAGAAAAACTATGAAATCCTGGTCCTCAACTACAGAGTTTTTGATGTAGTTGTTTTCAGGTATGTCTAGTTCATTACATGTAATTCAAGTGGCAAAATGTTTTAAGACAATAATAAAAAAATAGGACTAGAAAATTAAAACAAGAAAAATACAAAAAGTCTACATAGTGATCTTTAATACACGTGACCAATACTTATCTGATTATTTCACAGATACATTAGCATAATTTGAACAATATTTAATAGGCAATAGAACTTAAATTAATTATATTTTATGTATAATAATAATAGAGCAAATATACAGAAAAAGTTCTTAAGAGAAGATGATGAAATAAGCAATAGAGCTATGTTACCTATATTGCAGATTTTACTTGGGAAAAGTTCTAAAGATAATGTTTAAACTGGCATACAATTTATTCTGAAAAATTATATACACCTGCATTTAAAACTTTGGATGATAATTTGAATTAATTAATTAATTAATGTTATTTTAAATTATTTATAGTCATTAATTCAGTTTTCTTACTTGAAACTTTTTTATTGTTATTATTGGACAATCGATGTACTACAGGTACTGTATTGTGTAGTGGGCCACATACTTAATTGAGACTGACACTTCTCTCATACACTATAAGTATTACTAAAAGTAATGATAAATTTTCCACACAATTATAATCAGTGTTACTAATTTTAGGGTTTATGTTTCAGTAATGTTTTATCAGATGTCAATTCTGATAATTATTTGAAAGATAGCATAATAAAAGACATAATTACTTGAAAGAACAGAGAAATAATGACAAATTAATTTTCCCTTAATAATGGAAACATCTTATTCAGCATATGAAATGAAGAGAATAAAGTGGGTTTATTGTTTATGTCCTACACAATATATAATTATATACCGTTTTTTATGATAGAATAAATTTTGTACAACTTACAAAAAGAGAGAGACTAAAAGGGAGACTAATCTTATAGTTTCCACTGATATATTTGGATTTGGAGCCAAAAACCAACTAATTTGGATACCTGGATAGCATTCTCAAAGCATAAGAGAAAGTGATATTTGGAGCCAAGTAAACCTGTGAAATCAGGGGTAATTCTATTTTAATATAATTGTATATGTAACTTAATAGATGCTTCTATTATGAATATATATTCCTATGTATTCAAACAGACATTAGGATCCCTGTGGATATGGTCCCACATTATTACATAGTATTTAAGAAATGTTCTCTGATATCATAGACTTGGGTGCTGGGATAGGTAGAATTCTAAAAATAACCCCCAAAGGTCCTTCCTTTGTACAATCTCCCCTTTACCTGTGGGCAGAATCTACAAATATGACTAGATGTTACTCCATGATTATGTTACATTACATGGCAAAAGTAATTGTGCGGATGTAATAAACATTGTAAATTAAAGCTTAAAATAGATGATTTGGGTTGGCCTAGTCAAATCTCAAAGCCCTTTAAAAACAGAGTTTTCTTTTCATTCTGGTGGCAGAATGAAGATACAGCTGTGAGAAGAATGTTCCACTGCTGCCTTTGAAGGTAAAGAGGGCCATGTGAGAAGGAATACAGGCAGCCTCTAGGAGTGGAGAATGGCCTCTGCTGCCAGCTGGCCAATAAAATGGATATGGCAGATTTAAAGCCATAAAAAATTATATTCTGTTAACAATCTAAATAAATGCGGAAGCAGATTCTTCTCCAGAGACTTTAAAGCAAGTGCCTGGTACTGCCAATACATTGATTTTAGCCTGACCATAAGAGAACTCAGTGCATCTGATCCAATTCTGACCTCACTATGAGACAATAAATGGGTATTGCCTTAATCCTTTAAATTTATAACAATTAGTTATAGATCAGTAGAAAACTGATACAGGTGTGAATCCAGCTTTTGCCACTTCTTGAATGTACAAATAGTGTAACTTAAGGGGAATTAGTGATGTCCATCTAGTTACTATATTATGGGGGATGCAGAGAGGGGACAATATGGTTGAAATGAATAGCATATCTGGAACATAATAAATAAAATGAGCTAAGAAGGAAAACATGGACCTTTGGGCGAGTCATTTATTATGCATAAGAAGAAAATCTTAAACTAATGAATCTTTAAACTTGTTTTAATGCTAAACATTTTTTTTTTAACAGTAATTAACTTACATATGTTTGTACGTATATGTGAGAGAGAGCGACAGCGCCTGCGCAAGCCTGCCAGAACCAGAGTGGGGAGGAGAGGCAGAGGTGGGGGCAGAGAGAGGGACTGAATCTTAAGTAGGCTCTGCGCAGCAGGTAGTCCAGCTGGGGGCTCCAGCTCAGGACCCTGAAATCATGACCGGAGCCAAAATCAAGAGCGGGAGGCTTAACCAACTGAGCCACCCAGGCCTTGAACATTTCCTTTTTAAAAAAATTCTAAACACTGCCTACTCCATTTTTAAACTAAGATAACATACATCAAATCACTTTTGTTTAACCTATAGTTTATAGTGGTAATCCCGACCGCTTCTAAGTCCCAGAAGAGCCCCTTATTTGGAAAAGTGTACATAATAGAAACAAATAATACCAACACAAAAAAGCGACAAAAAAGACACAATGCATACGCCCGCACAAGAGAACTTAGGTATTCATTCATTCAATTCTTGCCGTCCACTCATTTGCGCTTTTCATATATTAGCCCCTAACAGCTTTAAGTAGTGTATTAAAGATAAACTGGGGAATGTAATACGTTTAAAGACTTTGGTTCCACATATATCCATTTGAATCGCCTACCGGGTCAAACCTCAAGCGGCTAAAACTCCTCCACCTCTTGGAGCTGGAGAAAGACCTTTACAGAGAAAAGGCACAAGGGGAGCAAGGACATCGTTGATTGGCTGTAGCTGCTTAAAGCCTGGATAGTGGTTTGTGATTGGTTGCCCTTAGGTTTCGGTTTCATAACTTCGGGGCATTGGGGGTTTAGGTTTTGTTTGTGTGAATCAGCCACAGAGGAATTAGAGCCACCTCGGTCTGGTGGTCTTGCTTAATTAATTTAATGGTAGTAAATACTCTTAGGCATATTTTAAAATGGAGAAACTGAGGAGCAGAGAGATATAATAAGTGGCACAAGACTGCACAGAGGTGAGTTTTGAACTGAAGTCCCTGCTGGTTAACCTTTCTTAGTCTTCATCTCTTCATCTTAAATTGGGTCTTGGAACGACTTCCCAGGGATAAAAGGCAACTGTTGTATCGGAATTGAGTTAAATTGTTGTAGGACACCCAGCAGGTGTTGCAGAATTGCTTGGTTTAAGGAAAATCACACATTTGGTGCCCAAAGCAGGGAAACGTTGAGCCTGGTAGTGAAGAAACACAGAAAGGTATTTTTCGTCTTTGATATGTTTAATATTTACCATAGTGCTTAGCAGAATATTGTGGCATTATAAGTTCCTATAAGTCACTAAATAAATATTAAGATAAGAAATAGATGATGTAATAATTATTTTAAAACAAATGCTAATACATTGATAGACACTTAAAAACATTTCAAAAATAAAATTATGTATTATATATGCATCATATGTATATGTATGATACATATGTGCACACGTATATATTAATATATGTATATGTGTTACATATAGGTATATATGTTACATTTGTGTATATATGTTATCTATATAAACATTCTGTGTCAAGCTTGACATGGCTTTTCCATTAAAATTTATATTTAAATACTAGAAACACATAAAACGCAACAATAATAAAATAGTTACTTATTTATCGTAGAGACCCAATTTGGCTGTATTTTCACAACTCCAGAAAAAAAAAATATTGCATGAGCCACTTTTTCAATATTAATTTTAAGATGTACTTAAAATACTAAGGAAATACTAAGAAATACTAAGAAAGACATTTTCAAAGTGAAAATATATTTTTAGCTAACAAATATTGACAGTTTGTAACTGCAGTGCCTATTCTAACTTGGGAAAGAACACCCTGAAATATTTTGGGTGACCACATCATGTATTTTTGCAGATTTGACACTACACTTCAGCTCAACTTGATCAATGTCTGATCCTACCTAAAAATCTCAGGTTGTATTATATTATCTGATAATAATAGATTTTGTAATTAACCTAAATTTGCTTATTACATCTCAAGATAAAACACTTGTAATTTTAGTAGTTTTGCTATCTTTTGTCATAAATGCTATTTATTAATACAGAAATATGTTTTTGAGAAAATGTCTAATAAGCCACTTATTTGATATTTTTTCTTCTCATTAAGCACTATGCTTTCCAGATTTGTGATTATGCGCTCAGCATGTTTCATAAATGAATTTTGGTGTACATTTATGCCAAGTAATGAAGTTCTTCCAAAGCACTTTTTGTCTCCATACAGTTTGGAAACCTCTTCATTATTGTTTTCAGTTGCTAAGCAACACCCCCTCTTTGCTCGTTGCCATGGCTCCTTATGAATCAGGGATGACACAAAGCCATCTGTTTAAACCAACATCCCTCCTTTCTCTAAAGTATGACCGGCTCTATTCATCCAGAGGCAAGACGGAGTAAGTTAAATATGACTTAGGGTTTAGGTAGTTGTAGGGAAAAAACTCCTATAAGGTAATTTTTTTCTTTTTTTTGTTTGAAAAGGAATCATTTCTTAATAGAACATAAAATCACTATGCTGCCAAGATGCTATATTCACAATAGATTGAAAGTACACTCTGAAATAATAAAGGAGAAACAAACAAACAGTAAAACAAAACCAAACCAAATAGCTTCAGGTACTTTAAAATATTGGTTTTATTTCCTTTAATCTACTGGGGTATTTACTGTTTGTAAATGCACTTTTTTTTTTTAAGATTTTATTTATTTATTTGACAGAGAAATCACAAGTAGGCTGAGAGGCAGGCAGAGAGAGAGGGGGCAGCAGGCTCCCTGCTGAGCAGAGAGCCTGATGTGGGGCTCCATTCCAGGACCCTGAGATCATGACCTGAGCCAAAGGCAAAAGCTTTAACCCACTGGACCACCCAAGCGCCCCTGTAAATGCACTTTCTAAAATAACATTTAAAAGAGTGTTTGAATATGTAATTAGGACGGTTTAATCCCATGGAATCTTTGAAATAGAAATGAACAAATTGTTACTAGAACTATCCTCAATAAAAATTGGAATTTGCCCTTGTTTTTATATTCCCAATCTCTTGGACTCCTAACCAGGTGGTTTCAGAAGATGCCTGAGATATGGCTTCATTGACTTTGAAAGTTTTTACCAAGTACTCTTTATAGGTACATGAGCATTTATACGCAGAGTGCTATTCTCAATAATTTGTTCAGAGTTTGTTACACTAAATAGAGAATATAAACTTTCACTTATTTGGGATGTTAATAGTTTTGGAGTTTACCAGAATATTTTTTAGCACAGTCTTAAGTGTGAACAGTGCCCTTCATTCATAATATTCTGTTACATATTGCCGTAATTCTTAATATCTTTGTTTTTCAGCTTGTCCTGTTGCCTATCATTTTAAAATCATTTCAAAATCTCATTTTTAAAAACTAACTATTAAATAAATGAGTTCTGGTGATTTACCTTTGCATACTTCTCTTCTGACCACTTGGCAGAATGTCTCAGAAACTCCACTGAGTTGCTTCTGGGGCTGCCCCTGAAAATGCCTTTCTTCCCTCTAAAAATAAGGTAATGTTCAGAACCAAGCACTTTCTGGTTACTAATACTCAACTTGATTATATGTGCATGTTTAGGTATTTGCACACATTTGCTTTTACTGGAATATCAGGTAGAATATGTGTCAGTTACTATGCTGCTTTATTAATCCGGAAATAAAAATATAAGGTTGGTATTATAATGTTTTAGTTTTATGAAGCACAGATGTATTTAACTCAGGATGTATTTATCAAGGAAAGAGAAAGGCATATATTTCAAGTGAAATTAGTTAACAACTAAGTCTGTAGCATTATCCTCTTAACACCTTCCAGCTTTCCTCAGATATTCTGTGATGCTTTCATGTATCCGTTCCCACAATTAAATTTCCTTAAGCACTTGCAGCTCAGATAAAATAAAACACAATCTACTGTAAGATCATTTTGATCACACATAATGCTTTAATTAGATAAATTTGCAATCTTTTAGGGAATAGTTTGGATTAACGCACTGGCCTTTTGAACTATATATCACGTAATTCTTTATAGAACAAAAACTGATTTTTCTCTGAACCTCTGAACTTAAAAGATACTCCATTTTATTTTTAAGATTATTTATTTATTTGAGAGACCGAGAGCTTGCATGATCATGGGAAGCTGGGGAGAGAGACAGGGAGAGGGAGAAGCAACTTCCCGCTGAGCAGGGAGTCCAGCTCTGGGCTGGATCCCAAAAGCTGGAGATCATGATCTGAGCCCAAGGCATACACTTAACTGACAGAGCCACCCAGGCGCCCCAAGATACTCCATTTTAATGTGGGCTTTTCTGCTTTTAAAGGACAATGCACAATATGTACCTTTTCAGATTTAAAGATTCTGTTTCACTTGGTGTTGTCAGTGTTTTGCAGTGAGTGTATTTTGTGTTTTGTTACTCTTTTGTATGCTTTAATGTTTATTTAAGCCTTTGCATAGGCAGTATAAATTTTTTTGACCGTGAGTTTTGATACTTTATATCTAAAAGGAATTTGTGCTGAATATGTCATTACCTTCATGCCTCATATGAAAGTGTGTCTTTTTGAAGAATATAACATAGTATTTCTTCAAAAATTGAGATGAAATATTTTGATATATATAACACTATGAAACCATTACCGAAATCAAAATAATAAACATATTCATTAGTTTCCTCAAACCCCTCTAATACTTCCTTTCTTTCACATATCCTTGCCCCATACTGCTCCTCTCCCTAGCTAACTGCTGTTTTCTATCATTATGCATTAGTTTGCATTTCCTGTAATTTTATATCAGTGAAAGTATAGAGAACATCCTCTTTCTGTCTGGCCTCCTTAACTCAGCATAACTATTTTGACATTCCCCCATGTTTCCATGCACATATTTCATTCATTTTTATTATTCAGCAGTATTCCACTGTATACCACAGTTTTATTCATTGGCCTGTGGATGAACATTTGGGTTATTTCCAGTTATGTGCTGTTACAAGTAAAATGACCATGAAATTGTTATAAGTGCTTGGAAAAATGGCTAACCAAAACATATGGGAAAGTCATCATAGAGATTTTTAAAATTTTTATCTTTGTTTTAATTTTTTCCATCATTGTAAGTGTACTCTTTAATCACCATCCCCTATTTCCCTCATCTCCCCACTCAGCTCCCCTCTGGGAACCATCAGTTTTTCTATAGTTAAGAATCTGTTTCTTGGAGGAACCTGGGTGGCTCAGTGGGTTAAAGCCTCTGCTTTCGGCTCAGGTCATGGTCTTAGGGTCCTGGGATAGAGCCCCTCATCGGGCTCTCTGCTCAGCAGGGAGCCTGCTTCTTCCTCTCTCTGCTTGCCTCTCTGCCTACTGGTGATCTTTCTCTGTCAAATAAATAAAAATAAAATATTAAAAAAGTACATTTAAGGGGCGCCTGGGTGGCTCAGTGGGTTAAGTCTCTGCCTTCGGCTCAGGTCTTGATCTCAGGGTCCTGGGATCGAGTCCCGCCTCGGGCTTTCTGCTCAGCAGGGAGCCTGCTTCCCTCTCTCTCTGCCTGCCCCTCTGCCTACTTGTGATCTCTCTCTCTGTCAAATAAATAAATAAAATCTTTAAAAAAAATAAAAAGTACATTTAAAAATAGATAAATAAAATAAATTTCTATTTCTTTACTGATTTCCTAACAATGATTTGAGGGCTATTTTGAATATAAGTATTTAGTGCTATACGACACCCCAAATGCTATTTTAGTGGCATTCCACAAATTTTGGTAGGTTGTGCTTTTATTTTGATTAATTTCCAAAAATATTCTTCTCTTTTGATTGATTTTTTTCACCCATTGGTTGATTAAAAGAGTGTATTTACTATCCACACGTTAGGGCATTTTGAGATATGTTTATGTTACTGATTTTTAAGTTGATTCCATTTGTCTCAAGGATCATATCTTATATTACATGAAATCTCTTAAATTCATTGAGACATGCTTTGTGGCTCAGAACATGGTTAGTCTTGATTAATATCCAGTGAGCCCTTTGAAAGAATATGTATTCTGTTGTGGAATGTTTTCCAGATGCCTGTTACGTCATGTTGGTTGGTGGTGCTATTCAGGTATACTGTAACCTTGCTGATTTAATGCAGTATCTATTGAGAAGGATGTTGAAATTGCTGAATATGATTGTTGATTTGTCTTGTTTTTTTTCAGTTTGCGCAATTTTTGCTTCTCCATTCGGTTCATTTTGAGACTCTGTCATTAGGTACATACATACTTTGGATATGTTAGATGGGGTGTAAGGTTAAGCATTGAGTCCAGCTAATCCTCAATACTGGGGCAAGACCACTGTGAATACTCAGTATCATATGAATTTTGAGGTTTGCCAGTAAGGGTGGGGGGAATAGGTACTATCCGTAGCCCCATTCCAGTTCTCCTGCATGGCTCCGATCCTTTCAGATAGTTATTTATCCAGCCTTGGGTCATTTCCACATGTGCTGATCAGAACTCTGCTGTACACCCTCCACACATCTTTAGGGGTTTTCTTTGCTTACCTTTGTTTCTTTTTGGGAGACCAGCCTCCCTGGTATTCCAAGATTCTGTTTCTCTCTTTTTTTATTCTATAAATTGGCAAAGCTTCTCTTTGTTCCACCTTTATTGAGATATTATTAATACACAGATAATTGCAATATATATAGTGTATATGTTTTGAGGGGATGGATATATGCACACACCTGTCATTCTTATACAAGGTGTATCAAATAGACTTACAGAGGCAGATAACGTAATGGTTGCTGGGGAATGGAGGGAAGGGGAAATGCAATACAAGATGAGTAAGTTAGAGAAATCTGTGCATCGCAGTGCCGTTCTTAATGTCATCTCTTCAGCTGTGGGAGTCTGCTGTTGTCTGTGCTGGTTCCCCTCTGTACTGCATCTTAGAGGCCCTCAAGGCATGAGGCTGGATCATTTGTAGGGCTTTTCTCATGCGTTTCTCATCTCTCAGGAATGTCTTTCCCTGTTTTCTAGTGCTTTGAAAAACATGGTTTTGTATATATTTCTTCTGCTTCTGTTTGTTTATTTCAGGTAGGAGGGAATATCCAGTCAGTGTTATCTAGGTTCTGGGAACTTCTTATTTTGATTTTTTTAATTTTCTTCTTTTTTTCCTCCTCTTATTTCTCTTATTTGCTGGGGTTATTTGCTCTTGTTTTACTTTTAGTTCATCTTAATTTTTAAAATGATTTTCTTTAGTATCTACTTCTCATCATCTAATTTTGAGTTTATCTAATTCTGATTTATGTTGTACTTTAGTGTGTTTGCTGTTTTCGTGTTTTAATTCATTTTGAGAGAATATGTTGATCTTTTAAATCATTTTTGTGTGAACATCTTTCTGGCATACTTTTATTATTTGTAGGGAGATAATTCTTTTATTCTCTTTCCTAGTACTTTTCTTTAAGATTTTCCATTGATACTATTATGTCCCTCATTTCTGTTTGAAATTAGGTTTTCCAACTTTTAGAATGGAGCTAGGTTCAGGATATTTTTCTGATGTCACAGACTTTCCCCCCTTATATTTTGTGTAGTGTTCAAAAATATTTTTGCTGTGTCCTCAGATTTTTCTGGGGGCTGTTACTTAGCCCCATTTCAATTTAGATCTCCTCTTTCCTTCTGTATAGAAAGGAGCCTAGAGGGTTGTTTTTAAGACTGCTAAGGCATGACATGTCTCTAGCTCCCTCCATTCTTATGTGATCCTCTTACATTCACCTGGCAGTGGGGAAGGTAAGCCCCCCTCATTTTCACCTGCTTTTTAGTGAATATCTAATGGCTATACTAGTATTTTCCATTTCTCAAGTGCACCAAATTCTGTCCGTATGTTTTCTTCTTTAGTCCGCAGATGTTGATACCATGTGCAGCTTGTATGTGTTGACAGTTTATCAACATCTGCTCATATTTTGGGGGTGTTGGAATAATTTTTCACTTAGTTAGGTTGAAATGTTGTACAGGAGTTTTGGATTTTGCTCTTTTTTATTATGTAAAAATTCACTGTTTGAAAAAAAAAAAATTTGCCTGTTTCTGTTGTTAGTGTCATCTTTCCCAGATTCCCCTCTAGCAGCTCTTAATTTGTGCCTTTACATTTATCTTAGACTTTCTCCTCCAAAGTTTTCCATCTGGAAACAAGTAAGGAAACTTGTTCTGCTGACTTCCGTGTCCTTTTAGATAATTTCTGTCATAATCATGGATATCGTCTGGCTTAAAACACAAAATTTATTGTCTTTTATTCCTTTGTAGTGATCACCTATTTCCAAAGCAGATTGGTGTGTACTTCCTCACAGTATCATTAAGGAAAGTCAATAAGCAGAGCGGAGTGTTGCGACAGAGTCCGTCCATTGTGAGATTTCATATCATCTCACATCATTAAAGAACTATAATTTGCTTTAGTGTTTCCCTGGTTGACTGCCAAATTGCTCTCAGAGTTTTGTGTTTTCTTCTAACCCACATTCGATAAAGCCTCCAGTCTCATGCTTTCATAGATGTTTGGAGGGTATTCTAATTCCTGTAAACCTTTTCATCACTCTCATCTTCTTATGTCATTTTTCCTATAGAACGTGATTTCAGTTATTGTAACAAAGCAAGTATTAGATTTTAAGATAAATGAAATAAAAGTGCTTTCTTATCCTCAAGTAGAACACACTCTACAAGGAAAGGAGTCAGGACAGGAACTTAATAGAATGAAGTGGAGAATTTTAATGAGAGATTGAAGCACAGGATACTATGGGAACAGGGGAATCTTACATGGACCTCCCAATTCCACATAATGGACAGGTCCAGGAGGATGGCTTTATCAAAAAATGGGATGGAGAATTCAGTTTATATATTTTATATATACTATATATTGATACGCAGAGATGCTGTTGCTAAGATCTATCTATGCTACTTTGTAGGAAGTACATATAAAGATCAAATAATAAATTAAATCTGAAAACAAGATTCTATTAGTATTTCACAAGTTTATAACAAGGTAATGTATTATTTACATACTATATTTTCATTTCTTTTGGATAAATCTTCTTTAGTCTGAAGTGGATTTAATGAATTTAAAATTAATTTCCTGTAGCATACTTGAAAATTTGTTAACTCTTAAAAAAATGTGATACGGAAATAAAAGTCATCTTATTCCCTCAAATGTACTGATAAAATTAATTAAACCAACCTTATTTTACTTAAGTTATATTAATAATAATTATTTAATTTTGTCTTAAGTTTCCACACAAGTAGAATGTGAAAATGTGAGAATATAGAATAAACTCAAACCCTTATTTTTTTTTTTTCAATCACTTTCAGGGAAAGGTAGCCAGAAGGATTGCTTTGATAAGTCATTTTATCCAAAGTTCTTGAAGTGTGTTAATGTTAAAAGTAATGTTGAAAGTGGAAAACCAAACCGTACCTATTGATCAAATAAACAAGCACGTGAGGTAAAGTCATGTGATCTCATTGAGGATTCAATCATTCATTCATTCATTTTACAAATATTTATTATGCTTTCACTATGTGAGAACAACTGCATATCATAAGTACATTCCTTGCAGTGATTAACCTTAAATACCTGAACTTGTAAATATAAGGGATTACCTAAGTAACCATACAAGACTGAGGAAAAATTGCAAAGTGCTATGAGGAGATTTTGAGTGGATCGTAATTTTCAATGGGAGAATAATGTTGACTTGTCTGAGCAAAACACATTTCAGCAAAGCAGTTAGGTGGAGACGAATGGGGGAGGCATTCTTGTAAATAGAGCTACATAAATGAAAGCCTTAGACAGAGAGACAAAAGAAGTTTACAAGATGAAGAAAGGCCGGCATAAATGAATCATGTTGAGAAATTCAGGGGGGAAAGCAAAAGCCTCTGCTGTAGTAGAAGAATCAGGCAGATGTAATACTTTGAGTTTTATTCCAAGAATGATGTGTCTTTTAAGAATGATCACATTTGCAATTTTTTTTTTAAGATTTTTTTTATTTATTTGACAGAGAGAAACACAGCGAGAGAGGGAGCACAAGCAGAGGGAGTGGTAGCAGGAGAAGCAGGCTTCCTGCCGAGCAGGGAGCCCGATGCAGGTCTCGATCCCAGGACCCTGAGATCATGACCTGAGCTGAAGGCAGAGACTTAACGACTTAGTCACCCAGGTGCCCCCACATTTGCATTTTAAGAAGAGATTGGTGGAACTTCTACTCCCAGTGAAGGCTGAGTAAGGTCTTATCAGACAGACCTTGCAGATAAGAACTATAAATTCTGAAAAAAAAAAAAAAAACAACTATAAATTCTGAACATAGCATAAAAAGCAAGCTCCTTGAAGGCACTGGATAGAGAATAAACACAGAGTCTAGTGAGAAGTACATGCTGTGAGGAGATGAACTGTATTTGGTGATTTGCTGTTTTTCCTGATTTTATTCCAAGTAGCTACTCATAAGATGTTATGATTAACATAGGTAAAATCATCTGGCATGGATATTCTTACAGCTATTAAGATTATTAAGATAAAGTTTCTTAATCCAAGCCAAACAATTTTGTTTTATAAGGCACCTTATAAAAGGCCTTGTTTTCAAGGTACCTTTATACATTCACCCCTGATTATTAATTTTTGTAATCATTTATAACATCATAAATTCTGTTATGATATTTCATATACAGTACTGCTAGTCTTCCTAGTACCTCCAAAATGTATTCCTTGTTCTCTATAGTTTGGAGATAAAATCCTAAGGCTCAGAAGGGTATTTGTTCTGTGTAATTTAGTGAAAAATAAGTAACAAAGCCATGGTTTAAACATGTTTCCATAGTCCCAGGTGCATGCTCTTTCAATGGGGACTTGTAAAAAAGAAATAATTTAAAGTTTCTAAACACAGTCCATTATGACAGAGATCTGTTCATATGATCAATATGCAGTTCAGCATACTCAATTCAGTATATATTTTTGAAAAAATTCTTTTATGTTGATGAAAAACACATGAGGGTGAATTATACACAGTTTTCTAGAAAACTAAAACCAAGATTACTGGAGATAAGTTGGATCAGCAGCCTCAAGTATAAAAGTGTGAGTGAGAACACGGAGCACTCCTCCTTCAGAAATTAGCTTCAGCTATTTCTAGGAAACAGGTGTCCTTGATTTAGAGTTCAATTTTTTTAAATTTTATTTATTTATTTTTTTCAGTGTTACAAGATTTATTGTTTTGCACTACACCCAGTGCTCCATGCAGTATGTGCCCTCCTCAATACCCACCACCAGGCTCGCCCAACCCCCACCCTCCTCCCCTCCAAAACCCTCAGTTTGTTGCTCATAGTCCACAGTCTCTCATGGTTCATCTCCCCCTCTGGTTTCCCCCCATTCACCCCTCCCTTCCTTCTCATAATGCCCTCCATGTTTTTCTTTACGCTCAGCACGTAAGTGGGACCATAAGGTAATTGGTTCTTTCTGCTTGACTTATTTCACTCCGCATAATCTCTTCCAGTCCCATCCATGTTGATAGAAA
>CM053607.1:15777031-15832949 GCA_028646535.1 Procyon lotor
GATTGCTGTCGCTAGGACTTCTAGCACTATGTTGAACAAGAGTGGTGAGAGTGGGCATCCTTGTCGTGTTCCTGATCTCAACGGGAAGGCTGTCAGCTTTTCCCCATTGAGAATGATATTTGCTTTGGGCTTTTCATAGATAGACTTGATGATGTTGAGGAATGTTCCTTCTATCCCTATACTTTGAAGAGTTTTAATCAGGAACGGATGCTGAATTTTGTCAAACGCTTTTTCTGCATCAATTGAGAGGACCATGTGATTCTTCTCTCTTCTCTTATTGATCTGTTCTATCTGTTCTTTAACTTTAGCTACCTCAGGATTGGCCATGCTGCTGCTCCTTTCAGAAACACACCTTAATTGATTAACTGGTATTTCAGTGCGATTTATATTTGAGCAAATGTGAAAATAAGATGTGTCCTTATGTTTGTTGGTACCAAAGACCACTAACTTTGTGCTAAAACCATATTCATTCAGAAATTTCCTTCTTTTTAAAGTTTGAGTCATATTCCATGGTATGTATGTACTACATTTACTTTATCCATTCATCTACTGATGGACATTTAATATTTAACTATTTTGCCTATTTTGACTAATTACTGTAATGACGTGGGAGTGCAGATAACTCTTAAGAGATTCTGATTGCAATTCTTTTGAATATATATCCAGAAATGAGATTGCTAGGTAATATGATAGTTCTATTTTTAATTTTTGAGGAACCTCCATACTTAAGTTTCACAGTAGCTGTACCATTTTTCAATCCCACTAACAATGTAAAAACGTTCAATTTTCTTGACATCCCCACCAATGGTTAATCCTTCCTTCCTTCCTTCCTTCCTTCCTTCCTTCCTTCCTTCCTTCCTTCCTTCCTTCCTCTTCTTTCTTCACCATTTTAACAGGTGGGAAGTGGTATTTCATTGTTTTGATTTGTATTTCCCTGATAAGTAGTCACATTTAGTATATTTTACACACTGTGGTAATTTGTATGTATTCTTTGGTTACATGTCTCTTCATGTCCTTAGGACATTTTTAAAATAGGGATATCTGTTTCTTATGATATTAAGTTGTAGGAGTTACTTACGTATTTGGAGATAACTCTCTAGTCAGATAATAGTTTGCAAATATTTTTTCCCATTTTGTAGGGTTTTTTTTGTTTTGTTTTGTTTTTACTCTTGATTATTTCTTATGTTGCAGAAGGTATTTAGTTTGATGTACTTTCAGTTGTCTATTTTCTTTTTTTTCAGTTGTCTATTTTTGCTTTTGGTCTTGTGCTTTTGATGTTGTATTCAAGATTTTTGCCAGGACCCATGTCATGAAGTTTTCCCCTTTGTTTTCTTCAAGGAATTTTATAGTTTCAGGTCTTACTTTAAACCTTTAATCCATTTTCAGTTGATTTTTGTGTATGGTGAAAAGTAAGGACCCAATTACATTCTTTTGCGTGTGGATATGCGGTTTTCCTAGCACCATTGTAGAAGACACTCCTTTTCCTCATTAGTGTATTCTTGGTACTCTTGTCAACAATTAATAGGCCACATATTCATGAGTTCATTTCTGTATTCACTTTTGTTCCTTTAGTTTTTATGTCTGTTTTATTCCAGTGCCATATTGTTTTAATTACTGCAGCTTTGTAATATATTTTGAAAGCATGAAATGTGATGCCTCCAGCTTTGCTCCTTTTTTCTCAAGATTGCTTTGACTTTTGGTATCTTTTCTGGCTCTAAATTAGCAAATCAGATTCACCAGCATATTAAAGGATCATCATACATCATGACAAAGTGGGATTTATCCCTGGGATGCAAGGATGTTTCAAAATAGGCAAATCAAATAATACAGTACACCACATTAATAGAATGTAGGATGAAAGTCACACAGTCATCTCAAAAGATGTAGAAAAAGCATTTGACAAAATTTAGCGCCTTTTTTGAGAAAAACTGTCAACACACCATATATGAAAAGCCCACATCTGACATCATACTCAATTACTGAAAAACTAAAAGCTTGTTTTCTAAGATCAAGAACAAGGCAAGGATGTGCACTCACAGCAACTTCTATTCAGTGGAGTCCTGGAAGTCTTGGCCAGAGCAACTAGATAAGAAAAATAAATAAAAGGCATCCATATTAGGAAGGAAGAAGTAAATTACATGTTTGCAGGTGACATGATATTACATGTAGAAAACCCTAAAGATTCCACAAAAATAGTTTGAACTAATAAACAAAATCAATAAAGTTGCAAGATGCAAAAATCAATATACAGAAATCAGTTGTATTTCCGTATACTGTGAACTAACCTAAAAATCATTAAGAAAAATCCCATTTACAGTAGCATCCAAAAAAAGTAAAATACTTAGGAATAAACAATCAAGGAATTGAAAGACTTTTACATTGAAAACTACAATATTTTGATGGAAGAAATTGAAGAGGACACAAATAAATAGGAGGATATCCATGTTTATAGATTGGAGGACTTAATATTGTTAAAGTGTCTATACTACCAAAAATTTATCTACAGTTTCAGTGCTATCCTTATCAAAATCTCAGTGGTATTTTTAACAGAAATAGAAAAAAAAAAAATCCCAGGCAGGGATGATAATGAACACAATAAATATCCTTTTTTTTCACAATAAATATCCTTGATACAATGAAATAAAAACTGAAATTATAAACAAATACAGACTTAACACATAAAATAATTCACTTTTAATGTGTTGATGTGCCTCAGACAAGATTTCAAAGTATAACTGTTTCTCTTGCAAATATATACAGTTGTGAATAATGCTAGATGATTATTTAGTGAATAATTATTCAGAGAATATTACTATTTAAAGATTAATTATGCTATCATTTCCTTGCAGAAATAGATGCATGCATGTTCAAAGCCCAGGAACTAAGAGTAAAAGATGAACGTTAGGGAAGAATATCAGTCCAGAAAAACTTATTTCTCACATATACTGGCAAGTCAGGGATAAATGAGAGAAACTAGAGGAAATAACTCAGTGTAACATCTGTCTGATAGACATCTTCAAAGTAATGAATCATCTCTCATGGAAAATTTACAGAACCTATTTTTATGTACATTTGGCATTACACTAACTCATTGGTTTCTAGACTCCAGTTTGACTCTTAGTATATTTATTTAGAGCACATAGTCGTACTAAAGTTAAAGGATTTTACTAACTTGTTATTTACAAGATTCTGTAACCATTGAGGAATTTGACATGACTAGTGTTGTTAAACCTCTAAATAATTACACTTTATCTACCTAAAAAGTAGACACCGTTATTAAGTTACAGACTTCAGGAGTTTGGTTGCAGAATTAGTATGAATTTTCTTTTAATTACTTCTGAAATGATGTCTCTTAATTACTTGAATTGGACTTTAACTTAGTTATATTTTTCATGTTGACAAAGATTACCAAAAATAGTTATCATTTAAAAGAAAACAGAGAAGTCATTATTCATACTTACAATCTTGGCAAGATTTGGCTAAATAAGTAATCACAATATTTAAAGGAATACATGAATTAATATATTAGGTAGGTTCACATATATACTATAGGAATAAAGGTATGCCTTCAAAGGAAGTGTGTGTTTTGAAGTTATTCAAAAAAGTAAGGGTTTTTTGTTTGTTTGTTTGCAGACTACAGTTAGCAATAATCTTCATTTCTGTGAAAGTTAAACAAGGTGGTAATGTGAAAGAAGGATAAAAGTTGTAAGGTGAGAATGATAGTATCTTTGGATCTTCTTCATGGAAGTATCTCTCCCTATTACTTTGCTATAGTGCATGTTAGTGGAGGAGTGATGAGTGGAATCCAAGGGATTTATTATAGGTTTATTTATGTAACCTTGGCGAAAATTAAATAATGTGTAGTAGGTTGGAGAGGCCATAGACAGGAATGGAGATTAGCTTTTGAGGAAAGAGGAATAACGGGAAATTTTAATCATGCTAACTAAATCATGCTAACTAAAATAGATGGATAAAGTAGTCATTCAGCCAATATTTGTTTAGTATAAGGACATAAGCTAACTTCTACTAAACACCTGAAGATTTTACAAGCTAGGGAGGGCAATATGACATAATTATCTGAAATTAATTGATATTGAAAAATATAAATACGAATGTGAGGGTAATTGGAGGCCTCATAGAAATACCAGTTAATGGTATGGCTTCTTTGGAGGTGAAGAACTGGAAAACAGTATGGATTCTAAATGAAAGCTTAGCTGTCATATATTTAGTACTGGCATATTTGTAAGCCGGATCATTACTGCAGATTCCCATTGTGAATTTAATTTGTGTTTTCCTGATATAAAGTTAAATGTCCTTTTATATGTTAAATGATCATGTAAAATGATGTTTATTCTTTAATAGTAAATAAGCAAAACTATTTCATTGTGGACTATTGATCTTCTCACTCTCACAAATAAAGAAAATGCTGTAATAACTTTTGTGCACCCAGATTTTATACTATCATAAGATGTTAAATATTCTTGTAGATTTCATTTTGAAATACTTCTAGTATAAATAAAGCTAATAAGTTATAAATCATTCCAATCTGATTAAATGCAGTACTCGATTTTTCAAATACATAGGGACACAAGAAAATTATTTGAGGAATTGCAGTATACAAATAGATGGTTTCACGATGATATTCTTTCCTTTTTTAATTATTATGCTTGCTAAAGCTCCTAAGTTGATTCCCAATAACATGTAGAATAGGAAGAAAGTACATCTTCATGAAAGAAATTGAGAAGTTGTTGCAGGTGCAAGTACAGCAAAGGAAAATGAAAAGAAAAACTTTTTTTTTTAAAGATTTTATTGATTTATTTGACACAGAGAGATCATAAGTAGGCAGAGAGGGAGGGAGGAAGCAGGCTCCCCGCTGAGCAGAGAACCCGATGCGGGGCTCGATCCCAGGACCCTGAGATCATGACCTGAGCTGAAGACAGTTGCTTTAACCCTGGGTTAAAGCCTCTTTAACCCAGGGTTAAAGCCAGGGCGCCACCCAGGCGCCCCAAGAAAAACTTTTATACAAAGACCTAGGACTAGTCACACTTAAAGGAAGTTAGCAAAATGAAGAATATAATAAAGAATAAGAGGATTGAGGTAAGACAGTAATAACGATAGTGTGGAATAGTGATGGGGGAAAAAGTAAGGATGATTTTGTTCTGTTGTTCATTGTCTTATTTCTTTCCATCCATCATTATCCTTTATCCTCGACATCACTGCATTATAACTATAAACCTTATAAAGTGAAAACTTCTCACATAGCTTAGGAGTTAGTGTATGCTTCACTTCGCCGCTTTACATTATATACTTTATATTTATTGTTCCTTTTCTCTACTTTCCCATTCATCTTTGGTGGCTTGATCACCTCAAATATGGAAGAGTCAAAACTGGCTGTCGATTTTTATAGATGATGAAACTAGTATTCATTGGTGTAGAAGCCTTGCTCAAAGCTCTACAGTTAGTTGCTGTGATGAAATTCACATTCAAGGCAGTGTTAATCCAAAAGTAGCAATATAGGATTTAGGGATAAAAGGTTGCAATAACTTGTCTAGACCAAGGTGATTGAGGCAGAATGCTCTGTCATTCAACAACTAATTACCAAATGCCTATGTGGCAAATTATACAGATAATATAAGAATTAGTATAATTAATTTTCATACTATTTCAGTTTAGTGACATAAATAGGCAAAAAAAATAAGGAAGGTATACAACATTTTATCACTATTCTGGTATCAGTATGGAAAGGGTGCTATAGCTGTACATAAGAGAGACATTTGAGAAAAATTTATGAATGAAAACTGAGGAGAAGTGTGTAGTCAAAAAGAATCAGCCAGAGAATATAAAGCCCATAGTTTACAAGAAGAAATAGTATAAGCGCATTAAAGCACTAGTCAAGAAACAGAAAAAATATGTATTCTAGGTGAAGTCAATGACTAGAAAGATGAGCTAATTTTGGCATAGGTGGGATTCATGTTAGTGAAAAGGGACAGGTGGTAAGTGAGGGTCACTGTGGGATAAACTGTCAGGGAGATAAACTGTATGGGGTTCTTAAATCATTTTATGGAGAACATACTAACAGTGATCTGATAATAGTGAATAATGCTGTAATCAGGGGCCACTTGGTTATAAGAAAACAAATTTTTAAAAAATTGAATAAAGTTACATCTTTATTAGGCCGATGATCTCTGGTGACTAAGCTTTACTCACTTTTAATGAAGATACATTTAATTTCATAAAGTCCAGGATCCCCGTGTTCCCCCCTTCCATCCTAAATATCTCTATGTCTCATCACTGTAACTCTCTAATATTCTCTTGTGGCTAATTAGTTACATTAAATGTTTGCACCTGAAAAGAGGAGGCAAGTTGCCAAAAAAAACAATATTTTATGAGGAAAATGTAGCTCTTAAGCTTTGGAGTTTATAGCATGAGGCTGGCTGGTTAGGTAGCACATTGTGAGACATAAATCAGATTTGGCTACAAAACAATGTATTCATAATAGAGTGGATATTCAAATACCCCAAAGTCAAAAAGCTATTCAACTATATTCCATCACTGGCTGTAGCAATACTGATATACAGTAGCAGTAAGAGAAATTGGGAACATCTTGCATACCCTATATTGGGTAAGTGGACAATAGGCTCATCTGTGAAATGGAATTCTGGAATTTCATCAAAAAAAAAAAAAAATGAAGGAGACAGCTTAAGCCAGACTTAATGACAGATTGGATCATAAAACTGGAAAGCAACCAGAAACAAAACAACCAGCTACAATTTTTCACCTGATTAGCAAAACTGTCACTCTTCCTTCTCTCAGTGGTTACTACATTCTTCTCACTGTTTGAGGATTGGGTGTTGGCACAAGATTAAAAACGGAGAGACTGTTGTGAGGGTACTACTGTATTAATACCATTTAATATGGTGTTTGGCGCATATTGGCTACTTAGTAAATATAGTTTAATGATCCACTGTTTCTCTACACAAAAAATGGAAAAGTATTTACCCCAGGTTTCTATATGCCTTCTGAGGTTGAATATTCATGAGACAGACTCCAATTGCTGTGACTGAATTACTGATTACTGGTAGAGAAACACTAGCCCTGTAGGAATCCCTTTGTTCAATGTTCACTCAATAACTGTAGGTGTGAGTAGGTTCTTGAGAAGCAGATTTGGCTGAAGGGATTATGGAGGCATAGAAAATACAAAGGCTGCATCTTTTATATGAAACTCTGTTTTGCACTAGAGTTGGTGAGGAGAGTAGGATTTTTTTCTTCAATATAGTATAAAAAGTCCACTAAATGTTTCTGAGAGGTGAAATAATTCAATACAGTCATTAAGTTCTTAGAAATGATCACTGGAGGCAACAGAATTGGTTGATGTTAGAGAAGATGGGATCCTGAGAAATCCGCAAGAGGGAATTAGCAAATGAATATGGCATGGTGCCATTAGAAATGGAAGGGAGATAAGAGCTAAGTGATATAGTTTATAGCAATTAGGTTGAGATATGTCATATAATCTAAACAATGTCAGTATATTAATGGACAAGGAATATGATACAATAGGTTTGATTTAGAAACAGGAAAAAAAATCAATGCTTTATAGGAATGATTTAAGGATCAAAGCTGCCATTGTCATATGTGTTCTTCCATGTCACCATAAGTAACTATGAATGTGAATGAGGACACTTAAATTCACCTCTCTGAAAAATGTTGACCCTTAGGGAGGTGTATTCATTCATTTCAGCAATGCGTTATATGGTTAAGTCCTTTGGGGTGTGTGTAGATGTCAGACACCTTGTGGAATTTTTGCTTTTAATAGAAGAGCTTCAGAAGATTGTAACAATAATATCTTGTTAGTTTAAACTACATTTTTTTTCCTGATGATAGTTTAAATTTTGTAATCAAATAGTTTGGCATTATCTTTGGTAATCTAGGTAAGCTATGCACCACATTACAAGTACAAGTTTACAGAAAATAGTTATTATTCTTTGGTAAATTTAGGCAACATTATAAAATCTATTCAGTATTTCATTTCTTTCTAGTTAGTTTTGTGTATTTCTTTTAATTTTGATGAACAATAATCAAATCTTGGCATATAGGAATACCTACTTTCCCAAAGCCCTTAGAGTAATTACCTGTTCCTTGAAAGATGTAGGAATCAAAAATGTGAGAGAATTTTTTAATTAATAAATTTTTTAAAAAAAGATTTTATTTATTTGACAGAGAGAGAGATCACAAGTAGGCAGAGAGACCGGGGAAGCAGGCTCCCTGCTGAGCAGAGAGCCCCATTGCTGGGTGAGGGGAGCAGAGTTTCCATCCCAGGACCCCGAGATCATGACCTGAGTCGAAGGCAGAGGCTTTACCCCACTGAACCACCCAGGCGCCTCAAGAATTTTTTTTCTTTAAATGGAAGAGCATTTTCAGATGGAATTATATGTACTATCAGGGTGTTCAAAATGTATTTTGATTCAAACCAAAATTAATAGTGGGTTAAACTGGGATCAAAATAGGGCCTAGTTCATTAATAAAATATTTCTTTGTCATAATCCACAGGAAGATACAGTGATCTCAAAATATCTAATTAGAGCAGGAGAGTCATAAATCAATCTTAATTAACCTGCAGTTACACAGTAATGGATGCATACCAGCTGAAAGTAGACTCTGGCATAACTACAAGAAGTTAAAACCAGGAGATCAAGTTGCATCCATTAGCATGGGTTTAGGTCTTAAAGTATATATGGATTACAAAAAATATATATATATATGGATTACAGAGGTTATATATTGTCATTTATGTTAAAGGAAATTTAAAGAACTGGAGGATCAACTATACAGGTTATTTAGAAGTAAAAATAGCGCCTTTTAAAATCTTCATTTTTTGCTACTCCTGTTTTGATGCACTTGATCATTTGCCATTCAATCCTCAATTCTTTTTAATTTTAAATACCAGGGAATCTGTCGAGTGGAATTATATTGTTGACTCAAACAACTTAAATTTGACAGTTTACTTTGATTAAAAGTATAAACAACAATATTTAGAATGCTACACCAAACTCTACAGTATAACTCATGTAAAGTGATCTGTTAATAAATTCAATAATAATATTCAGTAATGTTTACATATTATGTTTAAATATTATTAGACTATCTTATGCTTCTGTACCTTTATGTACTAAATTCTGTGATCTGGACAAATAGAAACAATCATTGTTTGCCTTCCTCCCAGTTGATTTGAGTCAAGAAATATGAAAGGAAATTTAGAGAACACAATTCATCAGACACATATTTATTTGCTACCTTCTTACTAAGTAGAACAAATCTTACATAATTAACTCCCATAAGAAAGTTTCTGATGGCTTTTCTTCCTTCAAAACCCAAGAACTAAAGATTAAGTGCTGAGAAAGAAAAAAGCACAACACAAAATCCAAGATGACAAAATATCTGTTCCTTATAAAATTTCTCGTTAGTTTTTCTAGAGGTCCAAAAAAAAACTCCAAAGTCAAAGGCTGATGAGTATATATATATATATAAATAAATATATAAATATATAAAATATATAATATTTATATTTATATAAATATATATTTATATTTATATAAATATAAATTTATAAATATTTATATTTATATAAATATAAATTTATATTATATTTATATATAATATACAAATATTTATATTTATATAAATATAAATAATATATATTTATATTTATATTTATTTATATATAATATATTTATATTTATACATATTTATATAATATATATATTTATTATATTTATATATAATATATATATTTATATTTATATATAAATTTATATAAATATATAATATTTATATATAAATAAATACTTATATATAAATATAAATTTATAAAAAATATATAAATATATATATATATATTTGCTTTGCACAAAAAGAAACAGAAAAAATTAGGAAAGGAAGGAAGTTCCTTTTAACCTGGGGTTAATATCTGTTTTAGGTTTGTTTCAGTGTTTGTCGGTCAGTGGACAAATACAGAGTATACTTTGCTTAGCACTTTCAAAATCCAGTCATTTTGCTTTCCTGCAGTGGTCTCTTTTAAGTTTCTATTACCTATGTAACAATAATGCTTGCCAGGCAAAAACAAAATAAACTTAATAAAAATGGGAAATGGGGGGCGCCTGGGTGGCTCAGTCGTTAAGCGTCTGCCTTCGGCTCAGGTCATGATCCCAGGGTCCTGGGATTGAGCCCCACATCGGGCTCCTTGCTCGGCAGGAAGCCTGCTTCTCCTGCTACCATTCCCTCTGCTTGTGTTCCCTCTCTCGCTGTGTTTCTCCCTGTCAAATAAATAAAATCTTTAAAAAAAATGGGAAATGGAGCTGGTAAATTCAAATGTTTTTATAATAATTTGAGCATAATTGTATGATAGAAAGGCTTCTAACTCTCTTCTCTCTGTGACATATTATATTTCCCAAAGATGCTAAAACAATATCCCCAAATCCTTTAGCTCTTCTAGAGCATCCACACTTTTCAATCATGAGCATCTCCTTGATTTTATCCTCCTTTGAGCCCAGTGGGTCTGTTTTGATCAGTAGAATATGGCAAAAGTGATGTTTTTGGATTCTGAGACTATATTATAAAAATGTCATGAAGCTTTTACCCTTCTTTCTTAGGATGCTTATTCTTTGAACCTAGACACAGTTGTGTGAGAAAACTTAAACCGTCTTGCATACGTGGAATAGCTAGATGTGGTTATTAGGGGTGGTAGCTTACTTGAGGGTGCAGATTCTAGCACATATACAATTTCAGACATACGATTAAAGGCAATTCCAGATGATTCTAGTGCCATGGTGATAAGTCATAGTGTAGAAACACATTACTCTGTCTAAATTCCTGGCCATAGAATTCATAAGAATAACCAAATGTCGATTTATGATGCTAAGTTTGAGGTGGTTTGTTACACATACTAGTAACTGGAGTGCTTTCATAACAGAACATTGTATCTTAGATGTGTCACCATTAACAGTGATGTTACTTGCTTTCAGAAAGCAGGTTATCCAGGAGGAGCTCTGTGTGCTTGATCTGGGTTATCTGGACAATATTAGTTGAAGGGAACTTGTCTTTCACTTGTTACAGTCAGCATGCGTGTAACCTCTCTTTCCCCTATATCCTGTGGCTTCCACTTTCTGGTAGGGGGACTATCATATCCAGTGGTCCCCAAGACTTCCAGGATGTGGGCAACTGCTGATGCCAGACAACTCTTGTGAATTGCCGGTACTTGAATCTAGAAGAAGCTGGATCCAGGTCATCTAGTAGAACCTTTCATGGATAAAGTCACTTTTATCCATGTGCTAGTAGAATATACAATTGTAGCAATATGGAACACAGTTCATTTACAAAATCATGTGTATACACTTACTATATAACAAATTACCTTAACCCTCACTTATCTTTAAGCAGATAATGGAAAAGCTGGGAATCTGTATCTTTTACATTTTGAACTGGCTTTGTGATTTTTTCTCTCTCTAATTGAACCAGTTTCTTCACCCATGATATGTGATCATGTGAGATTTACCAATAGTGCTACTGCATATAAGTAGTGACGCAGAATTGACTTATCTTACATGACAGGAAGTCAGTTATTAGTTGTAATTCAAGATACTTAAATTCAACATCACATTTTAAATTTCTTAAATTACGTAAGGCTGCAAAGAAAAACGTAATTTAAGAGTTCAGAAAGTGTCAGGGCTCTTGAGTGGCTCAGTCAGTTGTATCTGACTCTTGATTTCAACTCGGGTCATGATCCCAGGGTCCTGGGATGGAGCCCTGCCTTGCGCTCCCTGCTAAACAGGGAACCTGCTTTTCCCTTTCCCTCTGCCCCTCCCCCTGCTTGTGATTTCTCTCTCTCTCTCAAATAAATAAAAACCTTTAAAAAATTAATTATTTAAGGGTTGACTAATCAATTATTTAGGAGTTAACAAATTCTTATATATTGAATAATTGGGAATATGCTGTACTCATGTATCAAGCTAACCTTAATCCAGTTACAATTTGATTTTCCAGATATTGCCCAATTTTCAGAATAGTTTGTCTGTTAGTGGTGATATAGTTTACAGTTCTTATTTGGCAGTTTTTACTCCAATATTTTATATATTTATGTGACCATTTCCCATTGAAAATTTTACTTTTAAGCCAAAAAAAGAAAAAAATCTCATGGCTCAGCTGTGTTACTTTCACTGAATTATGCATGTTTTGTGTGTATAACACTGCCTAAATTTTTAAAATCCAGAAGTGTTTCAAAACTAGTTTTTAAAAAACAGTTCATAATATATAAACATATCAAATCAACTCATTGTACACCTTAAACTTACACTGTATCTCAATAAACCTGAAAAAATGTAAAAGCCCGATAGTATGCTTTTTCATAAGAGCTTACAATTCTTTGTTAAATATTTAACAATTTTTGGGAAACAATATTGGGAAATATAATATGTCACAGAGAGAAGAGAGTTAGTAGTTAGCTCAAGAATGTTTGAGCTTCCAGTTTTATGGAAGGAAGAAATTCCTGAAGAATGTGTCCATTGATAAAAACCGTGAGTGTTCAAAGTCATAGGCCAGATATCTATATAGTAATTAAACTGCAAGCAATAAGATGTATTTTCAAACTGACCAGCACTTACTGGGAAATGTTAAGAGTTCTGAAATATTTCTACCAGAAGTTTTTCATGATGCTATCTCTATTATCCAGTCAACCTGGGCTAGGCATATATCAAGCAGATAAAAGCAAGTCCTTGATTAATACACAGAGTGTTCTTATCTATATATGTACCAAAAATAGGGCTATACTTCTTTCATTCTTTTCAGCATATATGCCTATGTCATTGAGATATTTCTCTTGCTTCTTAGATATTATGGTGGAACTTGATGTCCATTATGGAGTCCAGACTCCATTCACTTAAAACACGGCTTTTGCAGGCCTATTCTGGTTAAGTATATATTTATGTATAAGTTATATCATTATATAGTTTTTCCTATATGTATTCCAGATACCCCTGGACAGTTTTTAACTTGTCTTTCTTGCCACTCGAAAAGATACTTCCTACAGGTTTATAATCATTTTAAATTAAATGGTTGACATTTATCTCACCACAATTCACGTTTATTTCAATAGTGAGTTCAAAAAGGCTATGTCAGAGGTTGCTTAGATTAATTAGTTTTCTTTTGACTCAGCCTGTTTTCAGAGACAGACGTACTGGAAAGCAGAAGCAGACCGAACAAATGAGTGTCAAACAAGAATAGGAGGAAAAAATAGCTAGGTGACAAAATACATTATTTAATATCTACTACACACGTGGTATTCTAATTGAATGTTACCATTCTATGTCAATCTAATAAACTGATTTTTATTCTTAAAAATAATCTCAGTGGTTGTTTTGCTTTTACCAACCAAAGTAGAAAGGACTCGTCCATGGAATATCACATGGAATGAATCCCTGTTTGCCTGCCACTCTTAATGGGAGGGATTGTCACTGCCCAGATGTGAAAGAATTAAAGGAAGGAAAGATAATGACCAGAAATCTTAGGAAGCACTGTCTTGAGTAAAACAATGAAAGGGAAAAAAAATTTTAATACAAATCATATAAATTGTGTCTGTCTTGTTGAGGTCTCAATCTTTGAATCATAAAATGAATCATTAAATATAGTGCCTGGCATAGAGAAAGAACTCTCTTCTTCTGTTTAGCCAAGAATTTTGTAAAAATTCTAGCATGGTCTGCCTGATAAGAAGGTGCATCAATTCAGTACTCTAATAGGTTAAGTCAAAATGTGAGGCTTCTTTTGTGAGAACATAATTATTTTGTTGAAAGAGGGTGGGTAAAACATTTGGTCATTCTTCCCATTCCCATTTTCTCTTGTTATACTTGCTGACCTCTATGTAATTTTAAAATATGCTGTAGTTTATTATGGCACACTTAAATTTGAAGAAAAAAGAAATCTTGCATTCCAAACAGGATGAGCCAAGAGTCTTTCCATAAAATAAATAAAATTATTTCTTCATCCAGGGGACAACCATTGTATCAGATAATAAAATCTGATACTTGTCAAGTTGAAAATAGTCTATGGTTCTTAACTTAAATCGTATAAACATAATATTAATCCTAGGGAAGGCAATGGCTCAAATTCATCATAGTGAAGTGGACATGTAGCAAATAGTCGATTGTTGGCTTCCGTTTTTAAAGTTGTTTTAAATCATTAACTACCTTGTTTTTTCTTTCCAAGTTTTTATTTAAATTCCAATTATTTAACATACAGTGTAATATTAGTTTCAGGTGTAGAATTCAGTGATTCCTCACTTACATATAATATCTAGTGCTTATCACAAGTCCCCCTTTAATATCCATCACCCATTTAATCCATCCCCCTGCCCACTTCCCCTTTGGTTACCATCAGTTTGTTTTCTATAGTTAGGAGTCTTATTTCTTGGTTTGCCTCTCTCTTTCTTTTTTTTTACCCCCATGTTCATTTGTTTCTTAAATTCTACCTTTAAGTGAAATCATACGGTATTTGCCCTTCACTGACTGACTTAATTCGCTTAGCATATTACTCTTTAGCTCTACCCATGTCATTGCAAATGGTAAGATTCCATTCTTTTTTTTTTATGACTGAGTAATATTCCATTGTGTATGTGTGTCCATTCATCAGTTGAAGGACAGTTGGGCTCTTTCCATAATTTGGCTATTGTTCATCATGGCTGCTATAAACATTAGGGTGCATGTGCTCCTTCAAATCAATATTTTTGTATTCTTTGGGTAAATACCTAGTAGTGTAACTGCTGGGTCTTAGGGTAGTTCTATTTTTAACTTTTTGAGGAGCCTCCATACTATTTTCCAGAGTGGCTGCACCAGTTTGCATTCCCACCTATAGTGCAGGAGGATTCCCCTTTCTCCACATCCACACCAACACCTATTGTTTCCTGTGTTAATTTCAGCCATTCTGACAGGTGTGAGGTGATATCTCGTTGTTTTGATTTATATTCATCATCATCCCTGATGATGACTAATGTGGAGTACCTTACCTATTATTGTAGAAAAAAATTCTGTATAAATTTCAAGGAAGAATTGATTATTAAACATTAAAAAATTTAAAAAGTAATGTCATAAGGCATCTTCAAAAAGATGAACTTCTAGAATCTTAATAACTCAAAGGTATTTTATATGTTATATCTAAATAACTTAATATTTGTATGTATACATTTATAATAGTTTTATATTTAATATATATATTTACAGAAAAATACAGAGTTCAAAATCCGATATGTAGAGATCATTGACTTTCAGTACAAGAAGCCAGATATAGTTACCAGATAGGACAGAGAAGAGAGCTACAGTTTTCCAGTCTGAAGTTCTACCTGTCCTCTTTTCTGGACATCTGCTGTAAGTCAGAATGATTTGCAGCCCCTCTGGAAATAATCTCAGGCTGTTCCTCTAATTACCAAAAAGCTAATTAAAAGACAAACTACTGGAAAAGCTTCAATTGTAACTCTCCTGTAAGAGCACGATCTATCTATAGTATACAGATAAAATTCTGGAGAATTTATATGATCTTAGGCATTTAGATTATGGGATAAACATGAAGAACAAAGCCAAGTTAGATGGATTTGGAGGTAATAGAAGACTTTAGTGAAGAGCAGTCACCATTTGTCATTCCAAACAGGAACTGCTGGATCTCTCCCACTAAAATTAAATATTAGAACTTATTAGGGAAAATTCACAACTCTGATACTAGACTTAAAGGAAATGGAAGTATCCTTTAACGTCACTACCTCTTTCTCTTTTGTTATTTACCATCCTTTAACTGACTTACACAATTATTTCTTGGTTTTTTCTTTTATTATATACATAATCTGTTGAATCTGAAATAGTCAGTCTGAATTTTACTGTCTTCTACATGTTTCAGAAAAAACAAACATTTTACTTTTTCCTGTTTTCACAATATAATTTAATGACAGCTTTGGTTATATCAATATTTATTATTTAGTTTAGGTTTAAGCATTATTTACTGCCGACTGAAGTACTATCACATTCATTCTCTTGTACAGTGATTTGGAATGAATCATTCCCCTATGTGGTCCTATACATTGTTTTTCCACTAATTTATCTCTAGTTCTTTGATAGTTCTCTTACATTTTTGTAAGGTATTTCTCTCTCATTTCTTTTCAGGATTGTATTTCCTCTTTGTTGGATATCATATCTTTATCACTCCTCTTCCATTTTTGTATGACACATAAATACATGGAAAGGAAAGATTTTGGGAACATTCAGATCTAAAGGCAAAAGGTTGCAAATGAGTGAGCATAAAATGAAGTATAATTTTTCATATTGTTGAATCTCTATAACCAATTTTGATTGACAGTATTTTAATTGGAGAAACATTCGCAAATTGTTCCAAATGATTTTACCTACATCTACAGCTTCTCCTTCTCCTTAATGAGAAATAGTCGTCTTCTGTTTATAGTTTAAACTTAGTTTAAATTTTCCTGGAGGCTTTAAAACAGATGGTAGCATCTGCTTAAAGTTGATATGGTTATTAAAGTAGAGAAATGCCTAACCACTGAAGTTTTAATTCAGTTATCAATCCTTCATGTATCCAAAAAAAAAAAAAAAGTTTGAAAGTTACTTGTATGCTATGAAAATGTAAATAACATAAGAAGATAAAAAGGAAGATAGATAAAAGCTGATGATACATACTTTCTCTAACAAGACCAAAAGTTTTTGACTTAATTTGATTCCTTAATATAGGTATATTTTGTCCTGTACTTCGAAAAATTCTTTCTTTCCAGTAATTTCTTATTTTTTCTCCTTTTTCTTTTGCTTTACAAGAGAAATGCTTGCCATTGGTGCCCTGTGTTGTTCTCTGACTTATTTCTAGCATATACAAGTGAAGGCACTCTCAACACTAGCTGGTTCACCTGTAGGTTTATGTATATCTCTTAAGCTCTGCATACAAAAGGTCCAAAGAAGAAAATCAGTTATTTATTAGTTCACCTTACTTTATTAAGTATATGTGATAGTTCATTTTATGTGTCATCTTGATGGGCAACGGCACCCAGATGTTTGGGCAAATAGAGTCTGAATGTTTCTGTGAAGGTTTTTTTTTTTTTCTTTTTTAAAGATTTTATTTATTTATTTGACAGAGACCACAAGTAGGCAGAGAGGCAAGCAGAGAGAGAGGAGGAAACAGGCTCAGGTGCCTGATGTGGGGCTTGATCCCAGGACCCTGAGATCACGACCTGAGCCAAAAGCAGAGGCTTTAACCCACTCAGCCACCCAGGTGCCCCACTGTGAAGGCATTTTTTTTACATGAGATTAGCATTTAAACCAGCCAACTTTGAATAAAGCAGATTACCATCCCTAATGTGAGCGGGCCTCGTCCAATCAGATGAAAGCCTTAGCAGAAAACAGATTGAGATCCCCCAAGGAGGAGATAATTCTGCTTCCAGATTGCCCTTGGAATCAAGCTACAGCATCAACTTTTCCCTGCATTGCTAGCCTGCCAGCCCACCTGGCAGATTTTGGACTTGTTAGCCTTTACATGTTAGCCAATGCCTTAAAATACATTTTTCTCTCTGTATGTATACATATCCTGTTGGTTCTGTTTCTCTGGAGAACTCTGAATAATACAGTATGGCAAGAGTCATACTGCCAGTTTAAAGAGAAAATTTAGAGATGTAGGAAATTTTTCTAAAAAAGCGTGTCAGTGTCACAGTTTAAACTTAGGTCTCTTTTCAACATTGTCTCTGGAGGATAGTTACTCAGATAATACTACATTTGAAGAGGATTTAGTTCTTTTCCTCCTGGCTTCTAAGTCAGTTTTATTTTATGGTTTCTATAGTTAACATGAGAGAATTGCAAAGCCCTATCAAAAGCACTGCCTATATACAGTAACAGAAATAGCTAGAGTAAATATCCCTTCACTTATTTAAACGGTTCAAAGTAAAAGAATTTAGAGGCATTGCATTTCTATGCTGTTTTCCCATGCACTGTACTGAAATAAAGTGGGAAGTTGGAGGCCCTATGAATAACCAAGCCTCAGAGCTAAATTGATAATATGTAAATACATTCACTTATACTCATAAGTTTAGTATCTAAAAAGTATACTAATTCACTCTTCTTATTGTAAATGCATCTCCCTAGTGTCTATAATCCTTTACTAAATTATCAAAAGATTGTAGATATTTAATAGTTTAAAGGCAACTCAGACTCTATAAAAAGTTTGAAGTTCAAAAAACTAAAGTTTTGATTTATTCTGATTTTTAAAATACATAGTTGTTTATGATGATGGTAAATCAAATTTACATACTACAGTGGAATATTTTAGAGAAAAATAGGATTGCTGAACCATCCTTCTCTTCGCCTGACAACAAAATCTTCCAGTTCCTCACAACTCCTACCTAGGCTCAACTTCCCATGGCACCAAAATTAAATTTGCTTTTTCTGGATACTTCTAAGAACTCCCAAAACATGCAGTTCCTAAGCGTAGACTGCTTGATACCTTTACTCCAAACAAGTATTTCCTACAACCCAACTACCATCTCTCAAGCATGTTTTATGAAATGAAAGAGCTACAAACAGATGGTTCTCTGCTGGACACTAGAACCATAGTAGACATACATACTTGTGTGCAAGTTGAAGCATAGTTCTTCACAGGATGTTGACAGAATACTTTCCACATACCTGCCAACTCTTCTGCTGATGAGTAAAAGCCTAATTCTTTCCTGTGGTATTTGTTGATAGTGTTTATAGGAAACACACAGTGGCTGGTCATATAAAGTAGATTTCTATGCCATTGTATGGCTGAAGGAATCATGGGCCCCCATGATGTTGAAATATTTGTTCAGAAAAGCCAGTAATTAGATGGGTACATTGTCAATGGGTGATTAATGCTCTTGAGAGGACACATTAGTGAGAGCTAACTGTTCTTGTAGTTAGGTGGCCGCACTATATACAGACTGTAGGTTACCTTGAGCAGATACGGTGGTCATAGATCCAAGGGCTATAAAGCGCAAAGTTAGACCCAACATTTTTCAACCAGGTGCCTGTGGAGTTCACAATCACTGAAGCCTGAAAATCTGTGGTTTGAGTAAGAACTGAATAGGAACAGAATGAGGATTGAAATGATTGGTCTAGTTAATCAAATGGGTGGATGAAGGGAGGAGAAAAACCACCATTTGCTATTTTTCTTTATTTGTATTTTAACCATTCCTGTGAGTATGAAGTGACATCTCATTGTGGTTTTGATTTGTATTTTCTTTATGACCAATGATGTTGAATATCTTATCATGTACCTGTTGATGTTTTGTATATCTTCTTCAAGAAATTTCTGTTCAAGTCTTTTCCACCTTGTAATTTGGGTTGTCTTTTTGTTAACTTATAATACTTTATATCTTCTTTATGTTAAACTTTCATCAGATATATAATTTATAAGTTTTTTCCCATTCTTTAGATTATCTTTTGCTTTTCTTGATAACATTCTTTGATACACAAAAATTCGAATTTTTTATGCCATCCAACTTATATGTTTTCTTTTTGTACAAGTTGATGTAAATGTAAGAATACACTGCGAAATCAGAGGTAATGAAGATTTACCACTATGTATTCTTCTAAGAATTTTATAAACTTATATTTATAAGTCTAAACTTATATTTAGGCTGTTATCAGTTTTGAGTTAATCTTTGTAAATGTATTTAAGTAGGGGTCCAATGTCATTATTTTGCATGTAGTTACCAAGTTTTGGCACTATTTATTTAAGAGACTATTCTTTTCCATTGAATAATCTTGGTCCTCTTGGAAAAATTCAGTTGACCATGCTTGTTTGTTTTATCTCTGCATTATGGAATTGAGACTCAAGACTGCAGTACCAAGTGCTACCTGAACTTCCAGCTTGCCAGCATGCCCTGCATGTGTGTCAGCACATCACCCCCCGCCACCGAATCTTGTGAAAAATGTCCAAAAGATCTCTTTCTCTATTTCCATATAGATACATACATAGATAGATATCATATATCCGTATCTATATCCATATCTATATCTTCTCCTGTATCCTATTTGTTTTTTGTTTTTTTGTTTTTTTTTGGATAACCTTGACTAAAATATCCTGCATTTATTGAATAACTTCTTTCTTGCTGCTTTCAAGATACACATTTTGGCTTTGGATGTCAACAGAGAGTTTCAAAACATTGTTTCTTCAAATGTTCTGTGCCCCCCAACCCCCCCCACCCTTCTTCTGAAACTCACATAATGTGTATGTTGGTACCTTTGATGGTGTCCCATAGGTCCCAGCTCTGGTCATTTTTCTTCATTCTTTTTTTTTTTTGTGCTTCTTTGTGTGCTTTGTAATTTTTTTATTGTTGTTGATAACTGAACATATTGAAAATTGTATCTGGTAATGTTGGAAATCAAATTTTCTCTGTCCTTAGTGTTTGCTATTATTTTTTTGAGAGCTACAGTCATCCAGCTCTCCTTGGTTTAGTGGCCTTTCTAAACTATTTTTGCAATGATTATATTCCTTGTTCTGTGTGATCACTCAAATCTCTGTTTCATTAACTTGGCAGTCACTTAGTGACCTCAGAGAGATCTCCTTAAATGTCTAGATTTATTAAGAAAAACTAAACAAAAAAGTATTTTGCCTTTTTAAGTTATTTTGATAGATGCCTTCCAAGAAGTCATTTCAGCCCATTGTAGTTGAATCAGTGTTTGGCCTGTGTGCTAGTGAACCTTCAGAGTGGTCAAAACACACAACCCAGATTTTTGGAGGACAAGGTCTTTATGTTCACTGGCGGGTGCGATTGAATGTCAAAGTCAGTTTGTCAGTCATCTCAGAAGCACCAGCAAACCACACGAAGAATGCAAACTACCCTCCCCAGGATTGTCTGCCATAGGCTGGGAATTGGGGAATGGGTAGGTGCTAGTGAAACACCAAAATTCAAAATATACCAGTTTCTTTCTTCAATAAGCACTCCCTTACACAACAAGTATTTGACAGGACAACAAAGTTCTGAAATAGTTTATACTGATAGTTCTTGCTAGATCATTAGTCATTTCAGTGGAGGAACCGATTCTTAGAGCTTTGTACTCCATCAAATTGTTTATAATTTATATCTATTGTACATAATGACAGATAATTATATGTACAATATTTGCATATGATATATAAATCAATATCTGTAATCATTATATAGCTGTTTCATAGTATAATTTTCATGGGTTTTAATTTGTATCTGTCTTTTACTGTTTTTGTTTTTGCCCATATTTCCACATCGATACTTCCTTACTGCTTGATCTCCCTGTTCCTGGTTTTTTATTTCACGTCTCTTAACAGTTCTTCTTTATATATAATTTGTTAGAATTATATGTTTTCTTGCTTTATAGGATATGCAGCTTTCTGTTTTTCCTTCATTTATTCACAATGTATTTTAGCCTGGGGGAATGGGCAAAAAATCCCTTCTCTTCTTTCTTAAATTAAATCCCAAATCACAGAACTGGGTTTTTAAACAATTTTTACCCTTGGCATATTTTAATAAAACAGAAACATTATTTTTCAGGAACTAAAAAATGCAATAAATTTAGATTTAATTTAATATTTTTGTCTCGAAAATATATAGAAATCATCATCTATTCATAGTGATGGTAGTTTATCCAGTAGATAGTGTTTTTTCCTACATACATATCATAACACAGATAAGCATACACAAGTTATGGTAATTTACTTCAGGTATTGACTTTAAAGAAGAAACTACATTTTCAAGTATATAATTATGATGGTATAGCTGTACAGATTATCTTGTGATATTTTCATTACTCATATACAATTTATTTTGTCTAAATAAGGCAAGGACCCACTGAAACCCTCAGACTTATTGGAAACATGACTTTATAAAAGATACTACAAGGCTTTTCTGTGAGCACTCTTAATTTAACTGCTAAATTTTTGTTAATATTAATTCATATGTCTTTGAAGGTCAGAGAAAATAACTTCTTTGATCTCCCAACCACTGAAGAACTAAATATTTCTCATTTTTAAGAATAAGATGGTTAATTACTTCATTTTGGCAGATTTTACTAACAATTATTGATATCAGGAGAGAGAGAGAGAGAGAGAATACAACTATTCCTGTATATTAGCGTGACATTTCTCAGGTTATACCCTCATCAATATTTTCTTTCTGTGTTTGTTTTAATTTCTGTAGTAATAATTTCATTGAATTGAAAAATGATCATTATCAGCATTGTTGCTATTATTGTAAGGCATCACCTGTATCCTTTCAGTTAGTGTTGCTATTATTGTAAGGCATCACCTGTATCCTTTCAATCAGTCCCTGAAAAATAAGTAAACCATTAAATATTAAGATAACGTCAATGAATACATGTAGTTATTTTAGAAACAGCATCAGCATACATAACTTGTCAAAGTCTAACCGTATTAGTGAACATACACATTTTTGTTCATCTACTTTCTCCTTCATGTATGAACATATATTCAGCAAATGCTCTAAAAATATCAGGAACTATATTTAGTAAAAGAAAAACAAATGTAATTAAATAACAGGAGGTTCTTGTTACTAAAGTGGGTATCTAGGCTAGGAGGAAGGGTGTCTGACTAGTTCCAAAGCCTGTGCTTTCGCTGGTTCAGACATGTTCATACAACTTTCCTGTCAGTATTTGGATGTTTGCCGAGAGCTCGTGAGGGGAAGAAAATTCATTGTGATAAAATACAAGAGTCAAGTAGCTTCCAAAGTCTTAAAGGAGTTAATCAAGTAGAAAAATGAACTAAAATTAATTAAGGGATGGAAAAATGAATGAATACTTGCAACTTCATTTTGATACCTAAACCAGTGCCATTAATTTTAATTCATTAGCCATAACTGTGCTTGTGTGCACACACACACATAAACACACGTATGTATATAATTCCACTTACTGTTTTCACAGCCCAACGTATTGACTCATTTATGATTTTGTTTTGTTTTGTTTTGCCAATTACAAAAATCCACTGTGGGATTAATCAAAATGTAACCATGCAGAAACCTGCTTAAGAGACAAGCTTAAATTCATACTTTAAAACGATGTTTCAAATAATGTTATTAACAAAATTATGTGAAAAAAAGATCAAATAGTTGTATTCAAAGTTACCTTTTGGGTTATTAAAATAGTATATGAACATAGTTAATCATTGCTTGCTGCTTTGCTACCTGACATAAATGTTTGGGAGAGACAGAATTACCTTTGTAGTTTGTTAGAGCTTTTCTTTCTTTTAGCAATGTTTGATAATCTAAACATGTATACTAGGAAATGATAAGTATCCCCAATATATTAATATAAAATTAAACATCTTTTCATTTATCAAATACAGAAATAAATGGTATATCTGTCATTAAATTATTTTGAAAAACAAATTTTTTTCTAGACTATATTCTTTTACTATTTTGAAATTGAGCTTTAGAATGAAAAAGTTTTGTAATATTTTATTTTTTCTACACTGATGAAAAATACATATCATATATGATAAGGTACATTTCAAATAATATCTCCTACATGGTATAAATAATGTATCTTGTGAATTTATTTGGTCAAGATAGGGTCGCCTTTTCTATAAGTACTAAAACAAATCATATACTTAACTACTTCAAAATTAGTAGAGCTAGAATTAATTTGAATGATAATTGTTGTACTTGGTCAGCTCTCTGTGACTGGTTTCAAAGTTTTGAAGTAATTTATTAATATTTGGAAAAAAATTTGCCACCAAGATATTATTTAGTTTTATCTTCTTTTGTATCTTAACTGACGGGTGAAAAAAATATCCTTTTTTTTCAAAGGCACAGTTCTCACTGTGCAAAGCAAAGTGTGTTTCTCAAAATTGATGTCATTTAAGTCATAATAATCATCTTGTACTGTTACTTTGGGGATTAATTTTCCTTGGAAAACACAAAATGCAGTTTAATATAGCCCTGTGTATCTCAGAATATGGCAGTTTCCCTATATAGCAATAAAAATAGTAATTGGAGGCTGAGCAACTTGTGGATGTTCATAAAAATGTATTAAAAATGAGTGTGTATCACTTAAGAACTTTTGCATTTTTAATGTAGAAATAGAAGTTATACTAAGCCATGAGAGAGAACAGGTATTTTGTTTTTTGGTTTTTGTTTTTTTTTTTTCTTCCAGAAAACACTATCACATCTTTAAAATCTCCTTTACTTCCATTTTAAAAGATATTTCACTCATCATTTCAACCAGATTGAAAAAATCATTTCATAAAATTTCTGGTAAAAAAAGTTTATTTATTGCTCTGCTCTTTTTTTACAAGTTATATTTGTTGCTATCTTTTTTCCACATAAATGTATATTTAAAGTACAATGCCGTTATACTTAGATTTCCATAGCTCTAACGGTTTTTATAATTTTATATCTTTAATTATTTTATATAATTTCATAATTTCATTAAAAGTAATTTTCCATTTACTAAGAATTGTCAATTTTATCAACTCTAAGTAGTCTCTTATTAAATGCATGAGGAAGTTCTCTTTTTTATTACTTTTTTATTGGTACTTTATATATACATATATATATATTTAAAGATTTTATTTATTTATTTGACAGAGAGAGATCTCAAGTAGGCAGAGAAGCAGGCAGAGAGAGAGGGGGAAGCAGGGTCCCTGCTGAGCAGAGAGCCCAACGCGGGGCTCGATCCCAGGACCGTGAGATCATGACCAGAGCCAAAGGCAGAGGCTTTAACCCACTGAGCCACCCAGGCGCCCCCGTACTTTATATTTTTTAAGTTAATTTTCTTCATCATTTTTGTTGAAGAATTACCAAAATTAATAATATTTTTAAAGGACTATTACCTATGTTTCAAATTTACTACATTATGCAATTTATTTGTTCTTATTAAGTTATGTTCTTTCAGAATTTTTTACATTTTATTATTTTTTTCTGGCATCTTGAGATGGTATATTTAGTCAATGAGTTTCTACGTGATATAAATATATGCACTAAAAGCTAGGAGTATCTTCTGAGCTAAGTATTGCTGCATCTTACAAGTTTTTCATATGTTGTTTCTTCATTATTCTTCATTCAATTTTGTTTTAATATTTCTTATACATCATAGGTTATGTAGAAGTGTTTTGTTCCAAGTGGGTGATTGATTGATTTTTATTCCTACTCTACTACAAATGTCTCATAAGAAGAAATAATTTAAGTCAAATCTTGGGGAAAAATGTCATATATCAGAATTCATGATATATAGTCTAATGATTTTCACTAGTGGAATGTTAATGGAGGGTCTTGATTTACAAAAAGCTTTTAGCAGTATATACATGGTCTGTCAAGGTAGGCTATTATAAATAAATTTATTTTTTATGAGTTTTCAGCGAGATTATCCAAAAATGTGGAGTAGTTAAAAAGCCTGCTAATCAATTCCATTAATCAATGGCTATAAAGTGATGATATTCTAAAATCAAAATAACTCTTGCTTTGTAGCAATGTCTATACTTAAAGTACTCAGAACAAATGTTTTTTGTTAAATCTTAAAACAAAAATGGGCCCAAATATGGGAGGAAAAAAAAGCATTTTGGTGGAGTTTTCATAAGCTGCAACAGAATCATTAAATGAGGTTCATGTTTACCATAATCATAAGCCAGCATAGGGTTAATTGCATCCAAAGCTTCCTACTGCAACGCATGGCTACTCAGCATCCTCACTACTAATAACCTAATCCCAACCAGCACTTGACTGGCATTTCTGACTCCACTTGAGACTGACTATATAGTCTCCTCTCTATAGAACATTACAAACAAATTTTCACTGAAGCATAATACTCTCAAAAATACCTGGTTTTTAAATGAGCAATTGAACAAATTTCACAGTTTGAGCATCTCTATAATCATGGTGCAGGTCAAGAAGTAGAATGTTACCTATACTGTGGAAGCTATTCTCGCTTTTCAGTTAACTATACATTCCCTACGCCATGATGATAACTACGATACTGCCTTCTGACACTGTGGTACTTTCATCTGGTTTTAAATTAGTATAAAATGAATTATAAAATATGCATACTTTGTGTGGCTTTTTTGTCCAACATTATCTCCTAAGAGTCATCCTTGCTGAGTATATTTCATTTATTTCCTATCATTACACTGTTGGTGAACATTAGGTCTATTTCCAGTTATCTGCCTTTATAAATCATGCTGCCCTGAATGTTCTTGTGGTGTCTCAGTATTCATGCACACTCATGTATACCAATGAGTAGAATGATCAGTTGTGAGTGCATATATTCATACATTTACTAGAAATTGGCAAATGGTTTTTCAAAGTTGTCCTACTGACCTATAATACCATAAGTAATATATTAGAGTTTAAGTTGCTTCACATCCAACATCTGTTGTTTTTGGGCCGTTATATTTTGTTAATTGTGGGGTGTGTAATGGTATCTCATATTTCTTTTAATTTTCATTAATGAATCATGAATTTCCATTAATTTGTTTTTAATCTTCATCAGTGCAGTTGATAATAAAATGAGACATCTTTTCAAATGTTTTTGGTCATTTGGATATAGTGTTTACTGAAGTGTCTGAAAATCTGTTGCATGTTTTTCTATTTTAATATCTTTTTTTCTGTTGATTTGTAAAGTTCTTCATGTTTTCTGGAAAAAAGATCCCCTTTAAATTTAGCTCTCATAATGATGATTTTTGATAACAAGAGTTGTTGATTTTAACGTAGCTCATTATTAATATTTTTCATGTTGAGTGTTGATTTCTGTTTAAAAAATTTTTCCTCCCCTAATTCATAAGTTAGCTATTCTGAAAGTAGTGCACCATACGAAAGCATCCCAGTGTTTAATGGCCTCAAACAACAATATTGAACTTTTCCTAACAAGTATGCAGGAGGGTTGGTGTTGGTAGGGTGACTCTGTTTCTCACCAAACATGTGCGGTACAGCTCTGTTCCCTCTGCTTCAGGCTTCAGCTCAGAGGGAATGGCCCTCCAAGTGCTTTCGTCTTCCTCCCAGGACCAGGGGGCTTGCTGGTGCATGTCCTCGGCAAGAGCAAAGTGGAAGAGGAAGCACTCAAAGCCTCCAAGTCCTGAGTTTGCAGATGGCACTGTCATTTCTAGTTAATTTATTTTTAAAATTTTATTTATTTATTTGAGAGAGAGAGAGGAAGGGGGAAGAGAGAGACGGGGAGACAGAGAGAATGAACCAGATGAGGGGCAGAGAAGCAGACTTCCCGCTGAGCAGGGAGCCCCGACTTGGGACTGGATCCCAGGACTCCTGGGATCATGACCTGAGCCGCAGGCAGATGCTCAACCGACTGAGCCACCTAGGCATCCCTCTAGTTTATTTTAATTAACAAAATAAGTCAGATTATCAAATTCAAAGTTAGGAGGGGACAGGAGGTCAATGTACTTCATGTGTTTAGGGGAGAAAAGCAAAATCATATGCCAAAAGGTTGGGTTAATAATAAAATATATTTCATCAAATTAGTGAAAACATTCTCATATATCATTTAATGTAATCTGCATTTTTTTAAGCATTCTCTTTTAGATATAAATTCTGCCTATATCGGATTACTGTGAACAGCTAAGGTATGCATCAAGTTTTTAATTTATATTTTATATGGATATTCCAATTTAGTAATTATATTTATTAAAAAGCTTAGCTTTCTTATGCTACTCTGAAATGAATTTTTATAAATATTGGTGTCCTTTTGGTCTCTTTATGTGTTGGGCTATAAATGTGTCCTCGTGACGAACCCACATTATTTCATTGTATAGCTTTAATAAAATCTTATAGAGTAAATCCCCCATTTTTTTCTTTTTCAAGAATATTTTGGGTCTTCTTGGAAGAATGTAGTACATATAAATTTTAGAACCAGATGTTCAAAATCTGCCAATTTGTTTTGATGATGTTATGATTGGGATTCAATTGAATCCATAGAAAAATTTGAGAAAAACTTATATCTTTCCAGTCATAAAACTTATAATACTTTTAGCAACCATCCACTGATTTAGGATTTCATGAATGTCTTGCAATAATTTACTATAATTTTCTGCAGTGTCTGGCATACCTGTTGATAGAATTTTTACCGAGGCATTTGATATTTTTTATTCATGTGCATTATATCATTTCTAAAAATCATGTTTTGTATCACCATAATATTGAAATGCATTGATTAGAGTCCGTGGTCTTGCAAACAGTAAACTTTTGGGATCCATTTAAATTGAATGATACTTGAGGACTTTTTTTTTTTATTTCAGAGAATAGAACATACTATCTTCTGGTAATAATTCCTTTTAAAATTTCCTATACCTTCTTCTTCTTCTTTACCTATTGTACTGGCTAAAGCCGATGGTGCGGGGTGAATTATGACAATCTTAAAGAAAAATCTTCCTGGATATTTTGTAAAGTATAAATGAGTTCAACTTACTCTTCTGTTTCAAATACCCTAAAGTTTTCCTCTAAAAGTTAAAATAAAATTTGAATAGTCATGGAATGCTGGCAATTTCTAATCTTTTTCCCTCAGTTTTTGTGCGAGAATAAGAACAGAATGTTTTGGGTCAGTAAGCTTATTAGGTAGGATAGAGTATGGTGCTAATAATTCATAGGATTTTTTTTTTCTTTTTAGCCACTTAAAGATCATTGAGATTCTCTGATGTAGGTAGGCAAAACTGCATCCAGGACTATGCATAAGAATTTTTACTTTAAATAATATATAACCTTAGTAATTGAAACTTATCAGAAACATGCACTTGCACACATGCATACCTCCCCCCTCCCCACTCTACAACGGGGAATGGCTGCCAAATCTAAGACAGCGAATGTATAAACTTCTCTCTCTGATTATTTCTTAAGTAATACTTTCTCCTAAATAATTTAGAAATATTTTTGGACTTTTACCTTAATGTTTTGTAAGTACCTTAAAGTAATTGAAATAATTGTATATTTTAAGTATTACTTTAATAGCCAAATGTAATTTTTGTAACAGTTCTTTAATACAGAAGACATATCTCCCTTTACTACATTTGAGGATATAAATTTAGAGATTAACTTCTTTAAGATTATTCCCCCAGGCAACTTTGTAACTCTAATTCATTAACTTATTAATTTACATTTTTATTTATTCACTCAATAAACATTTATTGGTAATTTTTAAGGCAAAAAGTAATGCTTGTATAGAGTTAAGAACAGAACTAACAATTTCTAAAAACGTGTTTGTGTGTACACACACACACATACACACACACACATGCAGTGTAGAATCATCAAAAACAGGAGAACAATGTTGAGATAATATAAACAGGAAAACCCATTGCTTTTATCAGTATGAAAATCAGTGACTTTGGGGGTGAAATTTAGGTTCAGTGATGTATTATGATAGGTTGTTAAGTGCTATGAAAGAGAAGTTTTGAATGTAGAACTTTCGAGGAAAGAAATGAAGTAGAATCAGAAGGAAGAAGTGTGAGGCAAAAAGAGATACTTTGTTATTGCTGTGTGTGTGTTTTGTTTTGTTTATTTTAAAGGGAAGGACTAACATCCTCTTTAGTATGTGGATGTAGTTGAACTGTGAAAGCAAGATGTTGAAAATACATTTCATAGAGATAATAGGTATGCCTGACTCTATAACATACGGTCATTCTATGGAGAGTTATGGTTTCATTTAATCAGTTCCCCAAAAACAAACAAACAAACAAAATTATTACCTTTTTCTGCACAGAAGTTTTTCTTCTATTCTTGATTCTGTTTTCATGCAGTTGATACCATAGTGGAATTTTCTCAGAGTAGGAAATGCTAGATTATTGTAAACAGAAATAATCACTTTAAACTTCATATTTTGAAAAAAAAATAAACCTTATATTTTATAATGAATTATAGCCCTCTTCTATATAAGAAATGCAATGGATAACAATACAGAGTTCATTAATGTTAAGTCCATTGTTGATTGATGACTGACAACCATGTTTATTACAATCTAAAGTTGGGAACTCTAAAACAGAATAAAAAGTTCTAAAGAAGAAATATTAGGTGTAGACTGGTCAAGGCATCAAAGGAGAATGGAATATAAGGTTATAAAGCAAAGGAACATTATTCCTGGAAATCAGCAAACTAATCTATATAATGAATGTAAATAGTTAAATGTCAGGTTATAGAAATAAAACAAGGATATAACTCTTAAACCTGATTTTTGTTTTATACGTAAATTATATTATTTAATGGAACTAAATCTTTAATTGATATACTATTTCAATACCTACTCTCAATGATGAAGCTCTTTAGCTCTCCCTCAACCTAAATGTGCTTAACTACTTTATTTGACAAATTTGCTAAGAGTCTAACATATCAAGAACTCTAAAAAAAAAAAAAAAAAAAGAACTCTGAAAAATACTGTAGATAAAAAAGACAGCCCATTTTATGTGGAGATCCAATGGTGAGGGGGAAACATGCATGTAAACTGCTAAGCTGCAATAAAATTTGCTAAATGTAATAGCAGAGGTTACAAAATGTGCAGTGGGAACAGAAACTGAATAGTGACTGAACGATTATATACCTAGGAAGTTGGGGAACACTTTATTGAGAAGGTAATATGTAGATATCCCCTGAGCAATCAGCAAGAGAATCTTTACAACCATTAAGAATGAGGAAGATAGTTTCAAAGCAGAAAGGGCAGTTATTTGAATGGCATGGAATATGAACTGGGCACGGAGCAGCAAGGACAGGATTATCATCTAATACTCCTTTTTAAAATTCTCAGCAGAGAAATTGGCATGCTACATAATGAACCATAAAATGGTAAAATATGAATCATATGCTCAGAGAGCCCATATATTTCAGGTAGAGTTCATCTTCCTAATTCCTATCTTCTTCTTGTGGCTATCTTCTGTTAGGTATCAATATCATCATTAGTGCATCCTTCTGAGGATATCTTACCAAAATGTTATAACTGGTCTAATAAAGAGACCATTAAGTCTCATATAGCTGTCATTCTCTTGGGTTTTACTGGTTAAGAGAAATGTGTAAATTGAGCCCAACAATTAATCTAGACTGTATTCCTATTTGAAATGGATATGGACAGTTCTATAATGCCATTAATTCATTATATTCCTTTTTAGAAAGTTATTGCTTAAATATATATTATATATTATACATTTGTTATATTATAATAAATGTTATATCCATTAATATCAATAAATATAATACACCAATAATTATCAATAGTTACATAACAAATAATTATTAAGGACAATAATATAACAACAATTATTATATGCAACATTTAATCAATAATTAATATTTACTAATCATATTTGAATAATATAACTATGCATATAAATATAAAAGATAATATTTATAATAATGCTTAATGATTAATATAATATCAGTAACAAGAAATAGAAATATATAGAGTATATTATGTATTAAATTAATATAAAACATATTATTTATAAAATACATTGTATATATTTAATTTTCATTCCAGTATAGTTAATACACAGTATTATATTAGTTTCAGGTCTACAATATAGTGATTCAGTAATTCTATACGTTACTCAGTGCTCAATACATAATTTCTTTTTTTTTTTTTTTAAAGATTTTATTTATTTGACAGAGAGAAACACAGCGAGAGAGGGAACACAGGCAGAGAGAATGGTAGGGGGAGAAGCAGGCTTTCCACCAAGCAAGGAGCCCTATGCGGGGCTCGATCCCAGGACCCTGGGATCATGACCTGAGCCGAAGGCAGATGCTTAACGACTGAGCCACCCAGGTGCCCCACAATACATAATTTTTAAAAGTATACAATCTCCCAATGCATTATGTGTTAAATCAAACTTGAAAAATTATTCAATTAAAATTGTGTTGAGTACTACAAAGGAGATGTACATTTTGTTTTAGGAAAACATAAGTGAAGCTAAACTTTCTAAATAAGAACTATTTCCCAGAGAAAGATAAAATAGAGACTGATTTAACCATCAGAGAATATGGTTCTTCCTGCAGCAGCTATTATTAATATTTAGCTCCAACTAATTATCAGAGCGTTTTATCTTTCATAGGCCTGATCACTGTTCAGTTTGGATGCATTTAGTCATCAATTTTAACACTTTAGAAAGTAATTGTGGTCATGGTTTTAGATTCACTACGACTCCCTCCTCTTGCCTGACATCTAGTGGAAGAGATAATCAGTGGGAGAATCACCCTGGGGAAAATAAGGCCTAATCTCCAAAGATCAATAGCAAAGAAGCTACTTTTCTGGATCACTGTGTTTTATAGAATGAGTAAGACTGTACACATTTTATTATTATGGTAAGTTTACCTGTGCTTTCACTGCATATTCTACCGTGATTTTAATATATTTCCTTACAAATTTCCCTAATAATTAGGTGACAGTATTCTTCACTGATGTTGGACCATTGGCTGAAGAGCAGCTTTCTCCTCGTTTTGGCTTTCTTCTCTTGTTAATCCTGAAATACAACATGCATTTATAATTTAACATGACCTCAAATTAGCTAATTCAGGCTTTTGTTATGAGGACACTGTTTAGTGATGTTTAATTTTTCTGTCAAATATAATTTTCAGACTCATAAATGAGGATAAATCAGCATATGGATTTCAAGGTGAAGAAGTGAACTCAAATATCATAGAAAATATGTGCCTTTTATATAAGAATGTAACCAATGTGTTGCTGTAGATAGAGTATAGAAGTAAATGTGAGTTGCCTTAAGTAATATGTTAAAAGATACTCAATTGAGGTAAGATTGAATTCTAGGAGAGTAGAAATAGCTGTTGACATTCTTGGTTTCATTACCAGTAGGTCTTCCCTGAGAATAAGAGAAAAATATTTTTGTTATTTTTGTTATGTTATTTTTAGGTGTGGTATGTGTGTACACAATATGCCTGTGTACCTTTAGATGGTTTTCAAGTTTCTTTTTGTAAATAACTCATTGTATAGAGAGTTTTTATAATTGCCTACAGTATTATAAGATAAAAACTAAACTTTCAAATAACTTTAGCTCTGAATACATTAGTCTCTTCCATAGGCAGGCACATACTGATTAGTAAAATAGCAAGTATGTGTATTTTGGTATTTCCCTTTGGAGAGTTTAAAAGTACCTTTTCATCATCTTTAATCTCCATGTATTCAATTTTTTATATTCTATTTTCTCTGACTTTGCTTTTAAACTCCAGTGTCTTTAGAAAATTTCATTATTTTGCTTTGCTTTACGTTTGAAGTTATTGCCTTATGTTTGTCATTGCTCTTTTATTGTTTTTTGAAGAAGGAACTCAGAAAATGTTCTCTATGGCAGTGTGTAATGATCACAAGAAGACAGCCAAAAACATGAAAGGATAATTGGTCAAGTAGGTTATACTGGGTTAAGAGATTCTCTAAAATTGGCAATTTTCTTTAACTTACAGAGAAAGCGTTTTCAAAAACTGATGAGGCATTTGCAGGAAAAACATATAGCTAATAAAACAGGTACAATGAAAAAAGAAATGAAAAAACTTTAGGCAGGTGAAGGTTATCAGAAACAAATTTAACTGAATGTCAATTATAAGAGTAGAGTATATCCTTAGGCTAAATAAGCAAATCTATTACGAAACTAATATAAAAACCCACATAATTTCAACATTGTAGATAGCTAACGTACTCACCAAAATTTGATTACCCCAATGGGGAACAATAAGACTAATTGTTATTGACACAGAAGAAACTAGCAAATTATGTAAAAATGCCTATGAATCCATGTAGTATTGGGGGGATTAAGAAAATGGCTAAGCCTCTATAAATAAATATACTTTAAAAACTACCCTCTAACTTGAAAAACTTAGATGTTAAAAAAATGAACTGAAAGCAGAAATACATGAGTCCTTTTGAAACCTAAAGGCATATGGTAATTTTCTAAAAATAATTTTAGTCATATGATACTTAAGAAAAATAATCGCCTTGAGTACAAGAATTTCTTTGAGGACCTTGATCCTTTTATATTTGTCCTGAGAGCGTAGACCGTAGCATATTAGAAGTTGAGAAAGCTTTTGAACATATAATGTAACTTTTACAATATGTTCTAAATTGATACAAATTTGACGAAAAGATAATATACTAATACAACACTTTTATTGTACACTTGTCATGTAAAGCCATGCCTACATTTATATAATATGATCCAGACCCCATGTGAAGCCATGCAGAAGTCTTTTGGAATGTTGTGACATTGTAAAAAGTACTCAGTCCCCTCATGAAATGAGAAGACAGGTGACCTGGCTCCCACTGGTCTGACATTTAACAAAGAAACCCCAAAACATACACCATACTTGAATGGACTTCAGCTTCTTAGGCATTATTAGTGGAGTCTTAAGAACACAAGTGAAGATGAACTGGATTGCTCCAAAGTTCTTGAAGATAAAGATTGGTATCGCTTTGTTGCTATACTACCTCCAGGCTGTTTTCTCAGGCATCTTTGCAAATGAGCCTCAGGAGCAGGCACACGTGAAGTGACAGGGTATGGAGTTTCACAAGAATTACTCTGGTCAATACATTTCATGCTCTTATCTAAACTGCTCAAATATGATTACATACTCTTATTATTTACAATAACTCTGAGATCTATCCAGACTTGAAAAATCACCAAAAAATTCAACTTTTGGTTTGTTCATTCATTTCTTTTGTTGTTGTTGTTCATTCACTTCTTATCCATTGCCAATTCTCTGCCATACTTAAGAATATATTTATTTAGCATTTATTCTGTGAAAACAAATGACACTTTGTCTCACATATTATGATCTGTGTTTCTTACTTGTTTGAGAGAATAATATCTAATTTCCGGAACTTATTAATAAATTACAATAGAAACTGCATGGATGATAATATCATCATTGATTATCCCATTTTAGGTAACACCCACTCTTAAAAAAATGGAACCTTTAGAAACTATATGAGTTCAGATATTAAAAATAGGGCACTAGAAGAAATTTTTTTAGGAAATACAGCATATGAACATATATTTGATGTTTAAATAAATATGAGCTAAATAATCATAATATTTTCAAAAGAATAAAAATAAAGGTGAAAAAGTGTTTTAGATTGATTTTACAAGTCAATTTAATTACTCATTTTCAGGACAAATTAATAGAATGTAATGGAATCTATTACTTATAATTCTCGCTATAAATAAAGAATAATCTTTGTTATTAGGAGACTTCTACCCTATTAGTGTATCAAATGTTTCTAGAACTATCTGTGATTTTTTATTATTTTTATTAAAAATGAGACTTTACTGCCAGAAGCCAAGAATCCTTAGAACATAAGACTTAAATATGTTCAAAAACAGATTATTTTGATAATTTATGTAAAACTGACCTCTCTTCTTCCTTGTTTTAAGCAATAGGCTGTTAACAGGGGGGATCAGAACGGATAAATAAGTTGATCCTGTGTTCAGAACGGATAAATAAGTTGACCCTGTGTTCATTTCCTTTTTTTTTTTCTGTGTTCATTTTCTATCATCTGACTCCATCTCATGATCTTATCTCATCATATCCTAACTTAATCAGTGTCAAATTCAGCCTTTAAAATGAAGACATCGTGCGTTAATTAACATTTACACACATGTATGAGAATGAGAAGTTGCTTGGATGTACAAAGACTGAGTGAAGCAAGTTGAGTTTCTGAAAAGCAAATAGTAAAAAATGTTGGAGATAGATTAGTATGGTACGTGTGTGCTTGTGAAGTTCTGTGTGTGGGGAGAAGCAAGTTGCAGAGTGTTCTCAGCCTAGCGATCAGTACAAAAGAAAGTTAATACCAGACAGTGTGAAATCCCTATGGTAAAAATAAAAGGTAATTCAACAGTTTTTTGAGGGGTATAACTCTAGTTTATTTCACTTCTGTAAAAATGTAATAATTGTTTATGATTAACTAATTCAAAATTAGGTCTCCTAATAATGAGTCAGATAATGTATGTGATCTTGGTATAATTAAGCCGTCTGTTCCCATCAAAAACTTCCAGTCAAGGTGCTAATCTTTCATCTTTCCCTTGGCACCACTAGACCAACATTAACAGTGAAATTATACTATCCACTTTGTCTGGCTCTCCTGCCAGGCTGCTTTCCATTTTTCTGCAATGATCAGCAAAGTATGGTTGGTCTTTCTGTATTTTTTGTCTACAGTCTTATGTTCCTCATGGTGTCATTTCTAAATGTCTTCTATCTTTCTGTATGTCAGTAGATGAAACTTCACTTATTTTGCTGAGAATTTCTAGGTTATGTGAGGATTTTCCCTCAACTCCTGCCTCTCCATTGCAAAATGCCTATATTTTTTGCCTATATCAAGTCCCTCTTATTTCATGCACATTCTTTTCTAGCCTTCATGAATATCTTGTTTGATCAATTAGTCATTGATATCTTAGTATCTTGTTCTTGACCCATCAAATTGTAATTTGCAGTGAATCAAACTCTTAATCTCAAATTTTTATTTAACAGGCTTAAAAAAAAGGCTTTTATCTATGATTATATTGCTAATTAACATTCCTCCTTCTTGCTAATGAGCTATAGTTATGAAACAAGTAATATTGATTAAAGTAACCACTTAGACAAACTACTCAGAATGTGTCTTATTGCCTATCACTATATTAAAGTTATTGTTCTAAATGTTACTGTTATATAGACTAAAGACACCAAAATGGCACCATTATTCATTCATGCATTCAGTAAACATTTGTTGATTGTTCTGACCTTAGAAAATTTACATTCAAATAAGCTGGGTAGGACTTCAACAAATAGAAATTGTCTTTCAGTTGGTAATGAGCACTATAGATAAATAAAACCTGGCCAGTGTGTAGAAGAATGGATGGTGCCACCCTCTTATGGAAACTTTTCAGCCAAAATCTGTGGGAAAGGAGTAAATTCTCCCAAAGGAAGGTGCAGGCGATGTGTCTAAGGTGGATTGCTCTGTTCAAGGAACTTGCTGAGAATTGAAGTGTTAGGGGATGAGGCCAGATTACTTAGGCTCAAAGGAAGAAGAGAACAAAGGAATTTTTGATTCTATTTTGAGTGGGTTAAGAAGTCATTTATAGGTTAACCACAACAGGCCTCTAATCTGACATAAATTATGAAAAGAGCCCTCTGGATCTTGTGTGGGAAATAAGTTAGCGAGGAGAAGGAGCAAAACTTTTTGTCATATGAGAACTGTTAAACAAGGTGGCCTTGTAAAATTTGCCATGACTTCCAGTGTGCTGTGAGGTACTGCGTTCTCTGGTTCTCTACTGTCTCCCTCTGTGTTTACTTACTTGATTACGCTCCTTTCTGTTCCATAAGTATAAATGCCAGAGTTTTCTTTTCATTGGCTAATCAAAGCATTTTCCCGTTTTTCTGGTACTATTTCCCTGACAATACTTCAAACTTTTGTAGTACATATCTCATTTACATACAAGGACACTTATAAGATGCATAGTTAATTGTACGCCAAAGAGAACCAATGGCATTTTTATTGCTTTACAAGTAGGGAGTGTCTCTCTCTCAAACTCATACACACACAAACACATACACACAGGTATATTTACATATATATTTGGTTGGATTGTGTGTAAGTTGGAGAAATGAATGGACACCTCCCTTGCAAGCATTCAGTAAGAAAAACTTACTTTAGTGAGCTATGCAATGTTGTTTCAGAGTATGAAAGTAAGTGCAAGGGTTTGAAAGGAATATTGGAAAAAAAATACTTGAGGGCTTAGAGGCTTTAGTGGATCAGAGTTGAACTCCGTCCCAGGACAAGAAGAAAAGTTGTCAGGAGTAGTGAGTTGTCAGGGAATATTTTTATCAGTGCCTTGTTCATAATTAAAATAAAAGATTATATGCAATAGATGCTTTGTCTGACAAAGTAGACCCTGTATAACTATTAAAACCTGTGTGAAGAGACTGGATAGAGTATTTAAAAAATGGGTTATTCTTTCTGAAAATCTTATAATTAATATTAACTCAATAGAAACTAGGTTTTATGTAAATAAGAGGGGAGTGGGGAAACAGAATTGCTAGATAGTTTAAACATTGCTTAGAGTAAAAAGTAAAAAAAAAAAATCACTGTTAAACAAGACGGGACTAAAGATATTTTATGTAAGTGTTAGTATAAACGTAACAGAAAGCTATACAAACCTTCCCTAAAAACAAAATATACTTAAAAAGAAAACAGTATTGGGGGTGCGTGGGTGGCACAGGTGGTTGAGTATCTGACTCTTAGTTCTAGCTCAGGTGGTGACCTTAGGGTCTGGCGATTGAGGCCTGTGTCCAGCTCTGTGTGCAGCACTGAGTCTGCTTATGATTCTCTCTCTCTCCCTTTGCTCCTCCCTCCAAATAAGTAAATCTTTCAAAAAATTTTAAAAAGATATCACAAACAAGAACATAGTACTCACTGATCAAAAAAAAAAAAAAATTTCAGATTGACTGTCAGTCTAAAACCCTTCTGTACAGAAGTAACACATGTAGAGATGTTTAAAAGGTCAAAACTAAAATAAGTCAAATATATACTAGGAAGGGGCGCCTGGGTGGCTGAGTGGGTTAAAGCCTCTGCCTTTGGCTCAGGTCATGATCTCCGGGTCCTGGGATTGAGCCCTGCATCAGGCTCTCTGTTCAGCAAGCAGGGAGCCTACTTCCCCCTCTCCCTCTGCCTGCCTCTCTGCCTACTTGTGATCTCTCCCTGTCAAATAAATAAAATCTAAAAAAAAATACCAGGAAAATGCAGAAGTAGGGATTGTACTCTTCATATTTGACAGAATATGAGTCAAAATATCATTAAATGAGATGAGAGGACTTTTTTATTAGTATAGTCTATACACAGTGAAGTTTATATAGAGAATATTAATTATTCATCTAAAAACCACACATCCTCAGTTGTCATAAATCTGAAACTATAGGAGATGCAAGGGGAAAAAAAATAACACAGTAACAATAGACATCTTCATTACACCTCTCCTAATCTATATATGAAAAGTAAGAGAAAAACTATATGGGTTAAGTAGACCTATACCACATAATCATAATTGCTAAAGGAGATTTACATATAACTATGGCTCATGGACTCGGTGATGGTTAATTTTACACGTCAACCTGGCTGGACCCTGGTACCCAAATATTATTTTAGGTGTTTCTGTGAGGGTGTTTGTGAATGAGGTTAACATCTAAGTTGGTGGATTTTGAGTAAAGCAGATTGTTCTTGGAATGTCATGGGCTTCATACCATCACTTGAAGGCCCAAGAAAATAAAATGATTCACCCTCCTCTGAATAAGAGAGGGATCTTTAGCAAGCAACCTTTATGTTTGGATTGGAACATCAACCCTACTGAGTTGCGGGTTTGCTGGAGCGTACAGCAGATTTTGTATGTGCCAGCTTACATAACTGTTAGCCAATTCCTTATAAGTAGATTTCTGTGTTTATACACATCCTCTTCAGTTTCTCTGAAGAACTCTGATTGATGCTGACCTCCAGTAAAGTAGAATACCCCTTCTTTTTAAGAATCTGCAGAATGCTCGCAAACAACAAAGAAAAACTGGTTATCCTTTAGTCCATAAATTTAATAGGTTATACATATAAAGTGGTATTGAGAACATGGGGGAATTCAAAGGTTTCTTTCATTACAACATTTACATGAAGGATAAGAAGGAGTCATCATTGCAAAAGTTGTTAGAAAAACACTCTAGAGAGAGGAAGTAGAATTAAAATTTCCCTTGAGTTGAGAAAGAAAATCTCAACATTTTCCAGTCACAAAGAAAGCTTGTGTGGCTTAAACAGTATGAGAAAAAGAGACAATTACATAGAATGATAATGTATGAGGATTTAGCAAGGGCCAGACTATAAAGATCTTATTGGAAAAAATAAATTGTTCCAAGATTAATTATCATCATGAGAATTTTTTAATGATCTGATAGCAAGATTCTCTTGATATTTAAAAAAAAAGTGTAGGGATGCTTGAGTGGCTCAGTCAGTTAAGCTTCTGCCTTAGGCTCAGGTCATGATCTAGGGTCCTTGGATAGAGTCCTGCATGGGGCTCCATGGTCATGGGAAGCCTATTTCTCCCTCTGCCTGTTGCTCCACTGCTTATGCTTTCACTCTCTGACAAACAAACAAACAAACAAATAAATACAAATGTATAGATAATATTTGTAGAGTTAAAGTAAGAAATGGAGCAGAGAGACAAGTAATTAATAACGTGGTGACTTGGTTAAGTTAGAAGCAGTGGATATGCAGAGAAGTGAAAACATTGAAATTGTTTTGCAGGTAAGATCAAGCAAGTTTACTAACTTAATAGCTATAGGGTTAAAAGATAAATCAAGAATGATAGAGACAAGGGCTTAGGACCTTGCTTTGCAGTATAATAAGTGATGAGGTAATTGTAGTATGCTATGTGAGCATTCAGAAAGGACAGATAACCAGGACTCAAGAGACCAGTTGATACATCCTTCAGGAAGGGGCTTCTGAGCTAAACCTTAAACCTAATAATAAGTGGAGATCAGTTATTTCAGCCAACAAACAAATAGTATATATAAACATCTGGTGGCTAACATAGAGAAAATACTGACTATATTGCATTAAATTGATTCTGTTATAAGGCTGATGAAGTTATCAGGCATCGGTATGAGGCATATTAAAGAATCTAGACATTATTTAGAAGGTAATAGCTCTTAAAAGTTATTAAACTGGGGAATGACATGATCAGATTTGCTTTTCAAAAAGCCACACCAGATGCACTTTAAGTAGGAGACTACAGAAAAACATTGCTAGAGAAAAAAAAAAAAATCAGCTAGACATCTGTTGTAGGGAACTAGGTAGAAAATCATGGTCCAGACTTGGGTGAAAAAAAGAAGTCAGAGAGAACATTGTGGGAGAAATTACATGATTTAGCCATTGGTACGTGATAAATTCCTTATCAGGTAGATATTCACACTGAGACATATGAAAAAAAAAAAGTCATAGGCTTGCTTTAAAATAAGCCAGTGCAATTGCAAACCACAGAAAGTAGAATAAGATGGTCAAAATGTTGATAATTCTTGGATTGAATGGCAAGCATATAGATGGTTAGTATGCTATCTCTCCATTTTTCTCTGTGCTTTTAAATTTCTATTTAAAAGGGGCTCCTAGGTGGCTCAGTGGGTTAAGGCCTCTGCCTTCGGCTCAGGTCATGATATCAGGGTCCTGAGATCAAGTTACGCATGGGGCTCTCTGCTTGGCAGGGAGCCTGCTTCCTCCTCTCTCTCTGCCTGCCTCTTGCCTACTTGTGATCTCTCTCGGTTAAATAAATAATAAAATCTTAAAAAAAAAATAAAATAAAACATTAAAAATAGTGGGGGAAAACCCTCCCAAAACTATAAATGTATAGGAAAAAAAGTGAGGCTATTTATGTCATGTCTTGGTAGTAATCAGGGCAGAATGTAGAAGGAATGACTTCTCTTCCATGTAATGACAGCATCATTACTGGGGTTTCTCTACACACCTCGTGATAGAGTGTGCTATCTTTCAGAGAGAACATGGCCTGCAGTGGGCCTGAAGGCAGGAAGGAAAGTTGCTTGTCCAGATGGCTGCGGTGACTCTGCTTCCTATAGTGTGTGGAGGGCTCCTCAGAGGAAGAAATCTAGGAGGACTTGAGATTGAGCGGATTTTGCAGCCACAATTACAGCAACGTTCAATTTGTAAGATTCAGACTTATAAAACTTCCTGATAATTGTCTTTCCCTGATTACATAAATAATGTTTCAAGGAATGGAGGACCTGGGAGAATGTGTGCTTATTAATCAAATGGTTGCTATATATCTCAGTAACATCCTGTAATTAAGTAAATAAAAACATCTAGATAAGCTAAGTTATTGGTTTCTGGTACTATTTAAAATGATTATTAGTACTTTAGAGCTTTATCACTTATATTACTGGGTATAATAAAGGAAAGCATTTCTATGCAGTGTAATTTCTAAAGAGCTAATTTTTATAGTTTCTTTTCATCATAGCAAAGTACAGGAGGGAAGAAGTTAGGTGGAATATAGCCTGTCAAAAATAAAGTACTTTGGGGGCGCCTGGGTGGCTCAGTCGTTAAGCGTCTGCCTTCGGCTCAGGTCATGATCCGAGGGTCCTGGGATCGAGCCCCACATCGGGCTCCTTGCTCAGCAGGAAGCCTGCTTCTCCCGCTACCATTCCCTCTGCTTGTGTTCCCTCTTTTGCTGTGTTTCTCTCTGTCAAATAAATTAAATCTTTAAAAAAAAAATTAAAAAAAAATAAAGTACTTTGGAAATGTTTCTTTAAAAAATATGCACACAATTTTATGGCTTTTTAAAGAGTAAATGGGAAGATTAGAAGATATTTAGGGAAAAATATGTAGATTTTGCTTATACCTGCATTATTACATACTTTTTTCTCTTATATTTTACAAAGATATATTTAGTCATATTCATAAAATGTAACTGGTGGATATGAGTATAATTACGGTTTATTGTTAATTAAGATAAGACATTAAAATTATAGTATGCAATATTTTAATAAAGATAGCAAAATATAACCATTTTTATTCTTTTTCTGTATTTTTCTGAAAACACAGAAATTACAAATTAGAAAAATCCTATTACATTAAATTATAAATGATAAACTATATAGAATAAAGCTTAATAATAGCTATCAAATAACTAAAATTTGGATAAAGTCAGAATAGATCCCAGAGAAGTGGTCCTGAAAAGGGGAAAAAAAAAAAGATCAGTGATGCTCTCTGTAGGTTCAAAAATGTGATTGGGACATGGAAGAGAGGAGAAACTCTTCCAATTTGACCCATTACGACATCATGGGCAAGAGTAACCAGGAAAAAATGGCCTGGAGGTGAGATCATGGGAGAAAAGAGATGAGTTTCAGTGGCCTCTGTAATGATCCAAGTCTGTTGAAGAGTAATGAATGCATTCTACATCACCAAAGAGAGCACTCTGACTACAGTTTGTCATCATGATGATCTCCTACCTAGAGCATATGCTCATCCCTAAAGGAGTTCTTAAAGTGCAGAGAGACATATGGCTCCAATGAAGAAAGAGCTGAATGATGAGAGATAATCTATTCTAAAAAATGTACAAAAATTAAACCTGCCAGCTACCTTTTCTCCTACCTCCCAGGTACTGCCTCAAACACAAATTTCATTGAGTAAGTAGAGATGTAGATAAATCTGTACCCATTCTATATTGCTGTTAGGCAAAAAATACATAGATCTTACAAAGAAAATGGAATAAACTACAAAAATTTTAAAAAATGCTAAATGAAGAATATATGATGGAGGAAGAAAATTTTCATGATTCTGAACAAAATTTCAAGCACATACAACTCATTATAAAGAAAATGGAATAATTTTAGAAATATTTAAATAAGATATATTTGAAAGAATAATTAATGAAGAAAAGAAGTTAAAAAATGCACTGAAAGGAATGGAAGGAATGGAAGATATGCCTATTTTATTTAACAAAATGAAGCCACATGTTATAGAAAAAAGAGAACAGACTTGGCTAGAAATAAATTCATGGACAGAAAGAATGTGTTTCAGGATTTGACATAAAGTGAAAAAGGAACAAAATAATGAAAATTATTAGAAAATAACTGTATTTAGACAAATGGGCATTCTACATACATAATTGGTATTCCTGAAAAATAGAATAACATTACATAATATATAAAAATAGTTTAAGGTATAATTTTAAAAAACTTTCTTGAAGTAAATGAATATAATGTGCAACTATATTTTCCAAAAAATCGAAACTTTATTTTTTAAAGATTTTATTTATTTATTTGACAAAGAGAGAGACAGCAAGAAAGGGAACACAAGCAGGGTGAGTGGGAGAGGGAGAGGCAGACTTCCTGCTGAGCAGAGAGCCCAATGCAGGGCTTGATCCTAGGATCCCAGGGTCATAGGAAAATATAAAAGGTTAACTGTTAAGAAAATTAGGAAATGTTAAAATTAAGGAAATAATATTTTTTGTTTCACAGAAAAAGCAAATCTCTAAAAAGGTAGAGTACATTCTGTTGGTTTCATATTTCCCTGTAGCAACATTTTGTTGTTGCTAACATAAGTTCAGAAAATAAGGATTTTAACGGCATTTGAAGAAAAGAACTCTTCAAGAAATATTGTGTACTGTGGTGTTCTTTTGTGATTAGAGAGTAAAGAAAATAAATTTAATTCCTTTTATGAAGTCAGGATAATATCATAAAATTCAAAGTGAAACATCTTTTGGGGATCATACACAGAATCTACTTCAGGTTAATTCTCTAAAATTTTAAATTATTAATTTCACAAATAAATGGGAAAAAAACTATATGAAATATTTAATCTACCACCTCCCTTGGCAAAGTACATGCTTATTTTATGTGGTTAGTAATGATGATGATGATAATAATAATATTGATAATTTTGTGATACAGTGTTACGAACTGAATTTTGTATACCCACCATTATGCTGAAGTCATAACCCCCATTAATTTCAGGATGTTACTGTATTTCAAAATAGGGCCTTTAATTAAAGTTACTTGTGGTCATTAGGGTGGGCTCTAAGCCATTATAACTGGTGTCCTGAAATTCCTCAAATTATCTTGCTTGCTGACATCACACATTTCTGTAGGCAGTGTATTACACATTTATTAACATATTTAAATATTATGAATTGAATTTTGAGTGTACAAGGCTTACAATCATACACCCATCAGGCAACCTTTTTTTTTTTTTAAGATTTTATTTATTTATTTGTTTGACAGAGAGAGAGGGGAGAGCACAAGCAGGCAGAGCAGCAGGCAGAGGGACAGGGTGAAGGAGACTACCCCCTGTACAAGGAGCCTGATGTGAGGGCTCCATCCCAGAACCCTAGGATCATGACTTGAGCTGAAGGCAGATCTTTGACCTACTGAGCCATCCAGGCGCCCATAGGCAACCTTCTTAAACAGTAACATCTGAAAAAGGTTTTCTGTGGCTTCATGAAGTGATGACAAATTTCAGGATCTGAGAATAACTGAGGAAAAAAAAACATGACAACACAGCTCTGGAACCAGAGATATTATGGATAAATATTACAAAGTAAGCAGTGGTATCTTATTCTTACCATTGTGTTTTGTTTTACACTAGCATTCTCTTAAACTAATCCCGATTATCTGTCTTGCCAGACTAGCTGATGCTTTCCATTTTCTCCTTGATATTCAGACAGATGGAATCAGTTATATTTGTAGTCAGTTATACTGTTTTATAATATGTGCACCTAAACGTCATCCCCCATGTGCAATTGCTCACAGGGAGAAATAGGATTAGGGGCAAAACCATTTCATTTTCAGTAATACAAAATTAAGAGTAATCTAATAAAAATGGTAGTGCAGATTTACACATGTTAACAGTTGAAAGTATAAATATGATAGCTATGGCACTTCATCTTGAAAAAGCCCTTGAAATTTGTATCAGAAGAGTTGCAGCTTCTTAGTTGTTATGAAGAGGTGGTGGAAGGGTTATCTGAAATAAGAAGGAAAATTTTAACACTAGATGCCCATGGGCAGGGCTTACAAGCATGTACAGTGAACTGTGTGCGTGCTTGTATGTGTGTATGCTTTTATCTTCCTAGAAGGCTCGATTCTGCTGGGTGGATTTAATCTGATCACCTAGTGATTCTTGCAGATGAAATCACACATAAGCAAATTTGAAATTAGCCTTGTGCTCAAAATATTCCCTAATATATGAATCTTGTTGGAGCAAATTCCTGTTTAAGAAAACCACTGTAGTAGAAATAACCATATACAGAAAATTGTTCATTTTTAAACATTACATAATCTAATGAAATGTGTGAAAAAATATATTTATGGAAAGTCTCCTTGAAAACAAGATGCTAAAAAAAATGATATCTATTTAGGTTAGGATGAGACAGTATAAAAATAAAAGGAAACAGTTCATATAAACCTGCCTATGTACTCAAACCATTCCTTTTTATCTTTGACTTCTTGTTTCATTTTAAAGATGTCAAATTTTAAGTTTCAGTTTTATACTGTCAAGGTAATTTATGCAAGAAAAAAAGGAATTTTAACTAAAATGTCCATTTTTCAAGAAAAGCAGGCTTGTCAATCTTCCAATAAATAGATACAGTTATTTATGTTTTAGTTAACATAAAATGATTTAATTTTAACTTTTTTTCTTTTTAAACACTTGTGGTGGATACTGATAAATACTTGTGTCTGTTGGGGCACCTGGCTGGCTCAGTCGGTTACGAGTCTGACTTTGGCTCAGCTTCTGATCTCAGGGTCCTGGAATCCAGCTGTTGGGCACTGTACTTAGCGGGAAGTCTGCTTCTCTCTCCCTCTGATCCTCCTCCTGCTCCTCATACTTTCTTTGTTTCTCTCTCTCAAATAAATAAAATCTTAAAAAAAATACTTGTGTCCATCATATTAGGTTAGATGTCTTGGTATTGCATAGCATAATCAACAGTAGCTCTTTGTAGCATACACTCCTCAGTCTCGGTAATATATCTCAACAAAATTTTATTTCTGCTTCACATCCCTTTCCAGAGCAAGTTGAACCACTATCCTTGGCAGCACTCCTCCAGTTAGTGTAGTTAGTGTCTCCAAAATTAGATAATTGTGGACTCTTCCATCTTACAATGCACAGCCACTATAGTCATTGAAGAATGGGGAACGGGAGTATGGTGCTGGTATAATGGTTTATGCTGGTGTCATATGGTTTCATGGCCTGGAAGTTCTGTACCTCTCTTCCTCCCTCAAATCATTTGCTAGAATTCAGTCAGAGGATCCTAATCCAACCAAAATGGTGTTGAGGAATAGCATCTTTTCTGATACCTGGCCATTCTCCATAAAGAGCCCCTAGAGAGAATTCTATTACATTTTATTTTGAGTGTTTCAGGGTGTTTTTTTTTTTTTTTGATACAAAGAGCTGGATCTTTTTAAAGAGAAGAATATTAATTGTTTTTGACAGCAAAATCAAAGATAGTAATACCAATTTATTAATCCTTAAAGTGGAATCATTTTTTTTTAATGGAATAGATTTTGCAGCATATAGATGTTCTTCCTGTATTGATCTATAGGATGTGGGAATACAATTTTTGTTTTATTTCAAAATAATAACTAATAATTAAGACCAAGGGGAAAGATAATTTTGCCATTGGTCATTTATAAAAATTAATATATACATGTAATACCAATAATTTCATTCACAATGAATAAGAATGGTAGTAGCTTAGAATAATCCTCATTCATATGGTATAGTATTATCAAATGCTAGTTTAACATAGTATCAAATAATAGTTCAAAAAGTAGTGTTGTTGAACATGAGTGGGAAAAAGATCCCTAGGTAGACACTTGCCAAAGAAGTAATGAGGAGTAGGAATGGAGATGGGAGAGGATAGGTCTAAATGTAAGCAAGTGATTTACTGATTTACTGACAATCAAGTAAACTACTTTGGAGTGTTTCTGATCTCTTTCACCAGTAATTTTATTGGTCTCTATGCCATTAAAATCATTATTTAATCATACTAGTACATTTTAAGTACAGGGCCTACATGATATAAGTTTTCAATTTTTATTTACTCAGCAAACAGTCTGTACTTACTATGTGCTAAGCACTGTTCTGAGACTTCTACAGTTCATTTACCTAATTAATTTTCTTAAAATCCCATTTTATATCATCATCACCATCATCATCATATCATCATTATCATCTGAGGGAAATAGTGCCAGGTTTTATTTTCAAATTTTAAACACAGAATGTTGATTCCAGAATTTGTTGTCCTAACCATTCTACCATGGAGCTGATTTTCATAAGTTTCTAGGCTGTCTATCCTCAAATCATTTTTATCCCTTTGGAATACTAAATTATTTAATTCAATTTATAGACTCCATGAATAATTAATTTTGTGCAATTAAGTATTCCTATTCAATTTTTTAGAAATTAAAAAAAAGCCTGGCTTTGTATTGAGCTATCCTTGTATAGTTGGACTGAGACTTAGTCAATTGTGTTAATTTTTTCATACAATGTATAATTAGTTTATTTTAATTATGTTAAAATACAGTACATTATTATCTATTATGTTGATAATATTTTTAATTTTTGCATAAGTGTTCATTAAAAAAAGAATAATTAAATGTTTCCCTCTTGACCCTAACCACAATATTAGAGTGGTTAACCACACAATAGTAGGGTGTAAACCACAATAGAGTTTAAGAAAAATCCTTTTCTGGTCTCATAAAAATAAAAAAAAATGCAGATTTCAATCATTTTCTGGATTTACAAAGTCATAAATAAGAACAAATAAATAGAAATAAAATATTATTGGAAATATTAATAAAGTCCATATATACCACCAGTGATTTCTAGGTTCCAAATATAGTAGCTATTTAGTATTAATAAGTATAATAATAATAATAGCATATATGTATATGCCACTTAAAAATGCTAATCTCTTTTAAGAAGTTCCAGATACTAGCTCATTTAATTATTACAAAAATCCTATGAAGTTGATGCCAAAATAATGATTATTTTTCAAATAAAAAACATGGAGGATTAGATGGGAGAAATAACTTGTCTGAATTCATTAAGTTTGAAACTGGTCAAGAAAAATTATAATCATGGGTTTTTATTTATCAATATTTCTATTTTGATGAAATTTACCATTACTTTCAGGATTTCTTATTTTTCCATAGAGTTGCCTGAATTATTATTTTAGATTTTTTTTTGCTTCCAATATCTATGTGTGTTCTCTTTTCCCATATATTTCATTTAATCAGACTTCCAATTTTACCAAAGAAAAGAAAAAAAAGTTTTATTAGTTTTACTGGTGCCTATGACAAAGAAAAATTAAGGCTCATGGATACAATTTACAAAGATGATATGAAATTTAGAGATATCTGTGTACCAGATATCATTAATATTTTTAACATAATAAGATCAGTAGGATATATAGGAAAATTTAACCTAGTATATATTAGTTTTTAGAACATTTTCTAAATTCAAGGGAAATGAAGTAATCATAAAACATGAGGAGTCTAAACAAGGAAGTAAAAAATAGATCTGATAAATATATGTATTAAAACCTGTAATCCTCATTAGAAAGATAAACATTTTTGGCAAGTAGCAATGGAAAATCATGGGGATTTTCCATATATTAAAAAGGAAAAAAAAAAAAAGGGGCGCCTGGGTGGCTCAGTCGTTAAGCGTCTGCCTTTGGCTCAGGTCGTGATCCCGGGGTCCTGGGATCGAGCCCCGCGTCGGGCTCCTTGCTCTGCAGGAAGCCTGCTTCTCCCGCTACCATTCCCTCTGCTTGTGTTCCCTCTCTCGCTGTGTTTCTCACTGTCAAATAAAAAAAAAAAAATCTTTAAAAAAAAAAAATAATAAAAAAAAAAAAAAAGGAAAAAAAGAGCATTTTACTGTTTATTAAATTAGAAAAAAAATATGAACAGCATTTCTGTGACTACCTTGGGTTAAGAACAGAAACACACCCACACACACACACATACAGACACACACAACAAACAAAACAAACTCTGTCAAATAAATCTTGTGTAAAAACTGAAATTAATAGAGTTTTTCTTAAATAATAATATTGAAAATATCATTTATTAATGTATAATGTAAAAAGAGATTTCATAAGGAAAAAGCCAGTATTTTAAAATAATTTAGATAAAACTATGAGCTCACCTAATCATGAAAAAAGGAAAGAAAGCCCATCTATTCAAAATAAGATAAAACAGGGAGAAAATAACCATTACAAGAGGGGCAATTAATAAGTAATGTGGTTTCCAGGGTGGCTGCACCAGCTTGCATTCCCACCAACAGTGTAGGAGGGTTCCCCTTTCTCTTCATCCTCCTCAACATTTGTTGTTCCCTGACTTGTTAATTTTAGTCATTCTGACCAGTATGAGGTGGTGTATCATTGGTTTGATTTGTATTTCCCTGATGCCCAGTGATGTGAAGCATTTTTTCTTGTCTGTTGGCCTTTGGATGTCTTCTTTGAAGAAATATCTGTTAATGTCTTCTGCCCATTTCTTGACTGGATTATTTGTTCATTGGATGTTGAGTTTGAGAAGTTTTTTATAAATCTTGGATACTAGCCTTTTATCTAATATGTCGTTTGCAAATATCTTGTCCCATTCTGTAGGTTGCCTTTCAGTTTGATTGACTGTTTCCTTTGCTGTGCAAGAGCTTTTTATCTTGATAAAGTCCCAATAGTTTATTTTTGCCTTTGCTTCTCTTGCCTTCAGAGACATGTCTAGCAAGAAGTTGCTGCGGCCAAGGTCAGAGAGGTTGCTACCTGTGTTTTCCTCTAGGATTTTGATGGTCCAATTTCATTCTTCTACATGTGGCTGTCCAATTTTCCCAACACCATTTGTTGAAGAGACTATATTTTTCCCTTGGATATTCTTTCTTGCTTTGTCAAAGATAAGTTGACGGTAGAGTTGAGGGTCCATTGGTAGATTCTCTGTTCTGTTCCATTGCTCTGTATGTCTGTGTTTGTGCCAGTACTATACTGTCTTGATGATTACAGTGTGTAATATAGCTTGTAATATAGCTTGAAGTCCAGAATTATGATGCCACAAACTGTGCTTTTCTTTTTCAGCATTCCTCTGGCTATTTGGGGTCTTTCTGGTTCCATAAAAATTTTAGGATTATTTTTTCCAGCTTTGTGAAAAATGTTGATGGTATTTTGATAGAGATGGCATTGAATGTGTACATTGCTCTGGGAAGCACAGACATTTAATGATATTTTTTCTTCAGGATGCCTGGATGTCTCAGTCGGTTAAGTGTCTGCTTTTGTCTCAGGTCATGATCCCAGGGTCCTGTGATTGGGTCCTGCATTAAGCTCCCTGCTAGGAAGGGAGCCTGCTTCTCTGTCTCCTGCTCTCCCTGCTTGTGCTCTCTCTGTCAAATAAATAAATAAAATCTTAAAAAAAAAAGGGGGGGGGTTACATTTCTCTAAAAAAATCAAAAACCAAAAAGCAATATTCTTCCATTCCATGAGCATGGAAAGTTTTTCCATTTCTTTGTGTCTTTCTCATTTTCTTTCATAAGAGTTTTGTAGTTTTTAGAGTACATATCCTTCACCTCTTTGGTTAGGTTTATTCCTAGGTATCTTATGGTTTTGGGTGGGATTATAAATAGAACTGATTCCTTAATTTCTTTCTTCAGTCTCATTGTTAGTGTATAGAAATTCAACTGATTTCTGTGCATTGAGTTTATATCCTGCCACATTGCTGAATTCTTGTGTGAGTTCTAGCTGTTTTGGGGTGGAGTCTTTTGGATTTTCCATATTAAGTATATCATTGGCAAAGAGAGTTTGACTTCTTTGCCAATTTGAATGCCTTTTCTTTCTTTTTGTTGTCTGATTGCTGAGATTAGGACTTTTAGTACCATGTTGAACAACAATGGTGAGAGTGGACATCCTTAAGAAATAAATAGTAGAGCTACCCTATGACCCAGAAATTGCACTACTAAGTATTTACCCTAAAGATACAAATGCAGTGATCTGAAGGGGCACCCCCAGTGTTTATAGCAGCAATGTCTACAATAGCCAAACTGTGGAAAGAGTCCAGATATCCATTGACACATGAATGGATAAATAATATGTGGTTTACATGTATAATGTATACATATATACATTTCTATATGCATAGGTCCAGATACATATAATGGAATATTACTCATTCATGAAAAAGGATGAAATCTTACCATTTACATTGAGATGGATGTAACTGGAAGGTATTTTGCTGGACGAAATGAGTCAATTAGAAAAAGACAATTATCATATGGTTTCACACATATGATGGGATATGGCATGGAATGTAAGAAACCATGCACAGGATCATAGAGGAGGAAGGGAAAACAGAATAGAAAGATGGAGAGGGAGACAAACCACGAAAGACCTTTAACTAAGGAAACAAACTGAGGTGGAAGGGAGATGGGTATGGGATGTTGTCACTGGGTGGTGGGCCTTGAGGAAGGCATGTGATGTAATGAGCACTGGGTATTATAAGCAACTGATGATTAACTACCATCTAAAACTAATGATATACTATTGTTTGTTAATTGAAATTAAAAAAAAGTAATGTGATTAATTGATATCACACATTTTGAAATAAATTTGGAATTCTAAAAAACGTATAATTTTTTTAAAAGATTTTATTTATTTATTTGACACAGAGAGAGAGATCACAAGCAGGCAGAGAGGCAGGCAGAGACAAAGGGGGAAGCAGGCTCCCTGCTGAGCACAGAGCCCGATGTGGGGCTCGATCCCAGTACCCTGAGATCAGGACCTGAGCTGAAGTCAGAGGCTTTAACCCACTGAGCCACCCAGGTGCCCCAAAAGTATAATTTTTTGAAAAATATTTTATCAAAATTCACAGTAGTGGAGATACAAATTCTAATGGTCCTATTACCAAAAGACAAAGTTTTCAAAAAATAACTCTCCAGAATAATCAGACTTGAATATTTTAGATCACTCTTCTTAGTTTGTTAATGGCAAACAATCTCACTACTTTTACACTGTTTTTGAGAGCAGTTAATTAAGGAAACCATATAAATCATATTTATTTAAGAGTTCAGTGCTGATTGGGATTAAGACAGCAACTATTTTTTTTAAACAGCAACTAATTTCCCATATTAATGTGTATATAAAATGCCAAAAGTAGTCTTAAACAGAATAAACTGCATTTAAAAATTATCACACATAATAATCATAAAAAATGTATTCTGTGATTTCAAAGATTAGTAATCATTAAAAAATCTATTAATATAAATATTCAGATGAATTAGTAAAAGAATAAAAATTGCATAATCTACTCCAAAGATGTGGAAATGTTAATTTAATCTTTGTCTCATAACAAAGCCAGAATTAACTAAAAAAATTGAAATATTGTTGATCTTGCTGAAGTCCCAAGAGTTCATTTTTGCCTTAGCTTCCCTTGCCTTTGGAGATGTTTCTAGGAAGAAGTTGCTGCAGCTGAGGTCGAAGAGGTTGCTGCCTGTGTTCTCCTCCAGGATTTTGATGGAGTCCTGTCTCACATTGAGGTCTTTGATCCATTTTGAGTCTATTTTTGTGTGCGGTGTAAGGAAATGGTCCAATTTCATTCTTCTGCATGTGGCTGTCCAGTTTTCCCAACACCATTTGTTGAAAAGACTATCTTTTTTCCACTGGATATTCTTTCCCGCCTTGTCGAAGATCAGTTGACCATAGAGTTGGGGGTCCATTTCTGGGCTCTCTATTCTGTTCCATTGATCTATGTGTCTATTTTTGTGCCAGGACCACACTGTCTTAATTATTATAGCTTTGTAATAGAGCTTGAAGTCAGGAATGGTGATGCCACCGACTTTGGTTCTGTTTTTCAACATTCCTCTGGTTGTTCGTGGTCTTTCCTGGTTCCACATAAATTTTTCGATTATTTGTTCTATTTCTTTGAAAAAGGTTGATGGTATTTTGAGAGGGATTGCATTAAATGTGTAGATTGCTTTAGGCAGAATAGACATTTTCACAATATTTATTCTTCCAATCCATGAGCATGGAACGTTTTTCCATTTCTTGGTGTCTTCCTCAATGTCTTTCATGAGCACTTTGTAGTTTTCTGAGTACAGATTCTTTGCCTCTTCGGTTAGGTTTATTCCTAGGTATCTTATGGTTTTGGATGCAATGGTAAATGGGATAGAATCCTTAATTTCTCTTTCTTCTGTTTTGCTGTTGGTATATAGAAATGCAACTAATTTCTTTGCATTAATTTTATATCCTGACACTTGACTGAATTCCTGGATGAGTTCTAGCAGTCTTGGAGTGGAGTCTTTTGGGTTTTCCACATCAAGTATCATATCATCTGCAAAGAGTGAGAGTTTGACTTCTTCTTTGCCAATTTGGATGCCTTTGATTTCTTTTTGTTGTCTGATTGCTGAGGCTAGGACTTCTAGCACTATGTTGAATAGCAGTGGAGATAGTGGGCATCCCTGCTATGTTCCTGATCTCAGGGGAAATGCTGAGAGCTCTTCCCATTGAGAATGATATTCACTGTGGGTTTTTCATAGGTGGCCTTGATGATGTTGAGGAATGTACCCTTTATGCCTACACTGCGAAGAGTTTTGATCAAGAAGGGATGCTGTACTTTGTCAAATGCTATACATGATATTTTGAATATTTTCTTAGAAATAGCATAAAACCTTTTGTGGAATGTGTCACAATGTATGGACAGGGAGAGATATATCCATCATTCTAACAGTTACATAATTATTAAAAAATGTAAATCGAGTCATTTATGCTTTTAAAACCCACTCACAGCTTAGTAACAGTAAACACGGCTCCTGCTACTGCATTTCTCCCTCTAGAAATTATTGTATCCGCCTAAAAATATACAAGCTGTGTAAAATAAATGGAACTTTCAATTTCTTTTCAAGAAGTTTCTAAGCTGGCTTCTTGGGTTGAAACTTTCAATGGGTAGCTAATGATATTCAATATTCCATGATACAATTATAAATGATAATATGAAAGATATAGTAAAATTGAATTTTGACCTCATACTCACCTCTGAATAAAAATGATAAAAGACCATGGGGACTAGGGAATTTAAACTGAAGGAAAAAAATCAATAAAATTAAGTAGACTTTTCTCAGTAGCCTGGAGTGTATCTTTGTGCCTAAGCTGCATTTAAAGCCTTTTTTTTTTTTTTTTTTGCATTGACAAAAAGCTCTTTACATTATTATAGAAATAAAAACCTCTCATACTCATTTCAAGTTAATATCCTTGAAGGAAACTATTTAGCTTTCCAGAGTTTTTGCTCTCTTATTTAGTTACAGTCACTCCAACAAATCTTGAAATAACCAAAGATTACTCTTGATAGGATTTTTCTATTACTAATTTCTCATCTAGCTAAAAAAAACCCTACCTTTCGAATCTTACAAATTACTTATTTTTTTCAAACTTCTTAATCTTTCCAGTTGCTTATTTCTCTGGGTCAGAAATATTTGGTATGGATACTTTTTAAATATCTTGCTATATTCAAGCTAAAGCAGTTCTAAGTTTTTATATTCCTTATTACATTCATTATTGAATATATATTTGTATATTTTTGCATATATATGCATCTCCTTAAATATATATTTCAACTTGAAAGCTATATATGCTTAAGTTTTGAAGTTTAAATTTTATGTGTAAGGAATAAAAGTTATAAAGTACACAAATGATACTCTAGCTCAAAAAGTCATTATTAGCCTCTGGGGTGACTTCATCTACAGGTATACTGTGTTTGATTTTGTTACCAACATTTTAATTTTTTTTTTTTATTTCTTTGACAGACAGAGTGAGAGAGAGAGAGAGAGATCACAAGTAGGCAGAGAGGCAGGCAGAGAGAGAGGGGGAGCAGGCTCGATCCCAGGACCCTAAGATCATGACCTGAGTCGAAGGCAGAAGCTTTAACCCACTGAGCCACCCAGGCGCCTCTTGTTGCCAACATTTTAAATGGGAAGATTTTACTTACAAACTCTATAGGCTGGACACCTGGTGGCTCAGCCAGTTAAGCATCTATCTTGGGCTCAGGTCATGATCTCAGGGTTCTGGGATCCAGCTCCAAGAAGTACTTGCTTCTCCCTCCTCTCTCCCTCTGTGGTCTCTCTGGCTCTCACTCTCTCTCAAATAAATAAATGAATAAATAAATAAAATGTTTTTTTTTTTAATTCTCTATAGGCATTTGAAGTTTTGATTTCTGTTTTCCTTTGGTTTATTGCTGAAAAAGATTATAAGGAGGTGGGAAAGAAACAATTTCACATTGTTTAAAAATTAAATATCTCAATGTGCTAATAGAGAAAATTTCTGTAATTCAGGACTGGTTTTTGTTTTTTGTTTTAAAGATTCATTATTGTTATATACTTGTCTCAGTCAGCTCAGACTATCATAACAAAATACCAGTTAC
>CM053607.1:15833049-15902331 GCA_028646535.1 Procyon lotor
CAACCCCAACACTGAAACTTCCTTTCACCTTCTCTGTGTATGTAGAATCAATAAGCATAATATCACCCTCTAGATAAGGTTTAAAAATAAAGTAAACAAGGGAATGAGACAAAGCTGAACACAGGTTTTACAAAGCACAGAACCACAATATGAGAGGTAAAGGAAAATGGCCACACTAAATTGAATGATTATATTCATTTTTTTCTGAAATAACATAACTTCTAGTCCCTCCCAACAAGCAACCACAAAAATCAACATCATATTTCCACATAATTCCGAAGCTTAGCTCCTATTAAAACTGGGGAAATTATAAAATCTGCTTTTCCTGGCATCAGCAAATCTGTTCTTAAGAGAGGAGGTTGGTATAGAGAGCTGACAGGAGCTGTGCAGTAAGAGGACCTTCACACTTGCCTCCTTTTTTCTACCCCCCCCCCATGCATCCAGAATAAACATTCTCATAAAAATCTCCCCTCATTATATTGAGCCTACATATTGCTCTCAGAAAACAGATTCTTCTGCTGACCCTACCAGCCACCAACAGGTTCCCCTATGGAGATGGCATCATTTTGGTGTATCACAGAGTGTCACTCATTTGGCAATGCTCCAAGAAGTACTTGCTTCGGGAAGCACAACCAAGAAAGAAAATTTTTAAATGCACACAGTTAAAGTGGTTTTTGGAAAGTTATTTTCCTTTGATGAAATAACATTCGAAACTCTTTTGCTTTAGGGGCACCTGGATGGCTAAGTCTGTGAAGCATCCGACTGTATTTCAGCTGGGGTCAGGATCTCAGGGTTGTGAGATCAAGCCTCGAGTTGGGCTCCGCACAGGGGGTGGAGCCTGCTTAAGATTCTCTCTTTTTGCTTAGATTTAGAGACTATAAGTTCTGAGCAATACATATATGGTGAATCCCTGTGACCTTGCCAAAAGTCACAATGGAAGGGTAAGATGACAGAAGCAGCAATAAATAATATAAACAATTAAAGAGCATTTTATATGTGTGATCTGATTCAATCTCAACTAGTTTATAAATTAAAAATTTTAAAAATTAAAAATTGCTGCTCTCCTTCCACAAGGATGGAAACTGAGGCTTTATGGTTATATAAGTAACTTCAACAGAAAGTATAAATCTAGTAAGGACCAGAAGAATAATCTGGTTTTCTCTCTTTTCAAAAACATATTCTATTAGTAACTTTAATATCCTTCCTTCTAGAGAATGTGGAGTTGATAATTTCTGATAGACAGGACATTCAATTATAAATCCAGGATCCTTCAAAGTAGCATCAGAATAATGTCCATTTTTGTTTCTACTTTCTTTTCTTCTGATTGACTTTAGATATCCTGTTCTTACTCCAAATATTTACAATCTTGGACCAACCTCTTCCTTGTCTGTCTCCTCTTTCTCTTCCTCCGTCCCTCCTTCCCTCTTGTTTTTTTGATCTTTTTAAAGTTTTCCTTATAAGGAACTATGTGACAGGTGGACCCCAATTACTTACCTCAGAGGGGTTTTCTATATTCAATTCTGGACAAAAACTTCCTTCTCTTCTCCATTTTGTGCAGTGTAAGCAATCCAGAGAAGAATGTTCCCCACATTCAGGTTGGGCAAATGAAGAATAAGTGCAATACCTTTAGGAGTAAACCTTTCCAAAATGATGATTTAAATGCATCTGTACTCTTGTCCCCCTTGCTGTCTATGCTAAAGTAGAATGATTTCATATATTTAATCAACTTATGCAAATAATTACTTCCCTGTCATTGTCTGCCTTCTTAAGTTCTTGCTTAGCAAGAACCTTGACACTATTATCCTTTACTTTGTAATAAGAATTATAGGCATTATTGGATGGGAGATCCTTTAACTGAAGAGATATATAAGCAATTTCATGAATATAAGGAACATTAAATTCCTCAGTATTTGCATACAAACAGAGCACGAATACATGATATTAGTAAGACTTGTTAGACCCTACATTTCTAGACTGCTGCCCTAGATGCTAAATAGATATGGTAAAGCCTCTCAAGATCGTTCTAAGTAGTCCCAAAGCATCAATTGTGTAAACTATGAGGTCCTGAAATGAAGAATACAAGCGTAAGTACTAACTAGCTGATTGCAAACTCTAAGATACAGAAAGCAAACATGTAATTCTGGTTTCACGATCATTTAGATTCACTGCATCTTTACTATATATTATTTTAAATATGTATAAATAACTGAACAATTAATGTGGCCAATTCTACCAGTAGAATTATTTAGATACAAGCGAGTAAACTGTTTACTAGTCTGCAGTATTGACATGGTCATTTTGTCTCAGTTTTAATATCATCATTTCTCCATTCATTTTCCTCTACAAGTATTTCCAGAACCATTATGTGTAGCCATTCTCAGTCCCTCTTTCATTTCCCCCCAAAGGCCTAAATCTACCTCATCAGCTGTTTTTGCAAATAAAGCTTTATTGGAACACACACTCCCCGTCATTTACCTCTTGTCTATGGTTGATTTCCTGCTACAATGACGAAGTTGAGTGGTTGTGACAGGCTGTATTGCCTGCCAAGCTTAAAATACTGGTTATCTGACCCTTTATAAAAAGTTTGTCAACTCTGTACTAAGTAGAAACACACACACACACACACACACACACACACACACACACACAGAGGCATGTACACATTCATAAAATACCTCTGATAATGGTAGAGGATGTGTGGTCTGAAAAATGATCATGGTTTAAGAAGTAAAAATTACCTGAACCCATCAAAATAATTCCCTGAGAAGGATGCTACCAAACAGATCTCCTACACCTGGAAGGGATTTTTGGAATGCCTTCAAGGATTTAAGACCATAATTTAATTCATGGCTAGGAAACTATTTTTCTGCTACGTAGAAAATGGATTGGAAAAAAACAATTATAATAGAGAGTAAGACAGGGTGGAGAGTACACAGAAAAGAGTTAACATGGTTGCTTGCAAGTTTGGTCCTCAGGTCAAAATCTAAGAACTAGGATTTTGAGAGTGTTAAATGATGTTTCATCATGCCTAGACTACTTGTGCAAATGATATATACTCAATACTTTCTTTCATTTGGGAGTCTGGAATTTTAATAAATTTTAGGTAGAGGGTGCCTATGTGACTAGCTCCCAATAATAAACCTTGACACTGAGTCTCTAATGGGCTTTCTGGGCATAAATATCATATACATATTACTGCATTTTCACTGCTTGAAGAAGAATTTTCTCTGTGACTACTCATAGGAGGGTGAGAGCATAAAATAGTCTGAATAAAAATTCCTCCAGAATTCAATCCTTACTGTGATGCACCTTAGTAATTAGAACAATTATGTATGGAGTCTTCTAAGTCCTCCTAACAAATCTTCAAAATCGGGGTGGTTTTGTGAAGCTCCAGTACAAGAAGTATTACAATAGCATAACAAAATTATGAGAAGTATAGAGAAGAACAAGGACAGTGGTATGGAGAAGGCAGATGCATTCATGGAATTGAATGACAGATCATCACCCAGTTTCTTACTGAAAAAAAATACTGTCATAATGAACAAAATTGGAGAGGAAGGGAGCAATTTATTGTATTTCAGTACTCATCACAGAGATCTATATAATCAGGATTATCCAGATATCTTATCAGAAGAGCAGGCTCAGGACACAACAGAAGACATACAAAAGGAGAATGTGGAAGATTTTGAGCTATGATTTTAGATGCCAATTTTGGGGAAAACACACTTAACTCTAACTCCAGTGCCAACAAAACAGGAGCAAATAGGAGCTTATGATCAGAAGTAAACATGCCATATAAGGAATGAATTATATCATAGAAGTAGTAGGTAACGATAAAGTAAGTAAATCGATCTGTCATGAGAACTATTTCTATTACGCATCCTGAAAACTGCCCTAACTCTCAAAATTAGGGGTTTGCGTATTAAAGAATGCAAAAAGTTCATCTTACTTCTTAATGTCCCTCTGGAAAACAGGACTTACTTGAACAATTTTTTTATAGCAATTAAGTAAATTCTCTAGTAATAAGGTCACGTTGCATGACAAAGAAATCTCAGAACTCTCAGAACATGAATTTTTATTTTAATTCTCCCAAGATTGTTATATAAAAAATTGGAAGCTTCACTCTCAGAGGAATATATTCATGTAAGACCCAGTCAGGAGAGTGTGCTATTATTAGTTCAACTATATCTATCTTTTAAATAAAATTCATTTGGCTAAGTTTCAACATACTTCTAATCAAGCTATGTTTTAAAAGTTCTACATATCTAGGGGCACCTGGGTGGCTCAGTGGGTTAAAGCCGCTGCCTTCGGCTCAGGTCATGATCTCAGGGTCCTGGGATCCAGCCCCGCATCAGGCTCTCTGCTCAGTGGGGAGCCTCCTTCCCCCTCCCTCTGCCTGCCTCTTTGCCTACTTGTGATCTCTCTCTCTGTCAAATAAATAAAATATTTTTTTAAAAAGTTATATATATCTAAATGAGATAAAGTTATATTATTACTGGTATCTTTTTACTTATCAACTATTAGCTAATTCTACTTCAGTGTCACAAGTATTCTGCCTTTACAGCAGAAGTTATTTAGATAAAACAAAGATTCATCAAAGTATAATCCCTGGAAGAAATATCTATACATGGACAGGAGCACCTGAGTCCATGATCTGACTCTCCCACAGAGCTTTAGCATCATACTGAGGTTCTTTTCCTTTGACTGATGAAATTGTCACCAATGAAATAACTACGGACCGATGATGACCAAGAATATGTAAACTAAAAAAGACAAGAAGAACTTTAAGGAAGAGAAGAGAATTCCCTAAATACTCTAGAAGAATAAAAGGTATATAAATAATGAGAGAGAAATAAAAAATAAATCCTCAGAATTGTTCAAATTTTCCATCCCACATAACTAGTTTGCTCCTTGGTCATGAAAGTACTTAACCATTCAACATACATTGAGGTAGAAGAAACTGAGATAAATAAAACAAACAACCAACCCCAAACCTAAAATTCTCAATTCAAATAGGCATTAGCACTTTGGAGGGCTATTGTACAAATTTCACATTTCTTAGGTGTTTGCCATACTATTTCATAATGACTTCATCATAATATTCTTTCTAGAGCCCTGACTTATTTTTGGCCAAACCAAAAAAGCAACCAAATATTACAAAATACATATGGTTAGACTGCCCATATACTTTCATCCACCTAACAAAGTTACAGATTAAAAGCCAATGAGGTTTGAGTCTATAATCTCATGACACATGAAACAACGCAAGTTCTCAGGCAGAAAAGTTTGAGAATAACCAATAATATATAAAGAATTTTTTAAATATATTATCAGCTTGTTATATTATAAACTTTCTCCACTTATTTATATCACCCTTGATTACATAAGATACAGTTAGCCTGACCAGCTGTTTAAGTAGAAATGGTGACACATTTTATAACCATTAAGGTATAAGAAACTCATATTTAACGTCCAATGTGCAGAGGTTTGTACTTAGACTCCTGCAAAATTTTGTGCATCAGTACCTTCTCATCATCACTATGTATTTTAATCGCCAGTCTCATCAAAGACAGAGCATTTTGGAGAACTCTACATTAAGTACATTCTTGCCAATATCATTTGTAATAATTTTACTATGCCATTCAATCAAAATTCCAAAGCGATCTATCCAAATAAATCTGAACTTGCCTTATTACAAAATAGTCACAATTAACTGATATGAAATCATAACAAAGAACGCAGCTAACATCAATAAAGTTTTAATTCATGCCTTCAGTAATAATAAAGCAAGGTTTCAACAGATATTACAAGTCACTGAGTCATGAAAACAAAATGTAATGTGAGATCTTATATTAGATCCTGAAACAGGTAGAAAAGAAAAAAAAAAGACTTCAGTGGAAAAATCAGGTGAAATCCAAATAAAGTCTGTAGTTTAGTTCATAATATTCTATCAATATTATTGTTTTTGCTGTTGTTATTAGTTTTGGTTTTGGTCTAGATCATTATTATGGTTATATATATTGGCAATGTTAATAATGAAGAATATATGGAACTCTGTATATTTTTGCAACTTCTATAAATCTACCATTATTTGAAACTCACAAGTCAAAAAGAAAAAGTCATTGTCGTTCAATTACATCTTTGGACAGTTCTAAAAGTGAAGAAAAAAAAAGTTTTTATACTGAGCCAGTATTTGTCTTCCTGAAGCTTCCACCCATACACTCCAATCTTATCTCTTGAGAAACTATAGAACACAGATAATACCTACCCTATGATGGATAGCTTCAGATATTGAAATGGACTTATCACCTCACCAAAATGTTAAGTTTTCTAAGTGAAACATTCTCTGGTCCTTCAGCTTTTTATCATGTAAAAGATTTTTAATACCTTCACCATCCAGTCTCTTTCTCTCTAAAAGTTAAAAGTACAGGATCTGCTTTGTCCTAAGGGCTTTCCTTGACAGCAGTGCCTCTTGGCAAATATAGACACTCCTGACAGAAACACTTCCTGAGGCAGACCCTCAATGGCTGGGCCTACCACCAGTGTCTCCATCAGCTGTCAAACCCTCCTAGACACCGAAGTTCCTGGCAGCTTGTGAAACTAACAGTGACAGGTCCTGTTAATGTTAGCTGGTAATGTAAGTAGCATTTCCAGCAGTACTCAGGGCTGCCCAAATTTCCCCTGTGGTGACTGCTTTTTTGGAGTAGCTCTTCTACTCTTCACCATGGCTGTAATAATATACCTAGTCAGAGGTTTCTTGGACACCAGGGGAGAAGATTCTCGTGACCATGACACCTACTGTCTTCGTCTACTCAGGTTGCCGTCACAGATAACATAGATAGGTGGCTTAAACAATAGAAACCTTCTCAATGTTCTGGAGACTAGGAGTCCCAAGATCAAGGTTCCAGCCAATCTGGTTTCTAGTGAGAACTCTCCTCCTGACTGGCAGATGGCCTCCTTCTCACTGTGTCCTCACATGGCCTTTCCTAGCTGTATGCACAGGAGAGGGCTCTGGTGTCTTCCTCTACCCCTCAAGGAGTAACAACTGCCCTGACAAAGAGTTCTGCTGGCCCACACCACCCAGGCCAGTTTGAACTTAAAACCCCGACTCACACTTGCACAGATGGACCACGGAGTGACCCAAAGGGTGACCAACAGGTACCTTTATCTCATTATAATGCTATAATCTCCAGCCAAGGGAAAAACATAAATTTTACTTATATAACATATAATGTACATATAGACATGTATCCTTAAGATGAGCCCGTGTGCCTACCTACATATGATGACGAGGCTCCCTTATCTAAACATCAACCCTAACCTTAAATGAAAGAAGCCCATCCACCCTTGCTCAGGGAGTTACAGTTTGGGAAGTTATTCCCCATGATTCTCTTATTTGCTACAAAGGAAGTTTCCTTTGCATGACAACTCCACCTGGTATAAGTCTTATCTGTGACTAATCAAGGAGCAAACTCACATTAGTTTGGTTACAAAACCAGAGAGGTTATGTCCTTCCAAAATACAACAGTGAACAGTCACAAGATAGATCCTTCCATTCAAAGAGGAAGGGGTGATATCATGCAAGTCCAAATCCTAGCAAGGATTTTTATTTTTTTAAAGATTTTATTTATTTGACAGAGAGAAACAAAGCGAGAGAGGGAACACCAGCAGAGGGAATGGTAGCGGGAGAAGCAGGCCTCCTGCCGAGCAGGGAGCCCAATGCGCAGGGAGCCCGATGCGGGGCTCGATCCCAGGACCCTGGGATCATGACCTGAGCTGAATGCAGACGCTTAACGACTGAGCCACCCAGGCGCCCCTACATCAAATAAATTCTATGAGAGTTTATGGCTTAAGAATAATCCTCTTTATTTTAATACTCTGCTCTGCAGGCCCACTGCAGTAGCAGAATCATCCCCATGGCTCTGTGGGTGGCACTGCCTCTTCAACTCTTTCATGGGCAGTCCCAACTTTGTGGGACTGGGCAGGATCATCCTGGCGCCCTGAAATCAGAGAGGCAGCCCCACCTTCTGTTACTAGGGAGAGAAACAACCTTCCCTCTGGGACTGTGGTAGGAGCAGCGGTTTTAATGATCTCTGAATCACCTGCTGGATAGTTCCTCCCTTTCCCTGAAGAATGGCACAGATTTGTAGCAAGATAGCTCTCTGGACCTTCTTAAGAATTCAAGACCATCCACATTAGGAAGGGCAACTGGTCTACTCAATGAATTCAAATATTAATCTCATCCAAAGCACTCTCACAGACACCACCGACATAATGTTTGACCAAATACCTGGGCATCTCATTCAAGTGGACAAATAAAATTAATCAACACATTAATGCAGTCAAACATTTTGTTTATTAGATGTATATTTCTCTGCATAGAGTGGCCATAGATTTCCGTGAGCACATCCTCAGAAAAAAAAAAATTCAAATATGTCAAACAACTTACAAATGGTTCCAATTTAACAGGTTGTTTCCTACATATTCCTGCTGTTTTCTAATGGCAAGCACGGCAGGGCTCATTTGTTTCCAAGAAGTTGCATTATGGAAGCAATGCTATGTCTATAACAGAATCTTAGTTACCATCTAAGTCTTCTTTAAGAGGGATCATCAAATCACCCTGTGCTCAGATAAACAAGTGTTCCCAAATAAATGGTCTCTCAAAGTTTGTGAACTACATCTAAAACTCCCTTGGGGAGTTTACATTGAGGTAACTAGAGGCATTGGTAGAAATTCCATCTTCTCTCTATGTGGCTGTTTCTAAACATAAAGAATTAGTTTCAAACATCAAATCATATCCTAAACAACATATCTGGGCATATTATAGTTTTCCAATTATGTTTCATTTCAGATTCTTCTCCACAAGGAACTTAGAACAAACTAGGCACAGTGGTTATATTGTCTTAAGATAATTAAACAAAACACGGTTGGGGCTTTTGAATGTTTGGTAGAATTCCTGTGAAGCCAGCTTGACAAGTTGCATTTTTATGGGTTAGTTCCTTAAAAAGTTTCTCTATTCCTCCTTTGGAAATTGATCTGTTTAAAAATTTTATCTTTGGGACACCTGGGTGGCTCAGCTGGTTAAGCGTCTGACTCTTGATTTCAGCTCAGGTCATGATCTCTGGGTCCTGAGATGGAGCCCCGAGTCAGGCTCCGCGCTTAGCTTAGTGGAGAGTCTGCTTGAGATTCTCTCTCTCCCTCAACCTCTGCCCCTCCCCACCACTCTCTCTCACTCTCTCTCTCAAATAAATAAATCTTCAAAAAAATAAAACTAAAATTTTATCTTTAAAAAATTTATCTTTGGGGGCAATTTTGGAAATTATTTTTTCTACAAAATGATACATATAAAGTATTTTGAAAAATGTTGCATGAAGTTTTAGATATGTTTTATAAATAAATTATTCTAATTCCAATAATCATTTCTTCTTTATAATTTCTTATATTTATTTTGTTTCCATATGGAATTTTTTTTTAATATTAAATTCAGTATAGTTAACATGCAGTGGTATATCACTTTCAGGTGTACAATATAGTGATTCAAAAATCCCATATATTACTCAGTGCTCATCAAAGTAAGTGTATTCTTTTTTTTTTTAAGATTTTATTTATTTATTTGACAGAGAGAGATCACAAGTAGGCAGAGAGGCAGGCAGAGAGAGGGGGGGAAACAGGCCCCCCGCCAAGCAGGGAGCCCGATGTAGGGCTCGATCCCAGGACCCTAAGATCATGACCTGAGCTGAAGGCAGAGGCTTTCACCCACTGAGCCACACAGGTGCCCCCAAAGTAAGTGTATTCTTAATCCCCTTTACCTGTTTAACCCATCCTCCCACCTACCTCCTCTCTGATAACCATCAGTTTGTTCTCTATAGTGAAGAGTTTTAGTGTGTCTTTTCTCCTTTGTTTTGTTTCTTAAATTCCACATATGAGTGAAATCACATGGTATTTGTCTTTCTCTGACATTTTGCTTAACATAATGCTGTCTAGATCCATCTATGTTTTTGCAAATGGCAAGATTTCATTCTGTTTTACGGCTGATTAATATTCCTATACACACACACACACACACACACCCCTTTATCCATTCATCTATCCATGGATACTTGGCCTGCTTCCATATTTTACCCATTGTAAATAATGCTGCAATAAACACAGGAGTGCATATCTTTTCAAATTAGTGTTTTCATATTTTTTTGGGAAACAGAATAACTGGATCATATGGTAGTTCTATTTCTAATTTTTTGAAGACTTTCCATACTGTTTTCCACAGTGGCTGCACCAGTTTGCAGGTCCCCCAACAGTGTATGAGGGTTCCTTTTTATCCATATCCCTGCCAAATTTTTTCCTTGTGTTTCAATTTTAGTGATTCTGACAGTTATAAGGTGATATCTCATCATGCTTTTGATTTTCCTTCCCTGATGATGAGTAATGCTGAACATCTTTTCACGTGTTTATTGGCCATCTGTATGTCTTCTTTGAAAAAATGTCTGTTACGTCTTCTCCCCATTTTTTAAATTGGATTATTTTGGTTTTTTGTAGTTGTGCTGTATAATTTTTTTATATATTTTGGATACTAACCCTTTATTGGATATGCATTTTGCAAATATCTTTTCCCATTCAATAAGTTTTTTTTTTAATTTCACTGACTATTTCTTTTGTTGTGTAGAAGCTTTCTATTTTTACGTAGTTTCAATAGTTTCTTTTTGCTTTCCATTTGTTTGTGTCATCTTCAATTTATTTTTATTTTCAATTTTATTTTTATGTTTGTGTCATATTCAATTTATTTTTCAAAGTGCAGGTCTTTCACCTCTTTGGTTTAGTCCTAGGTATTTTATTATTTTTGGTGCAATTGTAAATGGGATTGTCTTCTTAATTTCTCTTTCTGCTACTTCATTATTAATGTATAGGAATGCAATCGATTTCTGTACATTGATTTTTGTATCCTGCACCCTTACTTTATTCATATATCAGTTTTAGAAGTTTTTTTGTGGAATCGTTAGGGTTTTCTATATAATCATGTCATCTGCAAATACTGAAAGTTTTACTTCTCCCTTACAGTTTTGGATGCTTTTTATTCCTTTCTCTTGCCTGATTGCTGTGGCTACTAGGACTTCCAGTATTATATTAAATAAAAGTGGTTCCTGTCTGGTTTCTGACCTTAAAAGAAAAGCTCTCAGTTTTTCACCATTTAGTATGATCCTAGCTGTGTTTTTTTTCCTTTATTATCTTATTATCAAGGAGGTATGTTCCTTCTAATTCTACTTTGTTAAGGGTTTTTTTTTGTTTTGTTTTGTTATTGTTGTTGTCGTTATTTTTATCATGAATGGATGTTGGACTTAGTCAAACGGTTTTCTCCATCCACTGAAATGACGATATGGTTTGTATCCTTGAACTACCCTCACAGCCCAGGAATATATCCCACTTGATCATAGTGAATGGTTTTTTTGATTGTTGGATTTGGTTTGCTAGTATTTTGCTGAGGATTTTTGCATCTATGTTCATTAGGGTTATTGGCTTGTAGTTATTTATTTGGTTTTGGTATCAAGATGATGCTGGCCTCATAGAATGAATTTGGAAGTTTTCTTTCCTTTCCTATTTTTTGGAGTAGTTTGAGAAGCGGTATTACCTCGTCTTTAAATGTTTGGTAGAATTCAAATATGAAGGCTATCTAGTCCTACTAGACTTCTGTTTGCCAGGAGTTTTTTGATTACTGATTCAATTTCATTGCTGGTAATTAGTCTGTTCAAATTTTTTATTTCTTCCTAACTCAGTTTTGGGAGGTTATATAGTTCTTAGAATTCATCCATTTCTCCTACATTGTCCAATTTGTGTATAGCTTTTCTAAATATTATCTTATAATCTTTTGTATCTATGGTGTTGGTTGTTATTTTTCTATTTCATTTCTTTTTTTTTTTAAGATTTTATTTGAGAGAGAGAGACAGAGAGTGGGCACAAGTGGGAGGAGGAGAAGAGGGACAGACAACTCCCTGCTGAACACGGAGCTCCACATGGGGCTTGATCTTAAGACCCAATGATCATGACCTGAGCTAAAGTCAGAGGCTCATAACTGAGCCACCCAGGGGCCCCTCTATTTCATTTCTGATTTTGTTTGAGTCCTCTCTCTCTCTCTCTCCCTCTCTCTCTCTTTTTATGAGTCTGTATAAAGGTTTATTAGTTTCATTGATGTTTTCAAAGAACTAGATCCTGGTTTCATCGATCTGTTATATTTTTTTTTAGTGTCTATCTTATTTATCTCTGCTCAAAGCTTTATTATTTCCTTCCTTCTCATGGTTTTGAGTTTTGTCTATCTTTTCTCAGCTCCTTTAAGTGTAAGGTTAGGTTTTTATTTGAGATTTTTCTTGCTTCTTGAGGTAGGTCCATATTGCTATAAAATTCTGACTTAGAACAACTTTTGCTGCATCTCAAAGATTTTATACCATCGTGTTTTCATTTTCATTGCTTTCCATGTGTTTTTTGATTTCCTCGTTGATTTCTTGGTGGACCCACTCATTGTTTAGTAGCATGTTATTAGACCTCCACATACTTTCCTCTTTCTAGATTTTTTCTTGTGATTGGTATTTAGTTTTACAGCATTGTGGTATAATTTCTTATATTTATAATTCTTATTGTTTCTTCTTTAGGTTAGAGAATGGGTGGCGAATCTTATTTTGGGGGCATATTTGTTATTTTTCTTCATCGAACAGCTCCCTTTTAAGAATGTTTTAGATAGGGCGCCTGGGTTTCTCAGTGGGTTAAAGCCTTTGCCTTCGACTCAGGTCATGATCGCATGGTTCTGGGATCGAGCCCTGCATCAGGCTCTCTGCTCATCAGGGAGCCTGCTTACCCTTCTCTGTCTGCCTCTCTGCCTACTTGTGATCTCTCTCGCTCTATCAAATAAATAAATAAAATCTTTAAAAAAAAAGTTTTAGTTAATTTTTTATTTTTATATTATTCCCTACTTCTGCTTTCTTTTTTGCTTTGTAGAATTTTTATATATTTTAAAGTTGTTTCTTAACTCACTTACTTTTTATTCTTTCATTGTGTTTAGAAGTAACAAAAATTAAACCAAGTAAATTTTAAAGATCTAAATGGCTTTATTAATTGATGTACAACTTGGGCAGTAGCCTGGCTAGCAAATAGAGGGGAACTCCAAAATACTGCAGAAAAGGAAAGGTTTTTGAAGATAAAGAGTGAAGAAAAGGAAATTATTAGCAAAGAATCTATTGTTTTATTCCAGGTCACCCTTTTAAGGGGAACAGAAAGGATCTACCAATAAATTTCATAGTGCTGACCAGGAAATTCCATTATCATCCAGTTAAAGGATCCATTTCTTACAGGGTTGAAATGCAGTTAGATTAGGTTTAAGTCTTGGTTTACTAAATTAGAGCCTTAGGTGACACCACTTTGGGCCTACGGCTTGCTAATATGAATACTTAACATTACTCCATTAACTAGAGTGCAGGGAGGCAAGAGCACCTGGCTCAGGGGTCCCAAACAGACTAGATTCAGCCACTAGCCACTGTCAGAATCCAAAGGCAGAGAAATAAATGGTGGTGAATCAAGAAAGGAATTTATTCCAACGAAGCCAACACTGGGAAGAAGCAGACTAGTGTCTCAAAGACTGTCTCCAAAGTGCTGAAAATCCTCCTAGGTTTATATAAGGAATATGTAAGACAAACAAGCAGTAAAGGTCAGGTCCATCATTGTTTTGGGGTCAATCACATGGGGCCTTGCTGAATCAGGGCAGTCTTTATTGGTCAAAAGGGGTAGTTTCAGTTCCCACCAGGGGAGGCTTTGCCAGCAGTGTCTTTTGCTTGAGCTAAGAGATAAGCTGGAAAGACGAACTTAATCAATTAGAAGCTACAGACTGAGGTCAGAATGGAGGTCATTAAAATCCTCTTTCACTCTCTAACTTTACTGTGTCTCTCTAATTCTGTTATTTATGATGTTCATTAACATTTCAAAAAATTGTTTTTCTTTTACCTTTGACCAAAAGTGTTTAAGTGGGAAATCCATTATTCTTCCAAATACATGTCTTTTTTTTTTTTTTTAAGAATTTAATCATATACTGCATTTTATTATATTTACTTTATGGTACATTGAAACTTTTTAACAAATGATTTAATATAGAATAATAAAGTTTTTGTAAATGTTCAAGTTTCCTGGAAAACAAGTTGTTTTTATTCATTATAGGAATACAAACATGTATACATATAAATGTAAATACATACACATATGTGAAATATCTTATTCATTATGCTAAACTTACTTCATATTACGTAGTCTTGTGTTTGTGTATTTGAATGAAATTGATTACAGTATTCATATAGGAAAAGAAATAAGAATAAATAACAACAACAACCCTAAAAATGATGTACTATAGTGAGAGGGTAGGAGAAATTCTACTAGATAATAAAATACATGTATGTGATGAAACTCCATGTTATGGACTAAATGTTTGTCTTCCCATAAAATCATATCTTGGAGCTCTAACTTCTAATGTGACTATATTAGAGGTAGACTTTACAGAAATAATTAAGCTTAAGAGACACCAGAAAGCTCCCTTTTTCCTGTATGTTCCCTATGTGTTTGCAGGTTGTCTGTCTCTATACCTCCTACATGCACAGAGAAAGAGTTTTGTGAGAACAGAGCAAAAAGGTGGCTATCTATAAGCCATGAAGAGAGCTCTCAGCAAGAAATGAATCAGCCAGCAGCAACCTGATCCTTGACTTCTCAGCCTGAAAATTTGAAGAAATTTATTCACGTTACTTAAGCCATCCAGTTTGCAATATTATGTTACAGCAGCCCCAGCAGACTAACACACGCCCCACAATAAAAAGAATATTTTGGTATTGGTTCACGATGAATATTAAAACCAATGAACTAGACTAGAAATCCAGAAATAGAATGAACCTACTATGAACATTTACTATATATTAAAAAGAATACCTGAAATAGAGTTAAGAGGACTTCATAAAAGATACCGGGGAAGCAGGAAATCATTTGGAAAATGTTAAAATTAGATCCATACCACCAGGGTAAACCAGAATAAACTCAAATGGAATCAAATATTTTTAAAAAAATTATTATATAAGAATTTAAGTAGAAAATGGGAGATTTTGGTTTATGTATATTGGTTTAAAAAATCTGGATGAATATTTTTATAAAAAATAGGCATTTTATGTGAAGCATTTTTAATTGGCTATACTTATCTATGTGTTATTATATATAATATAAAATTATTATATATTATTTTTCTTGTATGTTTAGCACATATTGTTGGATTTAGGAATCTTAACTCAAACTCATTTTCCATAGAGTTTCTGACATTGTTAACTGGCTAACTTTTAGATTTTAGAGTTATAGAATAGGGTAAACCCATTCGGGGTTGTAGAGAAGTTAAAAGGCTGTCTGGAACACATGTCTCCCCAAATTGTTTTTTTAAGATATTATTTATTTATTTGAGAGAGAGAGAGGGAGAGAGAGCGAGCGCACAAGCAGGAGGGAGAGGGAAAAGCAGGCTACTCACTGAGCAGAGAGCCCAATGTGGAGCTCTGTCCCAGGACCCTGGGATCATGACTGAGCCGAAGGCAGACGCTTAACCAACTGAAGTTACCCAGGCACCTCTGTCTCCCCAAATTATAAGGGAAGGTTACTGGGGAAAGTTGTTCTGAGAAAACAAGGTTGGTCAGTGACTTGGTTTTATGACCTTGTAAATATGCTTATATTTTGATATTCTGATAAATAAATTTCTGATATTTGCTAAGAGAGTAATATCTATGGATTAGTCTTAGCGGAATTATCACGCTTTAGGATTGGTTATAGTAAATAACCTGGAATCTATAGATTTATGAAGCATGACTAGCCGGAAAATGTCACAGAAGCCCTACAATCATCTTCATGTAAAACAAAGATACTTCATAACCTAAGCTCTCCCCTTCAGGTGAAGTGACCCACAAATTACACTTAGTGACCTCATCTATCCCACTGGGCCAGAGGAGTGTGTCCAATGTGAGACAAGTACCAAGGAACTATGCAGAATGTGCAGATTTCTCCCACTTTTGCCTTTGCTTCTTGCATAATTGTGTATTTCATATTATTAGTAAAATTTAATGCTGGGTAATGTTTCTGATTTGTGTGAGTCAGATTTGACAATTCAATTTTTTTGTTAGCTTTCATTGGCATTGTGAATAAGATTGCTTCAAAGACTCATAAATCATAATGGCTAGAGTACATTTCAGAAGAAAAGGGTAAGGATGAGAAAAACGTAATGAGACTTTGATGACAGAATTACTACCTACTCATCCTCTGTATGAGGGAAATGATGGGGTAAATTCATGTGGGGAATCTTATCAGTGGAATTTGGAGAAAAGAGATCCAGGGCAACTAGTTAAATAACTGTTAGGCAGTATAAGACTGAAAGAAAGGTAGCAAAATGTCTATTCCTTAGTTGTTGCTAACAGCCTTGGTCCAGGCTAAAAATTAAAAAAGTAGAAGAAATCAAACGGAGAGAAAAATTTGTATGTAAGACTAGTTTTTTCTATGCCTGGAAAGCCTTCTTAAGACTTTGGCTTAAAAAGCCTTATGGCTGTGGTGAGATGTGATATTCACTTACAAAGTTACTCAATTAAGGTCTTCCATTATCTGTAAAAATATACAGATATCTGGAGGTAAAAAGAGAGTATTCTTTTAAATAGGTGGACTGTTTTATGAAACAGTATCAGCAGAAAACTGGTAAGTCATACAGGCATACCTTCTTAGAATTAATATTCAGAAGGCATATGACTAATTGTTGATTCCACTGAATGGAGTGGATTATTTGAATTGATACAGATACTCAACAGATTGCAAACTTTGATGGATAGGAGTTTCTGGGCATATGCCACCTAACATGTAGCAGTAGATAAATGTTATTGGGCACATCTGCCCTGAGAAGGGTAACTCCCCTACCTTTCCCAATATACAAATGGAAACCTTCCTAAGTGGGTGAAATGTTAACAATATAAGTGGCTTTTTATTCTGTCTTTATGATGACCACAGAGAAAAACTTAATTAATGCCCCTGACAAAGATGTTGATAGATGCAGTGATAGGGTGGGCTTCTTGATCTCAAGTGCCTTGTATACACTTGCACTTGGGAAGCCAGAAGAATATGTAGTAAGTTTTAACTGGCTCAGTTACTGTTGTACAAGAACTGCATAATTATGGAAAAAAATCCACACCTTACAGAAGAAAAGGAGCCTGAAGAGGGGACTTGAAAAGGCCTATGAGGAAATGACAGCCCTGATCAGCTGGGTGGTTGTGTTTATTTAGCTTTTAAAAATGGAGTGAAAAAAAGTAAATATATGGAATTTTTCTATTAAAATTTTGACAGCTTATTATCAGAGTGTGATTGGTGAAGGGAGCAGCTCCAGTCCCACTCCAAGCTCCTCAAACACCTTAGCAAATTCACTCTTTATATCCTAGTCCGAAAGAACTCAAATCCAATTATGAGGATCATGATTTATAACAGATAATTCTCAAATAAGGTGTTAAATTTATTGCTTCAATTAAAGCCACAGAATTTGAAAAAGGCTGAATGAAAAAGCTAATATCTTGTCTCCTACTGAGAGTGAAATGAAAGTGGAATAATAGGCTACATTCAATAGTTTGGGGGAAACGGCCTTCCAGTTAAACAAGAGAGGGAGCAATGGAGCAAAGCCCACTCATGAAGTAGATCATGTTTAAAAAACACACTAAAAGGAGCAGAATTCAAAGAGAATTTACTGCCTTCAGGCGGAGGTTGATTCTCTGTCCAAACAGGGAAGGAGAGAAGTGTTCAAAGAGCTTTTGCTCCCATCACCATCTGGTCAGAGGCCTACATTCTATCCCAGCTAAGACAAAGCTGGCCACCTGACTCAGTGATGTGACTTTCTGGATGAAGGGACACTTTAATGTTTGGAAATCAGCAACAATACACCTTGAAGATGGAACAATCTTGGTGGAGGAGAGCAACTCTACATTTTTTTAGTGGTCAAAATGGGAAAAAATATGTATTTTTTTTCACTTTGTATATACATATATACATAGCAGTAGAAAGAACACTAAGATCCCACTCTCGGTGCATTATTATAATATGCACAGAATCTTAGGATAGAGCCAATAGCACTTTGATATGATTAGGCAAATGGGCCCAGGATGAATGGAAATCTTTAAGGGAATTTGAAGAAGTAAAGTGGATAATGTAGATGACCACCCAAAAAAATCCACAAAAACAAAACAAAAACAAAAACAAAAAACAAAACATAGTTGCAGACATAGAAAGGATTGTTAAGGCTAAATCCAATGCTTTGGTCATATCCCAAAAGGCAGCTACCTGGCTCTAGTTGTGTCAGTAATTAAGACTTTGCATCTGATGGACTAAGATGACACAAATCAGACTAAGAGGTCACTCTGCCAAAGAACTGTGTCCCATGTACACAGGAAAGGTATCACTTGAAAACAGTGTAAGCTGGGGACCCTGGATAACTGGATGGCTCAGTCAGTTGAGCATCCAACTCTTGGTTTTGGCTCAGGTCATGATTTCAGAGTCATGAGATCAATTCTTATGTCGGGCTCTGCTAGCCATGGAGTATGCTCTCTCTCTGCCTCTTCCCCTGGTGCTCATTTGTGCTCTCTCTCTCTCTCCTCCACTCTAGAAAGGGAAAAAAAGAAAGAAAAAAAAAAACAGCTATAAACAAAACTTTCCATCAACTAGAATCAGGCACAGGTGTCAAATGGATTGCATTAGACTTCTCCGGTAGCCTCATGTATTAACCAGAATGATGCCTATTCAACCCTAGCTTTATGCTGTAAGAAAATCAGCCTTGAAGAATGCAGTTTAAGGTCTTTAACAGCAAACTCTATCATTGGGCCTACCTGGATGAATTTTTTTTAAAGATTTATTTAAATCTTAAACTTAAGATTTAATTTAGAGGGAGAGAATTTTCAAGCAGACTCCCAACTGAGTGCAGAGCCCAACATGAGGCTCCATCTCATGGCCCTGAGATCATGACCTGAGCACAAATCAAGAGTCAGGAGTGCAACTGATTGAGCCACCCAGGTGCCCTTGGATGAATTTCTTTTGATCAACATACATTAAGGTGAATAATTCACAATTATCAATTTACATAAATGCACAAAAAAGATAGTATTATATGGATATACCATAAACCTTACTGCCTCTAGAACAGTGACCACATTGAAAATAGAATAAAATATGCAAATACCTGCTACTTAAAAAATGTAGAAACAAACCAAAAAATACACAGAAAAAAACTGATGGCAGCCAGAGGGGAGGTGGTAGGGGATGGGCAAAATGAGTGAAGGGGAGTGGGAGACACAGTTTTCCACTTATGGAATGAATAAGTCACAGGGATGAAGGGTGAAGCATAGGGAAAGATCTTATCTAGTTGAATCATAGTAACTTTCAATCGTTTTCGGAGAAGGTAGGAATTGTTCTAGGGACAGATTGATAAGGTGTTTTAAGGACTAAAATTCACACATTTTTGCTATCATAAAGGGTACCAGCCTCAAACTAAACCCAAAACTCAGAGATATAAAGAATTGAAAAGGACACAGAGTTTTAACTGCATTGTGAAATTCTGGATCAAAAACATGCCTGATTTAGTGCTACCTTATAAAAAGTCTACTCAGCTACCTGGTTTTCTTCTGTTCTTCTGCCAGTACATTTGGTGCTCTCTGACAGTGTGGAATGTGTCTCTTTTCACCCATAAAGAGTGCTGCTTGGAATCTTGTGTCTTACAAATTTTCTCAGGGAAATGGAACACCCCTTAAAATTACGAGATGGATACAGTTTCATCCATGTCTACAATCTGAGACAGATGATGTTTTCTACTCAATCTCATTTTAACCTAATGCACCAAAAATTTGTCTTATTCTTCTTCCAACAAAGTCCACATAAACTGGTTCTTTAAGTACTCGTTAGAAAACTTGTCAGACATGTGGACACATTCATTTGGGATGCTTGTGTCAGTTACATAATAAAAGAACAAAGTCTTCTTGCAACTTGTAATTAAAACCTTATGTTAATTTAAGACAAGTAATCCTTTTATAAAACAGTCATTGTACAAAACACACACACACAAAAATCAATAAACGTGAGATTTTATGGCAAATATATGCTTTCAAAATGCCTCAGCAAAATTCACTTTTTATAATTATTAATTAGCACTATGTAAGTACTATTTAAATAGTACTATTTATATGATATATAAATTATGTAATTTATAATTACATAAAGCAAGCTATACAACAAGTGGAATGATGCTTCTAAATTATTAGATAAAAACATATTTTAGAGAAACATTTGACCTCAGTAATATCCAAGATTTTATTAACTTGTCTAACAGCAGGGAATCATGATATGTATTAACATGATATGGAGTAACAGGAAGACCATACAGTCTTCAAAAATTTCAGTCGATAGTTGAAAGGAAAGTAGCAGTGACAGCACCCAGAACCGTCATATGTTTTTAAAGGCAGCAGACCTTAAAGCGAATGCTGCTGAAAATAAAGGAGGCACCTGGAAAGAGTGTCCTCTTCCTATTCACCTGTAGATGAAGATTATGCTGAATAAATATGTAATGTCATTAGTGCACATAAAATGAAATAGGAATACTGAAAATCTTCATGGTTTTATGCAACATAAACTATTGTCTTTTATCATTAAGCATTTATATATCTCCATACTCCATAGCTATTTTCCATCATTGGGAAGTAATATAAGTTAGTCTAGAACTGATAGAATGGTAAGATCATTCTTCTAATTCTTGCACTAAGGAATACTGATGGAGTGTTTGGCTGGCTCAGTTGGTAAAGCATGTAACTCTCGATCTTGGGGTTGTGAGTTCAAGACCCACATTGGGTGCAGAGATTACTTAAAAATAAAATGTTAAAAAAAAATACTGATGTGGTCATATAATTAGTAATTGTGAGCCCTGGTTGATTTTTATTTAAATGATAATATAATTCCTATACTGCCTGCTTCTTGTCTAATGATGAAAAAAATACAGTAATTCATCTGAAAATGCTTTTTAAATCACAGAGTGCTAACTGGTAGATATTTTTGCTTCAAGATACTAAAATAGCACTACAATTCAAATTGAAGGTCTTTCTGCAATAACAATCTATTGAAGAATTTTGGGTATGCTGGCAAAGAATGTTTATTTTTTTTCTTTTTCAGCAAAGAATGATTAATAAATGCTAGTTTCATATCTGCACAAAATTGCCATTAGCTCCACAGTGTGATGTAAACAGGATGTGAGTGAATGCTAGAGACCAAGTGCATGGAGGTCTCCAGAAACATTTTTATAATTATAGATTAAACCAATTCCTTGACCCAACAGTAACATAAGAAATACTGATAAATATTTAATATGTAAAAAATATTCAATTATAATTAAACATACTTTTTACACAATCATTTTTGTTTATTACTATATGTGTTTGTTAAAATATGTGTGTTTTCTAGCATTAATTCATTTATCCAATAATAATAATGACAACACAAACAGCCAAAATATAGATAAGAAAGGGCAATGCACAGGCACAATGCTTTGGGCTGGGTACAACTGCTATGAAGCTTCTCTCCTTACCAGATTTGTATTTCCCATCTACAGAAAGACATGATTTCCCAAAGATATTTTTTTTTAGTGGTACCTAGACCCCATCACCAACAACAGTACTACTTTATTAGCAGGACGTTAGCTATCCTAAGTAACAAATCATTTCATTTCTGAGAGACACATGGGCTCAAAACCAACTTCAAGATGGGTTTCCAAGTTTCAAGGTTGTATAATAGGACTTTTGTAAAATTTAGCCTTCAGCAAATTTTATTAAAGTAAATCTTGGCAACAACAATATTCAGATTTCTGTAACTCTTGCTGGCTGTTCCCACTAGTTACTTCACTTTTCAGCTTGAATAGAATTAAAGATAAATTCTAAGATTTGTTTGGAAGCTAGGGAAACCTAATGAATGATTTCATTTTTTGAATTTGTATTTTATTGGCCCTGTTTGTGAATATCTGAATTCACTGTATTATTTGCTAACCACTGTGTATTTCCCAAAGATTGGCAGTTTAAATAGGGTTGTAGGAGCCAAATTCCTTCTCAAATAAATCAAACTTTGTTTTCTCGTGAATTTTTATACTTTTTCAAAAAGATAAAACATTTTAAGAAATAAAACAGTAGTTTCCTCATACTACACGAAAAAGAAGAGTGATGTGGGGAAAATCTTAAAAAAAAAAAGAGTGATGTGAGAAAAGAAGAATGCCTTAGATACAGAACTTCTGTAGTTCCAGGTTTCCCTTGAGAATCCATGGACTGTGTAAATCTGCACTTCATAAGAGTGGATCTTTGTTTCCTCAGACTCTGAACCCAATTAGCCTTTTATGTGCCATCTCCCAGGACAGAAACACTAATAAATAAGGTTCCTTTGGATTCCTGAATTCTGACTCACATTCTGTCCTTGATTCCAGCAGACTTCAGTATTAAAGACAGAAACAAAATTGATCAGGAATCTACTGTTAAATGACTTACAGGAAGTTGTTGGGTTAGTGAAAGCAACCAGCATTCCCTAACAGATAGATGAAGTAGTCTGCCATAGGATGACTGATTTAAGTAGAAAATATGGCATATGAAGCATTTAACTTGGGTTAATAATTAATTACACTTACAGGTTCACTTTAGAAAATTCCAACAGCACTATATGGTCCTAAAGATTTAGAGACTGCAATGGTAAATCCAATGATTTTTCTTTTTACTATCCTATTATGTGGGGTATTCATGAATTTTGTCAACAAGGGATACATAATATAATTCCTTTTGCAGAATTACAGCACCTTGTGTGTATTATTCTGCTTTCACTCTGTAGTTCAAAATTGGGCTGTGTAGCTTGAACAGGTGCAAAGTGATGAGCTCTTTGAGCGGCTCTCCACACATTTTGGGACTGGTTGAGAACCATTGGGTGGATAAGGTCCTACCTTGCCAAGAAGAAAATCTCCCAAACAGGAACAGATGTTAATATGGGCAAAATGTTCCATAACAATAAAATTTTTATTTAAACATTTATAGGAATTCTTTTATTCCCAAAAATGCTTTAGCTTCTATTTCATGCAAGGATCATTTTGCTGCAGAATTTCTGTCACTGCAAGGTAACCAATAAACTGCTGCATCATAGAGAATAATAAAATTCAGAAAATAATCTCTTTGGAATTCTTGTATGTGGATCTCACAGACTACGCAGTTTGGTTTAAAGATTTGATTTAAAGTAACCCTATAACAAGAAATTATGTGAAACGTATTTGGATAGATAATAGGTATCTGATGAATTTCTGAAATAGCCTTTGTAAATAAACTGGTCTTCAAGGCAGTTCATACTGTCAGGTGCACTTCCACAAATTTTTCAACTCTTTAAGAATTTCCACTGCCACAACATTTTGGATTAATTTAAATGCACTCTTGAAAGTAAAAAAAAAAAAATTAAGATTTTATTTATTTATTTGTCAGAGACAGAAGAGAGGGAGAGAGCACAAGCAGGGAAAGCAGCAGGCAGAAGGAGAAGCAGACACCCCACTGAGCAAGGAGCCTGATGCCAGATTCGATCCCAGGACTCTGGGATCATGTCCCAAGCCGAAGGCAGACGTTTAACTGTCTTAGCCACCCAGGCATCCCTAAAATCTCATTTAAAAAGTATTCTTCTAGTCGAATATAGATTGAATGAATAATTTTCAGGGCATGATCTTAATAGTGAGTCATCATTAGATATCACCAGCTTCAGAATACTTTCTAGGTGTTTTTAGATGATCCTGTCCCCTTAAATAAATGTATTAATGGTAATTAATGACTAACAAAAAAGTGATTTGGCACTATTTTTATTTATGGAACACCTACTTATTAGCACAGAGTATTTTTCAGACAGCTACTAATTTAAATAAGTATTCTAGAAACTTCCAGGTCACAGTTTGAGATGTGACACTATCAAAATTTAATTTTAGGAATTGATATATGAATGATATATTTCAATTATTACTGCTTCTTTGTTTTACATTTGCTATATATTCTTTGATTTGGAAAACATTGAAGTAATTGAAATAAAGAGAAAATTTTAGAATTTCAAACAGGAGAAAAGATAATTTCATACGCAAACTTGACATTTTTTCCAAAAATGGTAACTATGCATTATGTTGTTTGTGAGTTTAAATATAAATTCACAGAAAATATCTGAATTCCATTCCATGCATTGTATATGACATCAAAAACGCTGAATGAGAAAAGCAAATTATATAAACCTAAAATATGTCTCCATCCAGGATGCAATATATATTTGACTAATTGAAAGCTTCAATTATTAACTGTATCACTGCCATATAAGCTCAAATATGCTTCTCTAGACAAACAAATATAAAAATGACAGTATGCCAAATATTAGATATTTGCCAAATTACCGTAGGGATTCAATGTCAGAATGTAGGCAAGCAATCTGAACAATGTAACTCAGCTTCTGGAGCCAGAGGGAATATTAAATACTGCTTTACTGCAATTATGTTTGGGCCAAAAAACTGTCTGCAATGGGATTCCTTTTAAAGAACAGATCAGAGAGACGTAAAAAGACAGAGATCCAGGCCACTCCAATAAGTCACTATAGTTTATTTGAACAATTGCATGTGGGCAAGGTGGATACATAACTTCCTATTAAGAGGCAGCTGTGGTTAGTAGTCTTCAGGTTTTGGACTAAAGTAACCCAATCTTTTATTCTGCATTGAATGAAAAGAACTGCATATTAACTAGAAGAAAAAAACGTTTTTTTCATTCTAGAAAATTAGCAAGTGAACATTGTATATTTAGAGTATGTACTCTATGTAAATGAGGACAGATTAATATGCTATATAATTGTTACTCAATGTGTTCACATAAAGAAATAGCAGATATGAATCAACAGATGAGATCTGAATACAAGGGGTTCAAAAGATCAATAAATACTGCAACTCAAAACATCAAAAGGAGAGGATCCCAAATTAAACCAATATGTATATCCACACTTACCAAAGAGTTTTAACAATGCTCTAGTGTTTAAGGATTTTATGCTATTAGCAGAGCTACATGTATGAAATTTTAATTTGACATTTATTAATTTGGGTCTTTGTTAGTCATTAGTAAACTGTGTATCATTTATTACCTAATCATGATTGTCATTCTTAACAAATTCTGTATTGGCTTTCTAAATCCTGAGTTACTGAGCCTGCTCAGATATTATCTGATAATTATTTAAACTGGGTTGATTAAGATGAATGACTCAAGAAAAGTAAATTAAAGAGAAAACATGGCTAATAACTATTATTCCCTGACTACGCAATGTATTATAATGACATTCATATTTTTCTTCTATTTTGTGTGTCTGCTACATTTCGATCCCTTACCATTAAATTCAGGAATTGGGCACTACAACCTACAGCAGTAAGAAAGAATAATGGATTATTAGAGCGTAATAATCTTGAGGTGAGGTAATTTCAAGTGAAAATTTGAAGTTTACTTGGGGAATCTTGTTGATATAGTGAACTATGATGTGTTAGAAAATTACTATAATCAGTTGATTCTCTTTTTCTTTGCAGTCATTTCACCATTAGGTCTGAGTTAGTTGATCTCAGTGTGTCACTAAGTAGAAAAGGGAAAGTCTAATGCACAGGACATTTCCAAAGGCAAAGCAAAAGAGGAAATGCATAGCAGGATGGAGAGACTTTGGAAATAAAACAAATAAGATGATTATAGTACTCAAAGACACCCAGTAAAGTGAGGAAAAAACATAGCAAAGTATAAGCTGGGACTCCATGTCCCCACTGCACCCAGCAGTGTTGGGGAGTAACAGAAAAGTCAGAGTTTAAGATGGAGAGTAATTACTAAGTAGCAACTGGTAGTCTGATCTCCCAAAGGCTCCATCTGGTATGCAAAAGACCAGTGTGCCACACAAAGGACACAACTGTGCAGAGAGAATTAGGGGCTGCTCGATATTATTAGGTCACCCAAGAAAACCACAAAATACAGAAATCTCAGGTTTGAAGGAAAAAAGGCAAGCACTTCTGCAGTGAGTGTTAACATGATATCCAAAAGACCTGGTAATAATGGTCTCACAATGAGACTCCCTACTGCAAAGTCACAAGGATGCAGTTCTGACCCTCCACTGTGCAGCAAATTCAACAAAGACATAGTTTTGGACCACAGTCTTTACCTCTACCATCAGGAGGATTCTATCCCTGGGAGTAAAGATGAGAAAAGTAGACATCCCCCTGATAAGAAGCATATAAATTGAATGTATTTTACTAATAAGAACTGGAATAACATGGAGGAAAGACAATTTTGATCTCTTCACAATAAAATGTTTCAACTTGTAAGACACTGGCTGACAAAGTAGTCTGAATTCAAGGACAAAGATCAACTGGCAATTTCACCAAGTTAACTGGTGAAATCAATCCAAATGTACTATTTCATTATGTGCATGCTCATCTCCAGGTAAAAGAGAGTTGAAACAATTTTTAAAGTTTCACCATGGAAAATTACATAAAGAGAAGAAAGAGATAGTCTATTTCTACTGAAGATCTTTGGCACTCATTTTTTTAACAACGAAACAAAATTTAACAGTTGTACCCAAGTAACAGCTTTAAAAAAGGATTAATTTATTTTCTGGAAAATGACCAATTATAGATAATGAGTGGCTTACTATTATCTTAATCTCCAATACTGTAGGTTTTAGAGGGCAACCTTTAACCATTATATCCTGCTTAATTTGTTCCAGATCTTAACCCCTTACTATGTAATTACTTTGTGTTGTCCTTTAGAAAAGCAATTTAACTCAGCCTTCTGTTTTTTTTTTTTTTTTTTTTTAAGATTTTATTTATTTGACAGAGAGAAACACAGCGAGAGAGGGAACACAAGCAGAGGGAATGGTAACGGGAGAAGCAGGCTCCCTGCTGCGCAGAGAGCCCGATGCGGGGCTCGATCCCAGGACCCTGGGATCTGACCTGGGCCGAAGGCAGACACTTAACGACTGAGCCACCCAGGTGCCCCGCCTTCTGTTTTTTTTCTTTCAATAGGCCAATAATTTCCTCTTTGCTTTTGGGGTCAGAAAACTTCAGAGATTTGTAGAAGATATAGAAAGTGTTTTAGGAAGTGTAAACAACATTGTTAAATTGAGAGACAAACACATGATAACTTTTAACATGGTCACAATTTACTATAAAACATCTCTAAAAAAGAAAATTTTGTGATTACCAGTCACCTAACTTGTAATTCATTTACTGCTACACACTTTGGTTGAAAATACCCCTCTGGTTTCTAGCAAGGACCATCTTTGAAAGACAGTGTATAGGGGACCAAAACAAATTCACACTTTGTATTTTTTTCATCAAATTTTTGTCCATATAACTCCATTTTTACTGAAAGTACACTCCATTTCTGTTACTCAAATTTGAATTAATTGAATCTGCCTGAACTATTTCAAGAGGTTCCTCAGGAAAGGGTACAGTAGAAAAGAAAGCTTTCAAGCTTTGCCACTCTATGGCTTCCTCTTCTATTGCTACAGTGGAGAATGTTTCTTTATAGCACCAATCTTTGGGTAGCCTCTGTGTGTAGCAACCCTGACACAAAGAAGCCAACCTGGGGCAGGGGAGCTGGTACAGCTCCTGAGCTTCTTTTCCTTCTCAGACTACTTCATGGGCCACCATCACCAAGACACACAGCCCTTGATATCCAAGGAGAAACACACTGAATTTATTTTTGTATACTTTTAGTAGAGCTTTCTGAAAACTGACATGTTTAGGTCACTCTGGCAAATTCTCTGCCTTCTTTATTGAATTTCACTAGTACTTAACTAGTACCTGTCCCATCGCCATCCTAAATACAGAAGGTTCCTTTCTGGGTGTGACCCCTTCCTTCCTGGAGTGACTATTTACTCCACCATGACTATATCCTTTCTATCTCATTTCCTACCACAGCTTAAAGGATCCTGACTTAATGTGTGGCTCCAACTTCAAGAGAACATATTTGAAGCATCTAAGGTCACCGTCGTCTTTAAGTGATTCCGAAAATGGAGATTTTTAGAATTCTTGTACTTCTAGAAAAGTTGCAAAATTCAGAACCAAATAGTCTCCATGTTCTATACATATCAAAAGTCTTTCTAGGCATGACTTCATATGAAAGGTTACAATTACTTTCCAAAAGATTCATGGAATGTTGTAGAGATCTTAAGTTTTATAAGTTGACTTCTCATATAGAATTTGAAAAGATTTTCCTTATGAGACCACAGGGGATTCTCAATTTAAATCCTAGGAGCCCATAGGGCACCTGGGTTGCTCAGTCTTTGGGTGTCTGCCTTTGGCTCAGGTCGCAATCCCGGAGTCCTGGGATGGAGCCCCATGTTGGGCTCCCTGCTCAGGGGCGAGCCTGCTCTCCCTCTCCAGCTCCCCCGTGCTTGTGTCCCCTCTTTCACTCTCTCTGTTATAAATAAATGAAATCTTTAAAAGTAAATAAATAATCATAGGACCTCAGAAGGGTAAAATGACAGGTTATTTAAATAAAATGCCTAGCAAAAATTTGAAAGCTCACACACATTTTAGGAACTTTCCGAGTCTCCTTCTGGCATTCCTGCATTTTTGCTTAATACCCTATACTGTATGCTGTCACACATCACAAATACTTATTAGAATATAGCCTGATTACCTGTATGTCAACTATAAATAATAAGCTTTTTTAGAGTAAACATTTTATCCTTACTCTTGTTGGTCTAGCACATAGGAAACTGCCTAGAATAAAGTACACTCACATGAAACAGTTTTCCTCTACTCCACCACCCATCTCTAATTTTACATTCTCTCTGTAATTTCTTCACTGGTTTTTTTCCCCTTAAAGGTCTTATTAATATTTACATTGTATATATTTTAATTATTTTTCCATGTATAGTGTTGCTAGAAATAAACCTCATGTAGCTGGGATTTTTTTTTTTTATTCTTTGCCACTATGTATTAAATAGCCTTGTTCCTGTAGCAGATGCTCAATGAGTATTTCTTTTATCAGTAACTGAATGCAAAGGGAAAAAAATAAGTGAATGAGACAGAAAGTAGAAGGGTTTATATATGGACAAACATTCACAAAGATGATTTTAAAAAGGAGAACTTAAGCAAATATATTTGATCTTAAACTTTATACCACAGGTTACAAAATCCTGTCCTGCTGACTTCTTCTGCTTGGTTCGAACAGATCCCCCCACCCCCACCCCAGGAAGGGGCATGATGCCAACTGATTTGACATTATAAACAAGGAAACAAAAACCTAGATTTATCTGGTTTGTTTTAGAAAACGTAATATTTGGTCAAATTTAACAACATTGCCACTTGCTGAAGTAGAGTTGAACCTTCAATTAGGCACACACCCTACAATTGCCTATTGCCTACTATGGTCTGCTCTTTTTACTCAGTTGTGTTACTGAGCTAAGAACTACAGAAATTCAAAATTTTCATCCATCTTCCGCGAGAGAAATTTAGTTCTTGTTACTACCAATTATTTTCAGAACATCAGTTATTGTTTTGTAAGACACTACTGTGTTATTTTTCTACTGCTGTATGACAATGGAGCACACACTTAATAGCTGAGAAAATCAGATGCTACCTCACAGATTCCATGGATCATCTGGCAGGAGTTGGCAGGCTCCTCAGTTCAGGGTCTCACTAAGTGAAAATTAGGGCACCAACTGAGCTTCTGTCTCACCTGAGGCTCAGTACTCTTCCAAGCTTTTCCAGTGCATTGGCAGAAATCATTTCCTTGTGGCTATGGAATAAAAGACCTAAGTGTGCCATTCGATGTGCAGTTTATAACTTGGCCATTTGTTTCCTACCTCCAGTTTACCAGAAAACTCTTTCAAAACTGCAGCTTAGTTTAACATGTCTTATGATTAATGTTCTATTTGACTAACAAAAACTTAGCTGATTATTGACCTAATCATAGAAGTAATACTCCGTAATATTCACAGTTCTGCCCACCCCTCATGGGGAAGGGAGTATATAAAAGTGTGGGTCACACGATATCATCTGCAAACTGCCTGTTTCAATGCAGTATATATGCAAAGAATGGGATTTTTCAAGTGAATCTGTAGGCAAACTACATGGTTAGGAATTATGGTTCTGAAAACAATGCTCTGACATATACTATGATGCAAAATGTGAAAAGACTGTAACTCAAGTCTTGTTACGAAAAAGAGATGTGCTCGTGCTCGCTTCGGCAGCACATATACGAAAAAGAGATGTGCTAAGATCTTAAAATAAAGGGAGAAAAATCATTTCAATCTAATGTCTTATAAGTTTGGAATTGAGTTTTCTTTTTTCCTGTACTGAGATCCAAAACATACAGCTATTTATATTTAGCTCTCTAAAAATGTAAACTGAGAGTCTGAATTCCATAAATTTATAATGTTATTTAAAATTATAATTATTAGTTACTATAATGTATATAAAGCTAATTTCTGCATCTGTAATGTAGGACCATTTTGAAGATCCCTTAATATATATCATCTAGATTTTACTGGCTGGAAAATATTTTTCCACAAATGGTATCTTGTATATTTCTATTAATTCTATTTGGGTTAGAATATTCTGAAATATCTTATAATATGGTGGAGTTCCTTGATGCTAGAAATAAGGGGAGGGAAAAGACTTACTTAATGTAATTAAGCTTAATTTTGTGAAAAGCATTTCACCAAAAAATTGTATCTGTAACATTTAACAGTAACTCCTGGTCTAAGAATATAAGAAGTATTAGAGTTTGAATGTCCTTTTTTTTTTCAGTTTAATTATTGTTTTTGTTACAAAGTCCTACTGTATTTAGACTGTTCCCCATATAATGACTGTTGCTTTCTATCTAGACTTCTTGGAAACTCTGAAATTCTCAATATCTTTTTCATTGTTTTTAAGTGTTTAAAAAGTTTCTAATCTGCTTTATCTAGCCAGAGTGAATCCTGTTGTAGATAATGGAGAACCTTAATTGATGGGAGTGTTTATCAAATAAAATATGTGTCTATAAGTACTTTTAAAATATGATGTCCATCCTGAATATCACTCTTCTCTCTCCATCTCATTTCTTCAGTATATATAAAGTGTGTGTGTGTATATATATGTGTGTGTATGTGTGTGTACCTATACGTATTTATTTATTTTTAAAGATTTTATTTATTTGATAGAGAGAAACACAGCGAGAGAGGGAACACAAGCAGAAGGAATGGTAGTGGGAGAAGCAGGCTCCCTGCCGCGCAGAGAGCCTGATGTGGGGCTCGATCCCAGGACCCTGGGATCATGACCTGAGCCGAAGGCAGACACTTTAACGACTGAGCCACCCAGGCACCCCCCTATACGTATTTATATATATAATTTCAATTACTTACTGATTTCATAATAATTCACCCTGAACCTGACATCCAAAAACACCACAAAGGTATTATCTTACAGTTTATAGCTATAAGTAAGAAGTGGTTCATCTAGATACCCTGCTTAGGGTGCCACAAGACTACAGTCAAAGCACTGGTAGATCTTGGATCCTTTCTGTAGAGACACCTTCCACCTGAACCAACTACCATGGCCTCAAAGCCTCACTTGTCAATTTGGTGACTGATAGGGAAGTTAGTAAGGTCTTTGGTCCACAGCGCTTGGATTAACAAAACTTGATAGCATGTGGGCCTTAGCATTTGCCATATTTGGTTGAAATGATGGTTTACTTGAAGGGTTTGGACCTCTGGATCCAAACCAATGAAAGCACCCAGACTAGAAGTAACAAGATCAACAGTAAACAGAATGGTGTGTATACACTTGATAGTCTTTGTTGTCTGATGTTGATTTTTCTCTAGCACATATTATTACCCGGGAAGGGTTGTCAGGTTTTATAATTATGGGATATGGCATTGATTTTATTATTTTTGAATGTGATTTTTATTTATGAACCAGGGTTTTTTAAATCTCCCCTTTTGATAGTGTTCACTGTCTGTTGGAATCGGTCTAGAGAACTCACTTTAATTTCCTATAGGGGATTTGAGGAAGGGTATGGATTAATTAGCCACTCCTTATAATCTTAGTACTGAGGAAGTTTTTTAAGTGGTTAAAGCTTAGGTTCACATGAGTTTCATACTAGATGGATAGTCTTTGGGTAACAGGTCCCAGGAGAGAATGCATCTTTGATTTAACCTCCAGCCCCATGTGGAATGGAAGCCCAATGAAAAATCCATAAATACAGAGACAGATGTTACTAAAGAACCTCATCTATAATTAGTCTGTATGCACATGGCAGTGAGATATATCCCCCTTTTATTTTAAATAGAGGAAAAGGCTAAGGGAATGTATTTTTATAGTTGGTATGAGGTGTAAATCAGCCGACGGGTCTTGAATTAAGAGAAATTAAGGCCTTGGGCAAGAAAGAGAGCCATTTAGGAATCCCTTTATCAGACTTCAGTTTAAACAGGAATTGTTTGAGGAAATCTTTATGTGTCTCAATTAAACTGGCTGCCTGGGACCTACTAGGGAAATAAACATTCTATTGGATGCCTTTTAAAGAGCACAGCATTGTATATTCAGAGAAGTGACATGTGTGCCTTGGTTACTATTAGCAATGTCTGAAACTCCAAGGGGATAAAGAATGTCCTGTGAGAATGTACACTGTAGCCTTAGAATATGTAGAGATGTATAGTCTTGATTTATCTTTCCATAAACCTGTGGGGCAAGAGATTCTTAGTTGTTGTGAGGTTTTTTGTTGTTGTTTTGTTGTTTTTTAATCCTAAAGGGCACAATTTTCAGGCGTTGGCCCAAAAGTTTGTAAAAAATATGCAAATGGAGCCATTGGCTGATATCCAGTGCTAAAATGCACTCTGAAATTTGGCCAATTGTGCTCACCTTGGGTCCCATTTTTATTCAAAGAGTCCTTAATAAGGGATAGAAAGCAGCTACATTTCACTTACCTCCATCAGTTTTATGATGGTGGCAATGCCATTCATATATTCTATGGATTCCCATTGCTATTGACTCAATTAAACCTCAAAGGGGTCTTGAGGAGCGATGACCTCCTTCAGCACATACGTCTTGCCAAAAATTGAGAAAGGGGAAATCACCCCCTCCTGCAGGTGGAAAATGCCAAAGGGCCCAGGTTTAGCTCCATCCTGAATCAAGGAGGCCTCTGTAGTCTTGCTGAGGTTATGTGGTTCTAATTCCATGAACCAAAATATAATGGGCAGCTGGGTACCCTGGGTCACAGGCTCAGAATCTGTGAAAGTCTCTTATCTCAGGTGGTCCAGAGATTTCAGAGACTGTGACAAGAGGTTGTTCAAGTCTCTACAGTGAAGGAGCTTCTGGGGGAGCTAATGGGAATGCCTGTTGATTTTAATTTGCACAGATTTTACAGCCTTTGTTGGAGAGAACTCCATTTACAGTGGATTTATAAGTAGCAATATCAGTGAGATTAAGTAAAATTTGTAAATGAGGAATATGTTGCCTCCAGAACTGATAAAGGACTAAAAGATATTGACATTTGAATCCTTAATGAGTGTAAAATGAAACTTTTTAGAGGAGCATGCCATCAATGAAATGTCCCTCCTGTCCTCCTGGAGAAAGTTAGAAGCAGTTAAAATACTGCCTACAAAAACTGTGTGGAATGGCAAGGCTGTTAAGGTAAACCATGTCTATGAAAGATACATTATATTCCTTTGGAGGTGAAGGCAAATTGCAGGTGAGAGGCTGTCAAAATAGGCACTAACCAGGATGTATTGGCTAAATCTACAGTAGCAAAATATTTATCAGTTGGAGTTAATAACTTCTGTAATGTTGGATAATGGGTTTGGAGACCTTAATGAATGGGACCACAGAGCATTAAGCTTTCAGTAATTGACTTAAGATACCATTCACTATTTTAGGCTTAAGAAGAGGCAAAATTGGACAGACTCTCAAATGGAGAAGCAATGAGGATAATCACTTATTCATTAATTAGATCTTGTGTAATACTGTGTTTTAATACTTGGAGGTCCTGTTTCAACTCACACTGAACCATCTTAACCAATTTAAATGGGGATGTTCACACAGTCTTAGTTGGGTAAGCCAATTTATAATAGTCAAAGGTTTAATTTAATTTTAATTTAGTACTCACCGTGACGAACTTTATACCAGTATGGAATATTATAGGGCAATGGGTATTACAACTATGGAAAATATAGGCAAAGCTATAAAGTGAGGTATACTGGGTTTTCTCAATAATATTTAATTATGCTCCTCAAATTATAGGAGGTATCATGTTTAAATTCAATGGAATCCCCAGGTATATCTGGAATTTGAATTCCAGTACTGATTAATCCATGAAGATTTATCAATTGGTGAATTTTAGCACATGCCAAATGTAATTTAGAACCTCTGTTGTAGGAGCCCAAAAGACAATCAGTGCCCTTTTGTTGTTTTTGAGAGAGCGAGTGTGTTTGAGAGCAAGTGGGGTGGGGGGCAAAGGAGAAAGCGGCAGAGTGAGAGGGAGAGAGATAATCCCAAGCAGCTTCATGCTCAGCATGGGGCCCAACATGGGGCTTGATCTCCTGACCCCATGATCATGATCTGAGCCAAAATCAAGAGTTGGACGCTTAACCAACTGAGCCACCCAGGTGCCACCCAATCAGTGACTTTTTTATCTTTATGTTATATAAATTATTTTAGTTTTGGATTTCTGATTAGGCCAAATTATAATTTATTTTTAATTTTTAAAGTATCCTCCACCCATAAATGGGTTTATGTGTGTGCTTTTTGTTTATTGGCTTTTTTTAAAATTCTATTTTTATTTATTTATTTGAGAGAGAGAGAGAGAATGAGAGAGAGAATAGAAGAAGAAGAAGGAGGAGGAGGAGGTCAGAGGGAGAAGCAGGCTCCCAGCTGAGCAGGGAGCCCAATGCGGGACTCAATCCTGGGACTCTAGGATACACGACCTGAGCCAGAGGCAGTCGCTTAACCAACTGAGCCACCTAGGTGCCCTATTGGCCTTTTTTAATGAAAATTTCTTATGCAGAACTTCTAGGTGGTTATAGGAAAGGAGAGGGAGAGGAGCTCAGGTGTTTCTCTCATTCTAAAGCTTTCCAATACACCTGCCATTAAAATTTGCACTTAGCAATCTAAAGCATGCTCACCTTAGGATAGTGCAGTTAGCCCCCTTGTTTGAATTCCTCAGTCCCTTGGCATGTTAATATACATGTTAATATGGGGAGGCATTCACTAAGGTTCAAGCACCCTAGCTATGGGTCTTGCATTGTCAAGCATCTGGGTAACTTCGGTAGGTGTTGGGGTTGAAATGGGAGGTGATTCCCTTGCCCCAGGGGCTCCCTCTGGATTAAATATGGGACCACTGGTCCCTTAGGGTGTAATCCACAGTACTTCTGAGGGTCTGGAGATCCTGTATTTTGCTGGTGACAGCAGAAAGGTATGTGGCAACAAAGAAGACAGGTAGCTGCTCCCCTCACCTGAGTAACATCACCAATGAGACCAGGATACCATTTCACTACCACAGGCTAGCCCAACCAACACCTTCTATAGGGGCTGCCAGAAACAAATGGCCAAACCAGTTTTTTCTCAAATAACAATAAAGAAATATCAAAGTCAAAGACATGAAAGGCCTTGGAATAGGACTCTATGAAATACAGATTGTGACTAAAACTTACTAGAATGCTAAGCCTGGAAAGAGGGGTTCAAGTGGCTCATGACCCCTCCAGGAATAGGGTGGACCCATCTGGGTAAGTGTCTAGTTGCTGGAGTTTAGAACTTCACACTCTCTGTTTTGAATATTTCCATGCTGAGGAAATCTGTGCAAGGAAGACATGGCCACCACCAGTAGACAAAACAGTAAGCAACAAGTCACAGGTGAGAACTTGCCCTCAAGAGTAGTTCCCTCCCAAACCATGTGGAGGTTTATAGACAATTAGTCATCCAAATTAGTCATCCAAAAGCTAACCTCCAAGAGCCCATGGGTGAGTCAGTGGTCATGGCCACACCATTCTGCTCACAGTGCCAATGTGTGGTTTTTTTTGTTTGTTTGTTTGTTTGTTTTTTTAAAGATTTTATTTATTTGACAGAGAGAAACACAGCAAGAGAGGGAACACAAGCAGAGGGAATGGTAGCGGGAGAAGCAGGCTTCCCGCCAAGCAGGGAGCCCAATGTGGAGCTCGATCCCAGGACTATGGAATCATGACCTGAGCAAGGCAGACGCTTAACGACTGAGCCACCCAGGCGCCCCCCAATGTTTTATAAGCTTTAAAGATTCTTTTGATGTGTAACACGACATCCAAACACTCAAAAGTGCATGAGGGGTCAAACTCTGTTATTTAGCTCCAAGCAGAGAAGACAGCTAGGCAGGGCCACATAGGGAGCTGCACTTGTAACAGGGTACCAGCAATCTGGAGCTTAGGGGGCAGTTTATGTATGATTAGTGTGGTGGGCTTGGCTAGGTTTGGCCCTGGGTCCCTATGGATTGGCTAAAATAATTTTGTGGACTCCTGGGCATAAAGCCTAATATAAGTTATCTAGTACTTGGTCCTGGGATAATCAGGGTGGGTACACAGTAGCCTGCAACGTAAGGGTCAGATAAGGGAAGAGGTTGTTGATTAAATCTTGGCTACTCAAAAGGGGAACTAACAAGCCTCTGGCAGAGCCTCAAAACTGGTCAAAACAGCATTAAAATAAAGAAAACAAAATAAACAAATGGCTGTATTAAAGATACAAAAATGTCTTGAAAAAGGATAATAAGTGGAAAGCCTATTCCAGTAGAATATAGGATATAGCCTATACACATAAAGAATTACAAGACTTCAACAAATTGTATTGTTCCACTGGGGGAGGGAGTATTTGGAAGAAAATCATTAGGGATTTAGATAAAGAAGGATGGACTGGGAAAATTATAGGATTTTTATCTTGGAATTCATGGTATAACTCAATGGTTCAAGTGCTTGAAAGCTACTTTTAAGAATCTACTAAATAAGGGGCACCCGAATGGCTCAGTGGGTTAAAGCCTCTGCCTTCAGCTCAGGTCATGATCTCAAGGTCCTGGGATCAAGCCCCGTATCAGGGTCTCTGCTCAGCAGGGAGCCTGCTTGCCCCTCTCTCTGCCTGCCTCTCTGCCTACTTGTGAATTCTCTTCCTCTGTCAAATAGATAAATAAAATCTTTTTAAAAAAATCTACTAAATAAATCCAGTTTCAGTAGTGGCCTATGGTTAATGACGAAACTCCAATGTATCACTCCATACTCTAATGCAAATGGTTCAAAGTTTTAGGGAAAAAGAATGTTGGAATGGATTTATAATAGGGAATCTGCCCAACTACCCCTCAGATAGCCTGAAAAAAAGTTCACTTTTTATGAGAAGAAATGGACATCTAATGTCCCCTTTGATGAGGGAACATTAGAATTATGAAAGTCGCTAAGGTTACCAAATTTTGTAAGATGGAGATGATGGTAGATATGTAAAAATGGTATTAGGTTACTTCACCTCAGTGGGAATGATGGAATTGTTTAAAGTAGAGACCAAGTGGTAGCTTTTTTTTTTTTTTTTTTAAGATTTTATTTATTTGCAAGAGAGAGAGATCACAAGTAGGAAGAAAGGCAGGCAGAGAGAGGGGGAAGCGGGCTCCCTGCTGAGCAGAGAGCCTGATGCGGGGCTCGATCCTAGGACCCTGAGATCATGACCTGAGCCAGGACCCTGAGATCATGACCTGGGCCGAAGGCAGAGGCTTTAACCCACTGAGCCACCCAGGCACCCCCAAGTGGTAGCTTTTAACTCTTAGAGACATGATGGAAAAAACTACAGCCATAAACCACATAGTATGGATTACTTACTTACTTTCTTATTTGATCTTCAAGGATATAGGGTGCTGGGGAATTTATCGGTTGGGGTTTTAGAAATGAAGGGGATTACCAAACAAATATGGTAAACACTAACATGTATAATAAGAAAAAAGTTTTATAACTGGGAGGGAGAAACCTTACCTGAATTATATAGTATAAATTCATCCTGTTAACCCATGAAGATACTTGAATCTTCCTTCAAACTCTCTCAAAAGGAAAATAAGTAATAAATCTTACAGGGATTATTATCTCCTGGCTTTGAACTGTTTCTGGAAAAAAATGAGGCGGGGAGCTTACGGAGGTCAGGTGATAAATGAAGTCTGAACCCAAGTCACCTCCAGTATAATCTTAGACCCATTCTATAGTTGTTCTTCTTAAACCAAAATATACAGAGAGTACAAACATGGGACATAACTGTCAAAATCCCCACACTGGTTCTTCAATCCATGGAGGGAGGACTGTTATGGTAGAAAGGGCCAAGTAGAAGCCACTGGAATTGCACCTGCCCAACCCTGACTTACTAGAAAACAAAACAAAACAAAACAAAAATATCACACCCCTAGAGGAATTACAAAGATTAGTGCCACCATCAATAATCTGAAATACGCAAGAGTGCTAATTCCTACCACATCCCCATTTAATATGCCTATTTGGACAATGCAAAGCCAGATGTGTCAAGGAAAATGACAGTCGATTATCACCCACATAATTAGGTAGTGATTCCAAGCACAGCTGCATTTCCAGATACGGTATCTCCCCTGGAGAAAATTAACACAAACCCTGACACCTGGTATACAGCTTTTGAAAAAGAAATGCATTTTCCCCCTATCTCTGCCAGCAAAGGAAAACATAAGTAGCCTGCTGTCACATGATAAATACAAGAGTATACCCTTCCTGTCTTTTTCAGGGCTATGTCAACTCCCCAGCTCCCTGCCATAAACTATTCCAGACTAAGGACATGTGTTGTCTTGATACTGTACAGAGTACAACCCTGGTCCATTGTATTTCTGGTTGTATGATCATTTCAAAACAGATACACAGGAAGTAGCCAGCATCCTACACCCTTGGTAAAAACAGAGGATGCTTTACCCCTCAATATTCAGGGATCTATAAAATTGATGAATTGTCTTGGAGTCATATGGTGTGGGGCATGTTTTCCAATGCTGCAGAAAGAAAGAAAAATTGTGGCACCTTTCAACAACCACCATCAACAAGCAGGGACAATACACACAACAAATAAGCACAACGGCATCTTGTCTATGGATTCTGAAGGCAACACAGATTCCATTTGGCAATCCTATTCCAATCTACTTCTTGAGTCATTTGAAAGCCTGCTAATTTTGAGCTGGCCCAGAGCAAGAAGGGCTCTCTAATAGATCCAGGCTGCTATGCAAACTGCCTAGCCACATGGGCGTTATGACCCAGAAACCTATTTTATTGAAAGTGCCTGTGTTAGAGAGATAATTTCCATGGAGCTTTGATAAACCCCAGTGAGACATCAGAAATCCTAAATCATAGGATTTGGGAATAAGACCATGACCTTTTCTACTGACAAACTACTCTCCATTTATAATGTTGTGTGGCTCATACTGAAGTCTGCTTTTGACTATGTTACCTTATATGAGGAAGGACTTTGTACATGTGATTACATTAAGAATCTTAGAGTTGAAAAATTATCCTGAATTATCCAGGTAGACCCAATGTCAACAAGGGTCCTAATAAGATGAAGCTAATAGTTTCAAAGTCAGAAAAATAAGATAACAGAATTAGAGGTCCCTGCTGATTTTGAAGATGAAGAACAGTTCCATGAGCCAAGGAATGCAGGTGCCCTCTAAAAGCTGGAAAAGCGGGGGGTGCCTGGGTGGCTCAGTGGGTTAAAGCCTCTGCCTTCGGCTCAGGTCATAATCTCAAGGTCCTGGGATCGAGCCCCGCATTGGGCTCTCTGCTCAGCAGGGAGCCTGCTTCCCCCTCTCTCTCTGCCTGCCTCTCTGCCTATTTGTGATCTCTCTCTGTCAAATAAATAAATAAAATATTTAAAAAAAATAAAAGCTGGAAAAGGCAAGAAAACAGACTCCCCCCTAAAGCCTTAAAACAAACAGGGTGCCTGGGTAGCTCAGTTGGTTAAGCAACTGCCTTCGGCCCAGGTCATGATCCTGGAGTCCCAGGATTGAGTCCCACATCAGGCTCCCAGCTCCTCGGGGAGTCTGCTTCTCCCTCTGACCTTCGCTCCTCTCGTGCTCTCACTTTCTCTCTCTCTCAAATAAATAAGATAAAAAATCTTAAAAAAAAAAAAAAAAGAAAACAAATGCAACCCTGTCAACACCTAGATTTTTAGAATCTTGATATTTAAAATTGTAAGAAGATTAATTTGTATTGTTTAAGCCACTAAGTTTGTGGTAACTTGTTAGAATAGAAATAGGAAATGAATACAATGAAGCAAAATCATGGGCTTGAGTAGTTCCTAAAAGCTTAGGAAAAAAAGGAGTGGGGTGGGGGAACTTGGGTGGCTCAGTCAGTTAAACAAACATCCAACTCTTGACTTCACTTTCGATCGTGATCCCAGGGTGGTGAGATCAAGTCCCTGCTTGACTCTCTTGATATTCTCTCTCCCTCTCCTTCTGTGCCTCCCCCGATTCGAGTGCATGCTCTCTCTCTCTAATAAATAAATCTAAAAAAAAAAAAAAAAGCTACATGTACAGATGTCATAGATTCCTGCATTAGATCTCTTTTTGCTTTTGCTTTTTTGCTTTTCTTCTTTCCAGTAAGTTCACACCTCTGGCTTTTGCTCAAAATTAATGAAACAGAAAACAGCAAGAACCTAATTTGTGACTCTATCTGTATATTCTACTACTATCAGTCAAAAGTGAAGGACTTCTTCCCTATGGATCCACTCAAGAGGAGCTCTAAAAGACAATGAAGAAGGGAAATTATTCTTTATGGATAGATCTTTGAAATTCGTAAATAATATTTAGCACTTTGAGTAGATGACCAATGGCAAACAAACAATAAATAAAACACCAAATATTGGAACGTGGTACAGAAAGTCTAGGGGAATGATGATGTATGGATATATATGAACATGGAATGTGAAGATATTTATGTTCTCTCTGAAAGCATTTAATGAAAATAAAGCATGTAGTCATCAGATGTATACGTATATATCTGACCAATAATATAAATATCAGCTTCTTTTCCCAGGATCTCTAGTTTACTCAATGGCCGCGTGTATAAACCTATAATGGAAGCAAGGAGAAGGGGACAGGCAGGAGCTCAACAACATGAACTTCTTATCAACACTAATTTGGACAGTATCACTATTGAGAGTGCAACATGCTTTAGCAGGATGCAGTGCTGAATCCACGAGGCATTCCCAGTTACCTGGAAAAAATAGCTAGCCACTTGGTGGAAATTTGATTGCACAAATCATCTCTGAAGGAGCATGGGAGGGAACTTGATTCCACAGCAATTGCTCATCTATATCTGTAGATTTCCCACACGGTATTTCCTCTGACCACTGGATATGTTTTAAAAGAAATGAATGTGGCAATGTATTCACACTTAGAGAATTAACTGATATCATATGTTCCATCACCTAGGAAAAAACTACCTATTGGAAGGGTGGTAAAATCTGAAGTTTGAGTGCTTCCAAAACTGAGATGTCATTCTTTATGATATGGCAACTGCCATAAACCAGTAATTAGTATGTCATCCCTTCCAAATCAGAATGTGTAGTACTGACAACCAGGGGATAAGGGTACAAATTATATGATTATCCTTAAAAATTATTTTTGACTTGGTTAGCTTGGACATCTTTGAGCCAAACAAAGGAAAGTTTTCTCTGAGGAATATAGTAATTGTACATTATAACTGTCATATATATATATATATATATATATATATATATATATATATATGGATTCTCATGTTGTTCAAATGAACACAAACACGAAGTTAAGGGGAGTATGTGCTAGCCAGAGAGATTGATCTCAATCATCAGAAGAAAACTGGTTTCTGCTAAATTTTGGAAGATAGCAGGATAGGACCTGGAACCCTAGTTATTTATTCGGGATCCCTATTACTACTTTTTCACTTTATAATCCTGGCTAATAGAAAACTGAAGTAAATTCAAATATAAAATAATTCCAAAAGATGAAGGTTAGGTTCACCCCATTGGTTAAAATATCCATTCAACTGAGTGGCTACTTGAGGGAAAGAAGTATGAGAAACATAAAGGCATAATCAGTTGTTCTCACCAGCTGAAGTGAAGACTGTACTACTAATGAGTACACCACCTTAACCCCACTGCCTTATATGGCGAACACTAATGATGTCTAATATATTCAGTTTCAGGTGGAAGTTGAACTGAGTTGACATTGGCAAATGCTGATGTGGTAGCTTCTGGGACTCAACTTCTTCTGTGTTGCGAAAATACATGTTAACCAAAAAAAAAAAAAAAAAAAAGCAAGGATGAGTGATGGGGTTAATGGAGTTGATTATTCTGGAGATCTTCCCTTTGTGACTGAGCTCATTCTCCATTTTCTGGGACGCTACCCTGTATGGACCATATGGGGCCTGTTAGCTGGCGTCTGATGGCTAGAACACTGGGAACACCAGGAGATAGAGCAGACACTGAAAAGTAAATCTGTGGTACTCATTGTCTTGGACTACAGCTTTAGCAGATGCTGTCGGCCTTCTGTGACCCTACAAGAAACCTCAGCTTCCCAAAAGTGCTCTCCTAAAGCTACTTGCCCTGGTTTCCCATTGACGTTGCCATCTTGTAGCACTTCAAGGGCTCTGGGCAATTACAGCACTCCAAGGTCCTACACTTTCCCTTTTGGTCTCCCTATACTATTGCCAGCCATAGTCCCTTTACTAAATTCTCTCAAAATTGGCTAGTTTGAGTTAGTTCCCTTTTCTTCGAGAATGCTGACGGATACATTTCTCTACAACATGCCAGGCACTACACACGTATTAATGCATCTGGATACAACAGGGAAATAATTTTAAAATTAGGCTCTATTCTTCAGTTGATAAAATGTCTGCATTTCAAAGGTGCTACCATTTTTTCTCAGCAAGGTGAAAGGCAACAAAAGCACACAAACTTGAATGGTGCTCAGTCAAACCATTATCTTGTAAAACAGGAATGCAGGAAATATTAACTTGCTCTTAGAAAAGCCTAGAAGCTATTAATGGGTTAAAATGCAAATAAATCAGAAATACATGTTTAGTGCCATCTTCAGAGAGAAAAAAAATAGTTCAAGTAGTTCACAATTTGTGTCCTTAAGATTTAAGTAAACATTTCTTTTTTTCAAAATGCCATTTTAACTTCCAAGTATTAGAAAGCCCAGAGATTCACTCATAATGAATGTCCCAATCTTCACACTCTAGAAACTTGCTGTGAACAGGAAAATACCCTAGATGTGGCCTAACAGCTTATGTTTCATGAAATCATCAAATATTTACTATATGAGTATTTTCTTTGCTTGCTGTAAATTATACTGAGAAAAAGAGCAACTTGTACTGTTAAAGAAAAAAATCTGCTTTGAGGTGATTTATTTTGCAAGTATGAAAACATTTCAACAAGATTCTCAAAAGTGGCTTGAGGAAATCTGAACAGGTGATCAGAAGATTCAGAGTAGTTAGTAGCTTCTTCTAACATGCAGGTGAAAGATAATTAAAAAGAATATTTTAAGACTGAACTATGATGTTGTCCTCCAGTTAGAAAAAGTGACCGAAGCAACAAGCAAGGATAACAGTATCAAAATCAGCTTAAAGTATGGGCAGGAGCATCTAAGTAGTAGGAAGAGAGTTTCTAGGAAGGCTTGCATAAATTCACAATGATGCTGAGTTTTGAAGAAAGACTGAATTAGCTTCCCTTTTCTTTTCAGAGTACAAGAGAAGATAGCATATTTTTGAAATAATGCTCTATATTTAGATGCAGAAGCGTTAAATTATTCAACATTCAGAGAAGATAATTCTCCAGTATGACTAGAGAGGTGTCAGCATGTGGAATAAAGGTGGGCTCTTAAAAGAGGGGAGTTGAACTGAGATAGGTTTGTTGAGGAATTGTGTATTTATGACAAAGACTGTGAAAATCATATTGAAACCTTGGGGTCTATGTAATAATTTTAATAACAGGACTAGCATAATTAGTGTAGAATTTAGCCAGTTTCCTCAGCAATAGCAGATATATATGAAGGGCCCTGGAAAGTGGAGAGTAAATGAGAAAACTTTTATAGTAATAAAGGGCAGAATGCAGAGATGAATCCAAGAGTAGAATATACAATGACCTAAACTCAGTAGCAAATACGTATGAGGAGATAATGAGATTAGGTAAACCTAATGATCTCCAGTTTCTGGCGTGTGAGATGAGTTGATGCTAGTACTAGTCAGTGAGATAGGAAATACTGTGAAGAGCAGATTCCTGAGAAAAGTGTGATTTAAGTTTTATTAGGCTTCAATTTTAAAATATAATTCAAATTTTAATTAATCTTGAATTTATTAGGCTTAAATGGTGTAGAGTCATTTTAAAAAGATGTTGAAAGGAAATGAAAGTGCAGGTTAGGGGACAGAAGGTGGTGGAACTGGCTGGACTGTCCTGTGGGTACGTATCCACCCCCCACCCCCTTCCCACTACCACATGCCCCTCAGCAGGCAGCTGTGCGTTAGCACACGCTGTTTATGGCTCCATAAGGGTTAGCACAGCTTCCTGCTCTTCGCCTTTGATAGGATTAGGAGCAAAGCAGAAGGTGGCGCTGGCTACAGTTGTTTCCCCTTTTTAGATGCCCGGGCCTATGCGCATCCACTAGTTTAAAAAGGTAATAAATGACAGTATTTGGTTGCTTTAAAGGAAAAAAGAGGGTTAGGTATGGGTTTTGGTTTAGTCAGTCAATAGTAACTGTCATCAAGAAATCAGGATGTTAAAAATTGGATAATAAACATAAATCCAAATATATCAATAATTTGTACCAATGTAAATAGGGTAACAGATCCACTAATTGTCACCCAGCTTCAGATTCAACTGCATTTTTTTAAGTGTTAGCAATAGCTAGAATGCACATCTAAACAGGATGCCACAGAAACGCTGAACGTAGGGCAATGAAAAATAATACCATGCAGAATACAAATCCTGCATAGAGACACTATTAGATCACCATGTTTTAATATGAAGTCCATTAGCAGAGATTAAGGGAATTTAGTAATTAATAAGATGGATTTCATAATTATTTTAAATGATTAAATGATCAATTACTTTTTAATTAATTGGAGTTTAATAACAAAATAATTGTCAATTAATTATTAGTGATATTAATATGAAGTTAGTGAATTAAAAGAAATATCAAGTAAGAAATTATAGCAATCAATTATATCATTGTATAAATATTGCAAACTAGGTCTCTGAAATACATAAAGCAAAGTTTCATGTATCCTTTATTTTGAGGAGTTTAAGGAAGTATTATATCCATCAATATCTCTCATGAGTGAAAATACATACAAGTTCACAATATACATTAAATAAATAGTACTAATAATTTTAAACACTCTGTAGAGCCCAAAATAAATGAATCTAGAATTCCTGGGGCTCAGACTCGAAGAATGACCATAAAGTCAGTGAAGAAACTTATGAGTGAAAGTCACAGAAAGTAAGATATATTTTGCTTCAAATATTGCCTCCAATATCTAGGAATTAAATACTGAGTATTAATACCAGTAAAAATGTATAATGTATAATGTAATAAACTTTACACCAGGAAAAAATGAATAAACAAGTTCTTACTGAGACATAATGGATTATAGCATATAAATAGGTCCAAAATACATTCACAAAATAAACAAGTTTTTAAAAGAAAAAAGCCAACTCAAAATTTTATGCACAGCAAAAAAATCATGTTACAATGCAAATAATTTTTAAATATAGGAGAGTGTCCATCATCATCTAAGATACACACACACACACACACACACACACACATATCCATAATAAATAGAGTAAAACAAAATATAGTGAAGGAGTCTAAAAGGAATGTGTGCGTTGTATGGATTATTTATTTTTTTCTTCCTTTTATTTATCTATTTTTAAAAATTAACATATAATGTATTATTTGCCCCCAAGGATACAGGTCTGTGAATCATCAGGCTTACGCATTTAATCTTTCACCTTCCTTTCTTTTGAAGATTTCATTCACTTATTTGACAGAGAGAGAAAGCACAAGCAGGGGGAATGGCAGGCAGAGGGAGAGGGAGAGGCAGTCGGAGGGAGAGGGTGAAGCAGGACCTCCCCAAAGCAGAGAGCCTAATGCGGGCTCTATCCCAGGACTTGAACTTGTACACTTCAACACAAAATGGTTTATTTTATGTCAATTATACTTCAGTAAAGTTCTTAAAAAGTATCATAAAAAGGCACTAGGCTTTGAAAGTAAATTTGTACCATTCATTCATACATGTATAATGGCAATAATATAAATCTCTAACAGAAAATGAAAAGGAAAGAAAGACATCCAACTTATTTTGGTTAATCTAAATTATACCAAAATTGGATACAAAATGAAAATATAGCATAATCATATTCCAACCCTCTAATCCCGTATTTGAGTAATATTTAGTTAAGACATTGTGTCACCTATGAGTGATGTGTTTCAATAGACAACACATCAAAAAGCTGTCAAATTGAAAAAAAAAAAAGCTGTCATATTGAAGAAAGCAGAAAGTCAAGCAAATCCTGAACACATGGCCTATTCTGAAGTGATAATCATCTATATTATCATTGTAGGCAAAGATGTCAGGACCATGTAATCATACTGAATGCAAACAAACACATGGCTGAAAGTTTTTTATGTATAGCATTCTCATAATTGTTTCCTTCCCCAGCCCAGGAAGTAAAATATAGGATAGGAAGATGGACCTATGTAACAATTCATGGATAGGTGTTGGTTAATCATTACAATCACCCCCCCTTTGTCTTTGCATATAAGTTACATAACTTCTTCTTCCCACTAAAACACTTTATTGCATTTGGGGAGACCAAAAGAACGGGGAAACAATTGATCCTATTATATACTCGCTCAAATGTACCTGGGTTAACAGTAAGACACTAAAATAAAGGTAAACAAGTTGAGAAAAAAAATCCTCCTTAGCATCACAAGGAGGAAAAGAGATCTTGTAGGAGATTAAATTGTTTTTTAAAAAGTTAAAATATAAATGGCTAACAGACTCATGAAAAAATGTTCAACATCATTAGCCATCAGGGAAATTCAAATCAAAACCACACTGAGATATCACTTTACACCACTTAAGAATGGGAAAAATTGACAAGGAAGGAAACAACAAATGTTGGAAAGGATACAGAGAAAGGGGAACCCTCTTACACTGTTGGTGGGAGTGCAAGTTGGTACAGCCACTTTGGAAAACAGTATGGAGATTCCTCGAGAAGTTAAAAATGGAGCTACCCTATGACTACAATTGCACTACTGTGTATTCACCCCAAAGATACAGATGTAATGAAAAGAAGGGGCACATGCACTCCCTTGTTCATAGTAGCAATGTCCACAATAGCCAAACTGTGGAGGAGCCAAGATGCCCTTCAACAGATGAATGGATAAAGATGTGGTCCATATATATAATGGAATATTACTCAGCCATGAGAAAGGATGAATATCCACCATTTGCATCAATGTGGATGGAACTGGAGGGGATTATGCTAAGTGAAATAAGTCAAGCATAGAAAGACAATTAAGAGTATGGTTTCACTTATATGTGAGACATTAAGGAATAGGATGGAGGAGGTTAAGAGAAGGAAAGGAAAAATGAAGGGGAGAAATCAGAGGGGGAGACGAACCATGAGAGACTACAGAAAACAAAATGAGGGTTTCAGAGGGGAAGGAGGTGGGGGGATGGTTCAGCCTGGTGATAGGTATTAAAGAGAGCACATGTGGAAAGGAGCACTGGGTGTTACAATGCTACAATGTACATTGTAACAATGTACAATGTTACAACACAATACAATACAAGGCAAACAATGAATCATGGAAACCTACATCAAAAACTAACTATGTACTGTATGGTGACTAACATAACATAATAAAAAAATTAAAATTTAAAAAATTTTAAAAATTAAAAAGTTAAAATAATCCATCCATCAAATGAAAGTCATAATTTTACCCATATTTCAACTAAGATAATTCAAAATGGAAAATAACCAAAATGCCCACTAATGCACAATTGGATAAGTACATTTTGATATACCCATGCAATTGATATTATTAGTTGATTAGCATATTTGTTGACAATATGTTATATTGATTGATATTGGTATACTGGTTCACACAACATCATGAATTTCAAAAATAGTATGTTAAAGTGAAAGAAGCCATGCACAAAACAGTATATTCTTTTTTTTTTCCTTCTTGTAACCATTTTTTTTTCTTTTTTTTTTTTTAATTTTTATTAACATATAATGTATTATTTGCCCCAGGGTACATGTCTGTGAATCGTCAGGCTTACACATTTCACAGTACTTAACATAGCACATACCCTCCCCAATGTCCACAACCCAGCCACCCTATCCCTACCCTCCTGCCTCCCAGCCATCCTTAGTTCGTTTCGTGAGTCTAGGAATCTCTTATAGTTTGTCTCCCTCCCCATCCCTTTCTGTTTCATTTCTCTCCCCCACCCTCCCAAACTCTCGCCTTGCCTCTCAAATTCTTCATTATCAGAGAGATCATGTGATAATTGTCTTTCTCTGACTGACTTATTTCACTTAGCATAATACCCTCCAGTTCCATCCACGTCGTTGCAAATGGCCAGATTTCATTTCTCTTGATGGCTGCATAGTATTCCATTGTATATATATCCCAGGATGTGATCTATTCTGGGGAATGTTCCATGTGCGCTTGAGAAGAATGTGTATTCCTTTGCTTTGGGATGGAATGTTCTGAATATATCTGTGATGTCCATCTGGTCCAGTGTGTCATTTAGAAGCTTTATTTCCTTGTTGATCTTTTGCTTAGATGATCTGTCCATTTCGGTGAGGGGGGTATTAAAGTCTCCCACTATTATTGTATTATTGTTGATGTGTTTCTTTGACTTTATTATTAATTGGTTTATATAATTGGCTGCTCAAAACAGTATATTCTGTATGATTCCATTTAGTTATTTTCACAAAGTGGCATAACTAGTATTAATAGAAATCAGAGGAGTGGTTTACTAAGATAAGAGAGGGAGACTATAAGGCATATGAGGGAATATAAAAGGATGCAAGAAATGTTCTAAGCTTTGATATGTATAGTAAGGGTTATCGGGTACAGAATTATTGAAATGTACAAATAAGATTAATTTTATACACTTACTAAATGGAAGCTAATTATCACAAAAAGACAACGAACTGTTTTCGAGTGGAAGAATACAATATGATCATGGATTAAAAGTTTTAATATGGAAGTATCAATGGTTCATAAGCATATCCCACTAAATAAGTGGTTATTTGTCATTGTGTTTTCTGTGCCTATTTAATTTTATTTAATTTTTGGTATAGTCCCAAAGAAAGTAACCCATCATATATGCCAGCATTCAGTGTTTTCTCTGGAATTTGATGCTAGAGAGGCCTAAGATTAGGAATGAGGAGACGGTGTTTGTCTATAAATGTATGTGGGAACACATTTTATTCCCATGAAATAACCTATAGATTAACCAATTAAATCCCCAAAAATATCCCAACAGGCTCTTCAGTAAAATTTAACAAAATGATATTAAAGATATATGAAAGATAACAAATTGACTTAAAATAAATACGGAACTACCTAGGACCATAGCCAAAACACTCTTGAAGAAAAACTCAGGGATTTATACTGCCAAATTAAAATGATGTGATAAATAAGTTTAGATGAAATTGACCAGTGACTTAAAAAGATAATCCATAAATAAATAAACACAAATATGATCATCAAATTTAGAATGGAATTCTTCTGTAAAACAATGGAAGTTCTTCCTCTCATAAATGATGATGGATGAATTGGATACCTTTATTACAAAAAAAAAAGAAATTATGATTTTATGTAACCTAAAAACAATAATAATCAATTTCAGATGGAGCATACACTTAAAATGTCTTCATGAATTTGGAATAGTCAAAATTTCATTAAAGAGTAACTTTAAAGGAGAATATTGATAAATTGAACTTCATTAACATTAAGAATATTCATTAAAATACATCATTATAAGAATGTAAAGGCAAGTCACAACTATGGAGGAGATATTTGCAATACAGACATCTGCAAAAGGTTTTTAGTCATAACATGCAAGTCAACTTCCATGAATACTTAAGCAAACAACCAAACCAATTTAAAATGACAGAAAGACTTAATATGGGTAGTACTTTACAAAAGATAATTGTAAATCCTAAAATCATGTGTTTTAATAAAAAAAATCTGCTTTCTTTAACATATATACTTGAAGTTAAATCCTTTTGTCTCTGAAATGGAGAACAACCACGGGTTTTAATGTATCTGGTACAGGCTTTTCCCTGTACCAGATTTTATTGTGTAGCTTTAAAGTCAGTAGGAGCATTAAGAAGTATTTACTGAGTTGTTTGAAATACTAACTCATGTGCATACTAAAATGCTTTAAGTACTCCCATTCATATTTGATTTTTTTCACTTTTCACTTGGGTGTTCAGTAATTATACAGAGAAAATTGCACTTACATTAGAATTTAAGGCAGCAGTTGAGCACCTTCATAATCTTTTTTGAATATTTCTTGGCATTTTTTAGGATACCTAATACTATATATATATATGTAGATAACAGCCTATATATTTAACTCAAAGACAGGTGGAGAACAAAGTCTTAATTCTGAAATTATATTTCCACTTTGGAAAAAGAAAATCAGTCCAAGAAGGTATATCTTACTGAAAGAACTGGGGGAAAAAGTTTAAAAATAAATAGTTGGTGAATACAGAAGTTAATATAATAATATGCTAATTACTATGAGTGGCTTAGAAATTAGTGATTCTTCGTACCAAATAAATTCAACGTGGAAAGGATATAGTTCTTCATGTGTTTTCTGTGCCTATTTAATTTTATAATCACAAATAATCACTCCAAAGTAGTAGGGACTGGTTTTGCTTTTTTTTTTTAAATGCAGTTTTCTATCTTTCCTCCTTTTTGATTTTTACTTGGTGTTAATAGCTTTCTGAAAAAGCTATATACATTGAATTAAGTTTCATAGTTTGAGAAAAGAGATGATGTGTTTGACAGTCCATATATGGAAATCTAAATTTTGGATTATGACATCCTGAAACAGAAGACCACCAACATAGCTTCCAAATGTGAAAATGGCAGAGAGCTCCAAGGAAAGGTACATTGCCTGCTACAGCCTATGAAATATGTATTAACAGAGGAGTCTTCTATTGAAGATGAAATTTATAAAGAGTCTTTCATTCTCTGCCATAAGAAAACCTCATATATCACTCTTGAAAAAGGAGGAAGAGTTCACTGGAATCGCATAATAAAATGTCGGTACTACATGGTGATTAAAAACACCATCTAAATTCTCTTTGGGCAGGGCACTTGAATCCACATCAAATAGGCCATGTATCAAGAGAGCAGACTAAATGTCACAAAGTTCCACAGTGACAGATTAGATAAGTGCTGGAGAAATATATAGGTCTGAAAGAAGAATTACTAAGCAGACATCCTCAAACATGCTTCATAAGCATTATTCTATATAAGTAGGAACATTTTAAACGGTGGTATTTATCATTAATGTGTTTGTAGGATCTTTTAAATTTTATTTAATTTTTGGCGTATCTCAAAGCATGAAACCTGTCAGAGATCCCAGTATTCAATGATTTCTCTTGAATATGATGTTAAAGAGGTCCCACTTAGATGTGAGAATGTGGTGTTTCCCCATAAATTTGATGCCTTCCATCCTGAAATGCCTTTTCATTATCCTATTTTTTTTTCTTTTGTTGGCTTTAGTGCTGTTCTCCAAAAAGTCTAGTTTTACAATGGAATTTCATTAATAAACAATTCAGCACACATTCACATAAGAACTCAGAATTTTGAAAATGTTAGGGAATAACCAAACAAAATTATTTGACTTGGGACAGCCACTTTGAAGATGAAAAAAGGAAATTTATAAGAGAAATACATTTGACCATTATTTTCTCACTGGTCTATAAAAACTCAGAATGACTTTAAATTCTTCACATCTATTCCACTCAGAAATAAAATAAGTGATTTTTGATGCATATGTCAGGTATTTCCTCTTTTTTTCTTGATTTCTTCTGTGCTGCTATTTTCTGCTATCTGTTGCATTGTTGCCCAATACACCAACTCACAGTGTTCATGCACGATTAATTTGATCAAAATATGTAACACTATGATCTATTGTCATTGTATTTTGTGAGTAGAGCTAATAATGAATTTCATTTTTTATTGGAGTAATAGGAGTAAAGTGCACAATTTTAACACTGAAAATTTTTTATTTCATTTTATAAGCTTCTATGAAATATATTTTATTCTATGTAACTCTAATTTTGTTTTAATTTGCTATGTAGCATTCTTTCATTGAATATATAAAACTGTATCAATATTATCTTTTTTAAAATTAATATTCTTTTTTCTTCCAGAGCAAGTAAGCTTTATTTTTTTTTAAGTTTTAATTTAAATAATTCCAGTTAGTTAACATAAAAATTGGGTAAATAATACAAACTGCCCATATATTCCCTCCCCACTTTGTCCTCATCTTTTCCATTATTTATACCTTGCATCAGTATGGTACATTTGCTGCAGCTGATGAACCGATATTAATATGTTCCTTGTGACTAAAGTCCATAGATTATATGGAAGTTCTTTCTATATGTTGTACAGTTTCATGGGCTTTGGCAAAATGTCATGTATCCACCATTACAGAATCACACAGAAGAGATTCACTGGCCTAAAAGTTCTCTGTGCTCCATGTATTCAACCGTCCCTCCCTCTCCCCAAACCCCTGGTAGACACTGATTTTTTTGTTTCTCTCTAGTGTTGCCTTTCCAGATGTCGTATAGTTGTAATACAATATATAGCTTTTCAAACTGGTTTCTTTCACCTAGCAGTATTCATTCAAGTTTCCTCTATGTTATTGTGGCTTGATAGCTCGTTTCTATCTATGGCTGAATAACAGTCCATTGCATGGATATATCAGTATGTTTATCCACTCATGCTTTGAGGGATATCTTAGTTGTTTCCATTTTTATTGAAATTATGAATAAAGGTGCTACAAACAGTGATGGGAAAGTTTTTCTGTAGATAAACATTTAGGATGTGACTGTTGGATCATATAGTAAGGCTATACTTAGTTGCAAGAACTACCAAACTGTGTTGTGAAGTGAGTGTATTGTTTTAAATTTCTATCAGAAATGAATGAGAATTCCCGTTGCTCCACAAACACCAGCATTTTACTTGTCAGTTCGATTTTAGCCATTGTAATATCTCACTTCTGTATGATTTGCAATCACCTAATGCCATATGTTGTTATCTTTCCATATATTAATATTCCATCTGTATATCCCTCTTGATGAGGTGTTGGACCAAATCTTTTTTTCAACTTTATTTTTCTTATTTAATTTTAAGGGTTTCATGAATATTTTGGATACAAGTCCTGTAAAAGACATGTTTTGTAAGGGTATTAGTCTGTGATTCCTCTTTTCATTCTCTTAATTCTGTGTTTAGTGGAAGGAAGGAAGGAAGGAAGGAAGGAAGGAAGGAAGGAAGGAAGGAAGGAAGGAAGGAAGGATGGGAGGGAGGGAGGGAAAAAGAATCCAATTCATGTTTTTTTCCCCTTTCATGGACTGTGCTTTTGGTGTTGCATCTTGAAACTCATCATCAAAGCCAATTCTTAAAATGTTTTCAGTATACTTTTCAATGCTTTACCTTGCACTTAATCTTTACATTAAAAAATACTTTTTTGTAAGATGCAAAGAGATTCTTTCCTCTCCTATTCTTCTGCCCGTCTTAGTCTCCTATTTGAAATTTGTGTTAGTGAGCTACTGTCATCCACTCTGTTGGTCACAATGATTTATACACCCACCCACCCCCTACCGCCACTTTCAAAATACATTCTCCTATTTCCCAAACCACATTTTCATCCAGTTGTCAATCTGACTAAACACTAAGAATCTTATTAGCTTGATCAGTTTTGATTCTGGCTCTTTTTGCTTTGGAAAACTGTGACATAACTGCCTCTGCCTGCTTGTAATCTCTCTCTGTCAAATAAATAAATATAATCTTTTTTTTAAAAAAAAAAAAGGATGCTATAAGAAGCTCCTATTTCTCCTTAGCAGAAGAAGTTAAACTTCAACCAACAACAACAACAACAAAAAAAACCTTCAACCAACAAATAAATTATTATAAGCCTGTTCCAGATATGTCCATTACAGAGCTTCATGGATAGAAGGGATTTTATTTGAAAAAAGGAAATTCTGGTTCATTCAATAGCTGGTGAAATCTTCCAGGGGTACTCAAAGGCACAAGTAAGCAAGATGTTAAATCATGATCTGGTCAAGGAGATTATTAAATGGGTCTCTGAAGCACAGAAATGGATTGCATATTAAAGATATTTGGCTGAGACTTTGACTATAACTACATGGAAGAACAGTTAACAGAATTACAGCTACTAATGAGTAGGCTGAAACCAGAAATGTGGTTATGGGCTTGGTGTATTCCACTCCTGCTTCTACATGAGTCCTTGCCCTCTTCACATATGATCCTAGAAATGGAGACTGAAATGGCCCTATATTACAGGCCCAAGTCCCTGTCCCTAACTAGAACCTTTTCTACAAAAGCCTTTGTATCACACTTAGCATTTTATTTATTTGCATATAAGAGATATCACCATCGTGGTTTAACCAAATAAAACTTGATTTCTCTCACTGTGTTCAATAGTTTGGGACCTATAGCTGTTCAAAAAACAAAACTGCTTTCTTCTCTGCTCTTCTCTTTTTTTTTTTAAAGATTTTATTTATTTATTTGACAGAGAGAGCATAAGCAGGCAGAGAGAGAAGGGGAAGCAAGCTCCCCACGGAGCAGAGAGCCTGACATGGGGCTCGATCCCAGGACCCTGAGATCATGACCTGAGCTGAAGGCAGAGGCTTTAACCCATTGAGCCACCCAGGTGCCCCTGTTCTTCTTAATATATAATTTTTTTTTCATAACTATAAGGGGGTTGCTCCACTTCAGGGTACCATTTTCAAATTCTATCAGGAAAGAGTGAAGGCAAAAAGATAAAAATGCACAAGCTGATTATGTACTTTTTTTTTTTAAGATTTTATTTATTTATTTAACAGAGGGAGAGAGATCACAAGTGGGTAGAGAAGAAGGCAGAGAGAGGGGGGAAGCAGGCTACCTGCTGAGCAGAGAGTCCGATGTGAGGCTCGATCCCAGGACCCTGAGATCATGACCTGAGCCGAAGGCAGAGGCTTTAAACCACTGAGCCACTCAGGTGCCCCTGATTATGTACCTTTTTATATGGAAAAACTGAATGTTTTAAAAGGGTGGTACATTTTCTTTACATATCATCAGGCAGAAGTACACATATGGCTAGATAAAGCTACAAGAAATCGGGTTTATAAAGTTAGATATATTCATTTTCTCATTAGTCAAACCATTATTCACTTAACCAATGAAAGAATAAACGTGAATTAATAACTGGCTTTATCTGCACAACCCTCTCAACATAAAGAGCAGTTACCTGCTATCCATCTCTCACAGTTACTTGCCAAGACTCAGGCCCTAACAATATATATTTCCATGATTCAGAGGTGATTACCATCATGAACACTCATGTGTATAACCACCCAAAACTCTCTATTTTATAGTTTGGGTCTGAGTTATAAAGACCTAAAATACAATGGTTAAATACAGTACAGTTATATTTCAGTTACAAGATCCTGGGTTGGTATGACAGCGTGGCTCCATAAGGATCTCAGGCATCATATTTCCATTTCATCATTCCTAGCTATGACCTTCAGCTTAGTAGTCCAAAATGGAGCTCATTCCCTCAATAAAGTAGTATAGACCAAGTGTCAGCTTTCTCCTTCAGATGTTCCTGCAAGTCACTGAAAAGCATTACTGTTTATCTGCAGTTGTTGAAATGTAGTTACTTGGTTATGCTTGACTTCAAGGAAGAATAAGAAATAGAGTCTTGATTACTGGAAATCAGTTAATAAATGAATATTGATGATTTGAGGAAACTTCGTATATACTGTCTCTACTACAGCCATCTTTTAATATGAATGTGATCATGGCTACCCTGGAATTAACTAGCTCATGATAACTTCCAAGAAGGTCTCTATCTATGCCCGTTCTCTGCAAGGAAACTGTGATGATGGAAACCTAACGTAGCCACCAGCCACATCTGGTTATTGAGTATATGGAAGGTATTTAGAGTGGTTGAATAACTTAATTTTCTTTATTTAAATCTAGTTCAGCTTCAATTTATATAGTCACAGGTAGATGGTGGCTCTCATCCTAGACTATGTAGGTCTAGATACTCCCGGTAAAGGGACAAAGTTCCTCGAATATGAGCCATCCTCTGGAAATAAAGATAAAACTTCAAACTATTTTCACTAGAGCAACAACAACAAAAATAATTTAAAGATCCATCAAGATATTTTTATAATAATAATTTGCTCTCTACATTTTTATTTTGTCATTGTGTTCCACTTTTATGCAGTGGATAACTAACTAAACAACCAATGGCTCCAGAGGTGGTTGGCTCAGTCAATTTTAACTAAGAACAAATGGAAAATGATAGAAAGTTTTGATTTTTAGCTGTGTATGTGTGTTTATTGTAAGGCAGAGCTTTAACCCAAGTTTTCAGAGAGTAAGAACGTGTCCCTAAGCACCCTTCCACTTTGTCCTCTCCACTGTTAAGATCCTTATATAAATCTGCAAAGGTGACCTGCAAAGCTATAACTTGCTGAAATGAGCCCTCAGAGTCTTGCTCAGGATCTAGAGCCCACAATGAATGATTATTGATGTTTTCAGCAGAAAAGCTGTCAATTAGATGTACAGTTTGCCATAACAGCTCCAGGGTATAAACCTGAACTCTTTTGTGAATTTACTGGATCTACTGTGCAGCCACAGGGCCAAGCACACAACTCTCCCTTTGCTTCAGGAGATCCAGATGTTCACCTTATTTGGTTGTGTGAGGAAATTGAATTGTGAGTTTGATGTATTTTTGTCTTATAGCATTTCAGGGTTTTAGCCTAACTGCTTATTTTTAAAAGTATGTTTATTTTTTTCTGACTATGAAGTAATACATGTTCAATGTAGCTAATTTAGAATGTATGAAAAATATGAACAAAATTATAGTTACTTGTAATTCTACAACATAGTGATAATGACTGTTATCATATTTTGTGTAAGTTGGGAAAACTGCTATTTTCATTAACTTTGCTTTGCTATGTAACGTTTCAAAAGCATTTTTCTCCCCCTGCCTCTGTTCCCTCATTTATCATTCACACTTCTCAATGCACTGCCATCTGGCTTTCTTGTTGTCAATTCATTGTAGCTCTTGTTGCCAAGGTCACCAATGGTTTTTTGTCACTAATTTGAATGGACACTATTTAGTCTTTATCTTACTTGAATTCTCTCCAATAGTTCAGAATCCTGTCCTGCCACTAAGGAAGTTTATAAAAGCTGCTGAGTCAGATGGTTTCCAAAATTATTGCTTAAGCTTTTGGGACTAAACCCAGTTAACTTTTTGTGCCAAGAATGAATTAGGACTAAGTCTATTTGCCTCATATGCTAGTTTACCTCAAAAATTTCCAAGGGAACAGATATATCTGCTCAATTTTTATAAAGCAGCCATCTGTAACATTACATTTTGCTCATTATCTCCCCACGGCCTATCTTATCTCCCAAACAGGTCACTTGGGTGAGGCTGTCAGTGAAATGGTCAACCATACCCAGTATAAGAAGGCACATACAACTCACAGCAGTCTTCTTGAATGCCAATCTTCCAAAGTAGTGGTTACTACTGGGTTGAACACATGTCATGAGCAGCTGCAGTCAGAGACATCTCAGGGGCTCTGATGTAGATGCGATAAATTTTATGAACTTCAAGCATAAAGAAGCTAAGGCTCATTTTTAAACATTAGAAAGAACTTGCTGGAGATTAAAGCCAATACAAAAGAGAAAAGCATAAACAAGAGGGGGAAAAAAAGACCTGATAAGCAGTTTGAGTCCTGGAATCTAGCTAGCTCTTGGTATTTTACTTAAAAGAGTCAGTAAACTGCTTGTCCAGCTCTTTTTTCCTTCCTATCTATCCATCTACCTACCTGTCTACTCACCTACTCAAGATGCTAAAGCAAAACTGCCCTAAACACTGCTCCTAATGCCTTTGCATAACTTCATATGAACCAACTTCCATCTCTCTCCTTTTGACACATTTCCTCTCTTCCATCTGGAAATCCCAAGTCATGATTACAAAAATCATATTTATTTTAGGTTTTCCTATGCATTTCTTTTCTAGGAACTGGCTGTTCATTTGAGGATCTGCAGCTGTCCCAAGCTGCTTACTTTGGCCCACATTGGTATCACCAGGATGGTTGATTAAAACACAGATTGCTGAGCTCCACCTCAGAATTTCTGCCTATTTGTTCTGGGGTGAGACCCAAGAATTTACATTTCTAAAAAAAGGAATATCGCTGCTGATGTTGCGACCAAATTTTTACTTATTATTAGGACAGAGTGAGGACTTCCAAGTTCCTTTTATGCCAGACCAGGAGCCCAAAGTCTAAGTTAGACTTTATCAGATCTGTTGAAGGTTTACTAATGACCTTCTCTTTTCTAAAGATATTACCACAAGTAGAAAAAAATTACCACAAATAGAAAAAAAATCATAAAGAGCCTTTATAAAACTAAAAAATTAGTAATACTTTGGACATAAAAAGTTAAGCAATCATCACATTTATATTAAAAGTAATAAAGCAATTAAAATGAGAATTATTGTTTTGTCAATCTTGTGAAAATATAGTCATATATTAATAACACACAGCCTTCAAAACTGATAATGACGTGGTTTTGGAACACAGGTGAGGGTTGATGGGGTGAAGTACAGAGCTGATGACCGGGAAAGAATTCTTGAGACACCTTCGGTGCAAAATGGTAGCTTATTAAAGCATGAGGATAGGATTGGTGGGCAGAAAGAGCTTCTGCACTGAGGTCTGGAAGAGTGGTGATTATATATACTGGAGAGTTAAGGGAAGAAAAGAAAAGGGAGGTTTCAAAAGAACTTTCATATGCTAAAAAGCACCTATCTACAAGAAATGGAGGTCTTGACATGTCCTTTTAAAGTTGTTTTCCTCTCTAGCAAGATATTAACATTAAAATAGTCCTGAAAGAATGTCACACCTGGCCCACCCAGGAGAGAAGGGTGGAGGGAGACTGCTGGGTGTCAGCTTATGCTTTGTCTTCAGCTAGCCTTCCACTCTCATCAGTAGTACAATTAAACTGTATATAACAATAAATACCTTTAAAAATAACTATGAAAATGGTAGCCATTCTTTGGGTTTTGTGATGAGGGTATTTTTAAATGTAAAATCTTTGTATAATTTCTAAATTTTCTATACTAAGCCCTTTGCTGTTACAATAAAGATTATTTCTTCATATGTTAGCCAAGAGTTAATAATAGTAGGTCTGATTGCTCACTCCTTGCATATCTCCAAGAGATCTTGGAATTCTAACTAGCCCTCGGCCAACTCCTGGTAATGTGGCCCTTAAAATAGGTTCTTAATGTTAATGATTGATAATTTTGTTATTTAACTAGAAAAATGTACTATGCTGTACCAGTTTCCCAGGCTTGCTTTGCACAAATCTCAAGATTGATGATGTGTACTGACTGTGTTTGGTTGTTGAGGGTCCTGACTTTCCGTTGCTATGGCTGGGAGTCTGTGACCTGCCCTCCACAAATCCCCAGATTCTTAGACTTAAGTGAGTCTCTACAGGCAGAGACATTCCACACATATTCCTATAGTATGCTTCTAGAAAGAAGGTACATTCTGTGTAGACTTCGGTGAGGAAGTTGGAAGCCTGTGTCTTCTTTCTGGATTCCATCCAATGTACATTTGTTCTGTGCTGCTTTTGTTCCATATCTGTTGCTTTAATAAACCTTGGCCATGAGTATAGAATATATATAGAATCATGTGTGGTCTTCCTGTAAATCAAATTTAAGATGCTCATTCAACCTCCAAACAATATATATGTTTTTGTATGTGTTTGTGTGATGCTATGTGTGTTTCTGTGTAGTGATGAAGATGAAGCAAATGATTATCTTAATAATATATTATCTCCCTCTCACAGGCAAATTAAATGCTTTATTAGAAATATAAAGGACAGGGGCGCTTGGGTGGCTCAGTGGGTTAAAGCCTCTGCCTTTGGCTCAGGTCATGATCTCAGAGTCCTGGGACTGAGCCCCGCATCGGGCTCTCTGCTTAGCAGGGAACCTGCTTCCTCCTGCCTCTCTGCCTACTTGTGATCTCTCACTCTCTCTCTGTCAAATAAATAAATAAAATCTTTAAAAATATATATATATATATAAAGGACAAAGTATGCAAATTACTAAACAATTTAATCAGTCACACCTGTAAATGCCCTGAAAATATTTATTTATGCATACATTTGTTCATTTACTTAACAAATATTTTTGTTACATTTTTGTTAAGTATTTGTTAAATAAACATACTGTATGCTATGTGATATATAATAAAGAGCACTGAAAGAGCAGAGCGAGGCTAACTCCATTTTGTGCTACACCCGCCATCTTGTGTATAACCCCTACGTGACCTGCTCCTGAGAAAGGTCACAGAATGTCAGAATATTGCCTAGCCACCCCTTGAGCTAGTTTGAGTTAGCGGATAGGAATGCGGAACCCCTAACCGCCACAGGATGTAAACCCCGCCTCTTGCGCGCCAATTCTGACCAGAGTGATAGGCTAGTTCAAACAGCTACTATAGGGCAAATTGCAATTCAGTTGGCCACCTGTGTGTGGCCTAACATGACTATGTAACTTTCTGTGTGTGTTACAATCTCATTGGCCACTGGCCCCTATAAAACTGCAGCGCTTTTTGAAACTCACTCTCTTACTCTACATCACACTGCCGCATTGGTGAGTGTGGGAGATTGAGCTTGAGCTAGCTCAAATAAAGGCTCTTTTGCTTTTGCATTGGACTCGGCTCCCTGGTGGTCTTCGGGGATTTCAAAATCTGGGCATAACAGCACAACAGTCCTATCTTTTAGTTCTCATTTAGTTCTCACACATAAAACACTACAATGCAAAGTTAAAAGTTGTATCAGTAAAGGAACTTATTATCATCTTCACTTTGTTAAGACTAGTTTGTATACATTTAGCAATTGCTCTGTGCCAGTCCTTCTGACCTTCTCCCAGCTCCCGTTCTCTCTCTCTCCCTCTATCTCAAATAAATAAAATTTTTAAAAAAATTTTTGGAGATGCAGTCGACAGAAATTTATGAATGAGAAGATACTGGGGGGTGGGGGCACCTGGGTGGCTCAGTGGGTTAAAGCCTCTGCCTTTGGCCCAGGTCATGATCTCAGAGTCCTGGGATCAAGCCCTGCATCGGGCTCTCTACTCAGCAGGGAGCCTCCTTTCCCCTCTCTCTCTACCTGCCTCTCTGCCTACTTGTGATCTCTCTGTCAAATAAATAAATAAAAATATTTAAATTAAAAAAGATATGGGGGATGTTGCAGTGTCAAGAAATACAACTTTGGAATCTTGCTTGGACATTTAAGTATATGGACGTTGCATTTACTAAAATTGTGGCAAAATCGTACCTGAAGATATAGTTTTGAAATTAACCAACAGAAAAAATGAGTATTTAAGCAGTGGAAATAAATTAAATGACCTGGGAGTATTTGTTACTAGAAAAGTCAGGAATGATTGAGTCATTACCTCTAAACCTGTGCTGTCCATTATATAGTAGCCACAGTCACATGTGGTTATTTTCTTAATTTTAAGATTAATAAAATTTAAAAATCACTTCCTCAGATGCGCTAGTCACATTTTAAAAGCTCAATATCCACATATGACTACTGGCTACTCCACTGGACAGCACAAATTATCGAACATTTCCATCATTATAAAATGTTCTAATGGACAACACTGCTTAAAACCTCTGGATTTCGGGGATAAATGAAAAGACAGCAGTTACCATACAAGACTGAAAATCAGTAACTTAAAAAAAGGGAGAAAAACAGAAATGATGAGAAAGTTTTTGAAGGGGAGAAAGGCCAACCATATCATACACTCAGAGGAGTTCAAACAGCTTTAGAAATTGAATCATCCTTTCTCAGCCCAAAACATTCAACTGGCTTTACTGCTGATCTTCAAAAATCAAGCATATTAACAGGATAAAAGGTGCTCAAGCAAATGAGATTTAGAAGTTATCTTCTAAATATAAATATTCATAAAATTTTGAAAATTTTTGGTTCCTCACTAATTTCCTACATTTACTAGCCACTGGTATTTATACACTTCCAAGAAGGTGTGAACAGAAACATACAGTTAATGTTTACATATTGAACGAACAACAAATTTTCCAAGATTGTTTTGTTCTTCTAAGCAGATTAAGACACATGTACAAAGGACCACTTCTAGGAAAAGTTAAGAATCATAAATATTATTAAATAGAGATAGCACAGTAAGAGAAAAGTGGGGCTTACTTACACACATATATTTTCTTTCTACACTTTAAAAATGTTGCTCCAGTAGAGGCTGAACTTCTCATCACTTACACTTTAAAATACTGGTTTATAGAAAATAGTTTTGAGCGACACTAAAGTATATTACACTTGTTTTTATTTTAAGGTGAGAGTCCTTGAAAATGCCTTAGATACCTCTTGTTATATAAAATTGTTTTATTCCTAGAGACTTTTCTTCCTTTTTTATTATACTGATAGTATTTTATTTCCATACAGGCTTTACACATTTCTTCTTTCAATATATAATATTGAATATCTATCCTTTATTTAATATTTCATACAGAATTATCTTCAGAGCTATCTGTGAATGCCAAATTCTCCTGACATTTACCAACCTTCTTCATTTTTCTCCACTCTCTAAGACCTTTTTATTTAGGAAAATATTTTCACATTGTTAAAATGGTAACCTTCTGGAAAAAATTGGATGTGTAGGAATAAGACAAGCCAAGAAGAAGGAGAAAAAAAGAGAGGTAAGAGCATGTTAACATATACATAGCTGGAAGCAAAAAAACAGATGTTTATGTTTATGCATATACACACATAAATCAGTACATTTAAAATCAACACAAATGAAGACTTTTAATGGTATATTTCATAGGAAGTATAATAACCTTAGAAGTTTTTGAGGATAAAGAAAATGCAATAAGTATTGTAAAAACTGATTTTAGATTTATAAAACATAACTATAATTCATTAAAATCTATATGTGAAACTTATTAAACAGTTTATGATTTCTAGAAATTAATTTGTATTTAGCATAAAGTGAAATATTAAAATTAATGAAATTATAAGTGTGAAAAATCATTTTCACATTTGATATGTCAAATAAAAAGTAAAAGCTAAGAAAATGATATGTGTAATCTACCATGTGTGACTTTGAAAAAGCTACTTAACTTGGTTAACATTTTAAATTCTATTAAAACTTTCAATTAGTTTGTTTATGTACATATTTTTTTAAAGTAGAAATTATAACCTTTCTCACAAAACAGATAAGCTTTATGAAAAGAAGAGGCAATCACAGAATGAAATAATCAAAACATTTATGTAAGTCTATACTTTACTATTTTTCTTAATTGATTTTCCCCTTATTGACATGGTGGAAGAAACAAATACTGTAAAATATTTATTGTGCCAAAATGTGTCTTAATGCTATGTTACCTTTGACTAAATATACCTAAAATGTAAATATTCTTTGTATAGGATATGCAAAAATTAACAACAGAGAAAAACTAGTAGATAAAAATTTTTTAATTCTCATTCAGTATTTGTCTTGTCAGAGTTACTCACATAAAATAATCTAAGAAAATACCCTTTGAGCAGTGAGCAACTTTGGTACACTACTGTACTGCATGTTACAATGTACCCTGGAATTAGAGGGTTAGTCTCAAATCCTTTTGCTGACTTGTTATATATGTCCTTGGGAAACTTTCTTTGCATAACTTGTATCATTTGCAAAACAGGGATAACAATGCATAAACAGTGTTAAGATACTAAACAATATTACATTTAACACATTTAGGGCAGAATGTTATACGAAATACCTGTACATTATTTCTCTTGGTATATTCAAAACATGTGTAAATTAAGTGGGTAGGGTTTGACAATAAGGAATTATTAAGCAGGCATTTTCTCCAAAATCTAGTATATTTTTGCATTGCTTACTATTAGTAACAACAGTGCTTGTATTTAGTCAAATGTCTATACTATTTCTGAAGAACTCACTTGTAAAGTAATGCTGAGGACAGAAAATTTTTGCACAATGGGGCACCTGGGTGTAATTCAGTCAAACATCTGCCTTCAGCTCAGGTCATGATCCCAGAGTCCTAGAATCGAGACCCACATTGGGCTCCTTGCTTAGTGGGGAGTCTGTTTCTCCATTCTGCCTGCTGCTCTGCCTGCTTGTGCTTTCTCTTTCCCTCACTCTCTGTCAAATAAATAAAATCTTAAAAAAAAAAAAAGTTGCAGAAGATGGAGATTATGTTAATATTGTGAAAATTTAAAAATATTTATATGATAAAATCAAATAAGTACCTTAAATCATATTTAGTATATTATTTATTTCTGAGAGGTTCTCCTTTTATCTTTTTTAAACTGGGGAGAAAAAAATTATTAAACAGATTTTCATGAAGACATGATTTCCCAGATTGAAATTTGGAATCTGAATGAGACAAGTCACCAAGTTTCCTTTGTCCTTTTAAAAGAACTGGTCCCTGTCATTTTATATTCATGAAGCAATCCAATTTAATACTGAAAAAGGAAATCTAAATTCTCAAAGGTACAAGAAAAGAGATTGCTGATAAGGTATATGTATATGAAACAGAATATTCTTTCGACAGAACAGAATAATCCTGATTGTCTTTTAGTACTTAAAGTGTTACTCTTTTTATTATTTGATAACACACATATATGCACAATGAAAGATAAAATTTTAATTACCAAGTAATTATCAGATGTTCTTACTTTGAAAAAATGGTGAAATGAATAATCCATTAATTTTCAATATCCCTGCATGGTAATGCTTCCTTAGGTATATATATATATTTTATATTTATATGACCTGTAAATTCTATGAAGTATTAATCTGAATTCCTAATTTAATCATTCATTCTTTAATCAGCAGCATGAAGAGTTTACATTCTCCAAATTCTGTAACATTTTAAATAGATATACGTAGGGAAAAATACAATTATCTTGACAAACTTTTTGTATACTTGAATTTAGTAATTTGTTACTGTCATAGTTTCTACAAGTGTTAATGAAATTATGATACAAAATTAGCATCAAAAAGGGAAGCATTTTTATGAGAAATCCAGATGAGTTTTTATGTTTAAATATAAGATAATTTGTAATGCAAATGTTCAATGTGAGTGTTCATCAGGAGGAGAGGCAAGATGGCGGAGGTGTAGGAGGTTGAGATAGCATCGAATCCCAGAAATTCAGCGAGATAGGCATCAAAATATTCTAAAAGCCAGCAAACTCTACAGGAGAGAGAAGAGAAGAAGAAAAGCAATTCTAGTAGCAAATAATTGACCACTTTCCAAAAGGTAGGACGTGTGGAAAAAGTGAATCCAAAGCAACGGGAAGAGAGATCCCAGGGGAAGGGGCCAGCTCCCAGCAGCCGCAGAGCCGTGGAGCACAAAATTGGAACTTTTAATCTGCTCCACTGAGGGACATCGCTCTGGAGGCTAAGCGGGGGATTTAGCCCTCACGGGAACAGTGTGGTTTCAGAACCTGTGGGGTCACAGAGGGACCAGGGGAGCCCGAGTGCAGCAGAGCTCCCATGTATTGGGGTGGAGAAGCTGGCAACAGAGAAGGAGCTGTGCAGCGCCATGTCAGCTTAGGCTTGTCTTGGACTATATGATATGAGACTCGGTCGGGCTGCTGCTCTTCAAGCGGGGACCCCATGGGAGGCAGCTCCAGAAACACCCCCTCCTTCCTCCTCCAGGTGTAGTGGTGTGGGAGCGTGCAGCGGGAATCTGCTGGGTTTGGAGACTCCAGATGGGGCCACGCGTACCATAGATAGAGGTGCTCTGCCATGGGCTAGCGGAGCACAGAACGCAGACCACAGACAAGGAAGACAGGAGTGACTGACCGCTTTCCTCTGAGGGCGTGCTGAGAAGCGGGGTGCCTAGCACTCAGCTCCTCTGGGCCGGAGACTGGGAGGCCACCATTTCCATTCCCGGCCTCCACAGTGATATGGAAAGCGCTCAAAGAACAAAGACTCCTGAGAGTGAATCTGAGCAGTGCTTGGCCCATCCCCTGGCAAGGGCAGTGCAATTCCACCTCGGGCAAAGACATTTAAGAACCACGGCAATTGGCCCTTCCCCCAGAAGATCAGCGAGAATATCCAGCCAAGACCTAGTTAATCAATCAGTGAAAACTGCGGAACTCCAGAGCATTTTTCTCTCTCACTCATCTACTCTTACCTTGACAAAATGACGAAGCGGAAAAACTCACCACAAAAAAAAGAAGAGATAGTACCGATGGCTAGAGACCTAGTCATTGCAGACATTAGTAATATGTCAGAAATAGAATTCAAAATGACAGTTATCAAGATGATAGCAGGGCTCAAAAAAAGCATAGAAGATATTAGAGAATCTCTTTCGGGAGAAATAAAAGCCCTTTCTGGAGATATAAAAGAAATAATATCTAACCAAGTTGAAATTGAAAAAGCTATTAACGAGGTACAGTTAAAAATGGTGGCTCTCACTGCTAGAATAAATGAGGCTGAAGAAAGAATCAGTGGTATAGAAGACCAAATGATGGAGAATAAAGAAGCTGAGAAAAAGAGAGACAACTACTGGACCACGGGGGGAGAATTCGAGAGTTAAGTGATACCATAAAACACAACTATATTAGAATAATTGGGATCCCAGAAGAAGAAGAAAGAGAGACAGGGACAGAAGGTATATCGGAGAAAATTATTGTAGAGAATTTCCCTAATCTGGAAAAAGGGAACAAGCATCGAAATCCAGGAGGCACAGAGAACGCCCCTCAAAATCAATAAAAATAGGTCTACACCACGTCATCTAATAGTAAAACTTACAAGTCTCAGTGACAAAGAGAAAAATCCTGGAAACGGCTCAGGACAAGAAGTCAGTAACATACAAAGGCAAAAATGTTAGATTGACAGCAGACCTATCCACAGAGACCTAGCAGGACAGAAAGGACTGCCATGATATATTCAGAGCACTAAAGGAGAAAAAGACGCAGCCAAGAATACTATATCCAGCTAGGCTGTCACTGAAAATAGAGGGAGAGATAAAAAGCTTCCAGGACAAACAAAAACTGAAAGAATTTGCAAAAACTAAACCAGCCCTACAGGAAATATTGAAAGGGGTCCTCTAAGCAAAGAGAGAGCCTAAAAGGAACAGAGACAGTGTACAGTTAACAGTCACCTAACAGGCAATAAAATGGCACTAAATTCATATCTGTCAATAGTTACTCTGAATGTAAATGGGCTAAATGCCCCAATGAAAAGACACAGAGTATCAGAATGGATAAAAAAACAAGACCCATCGATATGCTCTCTACAAGAAACTCATCTTAGACCCAAAGACACCTCCAGATTTAAAGTGAGGGGGTGGAAAACAATTTACCATGCAAATGGACATCAAAAGAAACCTGGGGTGGCAATCCTTAATATCAGATAAATTAGATTTTAAGCCAAAGTCTATACTAAGAGATGAGGAAGGACACTATATCATACTTAAAGGGACTGTCCAACAAGAAGATCTAACAATTGTAAATATCTATGCCCCTAACATGGGAGCAGCCAATTATATAAACCAATTCATAACAAAGTCAAAGAAACACATCAACAATAATACAATAATAGTAGAGGACTTTAATACCCCCCTTACCAAAGATCATCTAAGCAAAAGATCAACAAGGAAATAAAGCTTCTAAATGACACACTGGACCAGATGGAAATCACAGATATGTTCAGAACATTCCATCCCAAAGCAACGGAATACACGTTCTTCTCTAGTGCTCATGGAACATTCTCCAGAACAGATCACATCCTGAGACACAAATCAGTTCTCAATCAGTACCAAAAGACTGGGATCATTCCCTGCATATTTTCAGACCTCAATACCATGAAACTAGAACTCAATCACAAGAAGAAAGTTGGAAAGAACGCAAATACATGGTGACTAAAGAGCATCCTACTAAAGAATGAATGGGTTCACCAGGAAATTAAAGAACTTTAAAAATTCATGGAAACAAAAAAAAAATATTCATGGAAACAAATAAAAATGAAAATACAACTGTTCAAAATCTTTGGGACATAGCAAAGGCAGTCCTGAGAGGAAAGTATATAGCAATACAAGCCTTTCTCGAGAAACAAGAAAGATCTCAGATACATAACCTAACACTACACCTAAAGGAGCTGGAGAAAGAACAACAAAGCCCAAACCCAGCAGAAGGAGAGAAATAATAAAGATCAGAGCAGAAATCAATGAAATAGAAACCAAAAGAACAGTAGAACAAATCAATGAAACTAGGAGCTGGTTCTTTAAAAGAATTAATAAAATTGATAAACCATTGGCCAGACTTATCAAAAAGAAGAGAGAAAGGACCCAAATAAAATCATGAATGAAAAAGGAGAAATCACAACCAAACACCAAAGAAATACAAACAATTATAAGAACATATTATGAGCAACACAGCAAATTATATATTTTTGCTATACACCAGCAAATTAGACAATCTGGAAGAAATGGACGCATTCCTAGAGACACACAAACTACCAAAACTGAACCAGGAGGAAATAAGAAATGTAAATAAACCCATAACCAGTAAGGAGGTTGAAGAAGTCATCAAAAATCTCCTAACAAATAAAAGCCCAGGGCCAGATGGCTTCCCAGGGGAATTCTACCAAACATTTAAAGAAGAAATAATACCTATTCTTCAGAAATTGTTCCAAAAAATAGAAATGGAAGGGAAACTTCCAAACTCATTTTATGAAGCCAGCATCACCTTGATCCCAAAACCAAAGACCCCATCCAAAAGGAGAATTACAGACCAATATCCTTGATGAACACAGATGTAAAAATTCTCACCAAAATACTAGCCAATAGGATCCAACAGTACATTAAAAGGATTATTC